>CM031607.1:85215987-85234033 GCA_018398815.1 Conus ventricosus | reverse complement strand
GCGGGAGCCAAGACATCCTTTCAACGATACGCTTTTTTGGGGCGGGTGGTACAATAAAGACATCTACTATTTAAGATAAAAACATAGCTTGTATTTTTTTGATAATTATAAGATAACTTAATAAGAACTTGGTTGTACTTAAAGGATGACTTAATCAAAGACTTATCAAGACTTGATCAAAAACTTATTAAGAACTTAATTAAGAACTTGATCAAGAACTTATTAAAAACTGGGGCAACTTAATTAAAAACTTAGAAGTAACTTAAGTAAGAACTGGGATAACTTGAGAATGACTAAGGACAACTTAGAAGTAACTTAAGTAAGAACTTGAGAATAACTTGTTAAAAACTTAGAAGGAACTTGAGTGGTGTGCATGCGTGGGTGGGGGTGGGGCAGGTGGGGGTGGGGGTTGGCATGCGTGGGGGGCAGGACAAAACAAACAACAAACCACAAACAAACAACAAACACACAATAGACAGTCCGGGGGTGGGGTGGGGGGACGTGCGGCGTGGGGTAGGCCAAAACACACAACAAACAAAAAGTGGAACTACTAGGGCCACTTCTTGCTTTGTGACTAAACAGGTTGTGTCTCGCGCGCAACCTCAATCAACCCCAAGTGATCACATAGGGTCGTTTGGCCTAGTTTGCCGCTGAGCTTTGCAGGTGCTGCCGCGCTTTGCAGTCAAGCGATCACATAGGGTCGTTTGACCTAGTTTGCCACCGAGCTTTGCAGGTGCTAACGTCATTGGCGGCAAGCGATCACATAGGGTTGTTTTGGCCTAGTTTGCTCTGCTCCTCAGAGTTACAGCAAGTAATTGCTGTAGCCAAGCTTTTATGGCAGCTCTAATCGCCAGTAGTAGTACATTCCGGCATTGTATATTTAAAGCATTTATATGAAGATAGTGCTGGCCACACACTACTCCTCTCCATACTGTAGAATGTACTAAGGTCTGCCTAACCCTATCTAGTTTTGCCAGAACATTCGAAAATCGTTATTCAGTTGCATAAGGGCACACTTAAAGGCAGATAAACTGTTAGAATTAGAAAAGTATACACATCTTAATACACAGATCAGCCTGCCACATAAACACTGAATCTGTAGTTAACAATCAATCAAGTCTGATACAAACTAAGAACATTTTTACTTGGAGGAACAGCAAAAATGTTTCAAATAAAAGTTTTTTAGCATACAAATCAGCCCGTGTTTACCTCCGCCTTAAGAAAAACGCCATGTTTTTTAAACATGGCTTTAGCTGTCCCAAGCCAGCTCCCAACAATCAACGCGTGATGGTTTGTTTGCTTCGGCCACTTTCAACAATGCGGCGCCATTTATTAGATAAGGAACCATCTCATCAATAGTCAAACACGTATTAAAACTAGCTACATCTTTGTCAACAATACTGCCTTCAACGTTTTCATTTCCTGAAGCCAACAAACCTTTAAGATACACAATTCTGTTCTTCAGTAAACCGGTTATAAATCCCACAGCGCAGTAAAACACATCCTGCTTGCCCGCCAGTCAGTGAAAGAATGTGTGGTTAACCTAGTCGTAAGCGGCCGCTGATTGGCCAGGCTGTGACAGCGACGCCACGCGGGCAGCGTTGGCTGATGTAATATGGTGCGATCGAGCAAGCTGGGCAGGAAGGATGGGGGTAGGGGGGAGTGCGGCAGTATTGATTTTTTGCCGAAGACACAACACTGCAATGTAAACAGGGAGCACGCCACTGTAGGCGGGGGTATGCTACTGTAAACCAGGGGCACATTTTTTAAATAAGTGTGTGTGTTGTGTGTGTGGTGTGTGATAGAGTGTGTGTGTGATGCGCGTATGGTATGTGAGTGTAGTGCTGTGTGCGTGTGTGTGTGTGGTGTGTGAGTGTGTGTGGTGTGTGTGTGTGTGTGTGTGTGTGTGCGCATATTGTTTGTAGATAATCGTTATTTTTAGTTATTGAAGTCTTACTTGTCAGAGAACTATAAAACCTAATTCTGGTCACTTTCGCCCGAAAACTGGTTGAGGGCGAAAGTGGCCCAGAATGAAGGTTTTATATTCTCTAGGTGTCCAACATCGCGATGCTGCCGTCTCTTCTATCTCGTAGGTGAACTTGATGGCAGGGTGTTGTTGTTGAGATGGGTTGTGAAGTCTTCAATCACCGATCTTTTTAGCACAGTCATGGTGTCGCTCATGTAGCGGCCCCAGTAGCGAGGAGGAGTGTGGAACGATGCCAAGGCTTTCTCCTCGAAGTCTTCCATAAAGAGGTTAGCTACAATAGGACTCACAGGGGACCCCATGGCTGCACCTTCGGTCTGTTGGTAGAACTGTCCTTCAAAGGTGAAGTAGATGGTGTTGGGGTAGCAGTATAGCAGATCACAGATATGTTCCACTGGCAGGTTGGTGCGCTGCTGAAGGCTGCTGTCGTCCTGTAACCTCCCTCTGATGATGTCCATGCTGTCCTGAACAGGGACACTGGTGAACAGTGCTGTGACGTCATAAGACACCAAAATCTCATCAGGCTGTGGTACAAACATTGACAACCTCTTCACCAGGTGTGCACTGTTGGCAATGGAGTGTTCTGTCTTTCCTACCAAAGGCGAGAGGATGTCCGCAACGAAGCGGGCCGTCTCATACATCAGGGATCCCCTAGATGCAACAATGGGACGGAGGGGTACATCTCTCTGTGCACTTTAGGCAGTCCATAGAACTTGGGCACATCCATAGCTGAGGGGTACAATCTGCGGTACTGTTCTAAAGACTTCTGTAGGCCTTGCAGTAGTTTGGTCAGGCGTGCAGTATACTTGCTGGTGGGATCTTTGTTCAGCTGTTGGTAGGTCTTCTTGTCTTCTAATAAATTATGAGCCTTCTCATAGTACTGTCCCTTGGGTAGGATAACTGTGGCACGGCCTTTGTCGGTTGGGAGGATCATAATGGAATCCTTCTTCTTCAGTTCTTGTAGTGCGAGTCTTTCATCCCTAGAAATGGGTGAGAATGTTCACACACTCTGATCGTAGGTGTGTGGCCTCTTCGGTCTGAGGACCGATCTGACGACACGCAGTTTCAATGCTGGTAATGTATTCCGTGATAGGAAGTTTGTCTGGAGTAACCGCGAAATTGAGCCCCTTTCTCAACACTGACCATTCATATAATATAACCTTTATATATCATTATGAGGAACACCTACAAATGTTTACAGATGGCTCAGTATTAGACGACCATAGGACAGGAGCAGCTTTTATAAAACCGAAATTAAAAGTGGACAAATTACATTATCTTCACAAACACTTGTCATTTATTACTGCAGAACCAGTTGCTATTCTAATGTCCCTAAAGTATGTTTTAAATTCTTCCATAGAAAATTGTCAACTTTTATTGTGCAGTAATTCAAAGTCAGCCCTTTCTGCCTGACAGTCTTTAAATCCAAAGAGCCGTTGTAGAATTATGACATAAATTAATTACGTGACACATCTCCCATCGATGAAAAGAATAAATGTGACTTTTTGTTGCATGCCCTCACATTATGGAATTTCAACAAATGAGAAAGTTGATCAAACTGCTCGGAGAGCAGCTTGCAATATTGAAGGCACGACTGCACTGAACATTCCGTTAGACCTATCAGAATGTTATACTTTGATTAATAGAGCATCCTTTAACAAAGGAAGAAACAAAAGTTGACTGCAGGATTCGTTGTAAAATGAAAAAAATAATAAAGTTTATAAAAACCTTTTGGTGGTAGTAGAAGCCTTTTGTGAGGAAACTGACGTTTCAAGCCATAGGCCCGTTGTCAAAGTGAAAAGAAGAGGACAGCGTAGACAGGAAAACCTATGTGAGAATTGGGTGAGAACATTTCATTTAATGATTAAGTTGGACCAGAATAAAGTCACTGATTACTGTTCAGGTGTATTGAGCTCACACAGACACACACCACAGTTCACACAAAGACACCAACACACACACACATGCACCCTACCCCCCCCCCCCCCCCCCCCTACCCTCCCCACCACAACCCCCACAAAACACACAACACCACATACACACACACACACACCACACACACACACACACCCGACCCACCACACCCACACACACACAAAAGGAGGGGAATAAATGGAAATATTCACTATTTAGCCTACTGAAGGAAAACGAAACAGGGGCTAAAGAGGGACAGGACAGAGAGATTAAGAGAGATAAGTTCTGCCACAGAACCCCAGAGACCGTGTGTACAGAAAGCACATGGACAGCCTTGTCATCAGCCGCTTGGGCACCACACAGCCAGCTGGGATGAACATCAAGTCACTGATGTCTAGCTGAGCCAGGGCCCTTCTGCCCTAATCTCTCTGTCCTGTCCCTCTTTAGCCCTGTTTCTGTATCCTTCAGTAGGCTAAATAGTGAATAAAATAATATTTCCATTTATTCCCCTCCTTTTGTGGGGGTGGGGGGAGGGTGGTGGTGGTGGTGGTGGTGTGTGTGTGTGTGTGTGGTGTTGTGTGTTTTGTGGGGGTTGTGGTGGGGAGGGGGGGGGGGGGTGCGCGTGTGTGTGTGTTGGTGTCTTTGTGTGAACTGTGGTGTGTGTCTGTGTGAGCTCAATACACCTGAACAATGATCAGTGACTTTATTCTGGTCCAACTTAATCATTAAATGAAATGTTCTCACCCAATTCTCACATAGGCTTTCGAGTCTACGCTGTCCTCTTCTTTTCACTTTGACAACGGGCCTATGGCTTGAAACGTCAGTTTCCTCACAAAAGGATTCTACTACCACCAAAAGGTTTTTATAAACTTTATTATTTTTTCATCCTTTAACAGCTTCAAGAGGTTATTGAAAGACACAGACAGTCAATATTATCACAAGTGTATTCAACCAAATCCTGACATCCACCCCAAGACTCAATTAGACAGATTCGAAAGTCCGATATCTCGAGAGATAGTAACTTTAATTCATAGGATGCGTTTAAATTCACTTCGAACCAAATACAGCAAAAATGTTACGTGTGTGTGTGCGTGTGTGTGTGTGGTGTGTGTGTGTGTGTGTGTGTGTGTGTGTGTGTGTGTGTGTGTGGGCAAAACTCTCAGTGTTCGTCACCTATTACTAGATTGTTCCAGAGCAAAGAATACAGCGCACAACGCTGTTACTAATGTTTCACATCACAGATCGACTACACTGACATTAACTAAAATGTTGAATAAGTATGCTTTTCTTTGTTCAATATTCCCACATTCATTACGCAGTCAGTAGGAATTTATCTTTAACTTTTAATAACCCCTCGTATACAAAAAGAAATTGTTTCTCTCTCTCTCTCTCTCTCTCTCTCTCTCTCTCTCTCTCTCTCTCTCTCTCTCTCTTCTCTCTCACACACACACACACACACACACACGCACGCACTCACGCACGCACGCACGCACGCACGCACGCACGCACGCACACACACACTCACACACACACACACACACACACACACACACACACACACACACACACACACACACACACAGATGCGCATGAGCGCACAAACAAACGCATTCTGCCTGCCTGCCTGTTTGTCTGTCTCTCTTTTTCATTCTCTCTCCTTCTCTTTCCCCCCTCCTTTCTCCTTCACTTCTTGGAAACAATTTCAGTCCTGAGTGTAAAATGTTCTGAAAAGTTATTCCATGGTATAAAATTAGACTATTCGGTTTTGATGTATATATTATCTGTCAAGTTTTCATCACTTATGAGTTGATCACAAGTGGTAAATATTTCTGAAGCACTGGAAAAACAACGTTGGACGTACGTGTGTGTGTGTGCGAGTGTGTGTGTGTGTGTGTGTGTTGTACGCGCGCGCATTGATTACAGAATAATGGCAGAGCCAGCCATTCCCGAAGCAGGGCAAAACAACGCCTTGGCAGTGACGTCAAGTAGAAGTGACGTGGCCCCTGTGACGCAAGAAAGACGAAGTCATGGGGACCAGCCCTTGGATCTGATGACCTGCTTGAACACCTCACTTTCCACCTTAGGAGGTCACAGAGAGAGAGAGAGAGAGAGAGAGAGAGAGAGAGAGGGAGAGAGAGAGAGAGAGAGAGAGAGAGAGAGAGAGATACGGATGATTTCATCATTACAGGCCATGGCCCCTTATGATGGGACGGATTACACGATGACAAAATAATACTGTAAAGCATATTACATTATTAGAGAGAGAGAGAGAGAGAGAGAGAGAGAGGAGAGAGAGAGAGAGAGAGAGAGAATCTGTGTGTATGTGAATGTATGAGCTTGTGTATGCACGTGTGTGTGTGTGTGTGTGTGTGTGTGTGTGTGTGTGTGTGTGTGTGTTTAAATCATTGAATGTACAACCAGACAGTGTTGAGAATGAAAGTGATATTGACTGTGACTTGCAATATGATCTTGAATTTCTGAACGCACCAATAAGTGACGAAGACGTTGAAAAAGCTGTACAGCAACTTAAGAATGGAAAGGCTTGTGAGATAGATATAATACGAAATGAATATATAAAACAAAGCATCCCATTTCTCAAAACAAGTTATTGTAAACTTTTCAATAAAGTTCTTGATACAGGGACCATACCAGAAGAATGGTTGATTGGACTTATTCTGCCAATTTACAAAGGAAAAGGTAGTAAACTGGACTGTAATAATTATAGAGGTATAACACTTTTGAGTTGTGTTGGAAAACTGTTCACAACAATTTTGAATAACCGTTTGACAAATTTTATCGAGAATAACAACATACTTTCGGAAAATCAAGCTGGTTTTGGACGAAGTCATTCTACGACAGATCATGTATTTGTTTAAAAAAGCTTAATTGATATTTTCAATAGTCATAAAAAGCAATTGTTTTGTGTTTTTGTTGATTTCACAAAAGCATTCGATTCAGTTTGGAGGCAGGGATTATGGCAAAAGCTTATCAAAGAAGGTGTAAATGGAAAGATTTTGCAAGTTATCACGAATATGCATCAGCAGATAAAATCTTGTATATCTATAAATGGAAGTCAATCTGAATATTTTGGCAGTTTTAGAGGTGTTCGTCAAGGTGAAAATCTTTCACCTTTGCTATTTTCTTTGTATTTGAATGATCTTGAACTATTTCTCACAGATCGTAACTGTACTTTCTTAAATATTGATTTAAATCTTCCTGACTCAGATTTATTAAGTTACATTAGTTTACTTTTACTTTTGTATGCTGATGATATTGTTATTATTGCAGATTCTTTTTGCGGGCATGCTCTTGATGTATTAAGCGAGTATTGTAGTACATGGAAGCTTGATGTTGATGTAGCAAAAACAAAGGGTGTAGTCTTTAATGGACGCAATAACCCAAGAAAAAAACTAAAATTCAAAAACCAGTGTATAGAAATAGTACACATTTTCAAATATTTAGGTATAATCTCTAGCAGAACAGGAAATTCTTATAAATGTAAGAAGCATTTGTATGACCAAGCGCAATGTGCAATGTTTTCTTTATTAAAGATGGCAAGATTTCAAGATTTGCCTACAAACATTGTACCGGACTTATACCAGTCAATGGTACTGCCTGTGCATTTATATGGCTGTGAAATTTGGGGATGTAGTGATTTAAGGCTAATGGAAAGTTTTCAGCTTAATTCTTTCAGCATCTTTTTCATTTAAATCGTTCTACTAAAAAAGAATTGATATATGGAGAACTAGGAATGTATCCTGTGTCAGTTCAAGTACATGCACGAATGATAAAATTCTGGTCATCCTTACTTTCTCCACAAACAAACAAATATTCATCTAGATTGTATCAGGTATTATATGATTTATACAGAAATCAGGGTTTTACATCCAGGTGGTTGATGTGTATACGGGATGTCCTAATACATGTACGTAGAAACAGGATTCTTGTGTGTGTGTGGGAGACACAAAAGTTTTCGTCTGTTCATAGTCTCTGTAGAAATGTTCGTAATTCATTAGAAGACATTTACAAATGTGCATGGAATGATGGTTTAGAATCTAGTAATAAGTGTTTATTTTACAGAAATTTTAAAACAGTGTTTCGCCGTGAAAAATATATTAAAATGTTACCTGATGTCTATATATATCCACTGATTCGGTTTCGCTGTGGCAATCATAAACTCATGACATAAATTGGCAGACGATTTGGAATACCTCACGATGAACGATTCTATCGGGACTGTGACCAGAATGACCTTGGTGATGAATTTCATTTTGTAATGAAATGTAACAAATATAACGACAGTAGAAATCAGTTTATACCTAGAAAAATTACATATACAAAGTCCGTATTTAATTATTGTCGTTTGCTTTGTGGTAGTAAGAAAGTGTTGCTAAACTTAGCGAAGTTTTTGAAACTTAGTAAAGTTGTGTAACATTACATTCAGTATGTTAATTATAGGGAAAATTTTGATGTTTGATTTGTTTCATTTCTGTTTGTTTGATTTGTTTCAAGTCCTCCATGCCCCAAAAGGGGTCGCAGGATTAAAATCTTTGAATCTTTGTGTGTGTGTGTGCGCGCGCGCGCACAAGTGTGTGTGTGTGTGTGCACACGTGTGTGTGTGTGTGTGTGTGTGTGTGTGTGTGTGTGTGTGTGTGTGTGTGTGTGTCTGTCTTTCATTTAACGTCTATCCACAATTCGTGATATTAGACCCCCCCCCCCCAAAAAAAAAAAAAAAGAAAAAAAGAAAAAAGAAAGGTGAATGTGTACGGAAGTAATTGCGAGCGTGCAATTGTGTGCATGTTTATATGTATGGGTGCGCGTGCATGCGAATATGTATGTGTTTCTGTACTGTGTGTCTTTGTGTGTGTGTGTGTGTGTGTGTGTGTGTGTGTGTGTGTGTGTGTGTGTGTGTTGCGACTGGTTCATGAACGTGTATGTGTGAGTGTGTGTTTTTCTGTGTGTCTTTGTGTGTGTGTGTGTGTGTGTGTGTGTGTGTGTGTGTGTGTGTGTGTGTGTGTGTGTGTGTTGCGACTAGCTCATGATAAACTATGACAGCGCTGATTGCTGCTTCTACGTATGGTGTTGTTATTATTGTTGCATTTAGTTTTTTCTTCGGTCTTACATTACCTTTGTTCATCTAACAACCTCCCCCACCCCACCCCACCTCCACCTGTGCCACGTCCAGTCCTCTCACCTCTTGTTCTTCAACAACAGGGAGCCCAACGGTGCAAGGCAACTTAACTGTGGCCAAGGAAAACACTGATCATCGGACCTACTACAAACCCAAAGTCAAGTTCATCCACGCCCAGAAGGTCGATCACTACGACAACAGCGGCTACTGCCGGATCACAGGTACAGGAAAAACAACCCGCCACACGTGCATGCTAGGCCAGGGTTAGATCTGATACCTGGAGAAGGTTATGTTTTCATTCGTGACTGTTGGTTTTTCTGTCTGTCAGTACGATTATGACCAAACGAGAGAACCAGTTTCAGAGGAACTTGGTGGAAAGACAAAATATGGCCCAAGGTTTTCTTCCCGTCAGAGCCATTTCTATGTGTGGGATTTTATGGCCCATGACTGGCGCCTACCAGAGGTGGATTTGCTATGGGCTCAGCTGGGAAGACTGGAACCCCACAGTCAAGTTTCATCCACGTAATAATGTGTCTCTGAAAATGTTGCTCAGATTTTCTTAATAACACTGCAGGTATCTCTCAGGCCTGGTTGACGTCATGGGATAGATGATGAAAGAAGGCATAGAGTAGAGGCCTGTCATGCAGTCTCATACAGTAATGGAACTACAGAGTATCATGTCATCATTCTCATCATATCGATCAGCATTAAAAGGTTTCAAATTCTGTGGCCTATCAAAGTGACCTCACTTTCGAATTCCCCTCCATGTCTAGGCCCACGGTGAGTTCGTTCGTGTTGAGTTGATACAGGCTACTTTATCAGGACTGTTGCTGGAATGACATGGTGGGGCTCTCCGGCGTGGCACACTCCCTCCTGCTGGGTCTACGAGTAAGCAGTTGTCATCAGTAAGGGGCTTTGTAGATGGTACCATGTGTATGTTGGATCAGAGCAGACACACTGAACATCACCGAAGTGACTTTGCAGCAATACAGTGTCTTGTCTGGTATTGGCCTCACACTGAACGGACATTGACTTTCTGTGTGGACTGCCCGTGCCAGGACCATAACTAGACAAGGTGGAGAGTGACTGTGAAGAGACAGCTAGAATGAGTATTGGTTAGGTAATATCACAGAAGTGCCACAGAAGATGAGAGAGGCAGGAAAAAACAAACCCATGGACATTTAGCTGTGGGTCTGCAGTGTGAGTGTGTATCAAAGAGCAGAATTAAGGCGTGGTCGACATGTTAGTGGTCAGCAAGCTCCCGAGTGTCCTTGTTCAACTACGTTTCAAGAGTCTAAGGAGAGCGTATGACGTTTCAATATCCAGGTTATTATTTTGTTGGAGAATTTTTCGCATCTATTGCAACTCGAAGATTGAGTAAGCAGTCACTTCACGGTGAAGGCAATCTGTTGTTCGTCAGTCGAGTCAATGAGGACCACTTCAGCCATCTTGGGAATGAGAGTGTAGGGAGAACAACTGCTCTGTACACCATCAGGTTAGTCTCTAGAGTGATGCCTCTTCCATTCCAAACATCTATGTGCAGTCTCCCAAAAGTTGTTTTTGCAATTCTGACGCTCACTTAATCGTCGATGGTGACTTTCTGGGATGGTGTACTCCCAAAGTATCCATCTTCTTTGTGTTTGTGGTGAGACTGAAGATGGTGCAGGCTACAGGTAACTTGTCGATGCTGCACTGCATGTCAATTTTAGAGCCAGCATTGGGGGTGCAGTCTTCAGCAAATTGCAAGTCCTGATGATGTCCGTCATAACTTTAGTTTTTGTCTTTTCTAGAGGTAGACTTGTTGTCACTGAGGTAAGCTTCGTGCAGATGTTTCCCGTCCGATAGCTGCTGCATGTCATTGCAGTCCTCATCAAACCAGTCCTTGTGTTTCTTGGCTGCTGGCCCCAAGATCTCTGCAGCAGTGTTATAAACCTGTTTTCTGAAGGTCGATCAGTTGGTTTCCACATTCTGGTTGTCTAGAGAGGCAGATTCCTGGCGTTCCTTCAGCTGTCTACAAACGACTGCTTGGTTCTGGAGCCTTCTTTACTTGCGGGTGTCTCTTGGGTTGGATCCAGATGTTCAACTTGTTCATCATAAGATGGTATTTTGTCCTGCACCCAGCAACGCACATTGATTTTGTGACTCTCGCATCCTACCTATCCCTCTTCCTGACAATGACATAATCAATGAAATGCCAGTGCTTGGACCGGGGATGCATCCATGATGTCCTGTTTTGGGTAGGGAGGCAGAAGACTGTTGGTGATCAGCAGTTCATGCTCAGCACAGGTCTGGAGCAGCAGGAGACCGTTGTAGTTGCAGTGGCCAATTCTATGTTTGCCGATGGCACCTTCCCTGGAGTCGCTGTTTAAATCACCAAGGATGGCGAGCCTGTCTGCTTTCAGAACAGCAGCAATAACAGAGTGAAGATCCTCATAGAATTCTCCTCCACGTCATCTGGGATGGTCAAGGTCGGCGCATAGGCGCTGATGACTGTCAGGTGCTTCTTTCCAAATGACAAGGGGAGTTTCTTGGCAATGAGCCTGCCGTTCACTCTCTTTGGAGGTCCTGCTAGCTTACCAACAAGAGCTGTCTTCACTGCAATGCCGACACCAGACTCTCGTCGCTGTTCACTTCCTCTTCCGCTCCAAAAAAAAATGCAGTAAAGCCAGAGACCCCTTCACAAAGTTTGTCATGTCCCACAAGCAGGGTCTCAGTCAGGGTTGCGATCTCGTTGTTATACCGGATGAGTTCTTTTCCAATTAGAGCTGTTCTCCTCTGAGGTCTGTTTGCATCGTCTCTATCCAGAGTGGTAGGCACGTTCCATTTGCTAAGGGAGATAGGAACAATCTTTGTCTTTTTCTTCTTTGAGTTTTGACTGCTGTTATAGAGCTCCAGCTGCAGTAGGCTGGCTAGGGAAGGATGGAGCAGGAGATATTTAGGATATCTTTTCTAGCCCCTTCCTCATGCTATGGAGGTGAGCAGTGCTATCCTTAAAAGGATTGCTCAGTCGCTCAGGTAGCTGCCCAACTCCACCGCTGCTCTGGTTCAGTGGAGAACGACCCTTTGGCCTGAGACACCTCTGTGCAGATTTGCAGTAATGGCTGCCAGTGTGCCCACCCCTGCCGCTTCGTTGCTTGCCCATCATCACAGAACTTGGGGACGAGATGAAGAGAAAAGGATGATAATGATAGTCACTTGCGGAGTGACTTTGTTTTAAGTTAGGAGGAGTTGCGCAATGTGTCGACCTCACCCTCTCTTCCAGAAACATCTGAGCGTAGCTGCAAGACAGGGTTAAGACGGCTGGAGACAGAGTTGGATGCCGTGAATGACCATGATGTCTTTTGTGTCTCACCATGCTCTATGCACTCCACCATGCATTGCCGGGAGTTGCCTTTTTGTGTGTTGAATCAGTTTGTGATTTCCTCTGCTCTGTCCTAAGAAGGACTTGGCAAGCACGCCCATACACCCTGATGACAACTTAAGACAATTTAAAGGAACAGACAAGAAAGAAGGTGTCAACCTCGGGGTACGTCAGTGGAGGAAGGACTAGCGCACAGCCCAAACACACTCACAGCTTGCTTACAATCTCATTCATATATCATGCATTCGTCAAATCAAACCACTAGTAAAGTCTATAACTTTACTGCACATAATCATGGGAAAAAAAACATCAATGCGCATGGAGTCAAACAAAATAAACGTTCTCTCTTTCCTTGAACTTCACAAAACCATTTATCTAAATCATCATAACTAACCCGGGTATAAATAGATTTTCTACTTTACCTGGCCAGGTGATCTTAAACTATTTACGAATCACTGTCTTTCCTTTTCTTCTTTTTTTTTTCTTTTCTTTTCACTGTCACTTTCACAAACACCAGTCACGACACAACTGCTGGCACTGGTCAGGTTGGACCGCCGGCACTGGTCAGGTTGGACTGCTGGCACTGGTCAGGTTACTGGCGTTGGCCTGTGGTTCTGCCTGATGAAAGTGGCGCTGCCAGGTATGAGGTCGAACCCCGGTTCAAATTGAACAGTGACTACCAGTCATCGATCTGTTCTCCTTTCTTCCTTCCTGCACTAACGCATTGCACTCTCTCTCTCTCTTCTGGTCTGCTCTATCAAATGGACATGGTTGCTTTTTTTTCTTTTTCTTTTTTTTCTCTTCATCAATTAGCAACTCTCTCTCTCTCTCACATCTCTCCTTAGTCCTTCCCCTGCAGACTCTATATGGTGCTAATGCTTCAACTCGGTTCTCTTCACTCCTCCCCTCATCTCCCTGCTTTTCTCTCGTGCAGAGCCTACTCCCAGAACCTCTCCCTCTGTCTCTTCCTTTTTTTCCTCTCACTCCCCTCACTTTCTTATTCTGTTCCTACGTGTCAAAAGGGTGAGTACCATTGGTCAGAATTTTTCCCGCCTTGTACTGAGGTTACCTCCCCTCTAATTTCATTGGACATGCAAATCATGAAAGTCACATCTACCGGCCTTGCTCTCTGTGGTGGTCAATGGGTCATTTAATTATTTAACTTGGTTTCACCCCCACTACACAACACCTCCCCCCTTCCTACTTTAACTGGCGACGTCTGACTTAACTGTGGGCACTGGCCTTGTAAATTAGCTGTATCAGTCTGACCTAGACGTAGAGATCCGTCTGGCCAGACCTATTGAGACGTTGGTCAAGCCACTCAGTCTGTCTGCAGGACGGTGCCGTCTCCGCGAAGGACTAGAAAATAGCCTCCTCGCCATGCCTAATTGGCTGACGCGACACATGAAGTCATCTGCCTGGAAACCAGGATGCTTGAGTTTGGAACTTATGTCCAATTGAACTGGCTGGCGACTGACCACGATTTCGTTTTGTTTCTTTTTTGTCTGTGACAGAAGGCGAGAACAGGTATAACAATGATAATAAGATTATCTATATAGGTAGATAGGGGAAAGATAAATAGATAGATGTACAACTAGATCGATCAATCAATCGATCGATCGATCGATCGATAGATGGGTAGATATTCTATATATTCTATGTTTACAATCATCATTTTTTGTTTGTTTGAAATAAAATATCAAACAAGCCATTTCATTTATTGTTTATTTCATATCCTTGAGTTTACGTTTTTGTTCTCTCTCCTCTCTCTCTCTCTCTCTCTCTCTCTCTCTCTCTCTCTCTCTCTCTCTCTCTCTCTCCTCTCTCTCTCTCTCTCTCTCTCTCTCCGTATCATAGTACGTCATATACTTTAGACTGAAATAATCTGAGCCCCTAACTAGAGTTGTAGGTTCTGTTGTATCCTCCTTCGCCCAAAACAAGCAAAAGAATTAAACTTCTTTAAATCGTTAAATGGTTTAAATTGATGACTGAAGTCAGAGAAATTTTGGTGACCTACTCGTTTTTGAGTGAACCAGTATTTTAGGAAGAAGAAGAAATACAGTAAGGAAGGAAAACGAGGGACAGACCCACTTCGTTGATACTGCCTTGCTTACACATAAAGTATTCGGTCTTTGTTTCATACCCCACATGTGTGTTTGTTCCAGATCAAAGCAGAGAGGAAATTCTTATAGACCAGTCCACATTTGTCAAAACGGCCTTCTTTCACCAGTGCCTGGATTTCGTGCAGGAAAACCGCATCGCCATCTTAACGGGACCTAAAGGCTCTGGCAAATCTGCAATGGCCAAAGCTTTGCTGCGACATTTTCAAGAACATGATTGCTCCCCACTGGTCGTCAAAAGGCGTGCAGAATGGCGTAATTACGTAGGAGGACAAAACCAGATGCAAGCGGTCCTTCTGGAAAATATCTTTGGTTCAGACCAGTACGATCCAAAACTGTTCCAAAAGTGGTGTGGTTTAATCCCGCTTATGAAAAGATATGTTGACAGAGGCACATATTTCGTGATCATAACCCTCAGAACTGAAGTAAAGGAGCAGATGGCACAGAAAACGGAAGGTGACAATTTACTTAAAGACTTGCCTTGCACTGACATGGGAAAGAACTCGTTCACTGATCTGGAAAAGGCAGAAATACTGAGAAGGCACATGGAAGCTAATGGAAAACTGTTGCATGATATGGACCTTGAGAAAATACTAGTCATTGACAGAAGTGGCCCGTGTTTTCCATCCCGGTGTCACAGATTTGCTCAGGACTGCAGTAGCAGCCCAACCATCTCCTCAGCAGTGCAACAGAACAACAGTCACATGATCCTGTTTGTATATCCTGCTGTCAGTGGGAAACCGAAATCCGTTTGTGAGGAGGGAGTGGAAGGCATGAAGAAAAATGAACAAATGCGGATATTGCAAACCGAGGGTGGGAACAAACCGCTGCACATTGCAAGCAAAGAAGGTAACATTGATCTTATGCAAGCCTTGTATGATATGGGTGTGGACCTTGAGGAAGTGAATGACGGAGGCCTGACTGCTCTACACGTTGCTTCTGTACAAGGTCAAGTGGGTTCTGTCCAGTGGCTGCTTACAAAAGGCGCTGATGGAAATCGGCAGAGTAAGAATGAATGGACAGCACTTCACAGAGCATGTGCCAGTGGACATGTTGCCATTGTGTCTGCATTGCTTGATGCACATGTCGACATAGAAGCCACAGACTTGTTTGGCTATACTCCTCTGCATGTTGCCTGTCGCTTCAGGGAGGCCGAGTCGGTTAAAAAGCTTTTAAGCCTTGGAGCAAGGATTGACGCCAGATGTAAAAAAGGTCAAAATCCATTGCACATTGCGCGTGTGATGACGCCAAAACGTTCAGCATTCTAGTAAAACATGGGGCATCAGTAGAGAACAGGAAAAGGCGGCTTTTAACTCACTTTCGCCCTCAACAAGTTTTCGGGCGAAAGTGACCTAAAAGCCGCCTTTTCCTGTTCTCTGACAAGTAACCAAAAAATAACGATTATCTACAAACAAACATACTGTGTAGGGTTATCCGTTTTTAATACTAATTTACTAAACTTTTCAGATTTCAGTTTTTGTTTAATCTTATGTTTTTCCTGATCGTTTTCAATAACATCATTTTCACGCAAACATTCTTCAAATGAGTCTCTGTCTTTCATGTGAAATAAAACTACAGTCTTTAACTGTTCTCTAAAGTCTTTTAAACCGAGTTATATTTTTGGCATAAAATCCACACACTTATCCTAGCATGCCTTCCACTGAAAGTAGTTTTGACAAAGTTTTTCTTTTTTTAACTATGTCTCTTTCTGCTGAACAGTCATCTATATTTAAATAGCGTCTGCTTTCCCCTCAAACAATCTATAAAAGTGTTCTAAAACATTCACTCAGTTTATTGCTGGGATCAACTAAAAATATGTTATCATCAGTCCATATAAACCTTCTATCGTGATATGCTTTGTTCCATTTAAGTGTTGGACAGAAAAACCACAATATGATCAAAATTATAACGATAAACTGTTTGTAAACAGGTTGAGGATAAATATTGTTTTTCCACATCCATTTTGCCCACAAATTAATGAACAATGAGGGGTTTTGTCATAAAGTTTAACTGCTCCATAGTTTTATAAAAAGAACTTAATCTAATCCAGTTATTGTTTTTATCATGCTCTCTGTTAAAACTTGTTCAGTATAATAAAATCCTATAAGGTCTAAATGTGTAAGATTAATCCAATTTAGTTCTGTAAGATTGCTTCTAATTAGACTAATATTGATTTTGTTGCTTGTTGTTATGACCTTATATCCTACGTTGTAAAGAATGACGACGGTAACTTTAAGTTTTTCAAGTCTAAGTTTTGCCAGCTAATTAGAATTCCTTTTAGAAGGACGTCGCTAACGCCCACAGCCCCATTCCTCTTCACATCTTTTAAGACAGAAATTTCAAATATCATTGTGAACGCATCTCCTAATTTCATTGTGGAATGAATTGTAATCTTGTAGAAGCATCTTTTAAACGT
Source organism: Conus ventricosus (assembly GCA_018398815.1). Classification (NCBI taxonomy): domain Eukaryota; kingdom Metazoa; phylum Mollusca; class Gastropoda; order Neogastropoda; family Conidae; genus Conus; species Conus ventricosus. Next base: position 85,217,107 of record CM031607.1, on the reverse strand, counting down.
TTCTCTTCTGTGGAGGATGTACTGTTTATTCCATACGGCTTTATTTCAATCTCTTTCCGACTATTGTCATCTGGCATAAGACTTACATGTAAAGGGCCAGAGTTGAATGCTTTTCTGAAACTTTTTGGCGCTAAAAAAATGTAAGGGCTTAGAATTCAAATTTATTTCCCCTTCTAAAAATGGTTTTAAAGCCCTTTGAGGTCAGGTTTTCGAATATTTATATTCATACGGGGAAAATTTTTTTTGCTTCTAGATTTTCGCAGTTTTTTAGTTTTTGGAAACTTTTTGCTGTCGCCAACCCTTTTTCGTTTTTTAAAAAACCCTCTTTAAATTACTCAAAAACCAACAAAGTGCCTATTTCCATTCTGTTCAAAGTCACAACGTGAAGGTCTTTAATTCTAAAGTTTTCCTAAGGGTAATGTAATCGGATTTTTTCTGGTCCCCGGAAATTTTTTGTACAGTTTATTTTTTATTTTCAAAAAATGTCGGTTATACATTTTTCGTTTTCCCCCCCCTTTTTTTTTTGATCTTTATTAAAATGATCCGACCCCCCCAAAAAAAATTTTTAAACTGTAAATTGGGGAAATTTTATATTTCATAACGCAATATGCAGCTTTCCCTGACGGGGAAAAAAACTTTAAAAAAGTTGAGGGCCTTCCAAAATATAGTTTTTCACAGTGCTCAGTATCCAAAAAGAACATAGAGTAATAATGTACTGCAAGATCGAGGGTTTTCCCCCCCAAAGGAATTTCATCTGGCCCAAACACTAAAACTATGAAAAGGTGTTAGCAGTTGTAAAGCCCAGCCTTTTAGCTAGCTTAATCAAAAAGGTTGTATATTTTCTTCCGGTTTGAAGAAAAATTGTTTTTTAGATTCGCATTTTTAAGTTTGGAGTATGTCGAAGTTTCTATTGTTTTTAGTGAGCAAAAACCCCCAATAACCTAGGAGATTTTGGTCAATTTGGACCCGATTTGGGTTTTTTTGCTGATTATTATTCTTTGTCAGTTATATTAAACCATGGGATTTTTTAGAAAAATTCTGGGGGGCGCCATTTTGGGTTTCCCCAAAGTTTCAAAAGGTTTAATCGTGGGACTGTTTGGGTTTTATTGTTAAAAAAAAC
>CM031607.1:85202921-85214987 GCA_018398815.1 Conus ventricosus | reverse complement strand
GCATGCACACACGGACCACGCATCAACACCATTGCGCGCATGACACATGCATGCACATACACCACATACTTCTCTACCTTACTTGAGGGATATTAGTGTGGAGTTGTTTTTCATCATCACTGAGGAGAAACAGACTCATTAGGTCAGTTTTTTTTCCTCAGATGACTCTCGTTATCTTGTTTAATCAGTAAATGAACATCTGTTGGCTATGTCTATGGCAGTTAAGTACAACTGACATCTATCATAATCAATAAATGAACATCTGTTGGTTATTTCTATGGCAGTTAAGTACAACTGGGATCTTTGGGGGGTGGGGGTGGGTATAACAGGTGCCGGATATACACAGTGACTCAATGTCCAAGCCCAGCAGGCTTTGAGGGCCTTGCTACCAAGGTCTACTACTACTGCTGTCTGTATTTCTGTGTGTGTGTGTGTGTGTGTGTGTGTGTGTGTGTGTGTGTGTGTGTGTGTGTGTGTGTGTGTGTGTGTGTGTGTGTGTGTGTGTGTGTGTGTGTGTGTGTGTGTGTGTGTGTGTGTGCAATGCTCTTTTCGTCAAACATGGCAAGATGACATTGAAACTAGCAGTAAACTTTTCTTCTACAAATTTTATGAATCTGATTTTATGGAGGAGAAATATATTTCTAGCTTACCAGATGTTTATATTTATCCTCTCATAAAATTCAGATGCTCTAATCATAAATAACCAATTGAAGTAGATCATCAATTTACTATACCAAAGAAGAAAGGTTATGTAATAAATGTGACATGTCTGCAATAGGTGATGAATTTCACTTTGTCATGGAATGTTCATCATACGTTACTTTGCGCAACACATATTTGCCAAAAAGATTTCGCTCCCCAAAATCTGTCCGTAATTTCTGTCAAATGATGTCTTCTTCTAATCGAAAACAAATGTTTCTACTGTCAAAGTATTATTACATTATCTTAAGTGTTGTAAATTGTTGGTCTATGTCACTGACTAGCAATTTATATTTTACTTTTGCTTGTTTATTTTCCTTTTCCTGTTATTGCTTTAAACTAAGCCTTCCTCCATACCCCAAAAGGGCAAAAGGAATAAATATTGTTCTTGTTCTTGTGTGTGTGTGTGTGTGTGTGTGTGTGTGTGTGTGTGTGAGAGAGAGAGAGAGAGAGAGAGAGAGAGAGAGAGAGAGAGAGAGCGTGAGTGCATGCATGTGTGCGTGCTTGCGTGCGCGTGCATACATGCACGCCTTTACCTGTGTGTATTTGTGCTCTGCTGTACACCTGTGTGTGCGAGTGCAGATCCATACAGCACACTCACCCTGCCCGTTGCGACAGCCGATGGAGTCTTTCTTGAACTTGGCCCCACCCTGTGGAACACACCTCTCCCCCCACTCGTCCTTCAGTTTCAGCTCCTCCACTTGTTCGTCTGTCAGCCCCTGCATGTTGGGGGGCAGGGTCACTCCGTGTTCCGCAAGCTGCTCCATGTCTGTGGATTGACATGTGTCAAACTGTCAAAGCCCCAGTCTGACACTTTCAACACAATTCACATTAAACCTTGACTTCAGGGATCACCTGCAATGAAATCATTATACTTCTTGAACTATTCAAAATATTCTCATGAAATTTTGGGCATTTTTAGATAGTGATCCAAAACCCAGTTATTTATCTGTTGGCTGATTTTGTTGTGAGTACATCAAAGGGAAAGAGACAACCAGCTGTGTCATTTGAACTTTACACTTCCAGGGATCCAGGTTGTGTAAGGACACACACTTTAAAGGGAGGTAATCAGATATGACAGCCCACTGGGTATGGATCATACTCATAGGCACCCAGCTTCATCACTTATGGTAGGAAATTTTCAGGACTTTCTGACATGCATGTCTTGTATGACCCACATTAACTGAAGAGGGATTAACACAGTTAAAAACATTCAGTAAAGCAACTGTGGTCAAAAGCAACATCCAGTAAAGTTAACATCACAATGAGTGAGGATGCACACAAACATTCACACACATTATGTGTGTGTGAGTATATGAAACGTAAACAAACACACTTCCATACACTTACCTATGTGAGCACACACATCTGACATCAATTCTCTCTCAAATACATGCACAAATGAACATCAATGCACTCATGTATCCACCACCCTCCTATTCCCCATACATACAGAGTGAAAAAAGGACAGCATATACATCTCACCCTCACCCATCAGCTCCACACAAAAACATGCATACATACTTCCTCTCTGCCTCTCCACACCTATCTATACACTGACAGACCTAACAACCTGTATTTAAGGTTTTCCATACTAGCATTAGACAACAGAGTTTGACAAACTTACCACCACAGATTCTATGGACTTTGAGTCGACCATTGTAGATGGCTATAAGGTCAGACAGTAGACTATCGATGGGAGTGTCCGTGGTTGTTTCATATAGAAACTGCGACTCATCACCGCTCTTGATGTGAAGCTTCACCATACTGGTCAATATTTTCCCACAAATCGGATGAATTTGCAGCCTGTTGGAAAAGCAGTTAAGTGTTGGTATTAATATCCTATCATATGAGATCAACATGAAAACAGCTGCATGTGAATTGTTTAACAAAGTCTTTTTGTTCTGATTTTTTTCTTCTATTGATTGTAACACTATTTTTTCCCTATTCATCAGAACATTTGGCAAGTTCAGATATATCTGTTCCTCTTTTCTGTTTTACTCTAGTTTAATAATTCTGAATTCCAAGTACTTTACTAACTACATTTTCTCAGCATTTATCAGTTAGTGATGCTGACATGTTATGTAATGATCCTATAGCATCTTCCCATCAATTATTAACCCCCCACCTGCTGAATTTCAGTTAACAACAGGTTGTGCAGACTATAAAGGTGTAATTACCTATTTCACAAACTCATACTTTCCCATGTGAAAGAGGAGGAGACAGATGAGTGATAGCTAGTTATGCAGTCTGTCTGTCCCATCCCTTTACAAGGATGACATACTGGCTGAATCTAAATATAGTATCACCAAACAATGCTTCTGTATGAAAAACAATTGCTTTAGTTTTTCTGCTTGTTACTACCAAACATTGTTTCTGCATGATGAGTAATGCAGTAATCGTTTCAGAATCACCCTTGATGTCACCAAACATTCCTCCTGCGTTATGAGAAATGCAATAATCATTTCTGCTTTCTCGCTTTACACGAATCAATTTTTGTAAACAGATATGAGTTATTTTCTAACCAATGGGCCAAGCTACCTTTAACAAGTCAGACTTTCAATGTTCTTTTCATACCATCACCTTGCTGATTATTTTGATGTAGTTTTTAAGTAAAGAAAACAATTCCAGCATAATGAGCTGCTCCTTGTACTTCTTTTGGTCTTGTGATGTAGAAGTTTGAACACACGGAACACAGAAGGCCTTTGACTCTGTCCCACACAGGAGGCTGGTACAGAAACTGTCTGCAAGTGGAGTTAAAGGTAAAGTCCTAGACTGGATAGCAGATTTTCTAAGTAACAGGAGACAAAAAGTCGTCATCAACGGAGCCAGTTCACCAGAAGGCAGTGTGACAAGTGGTATTCCACAAGGATCTGTGCTTGGGCCGATGCTGTTTGTTATATACATAAATGACTTGCCTAGAGGGCTGAAGACTACTGCCAAGATGTTTGCAGACGACACAAAGCTCTATGTGAGAAGTGATACTGAAAACGGTCCGACAGATCTCCAGGACGACTTGAACAACTTGCAAGAATGGTCCAACAAATGGCTACTGCGTTTCCACCCAGACAAATGCTGTGTTTTGAAGATTGGCCGGAACAATGAAAATGAGTATTACATGGGGAAAGAGTCGGATGGCAACAAAACAAGATTGAGACTAAAAGAAACTGAAAAGGAAAAAGACTTAGGCGTTGTAGTGGATAATAAACTCTCATTCAAAGAGCAGGTTGCTCAGACCACATCAAGGGCCAACAGAATGGTTGGACTTATACGCCGATCCTTTGATTATCTGTCCGAGAGAACTTTTGTAATTTTGTTCAAGAGCATGGTCAGGCCATTGTTGGAATATGGCCACAGTGTCTGGCAACCACATTCCAAAGGTCTATGTAGTGACATTGAGGATGTGCAACGTCGTGCAACAAAGACACTGAGCCATCTCAAAGACAAACCCTACCCTGATAGATTGAAAATTTTGAAGCTTCCGAGTCTTGAGCACCGCCGTCTTCGGGGTGATATGATTGAAACTTATAAGTACCTCAATGGAATGTACAACACCCATGAACTTATGTTTGAAAAGGACAATAAAAGCCAGTTAAGAGGAAATTCAATGAAGCTGAAGAAAAGCAGAAGTAAATTAGCAGTTAGAGCGAATTTTTTCTCGAATAGGATCAACAATACTTGGAACAATCTCCCAGAGTCAGTGGTTTCTGCGCCATCAGTGGATGCTTTCAAGAGAAGACTGGATGAACATTGGAAAAATCTACCATCATTGTACAACCCTATTTGCCAAGAATAACTTCTGGGCAACTGACCTTGCACGCAATGCTAGAAATCAAAGTTAGAATTAGATAGACGAATAGGCTCTTTAAAAGTAGAGCCTCAATCGCTCTTATTACTATACTATACTATACTATACTATACTACTATTTTCAATTCTCTTATCTGTACAGATTTACAAAACAACATTATCGATAGTTCTGGAATCTATGCACCCCTGTACAAAACATGATTAGTCTTATCAGTTTCAGGGCTTGGAATTGCATCTGTCGCTCATTTCTTGAATCGATTACTTTAATTACTTGAATATGCTAACTTACATGCTTGTCAAATTATTTGGCAATAGCTGACGGATGCTTTCAGCACCCCAAATTCACTTTGTTTTCGGACGGAAAGAACCATGGAACAAAATCTTCAATGACTGAAAGTCGAGAAAGTGAGAAATGTCGAATGTAAGGGCAATGTCCACACTGATCCCCGTAACAGAAGTTAATCAACGGAGTGAAAGAAGCTCAACGAAAATTCTGAAAGCTTCTTTCCGTCACTGGATTATCTTCTCTTAGTCTTACTGCGTAAATGTGGCTGTGGGGCCCCGACGGCTCAAGTTATTTTGTGGCCTTATCTCTAAACTATGGAAAGAATTTGTCGTATGAAACAACACGGAAGAAAATGATCAGTGCCCCAGCAGTACGTGAACATTTACCTGGATGGTTAATTGTGCAGATAAGTTCAATTCGGTCTGACCAACGTTTCTGCTATGCGAGACAGGATCTGGCATGCGTTGTTCTAACCGGAAGTTCTATTGAGCTATTCCGCAGTAATATTTCTTAGCAACAAGGAAACATTACCACCCCCACCCCCCATCTCCTTCCCCTCTCCCTTCCCTTCTAAAACATTCTCTCTCTCTCTCTCTCTCTCTCTCTCTCTCTCTCTCTCTCTCTCTCTCTCTCTCTCTCTAGTAAAACAAGGATGTGTACTTAGCCCAATTTTCCTTTTTTGTCAATGAATTAGCCGTAAATTTGATCAGGGAAGGGAAGCATGGAGTCCAGATGGTAGCAGGATCTGCAGAGGTATTTCTTTTGCTCTTTGCGGATAATGTGATTTTGCTATCAGATACGGTCGTAGGTTTACAGAATCAGTTGAACAATCTAAAAAAGGAAGCAGACAGGTTATGCCTAGAAGTAAATCTAGATAAGACTAATGTTATGGTTTTCCGTAAAGGTGGCTATCTTGGAATATGAGAAAGATGGAAATGTGGAAATGAAGAAATTAAATCAACAAACACCTACAAATACTTAGGCTTAATATTTACAACAAAATTAAGTTTGAGTGCTGCCCTTTCAGACATGAGGAGAAAAGGTAAGATGGGTGTTATTGAAATTCAAAAGTCACTAAGGAAACTACATACAATTGATCCTTTTCTATTCTGGAAGCTTTTTGATACCCAGATCGAGCCTATATTGACTTACGCAGCATAAATTTGGGGGTTGGAAGATACAGGGTTAATAGAAAAAGTACATACTTTTGCCATTAAACGATTCCTGGGTGTACCTTTACACTCTTCAAACCAAATGATTTACGGAGAAACAGGAAGATATCCATTGTACGTTCGAACAGCAGTAAAATGTGTTAAGTACTGGTTGCGAGTGGTAAGATTACCAATTAATAGAATATGTAGGCAAGCCTATGATATGATGTTAATACAATTAGCGGCAGGCAAACACAACTGGGCATCAAAAGTTAGGAACACTCTGACAGCAAATGGCTTTGGGATAGTATGGTTGTGTCATGGTGTTGGCTTCGAGAAGGGGTTTTATATCAGAATTTAAGGAAAGGCTTGTTTCATGCTACAAACAAAACTGGCATTCCGAAATTGAAAATAATGGAAAATATGAATGGTATCGTTCCTTTAAAATAACGTTTGAAGCGGAGAGATATCTGTCCTTAATAACGAATAAAAAGATGAGAGAAGATCTGGTAAAGTTTAGATTAAGAGTGCATGGTCTAGGCGTTGCAAAACACTGGTTTATGACCAGTGAACGAAGTGCTGACTGCCCAATGTGCGGTCACAATAATGAAGATGAAGTGCACTTTCTTTTCCAATGTTGCTTCTTCTCAGATATTCGCCGAAACGTTTCATTTTTCAAACTGACTCATATTGAGCCTACAGTAGGCGGCATAGTAAATCTTTTGTCAACAGGTAATGATACAACCATTATTGCCCTTGCTAAATATTTGACTGAAGCTACCACTGCGAGAAGAAAGAAATTAGAACTTGACGACAATAGTATTGTATTCTAATTTTAGTTGTTCTGTATTAGTATGTACTTTTGTAGTAGGTGGATGGCCATGTAGTTTCAGTGTGTGTGTGTGCGTGTGTGTGTGTGTGTGTGTGTGTGTGTGTGTGTGTGTGTGTGCGTGTGTGCGTGTGTGTGCGCGCGCGCGCGCGCGCGCGTGCGTGCGTGCGTGCGTGCATGCACTTGTGCGTAAGTGTTTATGGGACAACGTGAAGGGGAGCGGGGAAGGGAGGGGGGAGGGAGAAGGGCGGTCGGGGAACTGTCAGATTAGATGGTGAGGTTGAGAGAAACGGAGAATAGAAGAATGTGAGCTGGCGTTTACTAGTCTTGTTTAGCGTGTAAGGCGAGTGAAGGGAATGGGAACAGTATTTCTGAATTAAGCGGGTGGGAATGGTAGCGTAGGAAAGGATGTTATGTACGGAAATTTTGCGACTGTTCTCCCACGTGTGGGTTAGTCATTGTTATAAATATCTGTACCTTTCTAATAATTGAGCGTTTTGATAAATCCATTACTTCCTGATACTTTGTTAATTTAATCATTATTTATCTTCCTTATACTTTGTTTTCATTATATTTCAGTGAATCAATGTGTCAAGTCGTATGTGTACCCCTTGCCTCAATGGCTTGTTAAGCTGAAGGCAATAAATCGTCAAAGCGTCAAAGCGTCTCTCTCTCTATCTCTCTCTATCTCTCTCTCGTACATATTTTGTCAGTTTCATTTTACTGTCTGATTTTATACAGGCTAATTATTGTACGTTTTAGTACATTTCCATTTCAAATCATTACATCTCATGCTGTTCCCCCTCTCCCTTCGATCCTCCCTCTCTCTCTCTCTCTCTCTCTCTCTCTCTCTCTCTCTCTCTCTCTCTCTCTCTCTCTCTCATCTCTTTTCTCCTCCCCCCCCCCTCCCCCAATTTCATCTCACTTTGCTTAATACCTTCTACGTATTTTCATGCCTTGCGAAAAATGAATACATGTTGTGCCTTGCTCTCTCTCTCTCTCTCTCTCTCTCTCTCTCTCCTCTCTCTCTCTCCTCTCTCTCTCTCTCTCTCTCCTCTCTCTCTCTCTCTCTCTCTCTCTCTCTCTCTCTCTCTCTCCTATGCGTGCGAACGTGCATGTATTTGTGTGTTCAAAAATATGTACGCACTTTGTCATATTCACTTCACTGTCTGTTTTCATACATGCCAATCTTGTACGTTGTAGTACACTTACATATGTTTCCCCAGCCCACCTCACTCCCTACCCCCGCTCTCTCCTTCCTCTTCATTATTGTTATTCTCATTTTTTATATTTATTTTGTTATTATTATTTTTTGTTGTTTTGTTTATTATCATTCTTATTGTTTTGTTTTCATTTATCTTCTATTTTCATTTGATGTTCCTCTATGATTACATGACCGCTTTGCTTGCTTCTTTGATTTCTTACATTAATTGATTTCACTGCATGCTGTAGTCCCTACTCAGGGCGAGGACTGGATGTAAAAAAGCACGTTAGTGCTTATCTATTATCCTCGTAAATAAAGAATTTTGTCTTGTCTTTCTCTTTCTCTCTCTGACGTTATTTTTTTTTATGTTAGATTTAAAGCGAGGATGGTTTGAGACAAAGAAGAAAGGGACAGAAAGAAAATCATTGAAGAAATTAGGTTTATGTGAAATGAGTTTGCAATGGAACGTGTCAGTGATATACAGATCATTGTGATGTAGTTCAAACCTAGGAAAATGAAACAGACCGAAGAGTGAATGAAAACATGTCAAATAAAGACGAACGCACAACACAAGGTGGAAAGTAACGTCAATTTAAACATGTAAAATAAAGACGAACGCACAACACAAGGTACAAAGTAACGTCAATTTAAACATGTAAAATAAAGACGAACGCACAACACAAGGTACAAAGTAACGTCAATTTAAACATGTAAAATAAAGACGAACGCACAACACAAGGTACAAAGTAACGTCAATTTTATAGACAGCGTAAAACAGACTGGTAAATTTTCGACAGATGAGTCTTTTCTTCAGATGTTACAAATAACTGACATAAATCATGAAAACGACGACAACAACAACAACATCAACATCAACATCGACGACGACGACGACGACGACGGCAACAACAATAACAAAGTTGACAATTTGATATCCCTTCCAGATGATTTTCAGAACTGTTACCGTTTCATTTGTGCTTTCTTTCTTCCTTCCTTCCTTTCTTTCTTTCTTTTCTTTCTTTCTTTCTTTTTTTCTTTCTTTCCTTCCTTCTTTGTCTCTAAAGAAAGTGTTTACCGTTTCATTTGTGCTTTCTTTCTTTCTTTCCTCCCTTCCTTCTTTGTCTCTAAAGAAAGTGTCGTTGTGAGAAATATTCCTGCAGTTAGTCGTGAAAATTTTGAAAACACTGGTTATTACAATTTCTAGTCTATTGCCCGTCTCTCTCTCTCTCTCTCTCTCTCTCTCTCTCTCTCTCTCTCTCTCTCTCTCTCTCTCTCTCTGGAAGGTTACGGGGGGCACCACAGTTCGCCAGGTTACTCCATTTCTGTCGGGTGTGTGCCGAAGCTTGGGCCTCATCATGTGTTTTCCCAAGTCATTCAGCAATGTTGTCAGGCCATTGGTTGTTTGGTTGCTCGCTTGTTATTCTGTCTTCCATTCCGTTTTCATTCAGACTGAATATCCGCGCCAATTTCAGCTAATCCGTTGAAAGTCTTATGAAGCTGTTTGAATCACCCTTCATCTTTTTCTTTGGGTGAGTGCAAACTAAATTTGAGTACTTTAATCTTTCTAAGCGCGTCGTATTGAATTTATCTATGTTCTTCTTTGAATGTATGTTCATTCAAGTACTTTTGTCTTTTTAAGTAGCTCTGAGAATACTGACTGTTCATTAATGTTCTTCTTTGAATGTGTGTTAATTTAAGTACTTTTATCTTTTTAAGTAGCTCTGAGAATACCGAATGTTTATTAATGTTCTTCTTTGAATGTGTGTTAATCTAAGTACTTTTATCTTTTTAAGTAGCTCTGGAGATACCGAATGTTTATTAATATTCTTCTTTGAATGTGTGTTAATCTAAGTACTTTTATCTTTTTAAGTAGCTCTGAGAATACTGAATGTTTGTTAATGTTCTTCTTTGAATGTGTGTTAATCTAAGTAGTTTGATCTCTTTGAGTAGCTCTGAGTTCCTGTTCTCACACAGAAATTAGTTGCTCTTCTCTGAACCTTTTTGACCTCATTGATTGCCTTTTAAAACAAAAAGAATCACATTATGTTACCATAATCGAGATGCGGTCCTACCAGATCAGGCTTCATTAAATCCCTGAAAAGTGCCCCTGTTCAAATAAGGACAGGCTGTTTTAATCAGTCCAACCGTTTTATTGAACTGATTCAGAATATTGTTAAATTCCGTTGATGTTGTTTATGGCTTAGCTGACCATAATGGGGCAATATTAGGACTGTTGCCTCTTCAGTATAAAAATAGCACTGTACAACAAACAAATAAATAAATAGATTAAAAATAACAGCAATTTGTAGCCGTAGCGGCAGCAGCAGCAGCAGCAGTAGCAGTAGTAGTAGTAGTAGTAGTAGTAGTTGTTGTTGTTGTAGGAGGAGGAGGAAGAGGAGGAGGAGGAGCAGCAGCAGTAGTATAGTAATTATAGTCATACTATTATTGTTGTTGTTGTCGTTGTTTTTAATCACCACCATCATCCTAAGATCATCATTTTTGTTATTATGATGATGACGATGATGATGATGACATTACAACGTTGTTTTACTATTACTTTGTTTTTATCACTATTATTATCATACCAAATTTTATTGTTACTACCATCATTACCATTGTTGTTGATGATGCTATTATTATAATTATTATTATTACTAGAACTGCTGCTGCTGTTGTTGTTGTTGTTGTTGTTGTTGTTGTTACTAAACACTTGTGAACATAGAAATCCAGGTGTGAGACTGGTGAGGGAGGCTGAGAGGTGAGTCAACAAACACAAACGCGAAAATAGGGAAGAAAGGTGGCAGAGTGGTTAAGACGTTCGCCTGCCAATCCAACGTGTGAGAAGTGCGTGGGTTCGAGCCCTGCCTTTTCTCGCCCTTTCTTTCCCAGTTTGAATGACAAATCGAACTGAACGTCAAGTCCATCGGATGAGGACTATAAGCGAGTCGGACCCGTGTGCCTTCCCGGCCCCTGCACACGTTAAAGAACCCACGGCAGTTGAAAATCGAAAAGAGCAGGGGGGTTCCCCGCTGCCCTGGCAAAATTGATGTAGATTGAAGATAGCCGCCTGGTATTTCTTACCAAGCCACAAAAATTGTCACTTACTGTTATCGTGTGCCATCGTGTACCGGTGGAAATGGAGGACACGTATAAACATCGCATGCATCCTATGTGAGAAACTGGAGGGATAAATGAAAATGAGTGACTGATATTTGAATGAATATTAAACTGAATGAGCGCCAGTAGGCTGCTCTTCGGCCGGCTCTACCTGGGTAGGCAGCCCGTTGAGTGAGTGAGGTAGCGTGTTTATTGTAAAGCGCTTAGAGCTGGGTCTGTGACCGAGGATAGGCGCTATATAAATAACCAATATAATAATAAAAAATACACAATAAAATTACACATCGTCATGCGCCTATGCATGACGTAGGAATTTGTTCAGAAAGGCTACGTTATTATAAAGACAGGAAGTAACTGGGACACCTGCAGTGGAGAGCAGAGGTGGGATCACCCGCTAACTTCTGCAGCGGAGACACAGTACACTCGGTCTTCGCCAACTTTGCTTTCAGATGTGTGGCAAAACGGTAGAAATAGCCAGCACTAGTAGTGCAAGCAACTGTCGTCAGCAAAGCGGGGCTTGGTCAAAGACAAAGGGATGGACATGTGAACACCAAGGTAGGTAGTCAGGAGGTAAGTCATGTCTTCCCAGTTTTTGCTTTGGTTCTAGGACCGTTGCAGTTTGTCGCTCAAACAGGAAGTGATTTCCAATCTCTCTGTCTGTCTGTCTGTCTGTCTGTCTCTCACACACACACAACACACACACACACACACACACACACACACAAACACACACACGCATACACAACACACACACACACACACACACACACACACACACACACACACACACACACACACCTCTATGGACTAGAAAATTGACTAACTGTGACAGAGAAAATGAAATTAGGGGAGCGTCTCCATGAAGAAAGACTGGCCATTCACTCTGCAGTATATCGCTCTTACACCTACACAAACACAACACACACAGAGACACACGTTACCGCCTTAACAAACCTGAAACCTGTCAGTGGC
>CM031607.1:85177921-85200421 GCA_018398815.1 Conus ventricosus | reverse complement strand
GGGGATACGGATGATTTAATCATTATAGGCCATGGCCCCTTATAATGGTGTGGATTACACAATGACAAAAATAATATTGTAAAGCATATTGAGAGAGAGAGAGAGAGAGAGAGAGGAGAGAGAGAGAGAGAGAGAGAGAGAATGCGAATGGTTTATTCAGATAAAGGCCATAGCCCATACTGAAGGGGTAACACCCGTAATACAACACACAAGAAGAATTCACAGTAAGAAAATGGAAAGAAAAAGCTATAACACGTCTATGCACTACGCAAAACTATTATGAATAGACTATTCGTATTCGCTTTTGAGCTTCATATATCTTCTTCTTCTTCTTCTTCTTCCTAAAATACTGGTTCACTCAAAAACGAGTAGGTCACCAGCGCGCATGTTAAAAAGTAAAATAAAATAGCATAAAGTAGTGCGACTCAGACTGTTGGCCCCTGGAGCAAATTTGGCAACAAGGGGTCGCACTCGATATTCAAGAAGTTAAAAGCAATGGCCAAATTCAGGCCCAGGTAACAGTAAAATATCTGGGGAAGTTAAAATAGAAAATCGTCAATATGCAGATCTCAAAACTGTCGTATCAATTGTTTTTTAAATGAAATTGCATTTGTGCAATCTTGATGGCACCCGGCAGTGAGTTCCACAGCCGTACAGAACTAGGATAAAATGAATGTAAGTGGCTGTCAATATTTGATGCAGGTATGGTATAACATTGACCGCCACTCCTGGTGCTACTTTTATTCAATACTAGTTGTTCCATTGGAATATCAATTACTTTAGCTCTGCCTTTGAAGAAGATGTTAAGTTTGATAAAAGCTCTTCTCTCTTCTAAGGGTTTCCATTCTAATTTCCTCATGTTCTTCCTAGTATTCCCCTTTTCTCTGATGTGGTTCCCTGTTACGAACCGTGCTGCTCTCTTCTGAATCTTTTCGAGGTTATCAATGTCCTTTAGATGGTAAGGATCCCAAACTGAGCAACCATATTCCAGTACTGGTCTAACCAGTGTTTTGTAGCAGTCGTCTTTAACCTTTTGGGGGCAGTCATTGATATTCCTGTATAAGAAAGCTAAGATGTTATTTGCTTTCTTACATACTAAATTGTAGTGTTCTTTCCATTTGAGACGACTATCTATAATCACGCCTAAATATTTTGCAGCATTAGTTTCTTTAAGAATAGTATTATGGATAGAATAATCTGATCTAATTGGTGAGCGTTTGTTACATATACGCAACACTTGGCACTTTTGGGGATGAAATTCCATTTTCCAAGTTCTTTCCCACTCTTGTAAAGCGTATATGTACATGGCAAGGTCGAAAAGGTCATTTTCATTTCTTGTTGCTAACAATAAGTTGACTCTAAAACTACAGGGGTCACAATAATACTTAGTCTTAATAAATTTAACTCTAAGGTCACTGAGTGCAGGACAGCACAGTAAAAAATGTATTTCATCTTCCTTTGCCTGATTACACAAGCGACACATCAATTCGTTATCTTTCAGAACACTGTATCTAAACCGATGGCAAGCAATGTCAGAGACACCAAATCTAAACTTACTCAATGCACTCTTAACATACCTATTTATATTCATTTCAATGTATGGTTCAACCACATGTGTTGTTTTAAAGAGTCTGTATTGCGCAAATCTGTCACTACTATAGATATGGTCATGCCAGTCTTGCCATCTGCAATCGATCATTCTTTGTTTAAAACATTTCAAAAATCCTGATATACTTTCAACGCCCTGGTTGTCCCAAACATAAGCAAAGCCATAAGAATTCAAGCACTGACGAACATTGGTAGCCCATGTTTTCTTGCCATTACCATCCAACTGTCGCAATGTCTTATAAGCTTTAAATGGTATCTTACTTTCCTCCATTCTGGTTATTTTCAACCAATACTTAATACATCTACAAACAGAATTGATATAAATTGGATACCTGAGAGAGAGAGAGAGAGAGAGAGAGAGAGAGAGGGAGAGAGAGAGAGAGAGAGAGAGAGAGAGAGAGAGAGAGAGAATCTGTGTGTATGTGTATGTATGAGCGTGTGTATGCACGTGTGTGTGTGTGTGTGTGTGTGTGTGTGTGTGTGTGTGTGTGTGTGTGTGTGTGTTGCATTTAACGTCTATCCACTATTCGTGATATCAGACAAAAAAAGAAAAGAAAAAAAGAAAGGTGAATGTGTACGGAAGTAATTGCGAGCGTGCACATAATGTGTGCATGTGTATATGTATGGGTGCGTACGAATATGTATGTGTTTCTGTGGGTCTTTGTGTGTGTGTGTGTGTGTGTGTGTGTGTGTGTGTGTGTGTGTGTGTGTGTGTGTGTTTGCGACTAGCTCATGAACGTGTATGTGTGTGTTTATGTGTGTGTGTGTGTGTGTGTGTGTATCTGTGTGTCTTTGTGTGTGTGTGTGTGTGTGTGTGTGTGTGTGTGTGTGTGTGTGTGTGTGTTTTGTTGCGACTAGCTCATGATAAACTATGACATTGCTGATTCCTGCTATTACGTATAGTTTTGTTGTTATTGTTGCACTTTTTTCGGTCTTACAATACCTTTGTTCGTCTAACAACCTCCCCTACCCCATCCCACCTCCACCTGTGCCACGTCCAGTCCTCTCACCTCTTGTTCTTCAACAACAGAAAACCCAACGGTGCGAGGCAACTTGACTGTGGCCAAGGAAAACACTGATCATCGGACCTACTACAAACCCAAAGTCAAGTTCATCCACGCCCAGAAGGTCGAGCACTACGACAACAGCGGCTACTGCCGGATCACAGGTACAGGAAAAATTTCCCGCCACACGTGCATGCTAGGCCAGGGTTAGATCTGATACCTGGAGAAGGTTATGTTTTCATTCGCGGCTGTTGGTTTTTCTGTCTGTCAGTACGATTATGACCAAACGAGAGAACCAGTTTCAGAGGAACTTGGTGGAAAGACAAAATATGGCCAAGGTTTTCTTCCCGTCAGAGCCATTTCTGTGTGTGTGATTTTATGGCCCATGACTGGCGCCTACCAGAGGTGGATTTGCTATGGGCTCAGCTGGGAAGACTGGAACCCCACAGTCAGGTTTCATCCACGAAACTGATATGACTCTGAGAAAGTTTCTCAGGTTTTCTTGCCAACACTGCAGGTATCTCTCAGGCCTGGTTGACGTCATGGGATAGATGACGTAAGTAAGCATAGAGTAGAGGCCTGTCATGCAGTCTCATACAGTAATGGAACTACAGAGTATCATGTCATCATTCTCATCATATCGATCAGCATAAAAAGGTTTCAAATTCTGTGGCCCTTCATGCCCTTCTCTCACAGTGACCTCACTTTCGAATTCCCCTCCATGTCTAGGCCCACGGTGAGTTCGTTCGTGTTGAGTTGATACAGGCTGCTTCATCAGGACTGTTGCTGGAATGACATGGCGGGGCTCTCCGGCGTGGCACACTCCCTCATGCTGGCTCCACGAGTAAGCAGTTGTCATCAGTAAGGGGCTTTGTAGATGTACCATGTGCATGTTGGATCAGAGCAGACACCACTGAACATCACCGAAGTGACTTTGCAGCAATACAGTGTCTCGTCTGGTATTGGCCCCACACTGAATGGACATTGACTTTCCGTGTGGACTGCCAGTGCCAGGACCATAACTAGACAAGGTCGAGAGTGACTGTGAATGGACAGCTGGAATGAGTATTGGTTAGGTAATGTCACAGAAGTGCCACAGAAGATGAGAGAGCAGGAAAAAACAAACCCATGGACATTTAGCTGTGGGTCTGCAGTGTGAGTGTGGATCAAAGAGCAGAATTAAGGCGTGGTCGACATTGCTGGCAGTCAGCAAGCTCCTGAGTGTCCTTGTTCAAACTACGTTTCAAGAGTCTGAGGATAGCGTATGACGTTTCAATAACCAGGTTATTATTTTGTTGGAGAATTTTCCGCATCTAGGGTGGTCTTCAGCAAACTGAAAGTCCCGATGATGTCTGTCAGAACTTTAGTTTTTGCCTTGAGCCTCTAGAGGTTGAACAGATTTCCGTCTGTTCTGAATCTGATGTGGATGTCTTTCTCTGGAGGCATAAAGGAACATGGTGCTGAACAGAGTGGACGACAAAACACAGGTGGAGAAAAGGACAGCATTTTGTTCCTGACATTTTTTGTGGCAAATTCATTATCAATGGTGCCTCTGTCTTTCCTAAAGCCGTGCTGGCTTTCTGGCAAAAGCTGTTGTTCAAGGTATGTTGTAAGGTGGTTAAACAGAATCCTGGCAAGTGCCTTTTCTTGCTGTGAAAATGAGGGATATGCCTCTGTGGTTGTCACAACCCTAGATGTTCCCTTTGTGCTTGTACAAATGGATAATGGATGCATCTTTGAAATTCTGAGGGATCGTCTCCCCTTGCCACATCAAAAGAAACAAATGATAAATCTGTTCAGTCAGAGCTGTGCCACCATCTTCGTAAACCTCAGCTGGTATGGAGTCTGAGCCAGGAGCTTTGCCACTGGACAGCAAACATATCACGTCTGGGTCTCCAAGAGGGTTGGTGGTTCATCCATTTCTTCATTGATGGACACTTAAAGGAGCCGGTCAATGGCTTTGTTATTGATGGATAATGGGCGGTTTAGTACGTTGTTGGCTTTGTTATTGATGTATAATGGGCGGTTTAGTACGTGTTGGCTTTGTTATTGATGGATAATGGGCGGTTTAGTACGTTGTTGGCTTTGTTATTGATGGATAATGGGCGGTTTAGTACGTTGTTGAAGTGCTCAGACCAGCGTTCGTATCAGCGCTGAGCCGAGAGGATGATCATGACGATGTTGGTCTATAAACGTCTTTTAAGGCATCATAGAAATTCTACATGTCATGTCTGTCAGCCAATCCTCGGATCTCATCAGCCTGGTTGCTCAGCCATGTGTCTTGCATCTTTCATAGTTTCTCTTGAACTGTTCTGCGCATGTTGTTCAATGCATCTTTTCTAGAGGTAGACTTGGTGTCACTGAGTTAAGCTTCGTGCAGATGTTTCCTGTCTGGTAGCTGCAGCATGTCATTGCAGTCCTCATCAAACCAGTCCTTGTGTTTCTTGGCTGCTGGCCCCAAGATCGTTGTAGCATATAACCAGTTTTCTGAAGGTCGATCAGTTGGCTTTTACATTCGGTTGTCTTGAGAGGCAGATTCCTGGCGTTCCTTCAGCTGTCTACAAACGACTGCTTTGTTCTGGAGCCTTCTTTCCTTGCGGGTGTCTCTTGGGTTGGATCCAGATGTTAAGCTTGTTCATCATAAAATGGTATTTAGTCCTGCACCCAGCAACGCACATTGATTTTGTGACTCTCGCATCCTGCCTATCCCTCTTCTTGACAATGACATAATTAATGAAATGCCAGTGCTTGGACCGGGGATGCATCCATGATGTCCTGTTTTGGGTAGGGAGGCAGAAGACTGTTGGTGATCAGCAGTTCATGCTCAGCACAGGTCTGGAGTAGCAGGAGACCGTTGTAGTTGCCGTTGTAGTGGCCAATTCTATGTTTGCCGACGGCACCTTCCCGGAGTCGCTGTTAAAAAATCACCAAGAATGGCGAGCCCATCTGCTTTCAGAACAGCAGCAATGACAGAGTGAAGATCCTCATATGATTCTCCTCCACGTCATCTGGGATGGTCAAGGTCGGCGCATAGGCGCTGATAATTGTCAGGTGCTTCTTTCCAAATGACAAGGGGAGTTTCTTGGCAATGAGCCTGCCGTTCACTCCCTTTGGAGGTCCTGCTAGCTTACCAACAAGAGCTGTCTTCACTGCAATGCCGACACCAGACTCTCATCGCTGTTCACTTCCTCTTCCGCTCCAGAAAAATGCAGTAAAGCCAGAGACCCTTTCACAAAGTTTGTCATGTCCCACAAGCAGGGTCTCAGTCAAGGCTGCGATCTCGTTGTTATACCGGATGAGTTCTTTTCCAATTAGAGCTGTTCTCCTCTGAGGCCTGTTTGCATCGTCTCTATCCAGAGTGGTAGGCACGTTCCATATGCTAAGGGTGAAAGGAACAATCTTTGTCTTTTTCTTCTTTGAGTTTTGACTGCTGTTATAGAGCTCCAGCTGCGGTAGGCTGGCTAGGGAAGGATGGAGCAGGAGATGTTTAGGACACCTTTTCTAGCCCCTTCCTCATGCTATGGAGGTGAGCAGTGCTATCCTAAAAAGGGCTGCTCAGTCGCTCAGGTGGCTGCCCAACTCCACCGCTGCTCTGGTTCAGTGGAGAACGACCCTTTGGCCTGAGACACCTCTGTGCAGATTTGCAGTAATGGCTGCCAGTGTGCCCACCCCTGCCGCTTCATTGCTTGCCCATCATCACAGGACTTGGGGACGAGATGAAGAGAAAAGGACGATAATGACAGTCACTTGCGGAGTGACTTTGTTCAAAGTTAGGAGGAGCTGCGCAATGTGTCGACCTCACCCTCTCGTCCAGAATCATGTGAGCGTAGCAGCAAGACAGGATTAAGACGGCTGGAGACAGAGTCGGATGCCGTGAGTGACCATTGTGTCTCACCATGCTCTATGCACTCCACCATGCATTGCTGGGAGTTGCCTTTTTGTGTGTTGAATCAGTTGTGATTTCCTCTGCGCTGTCTGTCGCGTCCAGTCTCACGAACGTAGGAAGACAAGTTCTATCTCCCCGTCGGCTACCTTCACCTGGTTCTGACAGCATGCCAAAGCAGGTGTGGTATGTGGCTGCTGTTGCATGCTAACAGCTTCGGAGTGCCACAAGTGAGAGCAGAGTGTCAAGAAAGAAGGCGAGGACAGGAATAACAATGATAATAAGATGTATATACGTAGATAGAGAAAAATAGACAAATAGATTGATCAGTCAATCGATCGATAGATAGATACATATTCTATAAACTCTACGTTTACAATCATCATTTTTGATATGTTTGAAATGAAAAATCAAACAAACCTGTTCATGTCAAATTATTTAATTTATTGTTTATTTCATATCCTTATTTCATTATATGAGTTTATGTTTTTGTCCCCTCTCTCTCTCTCTCTCTCTCTCTCTCTCTCCTCTCTCTCTCTCTCTCTTCTCTCTTCTCTCTCTCTCTCTTCATGTCAGTCTAAGGAACACGTTTATGTCTCTTAGAAGTACGTTAGAATAGACGTTATACGTGCTCCTTAGACTGAAATGATCTGAGCCCATGACAAGAGTTGTAGGTTCTGCTGTATTCTCCTTCGCCCAAAACAGGCAAAAGAATTAAACTTCTTTAAATTGTTAAATGGTTTAAACTGCTGACTGAAGTCAGAGAGAAATACAGTAAGGAAGGAAAACGAGGGAGAGCCCACTTCATTCATAGTCTTGCTTACACATAAAGTATTCGGTCTTTGTTTCATACCTCACATGTGTGTTTGTTCCAGATCAAAGCAGAGAGGAAATTCTTATAGACCAGTCCACATTTGTCAAAACGGCCTTCTTTCACCAGTGCCTGGATTTCGTGCAGGAAAACCGCATCGCCATCTTAACGGGACCTAAAGGCTCTGGCAAATCTGCAATGGCCAAAGCTTTGCTGCGCCATTTTCAAGAACATGATTGGTCCCCTCTGGTCGTCAAAAGGCGTGCAGAATGGCGTAATTACGTAGGAGGACAAAACCAGATGCAAGCGGTCCTTCTGGAAGATATCTTTGGTTCAGACCAGTACGATCCAAAACTGTTCCAAAAGTGGTGTGGTTTAATCCCGCTTATGAAAAGATATGCTGAAGAGGCACATATTTCGTGATCATAACCCTCAGAACTGAAGTAAAGGAGCAGATGGCACAGAAAACGGAAGGTGACAATTTACTTAAAGACTTGCCTTGCACTGACATGGGAAAGAACTCGTTCACTGATCTGGAAAAGGCAGATATACTGAGAAGGCACATGGAGGCTAATGGAAAACAGTTGCATGATATGGACCTTGAGAAAATACTAGTCATTGACAGAAGTGGCCCGTGTTTTCCATCCCGGTGTCACAGATTTGCTCAGGACTACAGTAGCAGCCCAACCATCTCCTCAGCAGTGCAACAGAACAACAGTCACATGATCCTGTTTGTATATCCTGCTGTCAGTGGGAAACCAAAATCCGTTTGTGGGATGAGAAAGTGAGTTTTCAAACGAGGGTTGAACAAAGCTAAGGGCAAGCAGCACAGTAAAAATGTATTTCATCTTCCTTTGCCTGATTACACAAGCGACACATCAATTCGTTATCTTTCAGAACACTGTATCTAAACCGATGGCAAGCAATGTCAGAGACACCAAATCTAAACTTACTCAATGCACTCTTAACATACCTATTTATATTCATTTCAATGTATGGTTCAACCACATGTGTTGTTTTAAAGAGTCTGTATTGCGCAAATCTGTCACTACTATAGATATGGTCATGCCAGTCTTGCCATCTGCAATCGATCATTCTTTGTTTAAAACATTTCAAAAATCCTGATATACTTTCAACGCCCTGGTTGTCCCAAACATAAGCAAAGCCATAAGAATTCAAGCACTGACGAACATTGGTAGCCCATGTTTTCTTGCCATTACCATCCAACTGTCGCAATGTCTTATAAGCTTTAAATGGTATCTTACTTTCCTCCATTCTGGTTATTTTCAACCAATACTTAATACATCTACAAACAGAATTGATATAAATTGGATACCTGAGAGAGAGAGAGAGAGAGAGAGAGAGAGAGAGGAGGAGAGAGAGAGAGAGAGAGAGAGAGAGAGAGAGAGAGAGAGAGAATCTGTGTGTATGTGTATGTATGAGCGTGTGTATGCACGTGTGTGTGTGTGTGTGTGTGTGTGTGTGTGTGTGTGTGTGTGTGTGTGGTGTGTGTGTTGCATTTAACGTCTATCCACTATTCGTGATATCAGACAAAAAAAGAAAAGAAAAAAAAGAAAGGTGAATGTGTACGGAAGTAATTGCGAGCGTGCACATAATGTGTGCATGTGTATATGTATGGGTGCGTACGAATATGTATGTGTTTCTGTGGGTCTTTGTGTGTGTGTGTGTGTGTGTGTGTGTGTGTGTGTGTGTGTGTGTGTGTGTGTGTGTGTGTGTTGCGACTAGCTCATGAACGTGTATGTGTGTGTTTATGTGTGTGTGTGTGTGTGTGTGTGTATCTGTGTGTCTTTGTGTGTGTGTGTGTGTGTGTGTGTGTGTGTGTGTGTGTGTGTGTGTGTGTGTTTTGTTGCGACTAGCTCATGATAAACTATGACATTGCTGATTCCTGCTATTACGTATAGTTTTGTTGTTATTGTTGCACTTTTTTCGGTCTTACAATACCTTTGTTCGTCTAACAACCTCCCCTACCCCATCCCACCTCCACCTGTGCCACGTCCAGTCCTCTCACCTCTTGTTCTTCAACAACAGAAAACCCAACGGTGCGAGGCAACTTGACTGTGGCCAAGGAAAACACTGATCATCGGACCTACTACAAACCCAAAGTCAAGTTCATCCACGCCCAGAAGGTCGAGCACTACGACAACAGCGGCTACTGCCGGATCACAGGTACAGGAAAAATTTCCCGCCACACGTGCATGCTAGGCCAGGGTTAGATCTGATACCTGGAGAAGGTTATGTTTTCATTCGCGGCTGTTGGTTTTTCTGTCTGTCAGTACGATTATGACCAAACGAGAGAACCAGTTTCAGAGGAACTTGGTGGAAAGACAAAATATGGCCCAAGGTTTTCTTCCCGTCAGAGCCATTTCTGTGTGTGTGATTTTATGGCCCATGACTGGCGCCTACCAGAGGTGGATTTGCTATGGGCTCAGCTGGGAAGACTGGAACCCCACAGTCAGGTTTCATCCACGAAACTGATATGACTCTGAGAAAGTTTCTCAGGTTTTCTTGCCAACACTGCAGGTATCTCTCAGGCCTGGTTGACGTCATGGGATAGATGACGTAAGTAAGCATAGAGTAGAGGCCTGTCATGCAGTCTCATACAGTAATGGAACTACAGAGTATCATGTCATCATTCTCTCATATCGATCAGCATAAAAAGGTTTCAAATTCTGTGGCCCTTCATGCCCTTCTCTCACAGTGACCTCACTTTCGAATTCCCCTCCATGTCTAGGCCCACGGTGAGTTCGTTCGTGTTGAGTTGATACAGGCTGCTTCATCAGGACTGTTGCTGGAATGACATGGCGGGGCTCCGGCGTGGCACACTCCCTCATGCTGGCTCCACGAGTAAGCAGTTGTCATCAGTAAGGGGCTTTGTAGATGTACCATGTGCATGTTGGATCAGAGCAGACACCACTGAACATCACCGAAGTGACTTTGCAGCAATACAGTGTCTCGTCTGGTATTGGCCCCAACTGAATGGACATTGACTTTCCGTGTGGACTGCCAGTGCCAGGACCATAACTAGACAAGGTCGAGAGTGACTGTGAATGGACAGCTGGAATGAGTATTGGTTAGGTAATGTCACAGAAGTGCCACAGAAGATGAGAGAGCAGGAAAAAACAAACCCATGGACATTTAGCTGTGGGTCTGCAGTGTGAGTGTGGATCAAAGAGCAGAATTAAGGCGTGGTCGACATTGCTGGCAGTCAGCAAGCTCCTGAGTGTCCTTGTTCAAACTACGTTTCAAGAGTCTGAGGATAGCGTATGACGTTTCAATAACCAGGTTATTATTTTGTTGGAGAATTTTCCGCATCTAGGGTGGTCTTCAGCAAACTGAAAGTCCCGATGATGTCTGTCAGAACTTTAGTTTTTGCCTTGAGCCTCTAGAGGTTGAACAGATTTCCGTCTGTTCTGAATCTGATGTGGATGTCTTTCTCTGGAGGCATAAAGGAACATGGTGCTGAACAGAGTGGACGACAAAACACAGGTGGAGAAAAGGACAGCATTTTGTTCCTGACATTTTTTGTGGCAAATTCATTATCAATGGTGCCTCTGTCTTTCCTAAAGCCGTGCTGGCTTTCTGGCAAAAGCTGTTGTTCAAGGTATGTTGTAAGGTGGTTAAACAGAATCCTGGCAAGTGCCTTTTCTTGCTGTGAAAATGAGGGATATGCCTCTGTGGTTGTCACAACCCTAGATGTTCCCTTTGTGCTTGTACAAATGGATAATGGATGCATCTTTGAAATTCTGAGGGATCGTCTCCCCTTGCCACATCAAAGAAAACAAATGATAAATCTGTTCAGTCAGAGCTGTGCCACCATCTTCGTAAACCTCAGCTGGTATGGAGTCTGAGCCAGGAGCTTTGCCACTGGACAGCAAACATATCACGTCTGGGTCTCCAAGAGGGTTGGTGGTTCATCCATTTCTTCATTGATGGACACTTAAAGGAGCCGGTCAATGGCTTTGTTATTGATGGATAATGGGCGGTTTAGTACGTTGTTGGCTTTGTTATTGATGTATAATGGGCGGTTTAGTACGTTGTTGGCTTTGTTATTGATGGATAATGGGCGGTTTAGTACGTTGTTGGCTTTGTTATTGATGGATAATGGGCGGTTTAGTACGTTGTTGAAGTGCTCAGACCAGCGTTCGTATCAGCGCTGAGCCGAGAGGATGATCATGACGATGTTGGTCTATAAACGTCTTTTAAGGCATCATAGAAATTCTACATGTCATGTCTGTCAGCCAATCCTCGGATCTCATCAGCCTGGTTGCTCAGCCATGTGTCTTGCATCTTTCATAGTTTCTCTTGAAACTGTTCTGCGCATGTTGTTCAATGCATCTTTTCTAGAGGTAGACTTGGTGTCACTGAGTTAAGCTTCGTGCAGATGTTTCCTGTCTGGTAGCTGCAGCATGTCATTGCAGTCCTCATCAAACCAGTCCTTGTGTTTCTTGGCTGCTGGCCCCAAGATCGTTGTAGCATATAACCAGTTTTCTGAAGGTCGATCAGTTGGCTTTTACATTCCGGTTGTCTTGAGAGGCAGATTCCTGGCGTTCCTTCAGCTGTCTACAAACGACTGCTTTGTTCTGGAGCCTTCTTTCCTTGCGGGTGTCTCTTGGGTTGGATCCAGATGTTAAGCTTGTTCATCATAAAATGGTATTTAGTCCTGCACCCAGCAACGCACATTGATTTTGTGACTCTCGCATCCTGCCTATCCCTCTTCTTGACAATGACATAATTAATGAAATGCCAGTGCTTGGACCGGGGATGCATCCATGATGTCCTGTTTTGGGTAGGGAGGCAGAAGACTGTTGGTGATCAGCAGTTCATGCTCAGCACAGGTCTGGAGTAGCAGGAGACCGTTGTAGTTGCCGTTGTAGTGGCCAATTCTATGTTTGCCGACGGCACCTTCCCTGGAGTCGCTGTTAAAAAATCACCAAGAATGGCGAGCCCATCTGCTTTCAGAACAGCAGCAATGACAGAGTGAAGATCCTCATATGATTCTCCTCCACGTCATCTGGGATGGTCAAGGTCGGCGCATAGGCGCTGATAATTGTCAGGTGCTTCTTTCCAAATGACAAGGGGAGTTTCTTGGCAATGAGCCTGCCGTTCACTCCCTTTGGAGGTCCTGCTAGCTTACCAACAAGAGCTGTCTTCACTGCAATGCCGACACCAGACTCTCATCGCTGTTCACTTCCTCTTCCGCTCCAGAAAAATGCAGTAAAGCCAGAGACCCTTTCACAAAGTTTGTCATGTCCCACAAGCAGGGTCTCAGTCAAGGCTGCGATCTCGTTGTTATACCGGATGAGTTCTTTTCCAATTAGAGCTGTTCTCCTCTGAGGCCTGTTTGCATCGTCTCTATCCAGAGTGGTAGGCACGTTCCATATGCTAAGGGTGAAAGGAACAATCTTTGTCTTTTTCTTCTTTGAGTTTTGACTGCTGTTATAGAGCTCCAGCTGCGGTAGGCTGGCTAGGGAAGGATGGAGCAGGAGATGTTTAGGACACCTTTTCTAGCCCCTTCCTCATGCTATGGAGGTGAGCAGTGCTATCCTAAAAAGGGCTGCTCAGTCGCTCAGGTGGCTGCCCAACTCCACCGCTGCTCTGGTTCAGTGGAGAACGACCCTTTGGCCTGAGACACCTCTGTGCAGATTTGCAGTAATGGCTGCCAGTGTGCCCACCCCTGCCGCTTCATTGCTTGCCCATCATCACAGGACTTGGGGACGAGATGAAGAGAAAAGGACGATAATGACAGTCACTTGCGGAGTGACTTTGTTCAAAGTTAGGAGGAGCTGCGCAATGTGTCGACCTCACCCTCTCGTCCAGAATCATGTGAGCGTAGCAGCAAGACAGGATTAAGACGGCTGGAGACAGAGTCGGATGCCGTGAGTGACCATTGTGTCTCACCATGCTCTATGCACTCCACCATGCATTGCTGGGAGTTGCCTTTTTGTGTGTTGAATCAGTTTGTGATTTCCTCTGCGCTGTCTGTCGCGTCCAGTCTCACGAACGTAGGAAGACAAGTTCTATCTCCCCGTCGGCTACCTTCACCTGGTTCTGACAGCATGCCAAAGCAGGTGTGGTATGTGGCTGCTGTTGCATGCTAACAGCTTCGGAGTGCCACAAGTGAGAGCAGAGTGTCAAGAAAGAAGGCGAGGACAGGAATAACAATGATAATAAGATGTATATACGTAGATAGAGAAAAATAGACAAATAGATTGATCAGTCAATCGATCGATAGATAGATACATATTCTATAAACTCTACGTTTACAATCATCATTTTTGATATGTTTGAAATGAAAAATCAAACAAACCTGTTCATGTCAAATTATTTAATTTATTGTTTATTTCATATCCTTATTTCATTATATGAGTTTATGTTTTTGTCCCCTCTCTCTCTCTCTCTCTCTCTCTCTCTTCTCTCTCTCTCTCTCTCTCTCTCTCTCTCTCTCTCTCTCTCATGTCAGTCTAAGGAACACGTTTATGTCTCTTAGAAGTACGTTAGAATAGACGTATACGTGCTCCTTAGACTGAAATGATCTGAGCCCATGACAAGAGTTGTAGGTTCTGCTGTATTCTCCTTCGCCCAAAACAGGCAAAAGAATTAAACTTCTTTAAATTGTTAAATGGTTTAAACTGCTGACTGAAGTCAGAGAGAAATACAGTAAGGAAGGAAAACGAGGGAGAGGCCCACTTCATTCATAGTCTTGCTTACACATAAAGTATTCGGTCTTTGTTTCATACCTCACATGTGTGTTTGTTCCAGATCAAAGCAGAGAGGAAATTCTTATAGACCAGTCCACATTTGTCAAAAACGGCCTTCTTTCACCAGTGCCTGGATTTCGTGCAGGAAAACCGCATCGCCATCTTAACGGGACCTAAAGGCTCTGGCAAATCTGCAATGGCCAAAGCTTTGCTGCGCCATTTTCAAGAACATGATTGGTCCCCTCTGGTCGTCAAAAGGCGTGCAGAATGGCGTAATTACGTAGGAGGACAAAACCAGATGCAAGCGGTCCTTCTGGAAGATATCTTTGGTTCAGACCAGTACGATCCAAAACTGTTCCAAAAGTGGTGTGGTTTAATCCCGCTTATGAAAAGATATGCTGAAAGAGGCACATATTTCGTGATCATAACCCTCAGAACTGAAGTAAAGGAGCAGATGGCACAGAAAACGGAAGGTGACAATTTACTTAAAGACTTGCCTTGCACTGACATGGGAAAGAACTCGTTCACTGATCTGGAAAAGGCAGATATACTGAGAAGGCACATGGAGGCTAATGGAAAACAGTTGCATGATATGGACCTTGAGAAAATACTAGTCATTGACAGAAGTGGCCCGTGTTTTCCATCCCGGTGTCACAGATTTGCTCAGGACTACAGTAGCAGCCCAACCATCTCCTCAGCAGTGCAACAGAACAACAGTCACATGATCCTGTTTGTATATCCTGCTGTCAGTGGGAAACCAAAATCCGTTTGTGAGGAGGGAGTGGAAGGCATGAAGAAAAATGAACAAATGCAGATATTGCAAACCGAGGGTTTGAACAAACCACTGCACATTGCAAGCAAAGAAGGTAACATGGATCTTATGCAAGCCTTGTATGATATGGGTGTGGACCTTGAGGAAGTGAATGACGGAGGCCTGACTGCTCTACACGTCGCTTCTCTACAGGGTCAAGTGGGTTCTGTCCAGTGGCTGCTTGCAAAAGGCGCTGATGGAAATCGGCAGAGTAAGAATGAATGGACAGCACTTCACAGAGCATGTGCCAGTGGACATGTTGCCATTGTGTCTGCATTACTTGATGCACATGTCGACATAGAAGCCACAGACTTGTTTGGCTACACTCCTCTGCATGTTGCCTGTCGCTTCAGGGAGGCTGACTCGGTTAAAACGCTTTTAAGCCTTGGAGCAAGGATTGATGCCAGATGTAAAAAAGGACAAAGTTCATTGCATATTTCTTGTGCGTGTGATGATGCAAAAATACTCAGCATTCTTGTAGAACATGGGGCGTCAGTTCATGCTACTGATCACCAAAACTCAACGCCTCTGCATGTTGCCAGCCAACATGGCTGGACCAGCTGTGTTGATGTACTTCTGTTCTATTGTGCCAGAACTGAAGAGAAAGATGAGAGAGGCCTGACACCCCTGCTGCTGGCTTGTGAGACAGGTCAAATGCATGTTATTCAGACACTCCTAAAGCATCAGGCAGAAACTAACGCAGTGGATTATTCAGGCTCCACCTCCTTACATCTGGCATGCAACAATGGCCATCTGCAAGTTGCACAAGTACTGTTACAAAACAAAGTAAACATCAGTGCCACGAACAAAGCAAGAGAGACACCTCTGCATCTTGCATCCAAAAAAGGGTACCCAGGACTGATCGAGTATCTCCTCAACAATGGAGCTGAATTAGAAGTGTTGGATGAACACCAGCAGACTTCACTCCACCTGGCATGTAAGCAAGGTCATGTCAGTACTGTGAAGGTTTTGCTCGGGTTAAAAGCCAATGTCAACGCCAGTGATAATGATGGCTGTACACCTCTCCACAGAGCTACCGAGGGAAAGCATGTTGAAGTCATGAAGTTGGTATTAGATTATGCAGCTGACGTCAATGCCGCAGGAAATGACCAATTCACACCACTTCATTTCGCCTGTGCTGAGGGTGACAAGGATGTCGTTTGTTGTCTGCTTGATAACGGAGCAGATGTCAACCTGTCAGGTGACAAGGATGTTACACCTCTGCATATCGCTTGCATAGAAGGTCACAAAGACATCGTGCAGCTCCTGCTTCAAAAAAACCCAAAGACAGACATAAAGAACGGTAAACATGGCACAGCACTGCATGCAGCATCATGGAAAGGTGACACTGAAATCGTCAGCATTCTTCTGGAGCATGGCCTGGACATCACAGCAAGGGATAACAGAGATGCAACACCACTGCATGATGCTTCAGTCTATGGCTACACTGAAGTTGTTGTGATACTTCTGAATCACGGTGCTGATATTAATGCCAAAACTGCTGATGGAGATACACCCCTTCATTTGGCTTGTGAAGAAGGAAACATCCTCACGACAAAAGCTCTCATTGACTATGGTCTTCTTTCTGGAATGTGCAGAAATAATGAACAGACGCCCTCTCTTCAAGCTTGTCATATCAATCAAGCTCAGAGCAGTGAGCCTCTTCCTCAGTATCAGGATGCAGACAGATCAGGTTCAACTTCAAGGCAGGGAACATCTGATACTGGTCAAGCAGAAAGTGAAGAAATGCTTTTGGAAAAAAAAGTGAAAGTCAATGCCATCAATGGAACAAAGAAGACTCCTTTGCATCATGCATCTGAACATGGACATGCGGAACTAGTTGAATACCTTGTCAACAACGAGGCTGAAGTGGAAGTGTTAGATGAACACCGGCAGACTCCCCTCCACCTGGCATGTAAGCAAGGTCATGTCAGTACTGTGAAGGTTTTGCTCGGGTTAAAAGCCAATGTCAACGCCAGTGATAATGATGGCTGTACACCTCTCCACATAGCTATCATAGGAAAGCATGTTGAAGTCATGAAGTTGGTATTAGATCATGCAGCTGACGTCAATGCCGCAGAAAATGACCAATTCACACCGCTTTGTCTCGCCTGCAAGAAGGGCGACAAGGATGTCGTTTGTTGTCTGCTTGATAACGGAGCAGATATCAACCTGTCAGGTGATAAAGATGCTACACCTCTGCATATGGCTTGTGAAAAAGGTCACAAAGACATCGTGCAGCTCCTGCTTAAAAAAACCCCAAAGACAGACATAAAGAACGGTAAACGTGGCACAGCACTGCATGCAGCATCATGGAAAGGTGACACTGAAATCGTCAGCATTCTTCTGGAGCATGGCCTGGACATCACAGCAAGGGACAACAGAGACGCAACACCGCTGCATATTGCTTCAGTCTATGGCCACACTGATGTTGTTGTGATGCTTCTGAATCACGGTGCTGATATTAACGCCAAAAGTGCCAAAGGAAATGCACCCCTTCATTTAGCTTGTGCAAAAGGAAACATCCTCACAACAAAAGCTCTCATTGACTATGGTCATTCTGGAATGTGCAGAAATAATGAACAGACGCCCTCTCTTCAAGCTTGTCATATGAATCAAGCTCAGAGCAGTGAGCCTCTTCCTCTGTATCAGGATGCAGACAGATCAGGTTCAACTTCAAGGCAGGGAACATCTAATACTGGTCATGCAGAAAGTGAAGAAATGCTTTTGGGAAAAAAAGTGAAAGTCAATGCCATCAACGGAACAAAGCAGACTCCTTTGCATCGTGCATCTGACGAGGGACATGCGGAACTAGTTGAATACCTTGTCAACAATGAGGCTGAAGTGGAAGTGTTAGATGAACACCGGCAGACTCCCTCCACCTGGCATGTAAGCAAGGTCATGTCAGTACTGTGAAGGTTTTGATCGAGTTAAAAGTCAATGTCAACGCCAGTGATAATGATGGCTGTACACCTCTCCACATAGCTACCATAGGAAAGCATGTCGAAGTCATGAAGTTGGTATTAGATCATGCAGCTGACGTCAATGCCGCAGAAAATGACCAATTCACACCACTTTTTCTCGCCTGCAAGAAGGGCGACAAAGATGTCGTTTGTTGTCTGCTTGATAACGGAGCAGATATCAACCTGTCAGGTCACAAGGATGTTACACCTCTGCATATGGCTTGTGAAAAAGGTCACAAAGACATCGTGCAGCTCCTGCTTAAAAAAAACCCAAAGACAGACATAAAGAACGGCAAACATGGCACAGCACTGCATGCAGCATCATGGAAAGGTGACACTGAAATCGTCAGCATTCTTCTGGAGCATGGCCTGGACATCACAGCAAGGGACAACAGAGACGCAACACCGCTGCATATTGCTTCAGTCTATGGCAACACTGATGTTGTTGTGTTACTCCTGAATCACGGTGCTGATATTAATGCAAAAATAGATAATGGAAATACGCCACTTCATTTGGCTTGTGCCAAAGGAAACATCCTCACGACAAAAGCTCTCATTGACTATGGTCTTCTTTCTGGAATGTGCAGAACAGACGCCCTCTCTTCAAGCTTGTCATATGAATCAAGCTCAGAGCAGTGAGCCTTTTCCTCAGTATCGGGATGCAGACAGATCAGGTTCAACTTCAAGGCAGGGAGCATCTGATACTGGTCATGCAGAAAGTGAAGAAATGCTTTTGGAAAAAAAAGTGAAAGTCCATGCCATCAACGGAACAAAGAAGACTCCTTTGCATCGTGCATCTGAAGAGGGACATGCGGAACTAGTTGAATACCTTGTCAACAACGAGGCTGAAGTGGAAGTGTTGGATGAACACCGGCAGACTCCCCTCCACCTGGCATGTAAGCAAGGTCATGTCAGTACTGTGAAGGTTTTGCTCGGTTTAAAAGCCAATGTCAACGCCAGTGATAATGATGGCTGTACACCTCTCCACATAGCTACCATAGGAAAGCATGTCGAAGTCATGAAGTTGGTATTAGATCATGCAGCCGACGTCAATGCCGCAGAAAATGACCAATTCACACCACTTTTTCTCGCCTGCAAGAAGGGCGACAAGGATGTCGTTTGTTGTCTGCTTGATAACGGAGCAGATATCAACCTGTCAGGTGATAAAGATGCTACACCTCTGCATATGGCTTGTGAAAAAGGTCACAAAGACATCGTGCAGCTCCTGCTTCAAAAAAACCCAAAGACAGACATAAAGAACGGTAAACGTGGCACAGCACTGCATGCAGCATCATGGAAAGGTGACACTGAAATCGTCAGCATTCTTCTGGAGCATGGCCTGGACATCACAGCAAGGGACAACAGAGACGTGACACCGCTGCATATTGCTTCATCCTATTGCCACACTGATGTTGTTGTGATGCTTCTGAATCACGGTGCTGATATTAACGCCAAAAGTGCCAAAGGAAATACACCCCTTCATTTAGCTTGTGCAAAAGGAAACATCCTCACAACAAAAGCTCTCATTGACTATGGTCATTCTGGAATGTGCAGAAATAATGAACAGACGCCCTCTCTTCAAGCTTGTCATATGAATCAAGCTCAGAGCAGTGAGCCTCTTCCTCAGTATCAGGATGCAGACAGATCAGGTTCAACTTCAAGGCAGGGAGCATCTAATAATGGTCATGCAGAAAGTGAAGAAATGCTTTTGGAAAAAAAAGTGAAAGTCAATGCCATCAACGGAACAAAGCAGACTCCTTTGCATCGTGCATCTGACGAGGGACATGCGGAACTAGTTGAATACCTTGTCAACAATGAGGCTGAAGTGGATGTGTTAGATGAAGATGGGCAGACTCCTCTCCACCTGGCATGTAAGCAAGGTCATGTCAGTACTGTGAAGGTTTTGCTCGGTTTAAACGCCAATGTCAACGCCACTGACAATGATGGCTGTACACCTCTCTACAGAGCTACCGAGGGAAAGCATGTCGAAGTCATGAAGCTGGTATTAAATCATGCAGCTGACGTCAATGCTGCAAGAAATGACCAAGTCACACCACTTCATCTCGCCTGCCAGAAAGGCGACAAAGATATCGTTTGTTGTCTGCTTGATAACGGAGCAGATGTCAACCTGTCAGGTGATAAAGATCTTACACCTCTGCATACCGCTTGTGCAGAAGGTCAAAAAGACATCGTGCACCTCTTGCTTAAAAAAACCCGAAAGACAGACATAAAGAACAGTGAATATGGCACAGCACTGCACACAGCATCAGTGAAAGGTGACACTGAAATTGTGAGAATTCTTCTGGAGTATGGCCTGGACATCACAGCAAGGGACAACAGAGACAGGACACCGCTGCATGATGCTTCAGCCTGTGGTCACACTGACATTGCTGTGATGCTTCTGAATCACGGTGCTGATATTAATGCCAAAACTGCTGATGGAGATATGCCCCTTCATTTGGCTTGTGAAGAAGGAAACATCCTCACGACAAAAGCTCTCGTTAATCACGGTTCATCTGGAATGTGTGCAAATAATACATCCACACACATACTTCAAACTTGTCAGATGGATGAAGCACTCCCCGGTGAGCCTCTTTCTCAAGATCAGATTGCAGACAGGCCAGGTTCAACTTCAAAGCAGCGAGAAAGCGACAACAGTCGTATGCAAAGGGAAGCAGTACTTGTTGAAAACAAAGTGAACATCAACGCTGCAAATAACAGGAAAGAGACACCATTGCATGTTGTATCTAGACAGGGATACACAGAACTGATTGAGTATCTGCTCAGTAATGGGGCAACTGCTGACGTGTTGAATGAGTGCCAGGAGACTCCCTTCCACCTCGCTTTGAAGCAAGGTCATGTTGACGCCATGAAGGTCTTACTACATTTTGGAGGAAAAAAATGTGTGAGAGCTAAAGATGAATTTGGTCGTACGCTTCTGCATTTTAACTTTGAAACTGACGATGTTTCACTTCTTTCCAAACTTTTAGAAAGTGGAATCACTGTCGATGATATTGACAACAATGGACAAACTGTTCTGCATCACGCTTGCCACAAAAACCAGCCTAACTTACTGAATTTCTTTTTGGAGGCAGGTGCACAACCCTCTCCACAGGATTATGAAGGAAACACACCCCTGCATGAAGCCTGCAGAAAAGATCACGCTGAAATAGCTGCTCTTCTGTTGAAGCATGGCTGTGAATGTGATACAACAAACAACAAAGGCTGCACGGCCTTGCTGGAGGCTTGCAAGCATCGTCACACTCAAACTGTTCGTACGCTGCTGGAACGCACAGCCTCTGTGTGCATACCTGACAACAAAGGGCGATTACCCCTACACTGGGCATGCAAAAGAGGAGCTGCTGACGTCTGTGATTTGTTGCTTGAGAATGGAGCTGACCCAGGTCTCCGTGATTCCCGAGGGGCTACAGCGCTGCATTATGCCTGTGCAGGTGGAAGTCTGAAGGTCATGACATCACTTCTGGACAGGGGGGCAGACATTCACATCACTGATGATGAAGGATACTCTCTTGTCCATGCTGCCAGTGAGCGTGGGCAGTTGGAAATCCTGAAGAAATTAGTTGATTGTGGTTTGAACATACATGCAAAAGACATACGTGGAAATACTTCACTACACATTGCTGCGTCACTTGGGCATTCTGATGTGTGTATGTATTTACTTGACAGTGGGCTGGATGTCAACGCTGTGAATCAAAAACAAGAACTCCCACTGCATGGAGCAACGGAAAACAGCCACAGAGAAGTTGTAGACATACTCCTCAATCACGGAGCCAATGTCGATGCTCAGAATGATCTACAGGAGACCCCACAGCATCTGGCTGCAACGAAAAGCGACACCATTGTGAAAAGGCTTCTTCAGAAGAATGCCTGCACCGATCTCCAAGATGCAAATGGAAACACTCCACTTCACCTGGCAATTCAAGGCAACAACACACAAGTTGCTGAGCAGCTTCTTCGTGCCAGTGCCAGTCCTGGAATCATCAACTGCATGGG
Source organism: Conus ventricosus (assembly GCA_018398815.1). Taxonomy (NCBI): domain Eukaryota; kingdom Metazoa; phylum Mollusca; class Gastropoda; order Neogastropoda; family Conidae; genus Conus; species Conus ventricosus. The sequence continues at coordinate 85,178,608 of CM031607.1, read as the reverse complement.
AAATTCACCTCTGCATTGCATATGTACACAGGAACAAACCTGGGTGATCCGAGCTCTCATTCAGAGGGGTGGCAGTGTACACAGTTTGAACAGAGAACACAACTCCCCTCTGCACTGTGTATGTTTGAAAGGGCTGCAGAATCCAGTCAAAGCTCTGATTGAGTACGGAGCTGACGTTGATGGGCAGAACCATCATGGAGATACACCTCTCCACCTGGCTAGCAGGAATGGGCATGGAGACGTTGTTCATGTTCTGTTGAAGAGTAAAGCGAACGCAGATCTCACTAATGGTCAAGGACTGACACCTTTTGACGTTGCCATAACTGCACAGTATGTTTCCATCGTCCGGCTCCTACAGAGAGCAAGCCAGTCTGATCACTAGTGACGCACAGGTAGACGCGCATGTGTACCTGTTCATGACAGGTACTTTCAAAATATTTGCTTTTGAGGGACAAATAACAGACAGCTGTTGCAGAACTATGTTCCTCACTTCTTTATAACAGCACACTATTTTTTTTTAAATTTTTTACACAGGCCATTGAAAATCAGGCAGTCGATACACGACTCTAAAACTTTGGATTTCCCAAGGAATGCTTTGACGTCTCATCGGGCAGAGTGAACTTCAGTCAAGGAGAAGCTGATATCTGGGGACCAGTGTTGAAGTGAAAATAGAACACAGTGTTCTGA
>CM031607.1:85166859-85176921 GCA_018398815.1 Conus ventricosus | reverse complement strand
GGGGTTACTCCCCACGGGAAATGACCATCAAGTCACCCAAAAAAAAATGGCTGGAGCTGAGAAATTAAACCATCCACTGACTCTTCGAAATCACAGAAGATGAGATAAATACAGACAACATATCGTAAACAACCTTGTTTAACGAGATACGAGCTGCCACTGCCTCCATATCCGTCTGAAGTGGAATTTCTGTATGTAGTACCGAATTATGAATAAAAGAGAAACGCCTCTCCGTGAAAAGTCTGCAGAAGCTGGCTTGAGTAAGCAGGAGAAACCAGGAATCTCATGCTTTTACTTGCAGTTAAAAGGGTTTCCTGAAGAGCAATTACCGAAGATCTATACTCTGTCAATAATAGCTCAAGGTCTCGACAATTTGCTTTAACTCCCCTTATGTTCCACTGGAGTATGTCCATGTTAGGTTGTTAGTTAGTTAGTTAGTTAGTTAGTTAGTGTTTATAGGGTCCAGCGGACTACTAGGAGCCAAATCAGGACCTCAGCTATCATATCCGAGTCTCTTGATACAAATACCCACACTAGTATTAACACATCACTTAAAATTTATGAGGACAAAAGCACATTATCTTTTCAACCCTTCGACACCTGTATACATTAATAAAACCCTATATTTTATAAAATAAGTTTACCTCTTTCAAAAAAGAAAAAATTAGATCTACTGAAATCTCACGAAAAAGAATCGATAAATCACTGGTGGAAAAGAACTTCTCTCTGATACACATCAAATCAGCACATTCTGTCAAAAAATGATTAACACTGAACAAGCTGTCACACGCAACACACCATGGGGGTCTTCCCTTCTGAATATCCAACTGTGCGTTATATAGCTGCGCCCAATATGTAACCGTGACAAAACCGATTCCTCTTTACGGTTACGTACCACCGATGGAAAGGATTGGTTAAATCTGGGCAAATTTTAAACAATTTATTATGAATTTGATTACAACCATTCACTCTGCCACAGTTCACGACAATACAAACTGGATTTATGACGTAAATCAAGTGAGGAACAAACTGCATAGGCCTCCTGGAAAGACTTGCACCGAGAGCTTGTTTGACTGCTTTGTCCACCACTGAGTTACCATAGATTCCCATGTGACTGGGGACCCACAAGAAAACTATATGCTTTCCCGAAGAGACAAGCTGAGTATGAAGATCATGAATATCCGCCAAAACTGGATGTGATACTTCTCTTGTCGACAAAGCCGACAATGCCGACAATGAATCCGATAAAATAAGGAAATCATTCTGATCTGATCTGGACACCGCACTGAGGGCCAGATTTAAAGCCTTCAGTTCAGCAGTATAAACAGATGACCAATCCCGCAATCTTAACAAAGTAGGCTCCTGAAAATCGTTATCACACACAATGGCAGCTGCAGCCCTCTCACCTTTTTTAGAACCATCAGTAAAAATCTTGATAAAATCTTATAAAGTTCACATTGCCCAAAATAAAGTTGTTTATATGCAACACTCGAGGTGACCTCCTTTTCGAAATTGAGTTAAATATAAATTAATCTCTGGATTGGCGACTTTCCAAGGAGGTAAATCAGTCTGTAATGGACCATCATCAACAGCATCAAGGTCAATGCCAGCTGCCCCGAAACGGGGCAAAATACGAATACCCAGTGGAGGAATCTCATTTGGCTTTAAGTCATATTTGGCTCTAAAGGCGGTTCATGACAATATCATAGGCAGGGTTTTCTGGATTAGCCCTCAGTTTCAGGTAGTAATTCATGGAAAGACGCAACCTCCTTAGCTCCAGAGGGGGTTCACCCGATTCAACATACAAACTTTCTTTTGGAGATGTGCGAAGTGCTCCCAGAGCAATCCGCAGCCCTTGATGATGGATTGGATCAGAGCTTTGAGGTAAGACTTTCGTGCAGAACCATATACCACACACCCATAATCTAGCTTTGGTCTCACCAAAGCCCGATAACTTTGGATTTCCCAAGGAATGCTTGACGTCTCATCGGCAGAGTGAACTTCAGTCAAGGAGAAGCTGATATCTCGGGACCAGTGTTGAAGTGAAAATAGAACACAGTTTCTGACTGAAAACCACTACTGATTATGTTTCTGATTGTCTAAAGTGAAATTCTGAACCTTGCGTCTTGTCCTGGTTCTACACATATATAGTTTTTTGCTTTCATTTTGTTCTGTCTCGTCTTCCCCGCCCCCACCATCATGGCATTACTCCTGCTGCACTCATTCAGGCTACCCAGTTTCTGTCATACGCTGCTTGTCCTTCCCCGCCCCCACCATCATGGCATTACTCCTGCTGCACTCATTCAGGCTACCCAGTTCTCTGTCATACGCTGGCTTGTCTTCCCCGCCCCCACCATCATGGCATTACTCCTGCTGCACTCATTTAGGCTACCCAGTTCTCTGTCATACGCTGGCTCGTCTTCCCCGCCCCCACCATCAGGCATTACTCCTGCTGCACTCATTCAGGCTACCCAGTTCTCTGTCATACCAGGCTCGTCCTGGTGCTCTGCTGTCTACGGGCAGCAATCAGTATCAGCTGTCATGAGCAACAACATCGGGGGAAGCCCCTGCATTGCTGCCAAGTCACTTCGATGATGTTCAGTGATCTTGTTCTGTTTCCAGACACACAAAGGACACCACCCACTAAATGCGCACGACAACTATAGTTGAAACAGCCACAAGCCAGCATGAGTGGGCGTGAAGCTCTGCAGGCTCCACCGTGCCCGTCCATTGACAGTCCCTGTAAACTTGCCACTACCGCCCACTTTGACACGTGCCTACCAGGTACCAGCGAGGACGGGGACAGGAAATGTAAACTGAAGTCACTACGATAGCAGACATGAAGGGCCACAAAATTTCACACAGTTTTTTTTTTTAAAAATAATGATCAATTTTTTGAAGATGAGCATCGATTCTATACTGGTCAGAAAGCACAAGACAGGGTTGTACTCTACTCTTTTTTTGGGTTTTTGTTTTTGTTTTTTGTTATCTACTTTATGTCAAAGTATGAAGAAGGTCTAAGAAATACCACACCTGCACTTAAGGCTGGGAATTCGAGAAACACTCTAACAACACTTCCACTGAGTGAACCAAAAACCCACCTTTGTGGCTCCAAGCTTCTCATGGAGCCAATAACACGCCCAACGCTGGGCTGGAGCCGCCCAGAACCGAAATAATCCTACAAATAAATGCTTGTGACGGGAGTGGAACCCATGGCACCCCAGCACACAGCCAGAAGCACTAACCACTGCACCAAGGTGGCGGTTTTTCTTTGGGTTTTTTTATACATTGTCAAGAGAAAGGACCAATGTGGGGCTGTGCATCATTTTGTCACCAAAGCATTGTTATTTAGTGGTACAACATGAAGTAAAGTATGACTGGGTTAATCAGGATGTTTTTGACAATGTAATTAAAATGAATAAGGAGGAGCGTGTCTTAAAGGAATTCTGTGCAGCTCCCCCAAGAGACTTGCATATTACCCCTGCTGTACTTTTGCTGTAATATTTTCGATCCTGAAATAGTCAATGCAGATGATAGATGTCATTTGATCTTTTTTGTTGTTCTTGATGTGTTCGTGATCTTTACAAACCAATTTAAATTTTGGGGCTTCAGTTTTTGGAAACAGCTGTTATTGCTTTTGTGCTCTAAGTGTGTAAATGTTTTGATGCATTTCATTTCACTTTTTCATGCGGATATAATTGATACGTTTTCTTTCACCATCTTAGATTTGTTTTCTTTTGGAGAAATCTTGTGTGAGAAATTTTTTGACTGTGAAAAGGGGTTTTAGATTTGTTTTTCTTTCCTATGAAATTTTTCATTCATAGTGCGTTGGTGTAAAAACAAAATTTCATTTGGGGCCCTTGTTTTAAAATATTTTTTTTTTCAGACTCTAAAACATATTTGTAGATCTATTTCTTCTGTCAACTTTTTTTTTCTTTTGTTTTGAGTCCGCGTTCATTTTTGATGTTGTGTTTTGTTATTTTGTGCAAAATATTTATTTCTTCTTTTTATTTAAGTTGATTTCTTTCATTTGCTTTGTTTCTGTGTAATCATTATTTTACTTCTGCTTTAGTCCAAACAACCCCATTTCATTTTTTGTTGCTTTTGTGGGACCTTTCATGATTTTTGTGTGTGCGTGAAGAAATATCTTTGATTTGCTTTGTTTTGTGAAAACTTTTCTATCCATTTTTGCTTTTTGTAAACATTTTATCTTTACTTTATATGTGTTTTTTGTGTACAGAGTTTTTATCTGTTGATGTGAAGGACCGTCTGGGAAAAACATGATAATGATAACGGAAACTGTGATGGATACTAATGCTTTTGACTGATGATATCTTTCCGTCCAGACAGTTTTTCTTTTTCAAGTCCTCCCCCCAAACCCACCCCTCTCCTCTCTCTCTCTAGGTGTATGTGTATGAGAGATAGAGAGAAGAGAGAGAGATAAGAGAGAGAGAGAGAGAGGAGAGAGAGAGAGAGAGAGAGAGAGAGAGAGAGAGAAAGAGGGAAAGCATCTTTACTGAAAATTAATCTGCTGGTATTAGGTTTAAAAATCTACCACGATCAAATCGACAAATGCTGAATATATTTGAAAACAAAAAGAGACTTTGCATAATACTTTTTTATGATCGTTATAGTTTTTTTTAATGTTGTTTTTTTCTTGTTTTTGACAGATATTGTCTAATATTACACGACTCCATATTCTTCCCTGAAAAAAATCCATTCACTGTCTTGAAACGCTTTATTATTATTATAATTAGTTATTATTACTTACTATCATTAATTAAATGTATTTTTTGGCGCCTTTCTCGGAAAGAAATCAAACTTTAATGCTCCATGCTCTATATCCGGGCTCTTTAAAGAGCTGACTGCTGGCGCTCCATTCAGTGGGTTTCCTACCGTTCAGTCAATACAATCACTCAGCTTTTTCCCCGTCGTTCTTTCAATTTCTCATGCATGGTGCATGCTATGTTAACGTGCCATCCATACTAACGCCCAAACGGGCCTTCTCTTCATCACCATGGTGAACCAGATAAAAAAAAGGGAAACACCACCAAACTAAATGCCCGATTGACGACGATAGTTATGGACTAGCCTAACTGGGCGGAAGCTGGGGAGGGCACTATGATAGCGGGACATGAAGGGCCACAGAATTTCAGACACCCTTTTCTTTGAATAATGATCAATGTGTTGAAGAGAACTGCAGAGTTCTACAGTGGTCAGAGTTTACATACAGGGTTGTCCTCTCCGCTTTTGTTATGTTGTTTTGCTACTATACCCTATACTAACAAGGCCTTAGAAATAAACACACCTGCTTTGTAAGGCGGGGAATTGAGAAAACACTCTAACAAAGCATCCACCAAGGGGACCAAACCAACTGTGTTACCCCAAACCCTTCTGAATGGAGCCCATAATGCACCCAACGCGGGGCTGGACAGCACAGAATAATCTCACAAATAAATGCTTCTCGTGGACAAGCGCTAACCACTGCACCAAGCTTGCTGGTGTTCACGTACTTTTTGTATACTGCCAAGAGAAAGGACCAGTGAGATGCTGTACATAATTTTGTCACCAAAGCAGACTGGTTAGTATTTAGGGGGCAGCAACATGAATAAAATTTGACTGGGGAAATCATGACGTTTTTGACAATGTGAAATTGAAATGAATAAGCAGCAGCATGCCTTGTAGAACTTTTTGCTTTCTTTCGTATTATAATTTTCATTCATCGTGTTTTTGATGTAAACGTTGTGGGTTTTTTTTTCATTTTTGTTGTTGTAAATGTCTTTTGTTTTCTGACTGTAAAATTTTTCTAGATTTATTTTCCTATGTTAACATATTTTTCTTTATTTTGGGTTCCAATGTTCATTTTGACGTAAATGTCCCATTTTGTGTAAAAGATTTGTTTGCTTCGTTCCTTGAGGTTTACTTCTTCACTTTTTTTTCTGTTAGGCATCACTGACTTCTCCGTTTTTCTCATAAACAATTCCCTTTCGTTTGTAGATACTTCATGATTTTTTGTGTATGCCTGCAGAAAAATCTTTGATTTTTCTTTGTTTCTGTGAAAACAATTATATAAAATTTTACTCTTTGGAAAAATTTCGTCTTTACATAATATTATATTTGATGTTTATGATGCATGCTGTGGGCAGGTCAGACAAATGGTCTGCTACTGGTAAAGCTGTAGCCCAGTACTACCTGCACAGTAGGTGACTTTGGGGAGGGGATTGGCGCCACCAAGGATTTAAACCCAAGCCCACAGAAAAGTCATGAGAGATACAACCATAGCCACAACAAACCGATCGGCCGGGCCCGGGTTTACCAACGACCGCGCTTCCCACTGACAAGCACCAGGGGGAAGGAAAAATCCCGCTACTGGGCAAAGACATCATACAAGCTGCCAACGAGAAAATTAACCCTTGGAACCTGGAATGTTCGTACACTTCATCAGTGCGGCAAAGTAAAAAAAACTAGAGCACGAGCTGAGACGTTACCAATGGACATTTTGGGTATGTCGGAAGTAAAATGGACAGGCTTTGGAGAAGCAATCACAGAGGAAGGACACAAGATGTGGGACAGTGCGAAGAGTCACTACAATGAAAAAGGCGTAGCTTCATCGTACGCAAAGAAATCACTGGATCACTGAGCTGCACACCTGTTAACAGCAAATCATCAGCATTCGTGTGTCAGCCAAACCAAAGAACATCACCCTCATACAGGTGTATGCTCCAACTACCAGCCACGAAGATCAGGCGGGGGAAGAATTCTACGAGAAAGTAGAAGACACCATCAAAAAGCCCCCAAAAAGACATCATCATAGTCAGGGGGACTTCAACGCCAAAGTCGCCCAGATGCCTACAAAGACTGGGCTGAACAGTGGGTCAATACGGCACAGGGGAAACTAACGACAGGGACTTTGCCTTCTGGATTTGCCTGCACCCAAAAGCTCACCATTGCCAACACCCTTTACCCCCACAAACGCAAGAAGAACAACCTGGCATGCGCCGAACGGAATGACTCACAACCAATCGACTTTGTCCTCACTCCGCGGGGCTTCAAATCAAGCATCAATAAAGCAAAGACGAGGACATACCCCGGAGCGATATAGCACGACCACGACTCGTGCTGCTCACAATGAAGATCAAATTGAAGAAAAGTACCAACCTGCGCAGCCACGCATCAAGTTTGACCTGGAGAAGTAAAAGACCCCAGAGAAAAGAGCATTCCAGGCACAGCTCGGGGGGCGTTCGCGGCACTCAACCTCCCTGCACAATGACATCAACGACCTCACAAAAAGCTTCAATGAGCATCTCGAAACAGCAGAGGAGTACTTGGGCGACAGAGGAAGAAACACCCCAAACATGGATCTCAAACGACATCCTTGACCTCTGCGACAAAAGAAGATCACTGAAGAATACGAAAAATTCCAGCCCTGAACAAGCCGCACAGTATCGAAAAACCCCAAAAACCTTGTAAAGAAGGAAATGATGAAGCCAAAGAACAAAAGGATCAATAATCAGTGCGAGAACATCGAGAAAAGGCATGGGAAAAGGGAAACAGCAAACATGCCTTCACCACACTGGAAAAACCTCACCAAGACGCAGCAAAACCGATCGTCAGTCATCGAGGATACCTCAGGCGAGCTGCTGACAGAAAGCTCCGCTGTTTTGAACAGATGGGCACAGTACTGCCAAGAACTTTACAACTACCCTATACAGCCAGGAACGACAGTCTGTTGAAGGGACTCAACACCATCAAGGGAATCCCTCACCACTACCAGTGATGAGAAAAAGAAGTGGAAGAAGCCATCGGCACCTTCCGGCAGGAAATCACCTGGGGCAGACAATATTCCAGCAGAGCTGCTCAAACCCTGGAGGGAAGGAAATTTGGGCACTCTAGTAACTCGATTTGTCAGAAGATCTGGGAGACAAAACAGTGGCCCACAGAATGACTCAAATCACTCATCATCCCCCTGCCCAAAAGGAAATCTAGCCAATCCAAACTACAGAACAATAAGTCTCATTAGCCACACCAGTAAAATCATGCTCAGAGTCATCTTGAATCGACTGAAGAAAGAGGCGGAAGAACCCTGGCGGAAGAACAAGCTGGGTTCAGGCAGGCAGAAGCACAGTAAACAGATCTTCACCTGCCGGGTACTGATGGAGAAACATCTGCAACATCAAAAAGACCTGTTTTCCCCAACTTCATTGACTTTAGGAAAGCGTTTGACAGGGTGGCACAAGGGTCTGTGGGAAGTGCTCAAAAGTTTGGCATTGAGGAGGTCTCGTCCAAACCATCCAGGCGCTGTATAACACCGCCACAGCGCAGTCCTCCTCAACAAAACCAATAGGGGACTACTTCAAGACCACAGTTGGAGTCCGTCAAGGCCCGCCTGCTATCTCCCGTACTGTTCAATCTCTTCCCGAAATACATGCGTGAAACCCTCCATGACTCCACCCACTGTCTCCATCGGAGGAAGAATCATCAATAATCTGAGGTTTGCAGATGACATCGACCTGATGGGAGGCAGCAAAAGAAGAACTACAAGACCTGACAAAAAGACTGGAAAAAGGGCAGGTGCATATGGAATGGAAGTGAGCACAGAAAAAAGCAAAGTCCCTGTCAACAGCACAACCAACACCCATGCTGAAATCTACATGAACACAACAGCTTGAAGAAGTGGGCGCTTTCAAATACCTTGGCGCCACTCTCAAACCCAAAAACGGTCGCTCTACAACAGAAATCAAGACCCAAATAGCGATCGCAACAGCAGCAATGGCAAAGCAAACAGATCTGGAAGAGCAGGAGATCAGCTTTCCCACAAAGATGAAGCTGTAAAAAGTCCCTGGTGCTGTCCATCCTGCGTATGGCTGCGAAAGCTGACCATGACAGCAGAGACCACCAAGAGAATCCAGACTTTTGAAACTAAATGCTTCAGGCGCTTGCTCGGGGTCTCTTGGGAAGACCGGAAGACAAACGACCTTGTGAGGAGCCAAATTAACATCACTTTCAGGCCCCCAAGAACCCTCCTTTGGGAACAGTAAGAAGAGAAACTGCGGGTTCGGGCATTTCATACGCCACAATTCACTGCCCAAAAAGTCATCCAGGCACGCTGGAAGGCGGCAGAAAGAAGGGGAACGACAAGCCAAATGCTGGTGGACAACATCAAGAATGGACCAATGGATGGCCCTACGCTGATGCGACAGGCAGGACAGGCCGATGGCGGTGCCTGGCTTCGAGAGTGTCTCTCATCTCTCCTCTACGCCCATCAGGGCAAGAGAAGATGATGATGATGATGCATGCTCCTGATCCAACACCAATGACACCACCCAAATAAATGCACTACTACGGGAATAGTGGCACCAGCCACCTTGGTGCAGTGGTACAGAGCCAGCATGATGGGTTGAAGCTCTGCAGGGTACCACCCATGTCTGTCCATTGACAGTCCCTGTATACTTTTCCACTACCGCCCACTTTGACACTGCTTACCGAGTACCAGCTGAGGACGTGGGCAGGAAATCTTCACTGAGATTACCATGAAGGAGGACAAGAAGTGCCACAGAATTTCTGACCTTAAAAAAAAGAGTGTGTTGAAGATGAAGCATGGAGTCTATAGTGGTCAAGACAACATGACAAGGTTGAACTCTACGCTTTTTTAAAAATGTTATTGAAGATTTTAGGCTACAGGGTTTGCGTACCTTTTTTGGATTGATGTTTTCGTTCATTTTGCATTGGTTTTGGCACTTTTTGTTTGGTTCGTTCTGGTTTGAAATCTATTTTTTTACATTGTCAAGAGAAGGGACTGATGTGGGGTTGTACATAATTTTGCCACGAAAGCAAAACTTGTTAGTATTTAATGGGGACAATGTGAAAAATGTGACTTGGGTAAACGGACATTTTGATCAGGAATTGAAAGAATAAGAGAGCCTTGAGGAACTCTGGGGCCCCCAGAACTGACATATTACCTCCCTCTACTTAATTTTTTTTTGCTGTAAGTTTTGGGTCATGTAATAAAAAGTTTTTTTTTTTAAGCAAAAAGTTTTTTAGGGATTTTTTCTTTTTTTTGAT
>CM031607.1:85071674-85165859 GCA_018398815.1 Conus ventricosus | reverse complement strand
TATCAAGACATCTGTCACTGTCATTTACTTAACAATCAAAATGTTACAGCAAAGGAGGCTTCAAGCAGGATAATATGTCGGTCTTTTCAGGAGTTCCTACAAGGCAGCTCCTCTTTATTCATTTCAGTTAACATGATCAAAAATGTCCTGATTAAAAAAAATATACCCCCAGTCATACTTTACTTCATATTGCCGCCCACTAAATATTAACCAGTATGCTTTGGTGACAAAATGATGCACAGCATCACACTAGTTCTTTCTCTTGACAATGTACAAAAGGCATGTGAACACCAGCCACCTTGGTGCAGTGGTTAGTGCTTCTGGCTGTGTGCTGGGATGCCGTGGGTTCCACTCCCGTTAGAAGCATTTATTTGTGGCATTATTTAGATTCTGGGCGGCTCCATCCCAGCGCTGAGTGTGTTATGGGCTCCAATCAGAAGCTTGGAGCACGCACGCACACGCACGCACGCACGCACGCAGCACGCACGCACGTGCGCGTGCGCCCACACACTACACACACACACACACACACGACACAACACACACACACACACACACACACACACACACACCACACAACTACAGAGAGACAGAGAGAGAGAGATGGTGTGTAAGGGAAGGACTGAAAAAAGTATATCAGAACAACTGTCTTGAAAGATAATCCATCGGTCATTAGCATAGCATCCATCACAGTTTCCGTTATCATTATCAATGTTTTCCCAAGACGAGTCCTTCACATGAACAGATAAAAAACTCTTTACACAAAGTACACATATTATGTAAAGATGAAATGTTTACAAAGAGCAAACATGGATAGACATCTTTTCACAGAAGAAACAAAGCAAATCAAAGATATTTCTGCATGCACACACAAAAATCATGACAGTTCCTACAAAAGCAACACAAACGAAAAGGGGCTGTTCTAGACGAAAACAACAAGTCAATAATGATTACACAGAAACAAAGCAAATGAAAGAATTCAACTGAATGAAACATATACATCAAAATGAATACTGACACAAAACAAAAGGAAAATATGTTAACATCAGAAAATAAATCTTCAAAAATATTCAGAGTCAGAAACAAAAGATATGTAAAATAAGAACAGCAATGAAAAAAAAAAAACTTTTTTAAACATTAACACACCATGAATGAAAAATATAAATACGAAAGAAAACAAATCTAAAACCTTTGCACAAAGTCAAAAGATACTGACACAAGATTTACTCCAGAAGCAAACAAATTAAAGATGGTAACATAAAAGCAAATCGATTTATTCACATGAAATAAAGTGAAAATAAAACATTAAAAAAATTACACATACACACATAAAGTCTGCATAGACACACAAAAAGCCATCAAAACCATTCACAATCAGTGAAGAACAATTAAACACTGGTTTATAAAGACCACATACACACCAAGGACAAAGGCGATCAAAATGAATCCATCACTGTGCATTTACTTAACATGATCAAAAATCTTACAGCAAAGAGAAAATATAAGTTGAGGGAGTAATATGTCAGTCTCTTCAGGAGCTGCACAGAGTTCCTACAAGGCACGCCTCTCCTTATTCATTTCAATTCACATGATCAAAAATGTCCGTTTACCCCAAGTCACATTTTACTTCACATTGCTGCCCATTAAATACTAACAAGTATGCTTTCGTGGCAAAATTATGTACAACACCACATCAGTCCCTTCTCTTGACAATGTACAAAAATAGATTTCAAACCAGAACGAACCAAACAAAAAGTGCTCAAAACCAATGCAAAATGAACGAAAACATCAATCCAAAAAAGGTACGCAAACCCTGTAGCCTAAAATCTTCATAACAATTTTAAAAAAGCGTAGAGTTCACACTTGTCATGTTGTCTCTGACCACTATAGAACTCATAGCTTCATCTTCAACACACTCTTTTTTTTTAAGTGTCAGAAATTCTGTGGCACTTCATGTCCTCCTATCATGGTAATCTCAGTGAAGATTTCCTGTCCACGTCCTCAGCTGGTACTCGGTAAGCACGTGTCAAAGTGGGCGGTAGTGGCAAGTATACAGGGACTGTCAATGGACAGACATGGTGGTACCCTGCAGAGCTTCACACCCACTCATGCTGGCTCTGCTAACCACTGCACCAAGGTGGCTGGTGCCACTATTGCCGTTAGTAGTGCATTTAGTGGGTGGTGTCATATGTGTGTTGGATCAGAGCATGCATCACTGAACATCAAATATACATATTATGTAAAGACGAAATGTTCACAAAGAGTAAAATGTATATAATTGTTTTCACAGAAACAAAGCAAATCAAAGATTTTTCTGCAGGCATACACAAAAATCATGAAAGTATCTACAAACGAAAGGGAATTGTTTATGAGAAAAACGGAAGAAGTCAGTGATGCCTACACAGAAAAAAAAGTGAAGAAGTCAACTCAAGGAACGAAGCAAACAAATCTTTTACACAAAAATGGGACATTTACGTCAAAATGAACATTGACACAATATAAAAGAAAAATATGTTAACATAGGAAAATAAATCTAGAAAGATTTTACAGTCAGAAAACAAAAGACATTTACAACAACAAAAATGAAAAAAAAAAACCCCACAACGTTTACATCAAAACACGATGAATGAAAATTATACATACGAAAGAAAGCAAAAAGTTCCTACAAGGCATGCTGCTGCTTATTCATTTCAATTCACATTGTCAAAAACGTCATGATTACCCCCAGTCAAATTTTACTTCATGTTGCTGCCCCCTAAATACTAACCAGTCTGCTTTGGTGACAAAATTATGTACAGCATCTCACTGGTCCTTTCTCTTGGCAGTATACAAAAAGTACGTGAACACCAGCAAGCTTGGTGCAGTGGTTAGCGCTTGTCCCACGAGAAGCATTTATTTGTGAGATTATTCTGTGCTGTTCCAGCCCAGCGTTGGGTGCATTATGGGCTCCATTCAGAAGGTTGGAGTAACACGGGTGAGTTTGGTCCACTTGGTGGTGCTTTTTTAGATTTTGCTAAATTTCCTCCCTTCAAAGCGGTGGTAATTTCTAAGGCCCTTTGTTAGTCTGGGGTTAGTCAAAAAACAACATCAAAAAAAAGGGGAGAGTACACCCTGCATGTAATCTCTGACCACTGAGAATCTGCAGCTTCTCTTCAAAAAACTTTGTCTTTATTCAAAGAAAGGGGTGTCTGAATTTTTGTGGCCCTTCATTCCCTTAAATCTTGTGCCCTCCACAGTTTCACCCCATTTTAGGCTAGCTCCAAATATCGTCGTCAATCGGGCATTTATAGGGGGTGTCCTTTGTGTATCTGGATCACCATGCTGATGAAAGAAAGGCCATTTGGGTTTTTGTAGGATGGCATTTTCACTAGCATGCACCAGCATGAGAAATTAAAAAGAACGACGGGGAAAAAGCGAGTGTTGATTTGACTGAAGGTAGGAAAGCCCCTGAATGGAGCGCCAGCAGCAGCCTTTAAAGGCCCTGGATATGAGCATGGAGCACTTAAAGTTTGATTTCTTTCCGAGAATAGGCGCAATAAATACATTTAAATTTTGATAGTAAAAATAATAATAAAAATAATTTAAAAATAATAAAAACGTTTCAAGACAGTGAATGGATTTTTTTTTAGGAAAATTGGGGTGTGTAAATTTGCACAATAAAGTAAAAAACAAGAACAACAACATTTAAAAAAAAAAAATATAACACATAAAAAAATTATGCAAAGTCTCTTTTTGTTTTCAAATATATTAGCATTTGTCAGTTTGACGCGGGGGAGTTCTATCCAATACCAGCAGATTTAATTTTTTAGTAAAAATGCTTTTTCCCCCCTCTCTTCTCTCTCTTTTCTTTCTCTCTCTCTCTCTCTCTCCTCTCTCTCCTCCTCTCTCCTCTCAAAAACATCACCTAAGAGAGAGAGAGAGAGAGAGAGAGGAGAGAGAGAGAGGAGAGGTGGGGTTTGGGGGGGGGGACTGAAAAAGGACAACTGTTGGGCGGAAAAATAATCCATCAGTCAAAGCTGATCCTACGTTTCCGTTATCATTATCAATGTTTTCCCCAGAGAGTCCTTTACATCAACAGTTTTAAAAACTCTGTACACAAAATAAAATATTAGTAAAGATAAAATGTTTCAAAAAACAAAAAAGGTAGAAAAGTTTTCACAAAAACAAAGCAAAACAAAAGAATTTTTTTCACGCCACACAAAAAACATGAAAGGTCCCCAAAAGCAACACAAATGAAATGGGGTTGTTTTGGACTAAAGCAGAAGTAAAATAAATGATTACACAGAAACAAAGCAAATGAAAGAAATCAACTTAAATAAAAAGAAGAAAATAAATATTTTGCACAAAAATAACAAAACACAAACATCAAAAATGAACGCGGACTCAAAACAAAAGAAAAAAAAGTTGACAGAAGAAAATAGATCTATAAATATGTTCAGAGTCTGAAAACAAAAATATGTAAAACAAGACCACAAATGAAATTTTGTTTTTACACCAACGCACTATGAATGAAAAATATTCATAGGAAAGAAAACAAATCTAAAACCTTTGCACAGTCAAAAGATACTCACACAAGATTTACTCCAAAAGAAAACAAATCTAAGATGGTGAAAGAAAACGTATCAATTATATCCGCATGAAATAAAGTGAAAATGAAATGCATCAAAACATTTACACACTTAGACGCACAAAAGCAATAACAGCTGTTTCCAATAACTGAAGAACAATTTAAATACTGGTTTGTAAAGATCACGAACACATCAAGAACAAAAAAAAAGAGATCAAAATGACATCTATCACTCTGCATTGACTATACAGGATCGAAAATATTACAGCAAAAACAGCTACAAGCAGGGGTAATATGCAAGTCTCTTGAGGAGCTGCACAGAATTCCTTTAAGACACGCTCCTCCTTATTCATTTAATTCACATTGTCAAAAATATCCTGATTAACCCCAGTCATACTTTACTTCATGTTGCTACCCACTAAATAACCAATATGCTTTGGTGACAAAATGATGCACAGCCCCACATTGGTCCTTTCTCTTGACAATGTATAAAAAAAGCACATGAACACCAGCCACCTTGGTGCAGTGGTTAGTGCTTCTGGCTGTGTGCTGGGGTGCCATGGGTTCCACTCCCGTCACAAGCATTTATTTGTAGGATTATTTCGGTTCTGGGCGGCTCCAGCCCAGCGTTGGGCGTGTTATTGGCTCCATTGAGAAGCTTGGAGCCACAAAGGTGGGTTTGGTTCACTCAGTGGAAGTGTTGTTAGAGTGTTTCTCGAATTCCCAGCCTTACAGTGCAGGTGTGTGTATTTCTAGACCTTCTTCATACTTTGACATAAAGTAGATAACAACCAACAACAACAACAAAAACCAACAAAAGAGTAGAGTACAACCCTGTCTTGTGCTTTCTGACCAGTATAGAACTCGATAGCCTCATCTTCAACACATTGATCATTATTTTTTTTTAAAAACTGTGTGAAATTCTGTGGCCCTTCATGTCCTGCTATCGTAGTGACTTCAGTTTACATTTCCTGTCCACTTCCTCAGCTGGTACCTGGTAGGCACGTGTCAAAGTGGGCGGTAGTGGCAAGTTTACAGGGACTGTCAATGGACGGACACAGTGGAGCCCTGCAGAGCTTCACGCCCACTCATGCTGGCTCTGTGGCTGTACAACTATAGTTGTCAGTAGCGCATTTAGTGGGTGGTGTCCTTTGTGTGTCTGGATCAGAACAAGCATCACTGAACATCATCGAAGTGACTTGGCAGCAATGCAGGGGCTCCTCCGATGTGTTGCTCATGACAGCCGATACTGATTGCTGCCTGTAGACAGCAGTGCACCAGGACGAGCCTGCGTATGACAGAGAACTGGGTAGCCTGAATGAGTGCAGCAGGAGTAATGCCATGATGGTGGGGGCGGGGAAGACAAGCCAGCGTATGACAGAGAACTGGGTAGCCTGAATGAGTGCAGCAGGAGTAATGCCATGATGGTGGGGGCGGGGAAGACAAGCCAGCGTATGACAGAGAACTGGGTAGCCGAATGAGTGCAGCAGGAGTAATGCCATGATGGTGGGGGCGGGGAAGACAGCCAGCGTATGACAGAGAACTGGGTAGCCTGAATGAGTGCAGCAGGAGTAATGCCATGATGGTGGGGGCGGGGAAGACGAGACAGGAACAAAATGAAAGCAAAAAACTATATATGTGTAGAACCAGACAAGACGCAAGGTTCAGAATTTCACTTTAGACAATCAGAAACATAATCAGTAGTGGTTTTCAGTCAGAACACTGTGTTCTATTTTCACTTCAACACTGGTCCCGAGATATCAGCTTCTCCTTGACTGAAGTTCACTCTGCCCGATGAGACGTCAAAGCATTCCTTGGGAAATCCAAAGTTTTAGAGTCATGCATCGACTGCCTGATTTTCAATGGCCTGTGTAAAAAAACAAAAACAAAGAATAGTGTGCTGTTATAAAGAAGTGAGCAACATAGTTTCTGCAACAGCTGTCTGTTTTTGTCCTCAAAAGCAAATATTTTGAAAGTACCCGTCATGAACAGGTACACATGCGCGTCTACCTGTGCGTCACTAGTGATCAGACTGGCTTGCTCTCTGTAGAGCCGACGATGGAAACATACTTTGCAGTTATGGCAACGTCAAAAGGTGTCATCCTTGACCATTAGTGAGATCTGCGTTCGCTTTACTCTTCAAAAGCACATGAACAACGTGTGCATGCCCATTCCTGCTAGCCAGGTGGAGAGGTGTATCTCCGTGATGGTTCTGCCCATCAACATCAGCTCCGTACTCAATCAGAGCTTTGACTGGATTCTGCAGCCCTTTCAAACATACACAGTGCAGAGGGGAGTTGTGTTCTCTGTTCAAACTGTGTACACTGCCACCCCTCTGCATGAGAGCTCGGATCAGCCAGGTTTGTTCCTGTGTACATATGCAATGCAGAGGTGAATTTCCCATGCAGTTGATGATTCCAGGACTGGCACTGGCACGAAGAAGCTGCTCAGCAACTTGTGTGTTGTTGCCTTGAATTGCCAGGTGAAGTGGAGTGTCTCCATTTGCATCTTTGACATCGGTGCAGGCATTCTTCTGAAGAAGCCTTTTCACAACGGTTCGTTTTTTGTTGCAGCCAGATGCATTGGAGTCTCCTGTAGACCGTTCTGAGCATCGACATTGGCTCCGTGATTGAGGAGTATGTCTACAACTTCTCTGTGGCTGTTTTCCGTTGCTCCATGCAGTGGGAGTTCTTGTTTTTGATTCACAGCGTTGACATCCAGCCCACTGTCAAGTAAATACATACACACATCAGAATGCCCAAGTGAAGCAGCAATGTGTAGTGAAGTATTTCCACGTATGTCTTTTGCATGTATGTTCAAACCACAATCAACTAATTTCTTCAGGATTTCCACCTGCCCACGCTCACTGGCGGCATGGACAAGAGAGTATCCTTCATCATCAGTGATGTGAATGTCTGCCCCCCTGTCCAGAAGTGATGTCATGACCATCAGACTTCCACCTGCACAGGCATAATACAGCGCGGTAGCCCCTCGGGAACACGGAGACCTGGGTCAGCTCCATTCTCAAGCAACAAATCACAGACGTCAGCAGCTCCTCTTTTGCATGCCCAGTGTAGGGGTAATCGCCCTTTGTTGTCAGGTATGCACACAGAGGCTGTGTGTTCCAGCAGCGTACGAACAGTTTGAGTGTGACGATGCTTGCAAGCCTCCAGCAAGGCCGTGCAGCCTTTGTTGTTTGTTGTATCACATTCACAGCCATGCGTCAACAGAAGAGCAGCTATTTCAGCGTGATCTTTTCTGCAGGCTTCATGCAGGGGTGTGTTTCCTTCATAATCCTGTGAAGAGGTTGTGCACCTGCCTCCAAAAAAAAATTCAGTAATTTAGGCTGGTTTTTTGTGGCAAGCGTGATGCAGAACAGTTTGTCCTTGTTGTCAATATCATCGACAGTGATTCCACTTTCTAAAAGTTTGGAAAGAAGTGAAACATCGTCAGTTTTCAAAGTTAAATTGCAGAAGCGTATGAGCAAATTCATCTTTAGCTCTCACACATTTTTTTCCTCCAAAATGTAGTAAGACCTTCATGGCGTCAACGTGACCTTGCTTGCAAGCGAGGTGGAAGGGAGTCTCCTGGCACTCATTTAACACGTCAGCAGTTGCCCCATTACTGAGCAGATATCCATCAGTTCTGTGTCTCCCTGTCTAGATACAACATGCAGTGGTGTCTCTTTCCTGTTATTGCAGCGTTGATGTTGACTTTGTTTTCAACAAATACTTCTTCCCTTTGCACACGACTGTTATGCTTTCTCGCTGCTTTGATGTTGAATCTAGCCTGTCTGCAACCTGATCTTGAAAGAGGCTCACCGATGAGTGCTTCATCCATCTGACAAGTTTAAGAATGTGTGTAGCTGTATTATTTGCACACATTCCAGATGAACCGTGATTAACGAGAGCTTTTGTCGTGAGGATGTTTCCTTTTCACAAGCCAAATGAAGGGTGTATCTCCATCAGCAGTTTTGGCATTAATATCAGCACCGTGATTCAGAAGCATCACAACAACATCAGTGTAGCCATAGAATGACGCATCATGCAGCGGTGTTGCATCTCTGTTGTCCCTTGCTGTGATGTCCAGGCCATGCTCCAGAAGAAATGCTGACGATTTCAGTGTCACCTTTCTTGATGCTGCATGCAGTGCTGTGCCATATTTACTGTTCTTTATGTCTGTCTTTGTTTTTTTTGAAGCAGGAGCTGCACGATGTCTTGTGACCTTCTTGAAGCGGTATGCAGGGGTGTAACATCCTTGTGCCTCAGGTTGATACTGCCCGTTATCAAGCGAAACAAAGACTCCTTGTCACCTCAGCCGGGCCAAAAAAGTGGTGTGTTTGGTCTTTCTTGCGGCATTGACGCACTGCTTATTTAATCCCAGCTTCATGATTCGACTGTTTTCCCTTTGGGTAGCTCTGGGGAGATGTAAGCCATCATTATCAGTGGACTGACTTTGGGCTTTAAACCGAGCAAAACCTTTCCAAAACTGCCCAAGACCTTGTTTACTGCCGGGGGTGTGTAGTCGGGCTGGGGCATAAAAATCTAACCAGGTCCATTGTTGGGGGCTCTCAGTCCGGGTCCCTTTTGGGGATCGGGGGGCCAGGGTTCCTCTTGCAATGTTTGTGGCACGATGTTACTTTGTTTTTTCAGATTGGCCAACTTGCAGAGGCCTTTTGCTCCGTGGGAAAGGGGAGCCTAAATTCCCGGGGGCGCCGGGTTTTTGGGGGCTATTAACATGCTTTTTGCCGCCCCGCCGCGCAGGGTGGCCCCCCCATTTTTCCCATTTTTCTGGCACCAAAAAAAGAAGTACAAAAACACACTGGTCCCCCAGTTGGCTCAAACAGCGAGGCGTTGATTTTTTTTTGGTGATCATTAGCATGAACGCGCCCCATGTTCAATAGAATGCTGAGTTTTTTTTGCATAAACACACGCACAAAAAAATTGCAATAAATTTGCCTTTTTTTACATCTGCTAAAACCTTGCTCCGGGCTTAAAGCGTTTTAAACCCGAGTCAGCCCCCCTAAAGCGACAGGCAACATGCAGGGAGTGTACCAAACAAGTCTGTGGCTTCATGCGACATTTCATCAAACAAAGCAGCACAATGGCAACAGCCCATGGGACATCTTGTAAACGCGTCCACCCTTTTTACTCCGCCCTTTTTCCCCAGCGCCTTTTTTGGGAGCCCGGACAGAACCCACTGACCTTGTACAAAGCAAACGTGGGGAGGCGGCCTCCGTCATTTACCCCAAGGCCCACCCCATTCAAAAAAGGTTGCTAAAACCGTTCCTTCTTTGCTTGCAAATTCCGGTTTTTTTCCACCCTCGTTTGCAAAACGATTTGTTTTTTTTCTTCGCCCTTCCCCCCCCCTCACAAACGGGTTTCGGTTTCCCCACTGACAGCAGGTTTAAAAAACGGATCTGTGCTGTTGTTCTTTTCACTGCGAGGAGATACTTGGGCTGCACTGCATCCGAGCAAAACTGAAAAAAACCCGGGGTGGAAAAAAGGGCCCTTTTTGTCAAGCCCAGTATTTTCCAAGGGCCATACATGCAAAATGTTTTCCCATTTGCCCCCAGTGCCTTCTCAATATATCTGCCTTTTCCGGATCAGTGAACGAGTTCTTTCCCATGTCAGTGCAAGGCAAGTCTTTAAGTAAATTGTCACCTTCCGCTTTCTGTGCCATCTGCTCCTTTACTTCAGTTCTGAGGGTTATGATCACGAAATATGTGCCTCTTTCAGCATATCTTTTCATAAGCGGGATTAAACCACACCACTTTTGGAACAGTTTTGGATCGTACTGGTCTGAACCAAAGATATCTTCCAGAAGGACCGCTTGCATCTGGTTTTGTCCTCCTACGTAATTACGCCATTCTGCACGCCTTTTGACGACCAGAGGGGAGCGATCATTTTCTTGAAAATGGCGCAGCAAAGCTTTGGCCATTGCAGATTTGCCAGAGCCTTTAGGACCCGTTAAGATGGCGATGCGGTTTTCCTGCACGAAATCCAGGCACTGGTGAAAGAAGGCCGTTTTGACAAATGTGGACTGGTCGATAAGAATTTCCTCTCTGCTTTGATCTGGAACAAACACACATGTGGGTATGAAACAAAGACCGAATACTTTATGTGTAAGCAAGGCAGTATCAATGAAGTGGGTCTGTCCCTCGTTTTCCTTCCTTATTGTATTTCTCTCTGACTTCAGTCAGCAGTTTAAACCATTTAACAATTTAAAGAAGTTTAATTCTTTTGCCTGTTTTGGGCGAAGGAGAATACAGCAGAACCTACAACTCTTGTCATGGGCTCAGATCATTTCAGTCTAAGGAGCACGTATACGTCTCTTATAACGTACGTATAAGAGACATATACGTGTTCCTTAGACTGAAGTGAAGAGAGAGAGAGAGAGAGAGAGAGAGAGAGAGAGAGAGAGAGAGAGAGAGAGAGAGAGAGAGAGAGAGAGAGAGAGAGGATAAAAACGTAAACTCAATAATGAAATAAGGATATGAAATAAACAATAAATTAAATAATTTGACATGAACAGGTTTGTTTGATATTTCATTTCAAACAAATCAAAAATGATGATTGTAAACGTAGAGTTTATAGAATATGTATCTATCTATCGATCGATTGATTGAGCGATCTATTTGTCTATCTGTGTATCTTTCCTCTATCTACGTATATACACCATCTTATTATCATTGTTATTCCTGTCCTCGCCTTCTTTCTTGGCACTCAGCTCTCACCTGTGGCTCTCCGAAGCTGTTAGCATGCAACAGCAATACCACACCTGCTTTGGCATGCTGTCAGAACCAGGTGAAGGTAGCCGACGGTGAGATAGAACTTGTCTTCCTACGTTTGTGAGACTGGACATGACAGACAGCGCAGAGGAAATCACAAACTGATTCAACACACAAAAAGGCAACTCCCGGCAATGCATAGTGGAGTGCATAGAGCATGGTGAGACACAATGGTCACTCACGGCATCCGACTCTGTCTCCAGCCGTCTTAACCCTGTCTTGCTGCTACGCTCACATGATTCTGGACGAGAGAGTGAGGTCGACACATCGTGCAGCTCCTCCTAACTTTGAACAAAGTCACTCTGCAAGGGACTCTCATTATCGTCCTTTTCTCTTCATCTCGTCCCCAAGTTCTGTGATGATGGGCAAGCAATGAAGCGGCAGGGGTGGGCACACTGGCAGCCATTACTGCAAATCTGCACAGAGGTGTCTCAGGCTATAGGTCGTTCTCCACTGAACCAGAGCAGCGGTGGAGTTGGGTAGCCACCTGAGCGACTGAGCAGCCCTTTTTAGGATAGTACTGCTCACCTCCATAGCATGAGGAAGGGGCTAGAAAAGGTGTCCTTAACATCGCCTGGTCCATTTTTGCCTAGCCAGCCTACTGCAGCTGGAGCTCTATAACAGCAGTCAAAACTCAAAGAAGAAAAAGACAAAGATTGTCCTATCTTCCATAGCAAATGGAACGTGCCTACCATTCTGGATAGAGACGATGCAAACAGACCTCAGAGAGAACAGCTCCAACTGAAAAGAACTCATCCGGGAAAACAACGAGATCGCAACCTTGACTGAGACCCTGCTTGTGGGACATGACAAACTTTGTGAAAGGGTCTCTGGCTTTACTGCGGAGCGGAAGAGGAAGTGAACAGCGACGAGAGTCTGGTGTCGGCATTGCAGTGAAGACAGTTCTTGTTGGTAAGCTAGCAGGACCTCCAAAGAGAATGAACAGCAGGCTCATTGCCAAGAAACTCCCCTTGTCATTTGGAAAGAAGCACCTGACAATTATCAGCGCCTATGTGCCGACCGTGACCATCCCAGATGACGTGGAGGAGAATCCTATGAGGATCTTCACTCTGTCATTGCTGCTGTTCTGAAAGCAGATGGGCTAGCCATCCTTGGTGATTTGAACAGCGACTCCAGGGAAGGTGCCATCGCAAACATAGAATTGGCCACTGCAACTACAACGGTCTCCTGCTGCTCCAGACCTGTGCTGAGCATGAACTGCTGATCACCAACAGTCTTCTGCCTCCCTACCCAAAACAGGACATCATGGATGCATCCCCAGTCCAAGCACTGGCATTTCATTGATTATGTCATTGTCAGGAAGAGGGGTAGGCAGGATGCGAGAGTCACAAAATCAATGTGCGTTGCTGGGTGCAGGACTGAATACCATTTTTGATGAACAAGCTTAACACTGGATCCAACCCAAGAGACACCCGCAAGGAAAGATGGCTCCAGAACCAAGCAGTCGTTTGTAGACAGCTGAAGGAACGCCTGGAATCTGCCTCTCTAGACAACTGGAATGTAAAAGCCAACTGATCGACCTTCAGAAAACAGGTTTATAACACTGCTACAGAGATCTTGGGGCCAGCAGCCAAGAAACACAAGGACTGGTTTGATGAGGACTGCAATGACATGCAGCAGCTACCAGACAGGAAACATCTGCATGAAGCTTACCTCAGTGACACCAAGTCTACTCTAGAAAAGATGCATTGAACAACATGCGCAGAACAGTTAAAGAGAAACTATGAAAGATGCAAGACACATGGCTGAGCAACCAGGCTGATGAGATCCGATGATTTGCTGACAGGCATGACATGTAGAATTTCTATGATGCCTTAAAAGACGTTTATAGACCAACATCGTCATGATCATCCCCTCGGCTCAGCGCTGATACGAACGCTGGTCTGAGCACTTCAACAACGTACTAAACCGCCCATTATCCATCAATAACAAAGCCAACAACGTACTAAACCGCCCATTATCCATCAATAACAAAGCCAACAACGTACTAAACCGCCCATTATCCATCAATAACAAAGCCAACAACGTACTAAACCGCCCATTTATCCATCAATAACAAAGCCAACAACGTACTAAACCGCCCATTATCCATCAATAACAAAGCCAACAACGCACTAAACCGCCCATTATCCATCAATAACAAAGCCAACAACGCACTAAACCGCCCATTATCCATCAATAACAAAGCCAACAACGCACTAAACCGCCCATTATCCATCAATAACAAGCCAACAACGCACTAAACCGCCCATTATCCATCAATAACAAAGCCAACAACGTACTAAACCGCCCATTATCCATCAATAACAAAGCCAACAACGTACTAAACCGCCCATTATCCATCAATAACAAAGCCAACAACGTACTAAACCGCCCATTATCCATCAATAACAAAGCCACTGACCGGCTCCTTTAAGTGTCCATCAACGAAGAAACGGATGAACCACCAACCCTCTTGGAGACCCAGAAGTGATATGTTTGCTGTCCAGTGGCAACGCTCCTGGCTCAGACTCCATACCAGCTGAGGTTTACAAAGATGGTGGCACATCTCTGACTGAACAGCTTCATCATTTGTTTCTTTTGATGTGGCAAGGGGAGACGATCCCTCAGGAGTTCAAAGATGCATCCATTATCCATTTGTACACGCACAAAGGGAACATCCAGGCTTGTGACAACCACAGAGGCATATCCCTCATTTTCACAGCAGGAAAAGGCACTTGCCAGGATTTTGCTTAACCACCTTACAACATACCTTTAAAAACAGCATTTGCCAGAAAGCCAGCGCGGTTGTAGGAAAGACAGGCACCATTAATAAAGAATTTGCCACAAAAGATGTCAGGAACAAAATGCTGTCCTGTTCTCCACTGTGTTTGGTCGTCCACTCTGTTCAGCACCATGTTCCTTTATGCCTCCAGAGAAAGACATCCACATCAGATTCAGAACAGACGGAAATCTGTTCAACCTCAAGAGGCTCGAGGCAAAAACTAAAGTTCTGACAGACATCATCGGGACTTGCAGTTTGCTAAAGACTTCACCCTCAATGCTGGCTCTAAAACTGACATGCAGTGCAGCATCGACAAGTTTCCTGTAGCTGCACCATGTTCGGTCTCACCACAAACACAGGAAGATGGATACCTTGGGAGCACACTGTCCCAGAAAGTCACCATCGATGATGAGGTGAGCGTCAGAATTGCAAAAGCAACTTTGGGGAGACTGCACATAAATGGTTGAAATGGAAGAGGCATCAGCCTAGAGACTAACCTGATGGTGTACAGAGCAGTTGTTCTCCCTACACTCCTTTATGCATGTGAAACGTGGACAGTGTACCAACGGCATGCCAAGAAGCTGAATCACTTCCACACAACCTGCCTCAGACGATTGCTAAACATCAAGTGGCAGGACAAATCCCAGCCATAGGGTGCTTGACCAAGCAGGCCTTCCTAGCATCCAACCATCCTGATGCTGTCTCAGCTTCCATGGACATGTAGCTCGCATACCTGACCACCGGCTACCCAAGAGACTCTTCTAAAGTGAGCTGCAACAAAGCGTGTGTTCTCATGGAGATCAGAAGAAACGCTTCAAAGACACTCTCAAAACATCCGTGAAAGTGTTTGATATTGACCCTGACCCATGGGAACAAAGTGCTATGGATCGAACTAAATGACGCTACACTAACCACAAAGGCACCAATTCATGTGAAGAAAGGAGGACAGCAGTACAACAAAAGAGACAGGCTGGAAAAGCCCACACCAGCAGTCAAGAGGACGTCTGCTACATTCTCTGTCTAGGCTCTCTCCTCATATTCCATGCACACATCGGCTTGATCAGCCACCTATCCACCCTCAAATCGTTTCACACTCTCATTCCCAAGATGGCTTAAGTGGTCCTCGTTGACTCGACTGACGAACAACAGATTGCTTTCACCGTGAAGTGACCGCCTACTTCAATCTTCGAGTTGCAATAGATGCGAAAAATTCTCCAACAAAATAATAACTGGTAATTGAAACGTCATACGCTCTCCTTAGACTCTTGAACAAGGACACTCGGGAGCTTGCTGACTGCAAACAATGTCGACCACGCCTTAATTCTGCTCTTTGATCCACACTCACACTGCAGACCCACAGCTAAATGTCCATGGGTTTGTTTTTTCCTGCTCTCTCATCTTCTGTGGCACTTCTGTGATATTACCTAACCAATAGTCATTCTAGCTGTCCCTTCACAGTCACTCTCCACCTTGTCCAGTAATGGTCCTGGCACGGGAAGTCCACACGGAAAGTCAATGTCCGTTCAGTGTGAGGCCAATACCAGACAAGACACTGTATTGCTGCATAGTCACTTCGGTTTGTTCAGTGGTGTCTGCTCTGATCCAACATACACATGGTACCATCTACAAAGCCCCTTACTGATGACAACAATTGCTTACTCGTAGAGCCAGCATGAGGGAGTGTGCCACGCCGGAGAGCCCCACCATGTCATTCCAGCAACAGTCCTGATGAAGCAGCCTATATCAACTCAACACGAACGAACTCACCGTGGGCCTAGACATGGAGAGGAATTCAAAAGTGAGGTCACTGTGAGAGAAAGGCATGAAGGGCCACAGAATCTGAAACCTTTTTATGCTGATCGATAAGAAAGGGAATGATGACAATGATACTCTGTAGTTCCATTCCTATATGAGACTGCATGACAGGCCTTTACTCTATGCTTTCTTCCGTCATCTATTCCATGGCGTCAACCAGGCCTGAGAATACCTGCAGTGTTGGTAAGAAAATCTGAGCAACTTTCTCAGAGTCAAATCAGTTTCGTGGATGAAACCTGACTGTGGGGTTCCAGTCTTCCCAGCTGAGCCCATAGCAAATCCACCTCTGGTAGGCGCCAGTCATGGGCCACACATAGAAATGGCTCTGACGGAATCAAACCTTGGGCCATATTTTGTCTTTCCACCAAGTTCCTCTGAAACTGGTTCTCTAGTTTGGTCATAATCGTACTGACAGACAGAAAAACCAACAGACACGAATGAAAACATAACCTTCTCCAGGTATCAGATCTAACCCTGGTCTGGCATGCACGTGTGGCGGGTTGTTTTTCCTGTACCTGTGATCCGGCAGTAGCCACTGTTGTCGTAGTGCTCGACCTTCTGGGCGTGGATGAACTTGACTTTGGGTTTGTAGTAGGTCCGATGATCAGTGTTTTCCTTGGCCACAGTCAAGTTGCCTTGCACCGTTGGGCTCCCTGTTGTTGAAGAACAAGAGGTGAGAGGACTGGACGTGGCACAGGTGGAGGTGGGGTGGGGTGGGGGAGGTTGTCAGACGAACAAAGGTATTGTAAGACCGAAAAAAAGAAACGCAAGAATAATAACAACAAAAATATACGTAGTAGCAGGAATCAGCAATGTCATAGTTTATCATGAGCTAGTCGCAACGCGCACACACACACACACATACACACACACACACACACACACACACACACACACACACACACACACACACACACACCACACACACACAGAGGGAGAGAGAAACACACACACATTCACGTGCGCGGGCGCACACTCACTCACACACACACACACACACACACACACACACACACACACACACACAACAACACACACACACACACATACACACGCACATGGCATACACACACAGGGTGCACAGATTCCCCTCTCGCTGTCTCCCGCCCCCCCCCCCCCCTCCGGTCTCTCTCAGTATGCTTACAATATCATTTTTGTCGATGTGTAATCCACCCCATCATTAAGGGCTATGGCCAATAATGATTAAATCATCCGTATCCGTACCCTCTCCTCTTTTCTCTGTGTCTCTCTCTGACCTAGGTGGAAAGTGAATTGTTCAAGCAGTCATCAGATCCAAGGGCTGGTCCCCATGACCTCGTCTTTTTGCGTCACAAAACCCACGTCACTTCTACTTGACTTTCACTGCCCAAGGGCATTTTGTTTGCCCTGCTTCGGCAACGGCTGGCTCTGCCATTATTCTGCACTCAATATACGCGCACACACACACACACGCACGCACGCACGCACGCGCGCGCACGCACGCACAACACACCACACACACACACACACCCCACACACACACACACACACCCCACACACCAAAACACAACACACACACACACACACACACACACACACACACACACACACACACACACACCCCACGTCCCAACGCTGTTTTTCAGTGCTTGAGAAATATTTACCACTTGTGAATCAACTCATAAGTGATGAGAACTTTATGCATCAAAACCAAATTGTCCAATTTCATGCCATTGGAATAACTTTTAGAACATTTACTCCCAGGACTGAAATAGTTTTCAAGAGGAAGGTGAAGGAGAAAAGGAGGGAGGGGAAAAAAAGGAGCCCAGAAGGAGAAAGAGAGAGAGGGACAGACAAACAGACAGGCAGGCAGAAGGCAGAATGTGTGTGTTTGTGCGCTCACGCGCATTTGTGTGTGTGTGTGTGTGGTGTGTTGTTGTGTTGTGTGTGTTGTGTGTGTTTTGTGGTGTGTGTGTGTGTGTGTGTGGTGTGTGTGTGTGTGTGTTGGACATCGACACAAGTCTGGAGCATGCTATAGACAAAATTGTCACTGATTTTGACACGGGAGTGGTTAAGGGTTATGTCGCTACTCTGACAAGCGACAGGTGCAGAGACGATTGCGAGATCCAAAACTGAAATAAACATTTCGAAAGGTTGTGTTCCATCAAACAGATATGGGGTGTGCTGCTGTGTGGAATTGGACGACGTCGTTCTAGAATTTTCCTGCGACCCCGTGTTAGGAAGACGATTGCTTAATTCTGGTTTGACAAGCGGGAAGAAAGACACATGTCATGGGAGGAATGTGTTAAACGGGCCTGCCATGGGAAAGGAAGATGAATCGGCAACACGAAGCATGCAGAGACCCAAGCACGGGGCTCTACGGCGGCTGCAAGCTGTCCACGGTCTGATCCAAAGTTTTACCTGGTGTGACCATCATGTCGCGGTCAAATTCGTTGCTGGTATACCAGCTAGGTTGCGGTAACGACCTAGCAAAGAATGACGTAAATAACGTGTAGTTGCTAATGGCAACGGCAAAACTCCACAGTTTAAGACAGCCACTACTCCCTAATTTTCGATTTTTTTTGGCAGTATTGGCATTGAATTTGACCAGGCAATGAATTTGACTGATTCGGTCAAATTCGTTGCTCCAGTCAAATTCGTTGCCGTCAATATCCTGACCACTCCTGCTGCTACTACTGTAACTACTACTACTAACTACAACTACTACTAAATTTATTGTTGGTCATTGTGCCAAATCATAGTGGCAATGAATTTGACCAGGCAATGAATTTGACTGATACTGTTACTACTACTACTACTACCACTACTACTCCTACCAGAAATTTTGTTGGTCACTTTGCCGGATCAGGAGTGGTCATAATATTGCACGGCAACGAATTTGACTGGAGCAACGAATTTAAACCGCGACAGACCCCCCTTGATGTTTGAAGAGGGAGAGAGAGATGGTGGCAAAGGCGCAAAGGGATACAAGATTGTACATAATGGGCAGAATTCATTCTTTTTAAAATTTTTTTAATGTTTTTTTTCTGTTTTGTGTGTGTGTGTGTGTGTGTGTGTGTGTGTGTGTGTGGGGTGTGTGTGTGTGTGTGTGTGTGTGTGCGTGTGTGTGTGTGTGGTGTGTGTGTGCGCGCGCGCGTATGTGTGCGTGTATCGTGTGTTTGTGAGAGTAAAGTGCATGTGTGTACGAGTGCTCGAGTATGAGTGAGTGTGTTTTGTGTTGCGGCGCGTGCGCATATGTGTGTGTGTGTGTGTGTGTGTGTGTGTGTGTGTGTGTGTGTGTGTGTGTTGTGTGTGTGTGTGTGTGTGTGCGTGCGCGCGCGCATATGTGTTTTGTGTGGCGTGCGCGCGCATATGTGTGTGCGTGTGCGTGCGTGTGAGTGCGCGTGTGTATGTCTCTGTGTGTGAGTTTTAAAGTTTGAGTGCAGTGAGGATATGGGTGTTTCAATTGAGATTATTATTTATGTATGTGCGTGTGAAACGCGCGCACGCGCGCGCGTAGTGTGTGTACGTGTATGTGCGCGTGCGTGCTCGTGTTGTGTGTATGTTGTGTGTGTTGTGTGTGTGTGTGTGTGTGTGTGTGTGTGTGTGTGGGGTGTGTGTGCGTGTGCGGGCGCACGCGCGTGTTTTTGTGTGTTAAATTATGCTCCTTTTCTTTGAATAAAAAAACGTTGATATTCTGTTCATAATGTTTTCTTAAATGTCAGTACAACCATGAGTTAATCTGAAATAAATTGGGTTTTCGGTGTGTGTGTGGGGGTATGTGTGTGTGTGTGTGTGTGTGTGTTGTGTGTGTGTGTGTGTGTGTGTGTGTGTGTTGGTGTGTGTTGTGTGGTGAGTGGGTGTGTGTGTGTGTGTGTGTGTGTGTGTGTGTTGTGTTTTGTGTGTGTGTGGTGTGTGACAGAGAGAGAGAGAGAGAGAGAGAAGAGAGAAGAGAGAAGAGAGAGAGAGGAGAGAGAGAGAAAAGAGAGAGAGAGAGAGTAAACAATTTCGTTTTGTAATGGGGGGTTTACTGAAAGTTAAAGATAAATTTCCCTACTGAACAGCGTAATAGTGTGGGCGTATTGAACAAAGAAAAGCGTAATTTCAGAAATTTTTAGTTAATGTCATTTGGAGTCGACCCTGTCATGTAAAATATAGTACCAGCGTTGTGCCTGTATTTTTTGCGCGAGAACAATCTAGTTATAGGTGACGTACACTGAGAGTTTTGACACACACACACACACACCCCACACACACACACACACACCCACACACACACACACACACACACGAAAACATTTTTGCTTTATTTGGTTCGAAGTGAATTTAAACGCATCCTACTAAAAAAAAAGTTACTACCTCTTAGACATTGGACTTTCAAATTTGTCTAATTGAGTCCTTGGGATGGATGTAAGGATTTGGTTGTAAACAATTGTGATAATATTGACGTCTGTGTCTTTCAATAACCTCTTTGAAGCTGTTAAAGGATGCTCTATCAATCAAAAGTATAACATTCTGATTAGCCTAAGGGAACGTTCAGTGCAGTCGGCCTTAAAATATTGCAAGCTGCTCTCTGAGAAGCTTGATCACTTTCTCATTTGTTGAAATTCCATAATGTGAGGGCATGCAACAAAAAGTCACATTTTTTTCTTTTCATCATAGATGTTAATTTCTGCAATAGTCTTACAACGGATCTTTGGATTTAAAGGGACTTTTAAAGCAAAAAGGGGCTGACTTTAAAATCACTGTACAGTAAAAGTTGACAATTTTCAATGGAAAAATTTAAAACAAGCTTTAGGGACATTAGAATAGCAACAAATTCTGCAGTAAAAATTGACAATTGTTTCCCAAAGAAAAATATAATTTCTCCACATTTAATTTTGATTTAAATAACTATGGTCGTCTAATGCTGATCCATCTGTAAACAATTGAGGTGTTTCTCACATTGATTTTCCAAATGAGAATTTATATAAGTTTTAAAAAGATACGGTGTATTTATGTGTATATGTGTGTGTGTGTGTGTGCGCGCGCACGTGTTGTGTGTGTGTGTGTGGGGTGTGTGTGTGTGTGTGTGTGTGTGTGTGTGGTGTGTGTGCGCGCGCGCACGCGCGCGCACGTGTGTGTGTGGTGTGTGTGTGTGGTGTTTTGTGGGGTGTGTTGTGCGTGCGCGCGCGTGCGTGCGTGCGCATGTGCATGCGCGCACGCGTGTGTATTTGTGTGTGTGGTGTTTGTTGTGTGTGGTGTGTGTGGTGTGTGTGTGTGTGTGTGTGTGTGACGTGCGTGCTTGCGTGCGCGCGCGCAAAAAAATTTTGGGGGTGGGGGGGGTCACGACCATGCAATTTTTTTTCAAAATACAAGGGGGGCCTTTGCTTTAAGTGTTGATAAAACGGGAGAAAACACGGAAATAAAAGAACACCACTGGCCCTACCTCAATGATCAATCTCTATTTCTGTCTAATGTCCCGTCTCACCTCACCTCCATCCCCCCCCCCTTCCTTTCTCCGTCCATAAAACCCCACTTCTCTCTCAGAGCTTTCCTCTCTCTCTCTCTCTCTCTCTCTCTCCCCTCTCTCTCTCTCCCCCTCTCTCTCTCTCCTCTCTCTCCAACACCACACACACACACACACACACACACACCACACACACCACAAACCAAACACACACACACACACACACACACACACACACACACACACACACACACATACAAGTATGCATGCCACATGCGCCGCAAGCACCCACACACACACACCCGCACACGCACACACACCGTGCGCACACACACAACAACACGAACACACACACACACACACACACACACACACACCACACACACACACAGGCACACACACACACACACACACACACACACACACACACACACACACACACCCACACACACACACACACACACACACCCTGCCGTTTCACATGGGCGATTTAAATGGTCAGTCTTAAGATACAGCGATTCCTTGTTCTAAAGGGGATGCCAAACGTCAGGAAGGTTTGAAGATTGTAAAACCATCAACAGCCTCACGGTGCACGGGCATGATGGGCGAACATTCTTAGCCCTCCCGTGGGCCCCCTCCTCACCCCCACTCACCCCCACTCCTCACATTTCCCTCAATTTCCACATCCCTTACCCCTCCCCCCCCCCCCCCCCCCCCCCCGAGCAGTTGTCACTAAAAAAATCAGATCTTGATCATTTTTCAGTGCCGGGCGTTCTCTCACTGTGGAAGCAACAAGTGCCCAATGCTGTGCCACCCCACGGTTAGTCAATTCAGGCTTGGGCAAAAGCTGTAAAAAGATATCAACTTCCGCTCTCTTCTCCCTGGCATCCTATGGTTCAGTCAAGGTGTTGCTGGGCCTCTGGGCCTTCGGGCCTGGCCACAGTGATCATGGTGTTAAGGTATGTGACTTCTGTGTTTTTTGTGTGTCTATTTTTATTAGCTAGACAAAGAAGGTCTTAGTTGAAGGTTGGAATTTCTGGGAATGTCTTTTATAATTTGTTGTCAAATAAATACATGAGTAAACTCTAAGAGCCGTTTCTTGGAAGATGTTATATCATATTCTGCCTCGTCCATCCTCGTTCTAAATATTTACTAACGTTTAAAGGGAGTTTCCTAACATCTCACACTGTCCTATTGTCACGATTTGTCACGAGGCCTTAGACGGCTGACCCATCTAGGTGTGGAATATTCATTTATTTATTGTCGCGTTGTTGCCCGTGTATCAGAGAACATAAAATGCCGTTTCTGGCTCATCCGCTCTCAACCAGTTTTCGAGCGGCTGACCCAAGAATCGGCATTTTACTGTTCTGACAAGTAAGACTTCCAACAATAAATTTAAAAAAATGATGATCCATCACACATTCTCTTTCAATAACCAAAAAATAACGATTATCTACAAACAAACAACTGTGTAGGATTATCCGTTTCAATACTAAATTTACAAAACTTTTCAGATTTTAGTTTTTTGCTTAATCCTGTGTTTTTCCTATCATTTTTTTTAAAATAAAACTACAGTCTTTAAAAACTTTGCATGACAGACAACAGACACGAGGGCAGCGGTAAGGGCTGAAACCTGATCACTTAATTTATGCTCTGCTAGGGTTTTACGCCTTGGCGGGCGGCGTTTTCCTGGCAGTCACGCAACCACAGTGCTACGCCCACTAAAATTTAACCCAGTAACACAAGCTAGTGTTGTTTCTGGTTAATTATGGTGGGCGTAGCACTCGGACGATCACGCTTTTTTTCCCACCGCAGCACAACTAAACAATTCTACATACCTTATTCTCCTTAATTCCATTGGGCATGCGCATTAACGAGGTAAAACCAGCCTGTTTTTTCACAGTTTGTGACAGTCTTGTTTAGCAAGCCTGAGCTGAACGTTGTTGTGATCTATGGCTAAGTGTGATGATGATGTAGACAAAGCATTATTGCAGCTATCAAAAGAACTACATATTGATGATGAAGAATGTATTCTCTTAAAGGGAAGAAGAACTGTTTAGAAAGATCCTGAAGTTGTAAAAATCTATTGAAGAACAATTAAATTTCACTCAGAACATTAACAACTGGAAAGAAGTAGAAAGAGCTTTCAATCACCAAGGAGAACAAAATGCTGCTGGATATGAAGCCTTGCACAAAAAGAATCTCCCAAAAAACCACAGCATTTTTCATTTCTTTCCGAAGCAAAAAAATCACCACGGCCTTCAAAACAACTTGCAAATGAAAGGAAAAAAACTGTTAAATGAACTTAAAACCCATGTAATCAAAGACAAAATTAATGGCTGTGACATTCCGGTTTTCAACGATTCTAAAAAAGGAAATTTGTGGCAATCAAAAACATAGTAAAAAATTCTGGAAAGATAATTAATCAAAAACAATCTGCACTACTTAGTGATTATGTTTGTTAGGAAATTTGTGGATGTTGAAACTTTGTATGTGTCTTAAACCCAAACTGATTTTCAACACTTGTTAATGAGAACTGTGGCATCAGCGCGTCTTGGGGTATAAATTATGAAAGTGGCTAAAGTTTTTTCAACCTTTTACCCACGCCTTCAACACTGAACATCACAATAACAACAGCTGTTTAAAATTTATATCAAATCACAATCAGCCCTGCAAGTTTTTCCAACAGACGCCTAAAAAGTGGACCAATGTTTAAGTAAGTGTTTTTTTCCTGCACTTTTCTAGAAATTCTAGAAATAGGAATTGAAGAAATTTTTAAGCTGCTTTTGAGGGAAGTGTTCTTTAATTAAGTCTTAATCAAGGCTCCTCAAGTTCTTAATAAGTTCTTGATCAAGTCCCCTTTAAGTCACCTCAAGTTCTTAGTTAAGTTTTTAATAAAGTTACCGCAAGTTTTTTAAAATTAAGTTCTTAATTAAGTTACCCCAAGTTCTTAATAAAGTTCTTAAATCAAGTTTTTACTCAATTATTTCAAGTTATCTATAATTGTCAAAAAACAATACAATCTATGTTTTTGTCTTAAATAGAAGATGTCTAATATAGTACACACGCGCCTCAAAAAATGCGCCATCGTCGAGGATGTCTTGCTCAGCGTCCTTGGCGCGAGATGGGTCACATAGATCATGAAGTTTTACATTGTAAGCAACCGCATTGATTACAATTCTGGTCTATGGAAATGTCTTTTATAGACCCATGTCTTTATTTATTGACTTCATCATTTTAAACAAATAATAATCCGTCATGAAACTATTTTTATCAAAGAAACAAATTCCTTTTATAATAAATCAAAAAAACCCAAACCGTATGTTAGGATTGCAGTATCAATAAAGTATTTTTGCATTAGAAATGGATCAAAAGATCTTTTGTTGTTGGCGTTTGCATGTTTATGGTTTCGCTTCTGTTTAGTGGTGAGATTGTTTGGACGCTTTGGTTTTAGCTGTCTTGTTAAAATTTTATAACCGAATAACCACCCCAGCAGCAATGCCGCCAAAAATGACAATTGGTTTAAGAAAATTCCATGAAAACTTTGGCGGTGTAGGCAACCCTGTTGTTGTTGTTGTAGGTCTTGAATCAACTTGTTCTGGTGTTTTTATAGCTGGGATTAAAACAACTGGCTGCGGCTCTAGCACTTTTTCATTATGAGTTAAAATTATGTGCTTGTAATTTAATTTTGTTTGTTTGTTCCACTCTGCTAATTTTTTTTCCTGCTGCAACACGCCCAGGATGAGGAGGCTTTTTACTGGTCACTTTCTCCACCTGATTCAGTGTTTTCTGATTCAATGTTTCCTGATTCTGCTGTTTTTCTGGCTCGTTCATTTTGAAAGGGGAAAAAAAATCTATATGATTAAAAAGTAATTAACCCAAGATCGCTGGCGGCAATAATGTTCCAAATCTGTAAAATAGATCACAGCCTAGAGACTCTAATGTCTTTGTTAAAACTGATCCTGCGTTAAATCATACATAAAATCTTGTTCAGAATCAATGGAGCAAATCTACTGACTAGTTTAGTGTACAAAATAAGAACCGTTTGCCCAACACTTTTACCATTCTCGACCCCCGCTGCGCTTCATACCTGTTGTGATACTTTAAAAATGTCTTGTGGCGACATCTGTTGAACTGTTTTATGCTGAATTCATTTCCGAGGAACTGTTTTGTTTTTTCCACACGCCGCCAAAGAATACAACCTTTCCTTTTGGGGAAAAATAGCTTGGTCATCAACTTGATCAGTTGTAATCATAAGTTCAGGAAGGTTTAGTAGATCATCGCTGTTCATGTTTTTTATTAATTAATAATTTTTTTATTTTTTAAAAATGAGCGCCGAAAAAAACTGTTACCAACCTTGTATACCATTCTGCTGTTATTGGAGGTCTAAGTGTAGGATACACGATGCTTGGTAAAAGCCTGTTAAAAATAAAACCAGCAGATCTTGGCAAAACTAGACTTTTAGGATTCAGCAAAACTGATGCTGTTAAAACAGCTTCATTTGCTACGAAAGATTTTCTAGTTAAGCAAGGAATAATTCCTGACAGTATCAAATATGTAAAATTTAAAAAATACATTTATAAAAAGGCTTCGCTCGTAAAGATGATAGCGGCGCTGTGGTGAATGCACTTGCTTTTAGCGGAAGTAATTACGCATTTAGTAAACTACGGGGTGACGGTGAGAGAAAAAGACATAACAAAGCTGTGGAGCAACTAGCTGCAGCACAAGATCACTATGAAAAGCAGAGAAATTGAGCAGTTGGATTTCATTAACGACAAACTGAAAAAACAGGGAATGCGGCTTACACATTTAAAGATGTTGATCAAGCAATAAAAGAGTATTATCTATAACGGGCAAACCAATCAAGACATTGGGCCCCCGCCAAAAATTCAGTGACTTTATCAACCATCAGAAAAACAAAAGATGCAAGAAATCGCGTTTATTTCCTTTGGAATGACTGTTGTGTATTTTGTTGCGCATAATATTGGCTGAATAAAAAATGAACAAATCTATTATTCGCCAAAAGGATATTGGAAGGGAATAAAAAGCAATTAAAAAGCTAAGCCAAGCAGCGGGAGTCAGTGAACAAACAGCAAAGGAATGGTTATCTAAAAAAAGCAATCTGGCAAATTTATTTGCCTCGCCTAGACGAATACAGAGACCCGCCTTTGTGAACACAATACCGAACGACACCCACCAAATGGACCTTCTTATTTACCCCATGATACATTTTGACAAAAAGATTTAAGTACGCACTTACAGTCATTGACATAGCTCAAGATACAAAGATGCGAACCATTAACACAAAAGAGTGCTTTCTGCTGTTGCTGTTGCCACTACAACTGATATACCAACGAGGCCCCTTAAACTTATCCTCGCATGATTTAAGTTGGGTGATGGAAAAGAATTTAAAAAAGGGCCCAAATGAATCAATTATTGTTAAAACATAGAGTTACCCTTAAAAGAGGCTTCCGGGAGTTCACGATCACAGGCTTTAGTTGAAAACTTTAACAAACAGTTTGCTGGGAAAAACTTTTTCCTACCAGTAAACACAGAGAGCTTATTGACAATTCTCGCAACACAGAATGGGTTAGAAGACAGCCCTCAGTTTTGCGCGCAATGAATAATGAAGAATTTAAATTAACGGGGCTAAAACCAGTACAAGCAATCAAAAAAACAAACAATAAATGTTGCGAAGACTCCAGTACAACCAGCAAACTATTACCGTTTGGTTAAAAGTAAGGGACCTTTATTTACCGGGGGAAGCAAAGGGACACTCGCACAGGGCAACCGATCCAGTTTGGAGTGTTGACCCATAAGAAATAAAAAGAATGTAAAAATGAATCCGCCGTGATTATTTTGAGAAACGACACAACAAACAACCGGGCTCCTCAAGATCTTTGTGAAGGAAGAACGCAGTAATCCGCAGACACAGTTCGCTTAATTAATTTACGTAAATAATTTGAGGGTTAAAGAAGCAGAAAAAAGAAACCTACATGAAACTAAATGGAAGCAAGAATGCAAAGGAGAGGCCGGAAATTATGGGAGATTATTCGATATATGACGGCATTAGGAAGTATTTAAGACGATGATTACTTAGCTAGAACAGCCCGGGAACCGAACCCAATTTTGATTTCAGTATGGGATAAAGATATTTTGAAATGAAAAAAAAATTCGAACACATTTAGCAAACATAATAAACTTGGTGAATGGATTGTGTTATGTCTCGTCAGGAAAGTTGTGGAAACATTAACCCCAGATGAAGATATATATTAAAAAGGCCTCGGGTTCCAATGCATGCATATGAAAACTCGGTTAACAAATACGTTTTGTGTTCGTTCATCTATGACTTCTTTTTCAACTGTGGTTGATCCTGTAGATAGATCGCAGTTTTACGGGTTTTCATGATGAAAAGTATGTTTATGAAAAGCTTCTTTGTGTTGGCAGTGATATGTTTGACTGCACAACACTGCGAGATATTCCTTTGCTTTCAATGGTTTCTCCTGGCTCGAAATACAGTACATTTTCGACCTAAACCAATAAACTCTTAATCACCCTCCAGAAATTCACCTTCATCTTTCCTAAAACTTCTTATTATAATGAATGCCAAAGGCGAATCTTAAAGGTAATTGGATTGTCTACATCCCGGGAGCCCTTTAGTACTTCTATTCCATTGTCTTTATAGATGTTTCAGTAGGGATATCTATAACAAAACTATCTGTATCTGTGTAAAGTACTTGGCTTGGATACAAGGTTTTAAAGTAGTCATAAAGAAAATTCTAACATCAAAAGCTTTGATAATTCTAAAACAGTTTAAACCCAAAAAATCCGGCTTGTCCAATTGATTTTTTTTTTTTTCATTAAATTATGCCAAAAAAAGCTGATCAATGAAATCTTCTGAAGTCCTGAATAATTTGGTTTTTGAAGTCAGCTTAATTGCTTTTCGTTTCTCTCTGGTTACCAATCTGGACGTCTTTGTTTTGTGGTGGATTTTCCATAGTCTTTCAAAAAAGCTGTTTGTTCATCAGCTTTAAAAAGTCTTTTCTGAAGCATCTGTGGATTTGTTCTAGAAACAGTGTTCTTCATGATGTTTTGGTTTCATGAAACTGTTCTGAATCAAAAGCAATTATACGATGAACAGCCTGTCAACTTCAAACCATGTCTTAAATAAAATTTAGAAGTCTGTAATTGACAGACATAATTTTTTTTGCCTCGAAGATTAGGCACAAGTTTTGGCGGCTCTGTTGGATTCACTTTAGGCTTTCTGCTGCTAATGGATTGTCATTATGCAGGTCATGGAGCTCGCGAGGATATTCTAAGTCAACTTCTAGAATGAACCACGCTGTTGATCTGGCGCCAAACTGCCCAACCACTTTAAAAGCCTTTTGAATATTTTTCGGGGTTGTCTTCTGTGTGCATTTTAAAGTTACGTAATGGAAGTGATTGCGCCATTGCCCATCCATACAGATTTTTTGCATCTAAATACATGAATAGTTTTGACCCCTTTTTCTCGGATCATAATCATCTAGGATTTGTTTGTTTGCTTTACAGTAATGATGCGACGCCCATACTAAATTCCTCCACCAATCCGTTTTCAATCATCTGAATCATTGGCAGGTCAGACAAAAATCAATCTGTACTCCAGTAAACTTTAAGAAAGCATCCCAACCATCCCGGGCCAGAAAAAATAATGCGCGGGTGTCACGAACAGGTTTTTTGTCCAGGGGTAATAATCAGGTGGGGAGATCCTTCCTGTTCGTTTTTATTTTCCCATCCAACGACAGAAACCCAAGCAATTGGTTTGGGTCCTGTTTTTGTTATTTCTTATTTCCAGTGTAGCCTTTCCTCCATCCTTCCCCCTATATAATCTGTTTTCATCCTCCTCCCTCCTACCTGTAACTGTCCACGGGTTTCCGCGAGGCCTTTCTGTGTCAGGTCTGACCCGCATGCCTCATTTTTTTTCTCGAGATTCTCGTGTTTACTCACCCTAGAATCGAGGCTGACGTTTTTGTCGCGGGTGTCGTCTCTTGGCACTTTGCGAAAGTCCAGCCTCGAGTCGAAGTCAACCTTCTCCCTGGTAACGTTTTCGGGGTTTAGCTTCATTGCTGTTTGATTTCTTCGTATGAAATCTCACCTCACCCTGGAGTGCTATCCTTCATTGGATTGGGCATAGATGGGTTTTTGGTTCGACTTGGGAGCTCTCTTCCTGCTAACCAGGGGTGGGGGCGGGGTCTCACGACCATTCTTTTCCTCGTCGGGAGAGTTTGGAGGCCGGTGTTGAGACGCGGTTCTTCAGTGACAGAGCGTAGCACACGGCTAGCTTTTCACAAGCCTGTTGGAAAGTGACGTTTTGTTCCTTGAGATAGGTTTCTTATGTAATTTTCCCACGGTTGGTTTAAAAAAGTAAATCACTATTCAAATTCTAAGTGGAGGTCATAATTCTTTCTATCGTAGTTTCTCTCTAAAAGTTTTGCGTGTTTTGCTGGTTTTCGTCTGCTTCTTGTGCAGGGTTGTTTTTTGTTGTCCTGTTAAAAATCTCGTGAGTGCGAGATATTGCCGGTCGAGTATGGCTCACCATAGAGCAAAAGAATAAGTTTTCAATGAATTTAATGGCCGTCGTACTTTTGTAATTTTCCAATACTATTTGCTTTTTTGGTGGAGGCTAAGAGCCTAAGTCTTATTTTGTTGGAGAGTAAATTTTGACTCGTGAGGTGAACCGCGGTGTGTTTGGTTGAGGGCAAAATTTACCGGGGGTGGGTGTGGGACACTCGTCCACCCTCTCTTCCATCATCGTTTCTCCTCCCCAATGTTTTCGTTCCCTTTGTTTAATGCATAAAAATTTGTGTGCATGTTTGCGGTGAGTGTTCATTATAGCATAAACCATTTTTATTTTAAAATAGCAAAATGCCTACGGGTGATAGATTGAAATAATTTAGGTTTTTTTATTTAAAGGGAAGTCTGCCAGTGGTTTCTCAATCACCTGTCGATTCAATTCATAATTCTTTCTAAAATGTTCCTACTAAACCCATGTTAGTTTTGGATTGAAATCAATGGATAAATGTTAAGGAAGGTTGACTCGTGGCAAATTTAACAGGTTTGCATTAACATTTAATTAATTGAGATTAGGGCCTGTATCATGTGTGACATACTTGACCAATACAAGCCCCTTTTTCCTTACTTCAGTATTTTATTTTCGATGGACGCCTACTCTTTCTATTGGACGGACCTCATTTTCTGCTTTTCATTTTTCTATTGCTGCTTTCCTCCCTCTTATCTCCCTCGTACACTCTTCTTTTCTTTGGTCTCGACCAACTGACCACTACCCTCTGACACTACCAAACTGGAATCGTATTTCCCCCAGGTACGACCCCAGCCCCTTTGGGCTTGTTTGGGTTTTCTTGTTTGGTGGTTTTTTTTTTGGGGGTTCGCGGTCTGGCGATTCCTCTGAAATCCCGGCCACCTCCTTGGTTTCCCCCGGCGGTTCGCGGTCTGGCCGTTTCCTCGGAACTCCCGGACCTACCTCCTCCTTGGCTGCGGTGCTGGGGAAGCTGCTGAGGCGACGGCAGGAGGGGGGCTGTGACCTCCCACGACGGGTGGAAGTCCCGACTTCCATCAAGACACATTGGACTTGGACTTGGTTGACACAAGATGAGTGTACTGGTCGGAAGTGTCTGAGTGGAGTGGTATGGTCCAGGCCCCTCTGTCTCTCTGCGTTTTTGTTTTTTTTTTCCTTTATTTTTTTTTTTCCCTGAAAATTCAGGCCCTGTGATGTGACCATATTTAGATTGTCTCTATTTCTTCTTTTCTTCTAAGGGAAAATAAACGTGTAATTTTTGGGGGATCCCGGACGGGTGGACTTAACATTGGGTTTTTCCCTTTTTTATTTTATTTTGACCCCTATCTAGTATTTAATCTCTCTGTATCTCGCTCTTCTTTCCTTCCTTTCTCCTGTTTCTCTCTGTCCTCTCTCTTCTACCAGTGTTCCCACCCCACTTAGTGTGTGCAGTGTGAGTGGTTTGTAATGTGCAATAAATATTGTCCCTTTTAGTGTATGTCCTGGGTCCTTGTCTTTGTGTGAGTGTGGTATGGGTGCCTGACTCCACTCTCCCTGTGGTTCGGGGCCGTCGGGACCCCCATACTTGACAGCGGGATCCAGGCTATAATGTTTCATGCAGGGCTTTCTATAATTTTCAAAGACGTCTGCCAACAAACAAACGTCAGCCATCAAGTA
This sequence comes from Conus ventricosus, assembly GCA_018398815.1. NCBI lineage: Eukaryota > Metazoa > Mollusca > Gastropoda > Neogastropoda > Conidae > Conus > Conus ventricosus. Next base: position 85,134,243 of record CM031607.1, on the reverse strand, counting down.
TGAACATGATAGTCTCCCATCGTTTTACACTCTAACTTTTGCCATGCTTCTTGAGCATGCTGGGGAATCAGAATCACTGATGCCCTTTCCTCTAAGACTAGAAAAGAACACGTCTCTAGGTGGAAGTGTATCTTCGTCAAACCTTTCCCAAATGTTCATGAAATCATAAGGGTAAACGCCCTTTCTAACAAGAGTTGGGTCAAAATATTCTTCCCTTATTGGGCAGGACTTTAAGGACATAGCCAGCGCCTCTAAATGAACCCATCTTTGTGTTGCATAGAGTCATAAAAAGACATGTTATTTAAAGTGAAACACATGTAATTTTCCGATGACTGTGCAATGCCCTGTTATCCGGGGTCCTTGTCATCCCTGGCGTCCCTTTTCGCTGCCGGGCTGCTTGCATTTTAAAGGGGAGAGTCCCTAACCTCGCAAGTTATGAAAGAAGATGGTAATTTCATGTCTTTGGGGGCAACCTTTAGTTGAAGATTGCAGTTTGTTGTGTGCTGCACCTCTGAACTTCCCCCTAAAGTGATCATGGTCCCTTACTGTCGGATTGGCTTTCTTTGCGTCGCGGCTTCACTGTTAGACATTAGTTCTAAACCACAAATCCAACAGTGAGTGGCTGATTTATACTGTTGTCGGCTTCAGACGCCATCATGATTCAGATAATTCAGTTATTAGAACAAACATACGCACTTGCTGCATGCGTTTTAAGAAGTTAAATTTTTTGACGCATTCAAGGCCTCATATCCCAATTTTTGAACTGGGTTTGGAAAATTTGAAGCGCCATCCGACTTTCCAGTTTTTTAATCTTTTTTTAAACCTCCCCCCTCTACCTGTAACTGTCCACGGGTTCGCGAGGCCTTGCTGTGTCAGGTCTGACACGCTGCCTCGTTTTTCTCGAGATTCTCGTGTTTACTCACCCTAGAATCGAGGCTGACGTTTTGTCGCGGTGTCGTCTCTTGGCACTTTGCGAAAGTCCAGCCTCGAGTCGAAGTCATACCTTCTCCCTGGTAGCGTTTTCGGGTTCAGCTTCATTGCTGTTTGATTTCTTCGTTGAAATCTTCACCTCACCTGGAGTGCTATCCTTCATTGGATTGGGCATAGGGTTTTGGTGGTTGGCGACTTGGGAGCTCTCTTCCTGCTAACCAGGGCTGGGGCTGTGGTCTCACGACCATTTTTTCCTCGTCGGGAGAGTTGGGAGGCCGGTGTTGGAGACGCTGGTTCTTCAGTGAGCAGAGCGTAGCACACGGCTAGCTTTTCACAAGCCATGTTGGTAAGTGACGTTTTGTTCCTTGAGATAGGTTTCTTCAATGTAATTTTCCCACGGTTCGGGTAAAGTAAATCACTTATTCAAATTCTAAGGTGGAGGTCATAATTCTTTCTATCGTTAGTTTCTCTCTAAAAGTTTTGCGTGTTTTGCTGGTTTTCGTCTGCTTCTTGTGCAGGGTTGTTTTAGTTGTCCTGTTAAAATTCGTGAGTGCGAGATATTGCCGGTCGAGTATGGCTCACGCATAGAGCAAAAGAATAAGTTTTCAATGAAATTTAATGGCCGTCGTACTTTCGTAATTTTCCAATACTATTTGCTTTTTGGTGGAGGCTAAGAGCCTAAGTCTTATTTTGTTGGAGAGTAAATTTTGACTCGTGAGGTGAACCGCGGTGTGTTTGGTTGAGGGCAAAATTTACGGGGTGGTGTGGGACACTCGTCCACCCTCTCTTCCAGTCATCGTTTTCTCCTCCCCATGTTTTCGTTCTTCGTTTAATGCATAAATATTTTGTGTGCATGTTTGCGGGTGAGTGTTCATTATAGCATAATCCATTTTTATATTTAAAATAGCAAAATGCCTACGGGTGATAGTTTGAAATATTTAGGTTTTTTTTATTTAAAGGGAAGTCTGCAGTGGTTTCTCAATCACCTGTCGATTCAATTCATAATTCTTTCTAAAATGTCCTACTACCTATGTTAGTTTTGGATTGAATCAATGGATAAATGTTAAGGAAGGTTGACTCGTGGCAAATTTAACAGGTTTGCATTAACATTTAATTAATTGAGATTAGGGCCTGTATCATGTGTGACATGACTTGACCAATACAAGCCCTCTTTTCTTACTTCAGTATTTTATTTTCGATGGACGCCTACTCTTTCTTATTGGACGGACCTCATTTTTCTGCTTTTCATTTTTCTATCTGCTGCTTTCCTCCCTCTTATCTCCTCGTACACTCTTCTTTTCTTTGGTCTCGACCAACTGACCACTACCCTCTGACACTGACCAAACTGGAATCGTATTCCCAGCATGGTACTGACCCCAGCCTTAGGGCTGTTTGTTTGCTTGTTTGGTGGTTTCTCTGGTGGTTCGCGGTCTGGCTGATTCCTCTTGAACTCCCGGGCCTACCTCCTTGGTTTTCTCCGGCGGTTCGCGGTCTGGCCGTTTCCTCGGAACTCCCGGACCTACCTCCTCCTTGGCTGCGGTGCTGGGGAGAGCTGCTGAGGCGACGGCAGGAGGGGTGCTGTGACCTCCCACTGACGGCTGGAAGTCCCGACTTCCATCAAGACATCATTGGACTTGGACTTGGTTGACACAGATGAGTGTACTGGTCGGAAGTGTCTGAGTGGAGTGTGTAGTGGTCCAGGCCCCTCTGTCTCCTCTGCGTTTTGTTTTTTTTTTCCTTTTATTTTTTTTTTTCCTGAAAATTCAGGCCCTGTGATGTGACCATATTTAGATTGTCTCTATTTCTTCTTTTCTTTCTAAGGGAAAATAGACGTGTAATTTGGGGCATCCCGGGACGGGTGGACTTAACATTGTTTTCCTTTATTATTTTATTTTTGACCCCTATCTAGTAGTTAATCTCTCTGTATCTCGCTCTTCTTTCCTTCCTTTCTCCTGTGTTCTCTCTGTCCTCTCTCTTCTACCAGTGTTCCCACCCACTTGTGTGTGCAGTGTGAGTCTGTTGTAATGTGCAATAAATATTGTCTTTGAGTGTATGTCCGGGTCCTTGTGCTTTGTGGTGGTGTGGTATGGGTGCCTGACTCCACTTCCCTGTGGTTCGGACCGTCGGGCCCCCAGTACTTGACAGCGGGATCCAGGCTATAATGTTTCATGCAGGTCTTTCTATAATTTTCAAAGACGTCTGCAACAAACAAACGTCAGCCATCAGTTGAATCATGATAGTCTCCCATCGTTTTACACTCTAACTTCTGCCATGCTTCTTGAGCATGCTGGTAATCAGAATCACTGTGCCCTTTCCTCTAAGACTAGAAAGAAACACGTCTCTAGGTGGAAGTGGTATCTTCGTCAAACCTTTCCCAACTGTTCATGTAACTCATAAGGGTAAAACGCCCTTTCTAACAAGAGTTGGGTCAAATATTCTTCCGTTATTGGGCAGGACTTTAAGGACATAGCCAGCGCCTCTAATGAACCCATCATGTGTTGCATAGAGTCATAAAAAGACATGTTATTTAAAGTGAAAACATGTACTTTTCCGATGACTGTGCAATGCATGTTATCCTGGGGTCCTTGTCATCCCTGGCGTCCCTGTCGCTGCCGACTGCTTGCATTATAAGGTGAGAGTCGTAACCTCGCAAGTTATGAAAGAAGATGGGTAATTTCCATGTCTTTGGGTCAACCTTTAGTTGAAGATTGCAGTTGTTGTGTGCTGCACCTCTGAACTTCCCACTAATGTGATCATGGTCCCTTACTGTCGGATTGGCTTTCTTTGCTGTCGCGGCTTCACTGTTAGACATTAGTTCTAAACCACAAATCCAACAGTGAGTGGCTGATTTATACTGTTGTCGGTCTTCAGACGCCATCATGATTTCAGATAAATTCAGATTATTAGAACAAACATTACGCACTTGCTGCATGCGTTTTAAGAAGTATTTTGCGGCATCAGGCCCTCTATATAATTCTGGCGTTGAATGAGCGCCATCCGACCTGACAATGATGAAAGCAAATGAACAAATCTGATGATTACGCACGAAGGCTGTTTTTGGAAGTTTCTGTGGGGTTGGTCCTTCATAAGGAACAATGAGTGATTCGAAGTCTGCGTAAACAACATATGGGCTCGTTTGCATCCGTTTCCAGTTCTTAAAACTAACTTTAGATCCGGGTGGGGGCGTAATTAGTTCTGTATTACAGTCAACTGGGCCGATACAATGTTTCTTATGTTCAAGCGCGGCTTGACCGGATGGAATTCTTGTTAAACATTTTCTACAGAATTCTTGCTTATGTTCATGCTTTGAAGTATGCGCCAATAATCTACTCATTGTTCGTATCAATGTGTAATGAGGTAGCCCTGCTGGTGAAAACATCAGTAGTAAGTCAACATGGCTTTTGTTTGGTACGCCAATCGTTGGACTGTTCTTGGACACTTTAATGGGCTGTAGATTTGTTTCTTCATCCCATGTGTATACATTAACAGTTATTGGTTTGTTTTGTTCTTCAAACTGATCAATTTGTCCACGCTAACAGGAAAGGATATTCCACTAAAGTTAAGATCATTGATGTAAGGGTGATAGTTAGACACTCTCTCTGCGTTTTTGCCGACGTGATGCAGCCTTGCGAGAACCCACCACATAAAACATTTGTTGTCTGTATTCTTTATGTTTAGAAACTGCTCTTTTTGCAACTAATGCTGGAGGTAGTGGAATGTAAGACTTGCCAACAATCGGCGCATATTTAACCTGTTTTAATCTGATCTCTATGACTTCGCCCTCTGACCAACCAGAGCCTCTCATTTTGGCTTCTTCAGCGGCCACATCAAACTGTGTAAGCAGCTGGTCTGCCCAACCGGGTGTTAAGTCATTATGAGAAAGAATAGTCTGTTGTTTAGTTGAGACCCAGAGTTCTAGATTTTCTTCATTTATTGTTACATAGTCGATTAAAACAGCTAACATTACTTTAACTGGCGGGTCTATTGTTAGTTTACCTGGAACTTGAGAAATAGCATGACCAACACTTGCCCGTACGCTTGCTGAATCAATAACATCTAGACTGATATCATTTAAAGCTTTTGATAAATTCTTCCTTACGCATTGCTTCAAACAATTCGTCTGGACCTTCATATATCTTATCCATGCTGAGTTTCTTTTCTAACTCAAAATATTTATTTAAATTAAAAAAAATTAATCAATATCAACGGTCTTTTTGTGCTTTGACTCATAAACTAAAGTATAAACACCCTTTGGCGTTGTTAATGTGAGCTGTTTAGAACAGAGTTTAATGTTTCGTTTACTTTTTTTAAACATTCCTTTTTATCTGCTCGTTGTCTGGCTGTTGAGAAAAACTTGTCCTTGCCTTTCTTTGAAGATCAAACTTTTGTCTTTTGTAGTCATCAAAATCAGCCTGTAAACGACTAAATTCTTCATCCGTGATGTTTGAGTCAGCTAGTGCTTTATTTATTATCAGTCTGAAGGAACTAAGTTTAGCTGTTATTAGTTGAACTATAGCTGTGTGCTTTTGGAGTTTAGTTTTTAATTTTTGCTAGCAGCACCTACGGCTAATGAGCACAGGCCGAGAGCTAAAGACAAACCGCCTAGAGGTAAAGCTGCGGGTGCACCAACGCCTGTTGCTAAGAGACCTACACTTGTTCCTGCCGATGCAGCACTAATAGTCGATGCTCCAGTATTAACATAGGTAACAGCATTAAAAGCAGCAGAATACCTTCGTTTGGTTTTGCTGTATTTTGAAAGGTCCTGCTCTAGTTTTTGTTGCATTTGTGTAATGTTGGTTAATCTGAAGGTTTTTATGCCAGGGTTTTCTACTATCCCTTCTTTTTGTAGCTCGGGTGCTGTAGACGCTTTTGGAAAATGCTGAAACAGCCATGCTTTTTAAAAAATTAAAAAATAATTTAGTATTGTATATCTTTTAATCTGTTATCTTGAATATTCAGCTGCGCATCATATATTAAAAACAAATGGACATTAAGTGGTTTATCGACCTCTTCTTCTTTATCAATTTGAATGTTTATTACGTCTTTAACCGTTCTCCCACTTCCATGCAACTGATTATCCTCTGTTGACCTTAGGTCAATCCATAAACCGTATTTTGTTGTTAAATAATCATCAAGCCTAACACTGTGAAGGTGTAGATCTTTAGACACAAGGTCTGCTGTTGGACTTCTACACCTCCCACCCCCAAGCAATTTTCTTATTTCGTCAAAATGCTGATAAGGTCTAAGCCCGCTAGCGTAGATTTGGTTAGGACTACCCTCAATCGAACATTGTACTTTCGTTATTTTTGGATTAATAAACTTTTCACTTTGTCTTTCGAATGGTTCTTCATCTTCACACAGCAATAAAATACCTTTAAGCGATCTTGCTGCGACACTAAGATTAAAATTCCATATAGCGTCTGCCCTGCTTTTGGGATATGTTGTATGATGAATCACTCTTTCGTAATATATTGCTAATTTTAACTGATTTGTTGCTCAATCAACCTTGCTAAATTAGGGTTGCTAACAACGTCAAACTCTAACGAGATGTCAGAAATGCTGTACTTTGCTGCGGTGTCTGTAGATATAATAACACGTTTGTATTCATTAAAGTTAGTTCGTATGACAATCTGTCTTTTAATGCTCCTTGAAAGTATGGGGCATGCGCTTTTAACAACTCAAAATCTAAGGGAATGGAAAAGCGATTACCATACGCATAACTTACAGCTACATATTTTTTGCCGTCTTTAACCTCTGCAGCGCCTATTCTATGTTTTAGTGCTTCATTATTTTCTATTCCTCGAAACGCAAGATCAGCCCTTTCATTCGCGGTTAGCCATAGATCAGAATAGGTTAAAATATGTCTGCATTGTGTAAAGAAACTATTTCTTGCCCCTCAAGTTTTATAGAAATTTTCTTAACGATTGCTCGCCCCAGATTCTGGACAACTGTCCTGTTTGGGTCTGTTGTTGCAGCGAGTTCTATTTTGAAAGTAAGTTGCGCAGAGCCTGGCACAATCACTTCATCTGCACCTAGGTCTGGAAATTTGACAGTAAGAATTTGATCTGCAGCAATAGTAGATGGATTATTTGGAACAGTAATATTCCGTTTATTTCCCTTCACGCCAAAGGGCTCTTTCAGTCTTCTATGCGGGTCAAGAATTGAGCCATATACTTGTGACATTTTTATAAAGCAAAATAAAAAGTTAATTATTTAAAACATGGCAGGAATTGGAGGTGAAGAAGATTATGATGTTCCTGATCCTGGAGACGACATGAGTGAAATGACTCCTTTGGTACAACATCGCTCGACGTTCTCATTGCGGCGTGAATTAACAGAAAGTAACAGCCGGAGCATTTTACAAAAGTTTAGGCCTAGAACCTCCCAAATTTATAGACCCTAATGATTTTGAACTAAAAGATAAACATTTGTATGTGAAAAACGACAAAGGAGAACTTGTTCGGCTTACATATAAACGAGACCCATCAAAGTTTGTAGGCATGGGCACAGTTGAAAAAAGCCTCAGTGTGAGCGAACGGAATCGCCTTGGCATTACTAAACCAAAATTAGATAGGGAGGCAGTTGCTAAACTTCAAAACACGCTACAAGAACTCCCAACAGATAACCAAATACAAAACATGCCGCTTGAAGTTTTAAGTCAATCAGCAAACAAAATAATAAATACAATAGAAGCAGAAACCAGTTTATCAGAAGAAACAGTACCAAAAACAATTGATGTTTCTTTATTGCCTATAAGAGAATTATTAGCCCTTAATCGTACTTTAGGAACTTCAGAGGCGAATTAATAAACAATTTAGCAAAACTGAGTGAACTAAGAAGGATATAGAAAAAGAAAAAGAAAAACTCGCTGATGCTGACGACGCCAACTTAGGGCGTGATGTTAAAGAAAGAATAGAACAAAGACTACATGAGTTTAATCTAGAAAGATTAGCTAGACTAGAAGTGTTGAATACTAACCGAGAACAATTACAAACTCAAGTGAGCGAAATAAGAGAAACTATCCAAACAAATTTATATGAAAACACAACGCTAGCAGAACGAATACGAACATTGTTTAGAGAGCAGGGAGTCACATTAGCAAGCGTTATAACAGCCTTAGGATTTGCAATAAGTACACTAGTGTTGGCTATTACAGGCGGCGGTGGTCAAAGTCCAGTGCCTCCACCGCCATCGCCTCCATCACCGCCTGATAAATCATGGGTAAAAAAACAACTTGATCATCTTGCGAGTTTATTAAAAAAATTAGCCGGTAAAGCTATAGACTCTTTACCTGGTATATTAGGAGGTGTCGTTAGCTGGCTTTTGTCTACTGCAAGCAAAGTAGTTGGCTTTATGGCCGAGCACTTATGGGCATTAGTTCTCTTAATAGTTGGGTTACTATTTAGTAAGATAAAGACCAAGTAATCCTAGGCCAGTTAATCCAACAACTAGCGCTGTCTTTTCATATTCATGGTCATTATTTTTTCTGACTTCGTGGTCTTCAACGGTCTTTGGGCTTTGGACCACGGGGATTGGATGACTTAATCTTGGGGGGTCATCTTGTTTTTTTATTGTTTGTAATATTACTGGCTCAGAATTTATGTCGTTTTTTCCGACCTTCTGTTCATTGCTGCCACGAGGATTTCATTATTGTAGTTTATTATTGTACCTATCTGGAGTCTGAGGTCAGAAGGCAGCATGTATAAACCAGTGCCAACAGCAAAGTCTACTTTCGATCTTGCGAATTGTAAAACATTTTGGTACCTTTCTATACTTGAAGGTAAATCAACTGTAGAATTAATGGCGTCCTCTAAATTTGCTAAGTATTGTTTTTGTGCGTCAAAGCCAGTAGAAGGATCAGTTATGCTCGATCTCGTTTGTGCTTGCGACCCTAGCAAACACCAAACGTAAGTACGAATAGAGTCGTTTATTCGTTCTATTCCTGCTTTAGTTAGGCCCTTAGAAGTGTCTAAGATAAATGTTGTCCATGCTGTTTTATGCTCTTGTTCTATGGACCCGAGGTAAACACCTGTGCCTGAAGAGAAAGATGTGTAAGGAGGATTCCAGTCATAGTTATACTTCCTGCGCACGCCCCAAAAATAAGGAGTGCCTAAGCCATGATTAAGATCCAACTTTTGTCTAAAGGCTTCCTTAACATTAATATTGAATTCGTTACAGATCCTTTCAAAAGCCTTCATGTCTATTCTGTTGCTGAATGGATTAAACGGTTTGACATTTGGTAATGGCGCTTGCAGTTCAGTCAAAATACGTCTGAAGGTGTAATAAAAATGAAATCTATACACTGACCTCACCAAAGGATCAGGATGATTTAGATGATCGGCATACGACACTCCACACCCAGTTGTTGCACAAAACACAGCAAAGTTTAGCTGGTTCTGATAAAACTGCATCGGATGACTGAACCACACTTTTGGGATGTGGTCGTTTTTAATAGGCGGGTTAAGATATCTGTTCAATGGAGTACTCACCTTTACTTGAAAAGCGCCAGACTGAGTCACAGAAATGTTGAGGGTGTCGGTTGTTATATTTTTAAGATTGTAGTGCGGCCCAACAGAATATTTTGCACCAGTATATTTAAATGCGCTCATTTTTATTTCGTTTAAAAAATGTTTGTAACAATAACAACCCAAGACCGTCCTTCGTTTTTAGAACATGCTGTTAAGAACGATTGCGGAACTAAAATGGTCGCACTCCATGAAATTTTTTACAAAGTCGTATGGTTTAATATTACTAAATCCAAGAAGAATAATAAGATTAAAAAATATGACATGGGAGGAAACTTAGTTAGCCAGTTAACAATACCTGATGGTTATTACGGGTTTTGCTCACTAAAAGAAGCAATGAGTAACTTTGACATTACTCTCAATCTTAACAATGCAAATTTGACAACAATGTTGACATTCAAACCTGAAAAGAAGAAGTAGGTTACTATTTTGATGGAGAGCTAGCTAAAATGTTAGGCTTTGCAACTGACAATCGGGACTTTCATAGTTTTAGAGTTGCGCCAGACAAAACTACTTATGAGGGGAAAGTCCGCTCAATCTTGCATTACATTCATTACTCTATGTTCATTTGGATGAGCTGAGCACTGATGAAAACTTATATGATGGAAGGCCCTCAACTGTTCTAAGAGCTCTTCCAGCGGGGAAAGCTGCATATTGCGATTATGAAATTATACAATTCCCTAATTTACAGTTTAAAAAATTAGCTTGTGGGAGGGTCAGATCATTTAATATAAAGATCACAGACAAAACAGGGAAAGTCGTAAAATGCGATAACCTACACATTTTTTGGAAATAAAATAATAACTGTACTAAAAAATAATGTCGCGTGGGCCAGAAGAATCAGGAGTTACATTAGCGCCTGTGAGGTGTATAACTTTAGAATTAAAAGACCTTGCAGACGTTGCGGACTTTGAACAGAATGGTGAGATAGGCGCTTTGTATGGTTTTGAGTACACTAAAGATGGTGATTATAAACGCAAAGAGGTTGGCGACAACAAAAGGTTTCCTAAACTAGAACAGCTGCGCAATCTAGAAGCAAATAATGCTGGCCAGTATGAACATAAAATAGTTCGAAAACCTGACAGCAAATGGCACTTAGAACCATATTTAGAATGGGACATAAAATTTGAATTCATAAGCCCATTTACATTTTTTGACCGTCAAAGAAGTTTTAGAAAAGCTTTCAACTCTGGTCCTTTACATATAAGTCTTATGCCAGAGGACAATAGTCGGAAAGAGATTGAAATAACGCCGTATGGGAGCAAACAGTACATCCTCCACAGAAGAGAAACGGTTTTAAAGGAAGCTTCTACAAAATTACAGTTCATTCCACGCATGAAATTAGGAGACACGTTCACAATGATATTTGAAATTTCTGTCTTAAAAGATAAGGCAAGAAATGGAGCTGTGTGCGTCAGTGACAATCTTATGAAATGAATTCTTATTAGCTGGCAAAACTTAGACGTTGAAAAACTTAAAGTTACCATCGTCGTTCTTAACAATGGTGAGGATATTAAGCTCATAACAACCAGCGACAAAATTAATACTAGTCTAAATAGAAACGATCTTACAGGACTAAATTGGATTAATCTTACACATTTAGGCCTTATAGGATTTTATTATACTGAACAAGTTCTGACAGAGAGTATGATAAAAATAATAACTGGATTAGATTAAATTCTGTTATAAAACTATGGAACAGTTAAACTTTATGACAAAAACCCTCATTGTTCATTGATTTGTGGACAGACTGGGTGTGGGAAAACAATATTTATCCTCGACCTGTTACAAACAGTTTATCGCTATAATTTTGATCATATTGTGATTTTCTGCCCAACACTTAAATGGAACAAAGCATATCACGATAGAAGGTTTATATGGATAGATGATAACATATTTTTAGTTGATCCTAGCAATAAACTGAGTGAGTGTTTAGAACACTTTTATAGACTGTTTGAGGGAACACAGACACTATTTATTATAGATGACTGTTCGGCAGAAAGAGACATAGTTAAAAAAAGAAAAACTTTGTCAAAACTAGCTTTCAGTGGAAGACATGCTGGGATAAGTGTGTGGATTTTATGTCAGAAATATAACTCGGTTTTAAAAGACTTTAGAGAACAGTTAAAGACTGTAGTTTTATTTCACATGAAAGACAGAGACGCATTTGATGAATGTATGCGTGAAAATGATGTTATTGAAAACGATCAGGAAAAACGCAGGATTAAGCAAAACTGAAATCTGAAAAGTTTAGTAAATTAGTATTGAAAACGGATAATCCTACACAGTATGTTTGTTTGTAGATAATCGTTATTTTTTGGTTATTGAAGTCTTACTTGTCAGAGAACAGTAAAATGCCGATTCTAGGGTCAGCCGCTCGAAACTGGTTGAAAGCGGATGAGCCAGAATCGGCATTTTACTGTTCTCTTGTATCCGTCCCTTAATGTGGCTTGTGGTGTGGTTGCACCTTAATGTAGCTCAGCTCAGGTTAGGTTTACTTTCTCTCTCTCTCTCTCTCTAATTTCACTGCCCGTGCAATTCATCCTGCAGGTTCACGGGTGGCTGGCATTTTTTTTTTCTCTTGTACTGGCTGTCTCTATCGGCCTCTCACCTGTCTTTTCACCTGCCGCACGTGCAAGATTCCTCTTAGGCTTGAGGTATTCTCACTGTGACGTAGGGTGGCATGTTGGCCGCCATAGGTTAGGCAGGTTTTTCTCTTCACTCGAGCGGAAGATGTCCCTGGGAGCGCCCGCTCCGGTTCTGGTTCTATACCACTTCATCGAAGGTACGGTCGGTACCTTCATTCCTACAGTCGGCCTGTAGGGGAGGGACGTCAACGTCATCTTTTTTCCGCATCTGCTCTGCTGGTCCTCTCGACTGGACAGGGGGCAGAGAGTCGCTTGACCCGCCACTTCTGGGTCACCCACGGGTAGCTGGTAAGCATCAGTTTCGTGGTTCGTTTGTTGTTGTTTTTTTTTTTTTTTTGTTAGCTGGCTAATTCTTCTTTTTTGCGCAATTTCCTTTTGTTTTCAAAATTATAAAAGAAATATTGTTTGAGACCACTTTTTCTGGTTAATTCAATCTTTAACCTGGCCATTCTAAATTATATCCAAAATTCTTTCTCTTTTCAATGCATCTGGTGATGCGGTAGTCGGTGGGGATGGAGGAGAACCTGGTGATTTAGGGTTGGAACTTGCTTGGTCTCACCCATCCGCCCCTGTCACAATCACCGGTCTCTTATTCTTCGGCCACCATCTGTTTGTGTGTGCAAGGAGAACGAGTTTTATGTTCGCGAGCGTGCGTACGCATGATTAGTCGTTTGGATGCGTGGTTGGAGATTTGTGTTATTTTGAAATGTTGCTATAAAATGTGGGGATAATTGTGCCATTGAATTATTATTATTTGCAAATGTGGTGGCAGATATAAAGCAATGGTTGCTGTATTAGTTCAGTTCCTAAGAAAGGAAAATGTTGAACGTGAGTGAGGGAAGGATGAAGATAATTCATATTCGTTTTATAGCCTGTTAATTTAATACAGTCTCTTGCCTGCTTCGTGTGAGAAGACCTTTAGCGAACATTCCTGATTTGGTTTGTTTACTGTGTTATGCTTAGGTCTGTGTTGAGCTGGTGCTATTAATGTATTCAGTAAACCTCCCCTCGCCCATCATGCGAGTGCCTGTTAGGATTTAACAGCATGTGTCAGACCGTACTGACTGCAGGGTTCCAGTACCCTTCTTCTTTCCTTTCAGTTCCTTCCGCTTTCTCTGCTCTTGGGGGCTTCACCCGAAGCTTGCGCTGTTGGGGCCACACTGGTTGAGGAGCACGTGGACCTTGCTGGAGGGTCCTAACCCCTGTCCGGGACCTTCAGCGACAACGCCTCGTTCCACGGGATGCGTTCCCACTGTTCTCGGACTTCATACAGCCCATGTGACCAGTGTGGTTAGCTCTGTGTGGTGCAATTTGGGCGTGCGTGTGTGTGTCAATGGTGTCGGCATTGAAAGACACTTCGTTCAGGAAGCGACCCGGTTTGGGGCACCTGATGCGACACGGTGCTCCCAGTGGACTTTGGAGAGGCAGGGGTGTGGGGGAACCTCATGAAGCACGGAAAGGAATGTGTGCCGGAAATGCTCATTTATGATTATGGTTATGTTGTGTGCATTGAAATGCTTGTTTGTGACTATGGATATGTCGTGTGTGTTGAAATGCTTAATTGTGTGTATGTCGTGTGTGTTGAAATGCTTGATTGTGATTGTGCACGTTGTGTGTGTTGGAATGCTTATTTGTGACTGTGTGTGTTGGTGTGAATAAATGGGGTGTTGTATTGTGTCACGAGTTTGTCACGAGGCCTACGACGATTGACCCATCTAGGGTGGCGGAATTGTTCATTTGTTTATTATCGTTGTTGTCATCGCGTGTCCGTCCCTTGGTGTGGCTTGTGGTGCGGTTGCACCTTGGTGTAGTTCAGCTCAGGTTAGGTTTGCTTTCTCTCTCTCTCGCTCTAATTCCACTGCCTGTGCAATTCATCCTGCAGGTTCACGGGTGGCTGGTACCTTTCTCTCGAACCTGCTATCTATCGGCCTCTCACCTGTCTTTTCACCTGCCACACGTGCAAGATTCCTCTTAGGCTTGAGGTATCCTCACTGTGACGTAGAGTGGCATGTTGGCCGCCATCGCTTAGGCAGGTTTTCTCTTCACTCGAGCGGAAGATGTCTCTGAGAGCGCCTGCTCTGTTTTTGGTTCTCCACCACGTCGTCGAAGGTACGGTCGGTACCTTCATCCCTACAGTCGGCCTGTAGGGGAGAGACATCACTTCATCTTTTTTCCGCATCTGCGCTGCTGTCCTCTCGACTGGACAGAGGGCAGAGAGAGTCGTTTGACCCGCCTCTTCTGGGTCACCCACGGGTAGCTGGTAAACATCAGTTTCGTGGTTTGTTTGTTTTGGTTTTTTTGTTGTTAGCCGGCTTATTCTTCTCTTTTGCGCAATTTTCTTTTGTTTTCAAAATTGTAAAAGAAATATTGTTTGAGACCTTTTCTCTGGTTAATTCAATCTTTAACCTGGCCATTCTAAATTATATCCAAAATTGTTTCTCCTGTTTATGCATCTGGTGATGCGGTAGTCGGTGGGGATGGGAGAGAACCTGGTGATTCAGGGTTGGTACTTGCTTGGTCTCGCTCGTCCGCCCCTGTCACATTCGCCGGACTCTTATTCTTCGGCCACCATCTGTTTGTGTGTGCAAGGAGAACGAGTTTTATGTTCGCAAGCGTGCGTACGCATGACTAGTCGTTTAGATGTGTGGTTGGAGATTTGTTTATGCATTGAAATATTGATATAAAATGTGGGGATAATTGTGCCATTGAATTATTATTATTGGCAAATGTGGTGGCAGATGTAAAGCGATTAGTTCAGTTCCTAAGAAAGGAAAATGTTAAACGTGAGTGAGAGAAGGATGAAGATAATTCATATTTGTTTTATAGCCTGTTAATTTAATGCAGTCTCTTACCTGCTTCGTGTGAGAAGACTTTAACGAACATTCCTGATTTGATTGGTTTGTTGTGTTATGCTCAGGTCTGTGTTGAGCTGGTGTTGTTGGTGTATTTAGTAGACCTCCCTCGCCATCATGCGAGTGGCTGTTAGGATTTAACAGCATGGGTCAGACTGTACTGACTGCGGGGTTCCAGTGCCCTTCCCTCCTCTCTTCTTTCCTAGCTGTTACCTTTTTCCCTCCTCCCGGGGGCTCCACCCGGAGCTTGGACTGGATGGTGCCACGCACTGGTTGGGGCCACGCACTGGTTGGTGCCACGCACTGGTTGGGACTGCGCACTGGTTGGTGCCGCGCGCTGGTTGGTGCCACACACTGGTTGGGACCGTGCACTGGTTGGTACCGCGCACTGGTTGGTGTCACGCACTGGTTGAGGCCACGTACTGGTGGAAAAGCCCGTGGACTTGACTGGCCGGTCCTGATCCCCGTCCAGGACCTCCAGCAACAACGCCACGTTTCTTTCCCCCCCCCCCCCCCCCCCCCCCCCGGGACGCACTCTCCACCGTCTGTTTGTGTGTGTCAAGGGTGTCGGCCTTGAACTCTCTTCGAGAACCGACACCGGTTTGGGGCACCTAGTGCGACAGGGTGCTCCCAGTAGACTTCGGGGAGGCAAGGGTGTGGGGGCACTACATGACATGGGAAGGGATGGGTGCTGGAAATGTTTATTTATACATGTTTATTTATGTGTATATGTCGTATAGTGAAATGCTTGATTGTGATTGTGCATGTTGAGTGTGTTGGAATGCTTTGATTGTGATTGTGCATGTTGTGTGTGTTGGGATGCTTGATTGTGATTGTGCATGGTGCGTGTGTTGAAATATTTATTTGCGATTGTGTGTGTCGATGTGAATAAATGGGGTGTTGTATCGTAATTTTTCTTGTGTGGGCTCTTGCGAGGCGTGTGAGGTCAGTCACTCCCTTCACTCCCATCTAAACTGAGCCTGTCAGGGCAGACCTCCAGGGGTTGGTCGTGACAATTGTGGGGGCTCGTCCCGAGATGTGAAGGGCTCTGACTGTCTCTCTCGTTTCGCGGAGTGCCTGTTTTGTTCCGTCTGTTTTGTCATACGTTTAGTTTGTTTGTTGTGTTCGTTTGTGGGTGGGTTGGCTGGGTGATCTAGCGTGTAGGGAGTTCTGGTGGCCTGAAGGAACATCTGGTGTGGCTGGGTGAGTCGAGGT
Organism: Conus ventricosus; assembly: GCA_018398815.1. Lineage (NCBI taxonomy): Eukaryota > Metazoa > Mollusca > Gastropoda > Neogastropoda > Conidae > Conus > Conus ventricosus. Next base: position 85,118,073 of record CM031607.1, on the reverse strand, counting down.
GAGGACAGGGGGAATCGGACCGCGTCCAAGACTCCTTCCGCGGGTGCCTCACGCAGATACGGCGTAAGACTTTTCCTTCTGTTGCCACTCAGTCTTGTCTTCTGTTTTGTAGTTATCCAGGTTTTTTTTTTTTTTTTTTTTACCGGTTGGTTTATGAGTACAGGTGGGTGTATCGGACGTTAGTGTCACTTTTTCCTCTCTCAGATTCCGTGTGCCATTTTGTTTTTTTTCGGTGAGCCCCACCTCACTGTTGCTCTGTGCTGTGGAGCGCGGTGTTGCCGCGTGGGGAGCAAGGCGACATTTTTTTTCTTTTTTTTTCCGGTTGAGCCCACCGCACTGTGCTCGTGCTGTGGAGCGCGGTGTTGCCAGAGTGGGAGCAGCGGTAACACATCCGCAACACACCACACACACATCCCTAAAATATTTGTATTTTTTCTAGTGGAATTGTCTTTCCCCTGTATTTGAGAAACGTGGATATGTTTTGTCATGGCAATGTCGGAGTTGGTGGTTATGGCGAAGGTTGCGTCAAAGAAGAAGGTCTTCAGGAGGTGGTCCCCCCCCCCCCACCTACTTTAGTACCAGTACTGCGGGACTACAGGACTTATACTTATTCCTCAGTGCTGTAGCTGATATTTTTTTTTTTTTTTTTTTTTTTTTTTTTGTCCCGCGAGTACTTTCTCGTATTGCTCATGCTGGGGGATCTTCTGTGAGACCCGACTGGCACTTCTGCTCGAAGCGTCAAAGTATAGCGAAGCACTTGGGCTTCTGTTGGGTCGCAGAGACCGAAACCTTCTCCTCTCATGCTTCCCCTCGTAAGGAGTATGCCCGGGGGACTTTCCTCTGGGAAAGTCGAGACCAAGGGAGGGTCAAAGGGTCATCCTCGTGTCGGGAGTGGCGGAATCCTGCCCTGGGAAATGCTCCGTCCTAATATGTTTCTGGAGCGGCGCGTAGTGAAGAGGTGCTAGGGCAGGAAGCCCTTCGTAGGGAAGAGCAACACGGTAGTGAGGAGGCTGCTAGGCAGGAAGCCCTTCGTAGGGAGAGGGGCAACGCTCCGTCGGGATGGAGCTAAGATAGGATGAGGTCTGCGCAGAGAGGAGACTGAAGACAGGAAATTCTGCGTAGGAGAGGCTATTCTGTGTAGGGAAGGGCTAGGCTGACGCAGAGAAGAGGCTGCAGACAGGAAGCACTGCGTAAGGAACAGCAGCAGCCTTCGCCAACATAGACCTGTTAACGCTAGCGACGAGGAACCTCAGTCCCCCCCTCTTGCCATACCTGGGTCTTCAAACCTTCAAAACCGCCGCTACGCGGAGAGAGAGCATTGAACACCGCCGACAGTGCTTCTACCGCACCGCGTGTGCTCGTCCCGGCACATGCCTCGGTAACCTCGTCACACCGGGGGTCGACGCGGCACAGCCAAGTGATTCGCAGTTAGAGGCCATAGTTAAAGCTTCCAGAGGTTCTGACTCAGTAAGGACATTGATATGTTCTTAGAGCACTTTTGACAAAGTAGGACTAGTTCATACTCAATTGTCTGAGAACAAAAGGCCATGCACCTTTTTCTGGAATTGTAGGTACTGCAAGGGAGTGTGTGCTCACTCTAAAGGGAGGCACGCGTCTTATGCAGTCATGCGTTGGCTTGCGTATGCGTTTCCACATTACTCCAGTGCGTTACAGGAGGAAGTTTAGGTCCATGAAAAAGAATAACGAGGAGACCCTTTCGTGCAGTTTGGAGATAGGCTGCGTAAATCGCTACTAGTGGTACTGGCGTCAGTTAGCTAGCTGGAGCTGGTGGATCTGATTCTCATTGAAACAGCTGACCATCACTGGTGTCACCAGGAGTTGAGGATCCGTATAGGCAAGACAGCACTCCAGGATTTCGCGGCTGCGATTCATAACCGCTGAGGTGTTTGGCTGAAGCCCGTTGGGCTTTGGGCATCGCCCAGATACGGACAGGAAGACCTCACGGGGACCTCCTAGTGGCAATAAGGCGCCGACGACGGCTCGCGGGTCGAACAAGGCAGGCACGAGTTCATCGGGGACCTCAGCACCGACTGTGTTTCCTTTTGTGGTCGTCCGGCCACATTAGGAAAGATTGTTCTAAGCTGCTGGTAGTCATGGGGGTAGTTTCTTTCCAGCGTCCTCGTGCCTCGGCTAAGGGGGTTCCATCCCAGCTTCTTGTGGTAGGAGGTGCCCCATTGTTTCATCTATGTTGTTTAGGGGGTTTTTTCCTCCTTGGTTCGACACCATTCAGGATTCGGGACAGCCATAACGATTCTTTTGTGGTTAAGAATGTGGGTTTTCCCCTGGGGCTCGGCGGGGGCGCCAGTTTGTGATGAGTGCGGGTTGGAGGCTGGTTTTTACCTCCACCCGTCCTTCTGTACTCGTCCTATCTCACCCCCTACTTCTGTGGCGAAAAGTATGGGCCATCGCGGTTGGAGCGACTATGTATTCCATTCTCATAGGGAAAGGTACTGTCACCTTTGCGGACGGACGCAGTCAGTCCGTGTTACGGATCTGCCCGTATACCGGCGTTGTGTGGGAGTTACCACACGCGCAAAGCTAAGAAGCAGGAACAGGAATTGCGTCCCGTTCTCAGCGATCTATGACGAGGTTTCTTTGGCTAGGGCTGCTGATCCTGCTACCTTGGTCGTCTTCAGGCCCAGGGACTTGGATGTCCAACGCCTGCGACCAACTGGTGATCGTCCCGCTTTCAGTCTGCCCGGACACGCCAAGGTGAGCTTCAAGCTCCCAAGGGGATCCTCTTTAGGGTTTTCACTCGGCAGATCGGGTATGCCAAGCAAAAGAGTTGTTCCCCAAAGCTTGAGAGTATTCTGTTCTCCGCAGGCCCATGATTCCACCTATGGCAGGTCATTATGGGCTCAAAGCGGACTCTCGAGCGGAGTAAAGACAAGACTTCTTATTGGCAGGGATTGAACTCACAGGTTTGGCAGTACTGCCGCAGTTGCATTGTCTGCCACGGACACGCCTAGGGGTCGCCTTGAAGGTGTTCCCCTTGGGTCTGTGCCACGGGTTGGGGAGCCATTCAGCAAGGTTGGGGGTGACCTTGGTGGGGACCCATTAATCCACCATCCAATCGCGGTCACCGCTAATTTCAGTAGCGGTAGACTATGCGAACTCGATGCCAGAGGCTGCCCCGCTTAGGACTACGATACCCCTACTCTTGCTGAAGCTCTCGGCAGATTTGGGGGGGGGAGACGCGCACAGGCGTGCCCAAGAGAAGTACGGCCGGAAAAGTGTGTACTGGAGAGCGATCATCATCCTCTCCAGTGCCTGGACGGATCAGCCAGGTCAGTCGTCGACTCTTGAGTTAGGCTGTGGAACTGCAGAGTCTGCGTTCACTTTCCGTATATCACAGTGTATCCAGTAATACGGATGCTGACTATTCTTAGCGAGGCTCCGTAGTCAGCACATTGGAAAATCAGTCAGGAGGGACACTTCCCCTCAACAGGTTCTATCCACTTTTTGTTTCTGATATAGGTGGTAGTGACAGTTTTCAATTTCAGTGATGTTAACGTTAGTGAATCACCAATTGGTTCGGATTGTTACTTTATTGTTGGAAGTTTGTCTTAGTAGGTTTGATAAATGTAGTATTATGTATTTCCTGTGAGTTTCTATCGGTGAATGTCTTGTATTGGAGATTATCTTACTCTGTTGCATCACAGAGGGTTGGGTTCGGTCCCATTGTTTGTGAATTTGCAATGCGTCAGGTTCAAAAGGAGCACTGTATCTCAGAGAACACAGATGCCTTTTCGAAGGCGCGGGTTTGTCACGAGTGTGTCACGAGGCCTACGACGATTGACCCTATTAGGTTGGTGGGGAATGTTCATTTGTTTATTATCGTTGTTGTCGTCGGTGTCCGTCCCTTGCGTGTGGCTTGTGGTGCGGTTGCACCTTGGTGTAGTTCAGCTCAGTTAGGTTTGCTTTCTCTCTCTCTCTCGCTCTAATTCCACTGCACGTGCAATTCATCCTGCTGGTTCACGGGGTGGCTGGTACCTTTCTCTCGAACCTGCTATCTATCGGCCTCTCACCTGTCTTTTCACCTGCCGACGTGCAAGATTCCTCTTAGGCTTGAGGGTTCCTCACTGTGACGTAGCGTGGCATTGTTGGCCGCCATCGCTTAGGCAGGGGGTTTTCTCTTCACTCGAGCGGAAGATTCTTGAGAGCGCTGCTTGTTTTTGGGTTCTCCAACACGTCGTCGAAGGTCGGTCGGTACATTCATCCCTACCGTCGCCTGTAGGGGAGAGACATCACTTCATCTTTTTTCCGCATCTGCGCTGCTGTCTCTCGGACTGGACAGAGGGCTGAGAGAGTCGTTTGACCCGCCTCTTCTGGGGTCACCCCGGGTAGCTGAGTAAACATCAGTTTCGTGGGTGTGTTTGTTTTGGTGTTTTTGTTGTTAGCCGGCTTATTCTTCTCTTTTGCGCAATCTTTCTTTTTGTTTTTCAAAATTGTAAAGAAATATTGTTTGAGAACCTTTTCTCTTGGTTAATTCAATCTTTACCTGGCCATTCTAAATTTATCCAAAATTGTTCTCCTGTTTATGCATCTGGTGATGCGGTAGTCGGTGGGGATGGGAGGACCTGGTGATTCAGGGTGGGTATTGCATGGTCTCGCTCGTCCGCCCCTGTCACATTCGCCCGGACTCTTTATTCTTCGGCCACTGTCTGTTTGTGTGTGCAAGGGAACGAGTTTTATGTTCGCGAGCGTGCGTACGCAATGACTAGTCGTTTAGATGGTGTGGTTGGAGATTTGTTTGTGCATTGAAATTCTGATATAAAATGTGGGGATAATTGTGCATTGAATTATTATTTTGGCAAATGTGGTGCAGATGTAAAGCGATTGTCAGTTCTTAGAAAGGAAATGTTTAAACGTGAGTGGAGGAAGAGATGAGATATTATATTTGATTTATAGCTGTTAATTTATTGCAGTCTCATTACCTGCTTAGTGTGAGAAGGACTTTAACGAACATTCCTGATTTGATTGGTTTGTTTGTGTATGCTTAGGTCTGTGTTGGCTGGGGTGTTTTGGTGTATTTAGTAGGACCTCCCCTCGCCCCAGATGCGAGTGGTGTTAGGCTTATAACAGCATGGGTCAGACTGTACTGACTGCGGGGTTCCAGTGCCCTTCCCTCCTCTCTTTCTTTCCTTGCTGTTACTTTTTCCCTCCTCAGGGGGCTCCACCCGGAGCTTGGACTGGATGGTGCCACGCACTGGTTGGGCGCCACGCACTGGTGGTGCCACGCATGGTTGGGACCGCGCACTGGTTGGTGCCCGCGCGTTGGTTGGTGCCACGCCTGGTTGGGACCGCGCCATGGTTGTACCGCACACTGGTTGGTGTTCACGCACTGGTTGGGACCACGCACTGGTTGAGGCCAGTACTGGTGGAAAAGCCGGGGACTTGACTGGGCCGGTCCTGTCCCCAGTCCAGGACTCAGCAAAACGCCACGTTTCTTCCCCCCCCCCCCCCCCCCGGGAAGCACTCTCCACCGTCTGTAGTGTGTGTCAAGGTTGTCGGCTTGAATCTCTTCGAGAACCGACCCGGTTTGGGGCACCTAGTGCGACAGGGTGCTCCAGTAGACTTCGGGGAGGCAAGGGAGTGGGGGACTACATGAATGTGGAAGGGCTGGTGCTGGAAATGTTATTTATACATGTTATTTATGTGTATATGTCGTATAGTGTGAACATGCTTGATTGTGATTGTGATGTTGTGTGTGTGTGCATGTTGAGTGTGTTGGAATGGCTTGATTGTGATTGTGCATGTTGTGTTGTGTTGGGATGCTTGATTAGTGATTTGTTGCATTGTGCGTGTGTTGAAATATTTTATTTGCGATTGTGTGTGTCGATGTGAAAAAAATGGGTGTTGTATCGTAATTTTTTTGTGTGGGCTCTTGCGAGGGTGTGAGGTCAAGTCACTTCCTTCACTCCATCTAAAACTGATCCTGTCAGGGCAGACCTCAGGGGTCCGGTCGTGACATATTGTAATCTTTCTTGTGTGGTTCTTGCGGGGGCTTGTGATGTCAGTCACTCCTTCACTCCCATCTAGACCGATCCTGTCAGGGCAGACCTCCAGGGATTGGTCGTGCATTTGTGGGGGCTAGCGTCCGGGATGTGAAGGGCTCTGACTGTCTCTCTCGTTTCGCGGAGTACCTGTCCAGTCCTGTCTGTTTTTGTATACGTTTGGTCAGGTTGTCCCGTGTTTGTTTGTGGAGTGGTTTGGCTGGGTGACTCTAGCGTGAAGGGAGTCTTTCGGGGCCTGAAAGAACATCTGTGTGACTGTGGGGGATCGATGTTGAGACGAAGGGGGAATCGACCGCGTCCAAGACTCCTCTATCCGGCTGGGTTGCCTCACGAGAGATACGGCCGTTAAGTCTTGCCGTCCTGTTGCCACTCAGTCTGCATTCCTGTTTTGTAGTTTAACAGTTTTTCTTTACGGGTCATGAGTACAGGTGGTTGTATCGGGACGTTGTGTCATTTTTTTTTTTTTTTCTCTTTCTCCGGATTCCGTCTGTCATTGTTTGTTTTGTCGGTGAGCCCCACCGCCACTGTTGCTCGTTGTTGTGGAGCGCGGTGTTGCCAGTGTGGGAAGCAGCCTTCCTTGACATTTCCTCCTTATTGTCGGTGAGCCCCACCGCACTTTGCTCGTGTGTTGGAGCGCGGTGTTGCCAGAGTGGGAGAGCTGTTGACATTTTCTCCTTATTGTCGGTGAGCCCCACCGCACTGTTGACTCGTGTTGTGGAGCGCGGTGTTGCCAGAGTGGGAGCAGCCGTAACATATGTGCGGTATCTGTTTTTCAAGTGGAATTTGTCTTTCCCCTTATTTGAGAAACCGTTGGATATAGTTGTCATGGCAACGTCCGGTGCAGGGGGTATGGCGAGCGTGCGTCGAAGAAGAAAGGTTCTTAGATGTAGTCCCTACTATTTGTACCAGTACTTTGACAACAGGGACTTTCTACCTATTCCAGTTGCTGTAGCCGATAGCCTGCGTGACATTCACTACTTCTTCGCTAGGGGATCTTTCTGGCTGAGACCCCTACTGGCACTTCCGCTCGGAAGAGTCAGGGTATGGTTAAGCAATGGGGCTTCTGTTGAGTCACAGAACGAAACCCTTCTCTTCTCCATGCTTCCCTCGTTAAGGGGTATGTCCCGAGGAGACTTTCCCCATTGGGAAGTCGAGACCCAAGGGGGCCGGGTCAAACGGGTTCATCTCCGTTGTCAGGAGTGTGAACCTGCCCAGGACATTCGCTTCCGTCCTGATGGTTTATGGAGCGACAGAGCGACGAGAGGATGAGGCCCTCCGTAGGGAAGAGCTAAGATCGGATGGACGGCTCTGCGTAGAGAGGAGATGCCAGACAGGAAGCTTGCGTCGGAGAGATGGACCCCTAATTGCGGACGACTCCGCATCTGTAATCAGAGGGGTTAATCAACAGGCAAGTGATAGAGTTCGAGGCCCAAAATTAAAGCTTCCAGAGTTCAGACCTAGTGAGGACATTGATATGTTCTTAGAGCATTTTGACAAGGTAGCTAGTTCATACCAATTGTCTGAGGAACAAAAGGCCATGCACCTTTTCTGGATTATCGGTGCTGCAAGGAGTGTGTGCTTACTCTAAATGAAGGCGCGTCTTATGCAGACATGCAGTTGGCTCTGCGTAAGCGTTTCCTCCTTACCCCAGAGACGTACAGGAGGAAGTTCAGGTCCATGAAAAAAATTTAACGACGAGACCTTCGTGCAGTTTGGAGATAGGCTGCGCAAAACGCTAGGGTACTGGCGTCAGTTGGCTAAGCTGGAGCTGGAGGATCTGATTCTCATCGAACAGCTTACCAACACTGTGTCCCCAGAGTTGAGGATTCGTATAGGCGAGACAGCACCACAGGATTTGCGGCTGCGATTCATACCGCTGAGGTGTTTGCTGAAGCCCGTAGAGCTTATGGGCATCGCCCAGATACGGACAGGAAGACCCTCGCAGGATTTAGTGGCAATAGGGCGCCGACGACGGCTAGCGGGTCGAACAAGGCAGGCAGTTCATCGGGAACCTCAGCACCCCGACTGTGTTTTCTTTGTGGTCGCCCCGGGCCACATTAGGAAAGATTGCCCTAAAGCCGCAGGTAGTCATGGGGCTAGTCCTTCCCAGCGTCCTCGTGCCTCGGCTAACGTGGGGTCCATCCAGCGTCTGGTGGTACAGAGTGTCCAGTGTTTCTTTCTGTTGTTGGTTCTTCCTTGGTCGACTCCATCAGGGATTTGGGAGCATCAATGCTCTTTGTGGATAAGGATTTGGTTTCCCCTGGGGCTCAGCGGGGCGCTAGTTATGATGTGTGCGGGTTGGAGGCTGGTTTTACCTCCACCCGTCCTTCTGTACTCGTTCCTATCTCCACCCCCTACTTCTGTGGCGAAGTATGGGCCATCGCGATGGAGCGACCTCTGTATTCCTTCTTATAGGGAATACCAAACCTTTGCAGATGGACGCAGTCAGTCTGTGTCTACGGGTCTGCCCGTACGGGCGTGTGTGGGAGTTACCACGCGCACCAAAGCCAAGAAACAGGAGCAGGAATTGCGTCCCGTTCTACAGCCGATCTCTGACGAGGTTCTGGCCAGGGCCGATCCTGTACCATGACCGTCTTCAGGCCAGGGACTTGGATGTCCAACGCCTGCGACAACTGATGGATCGTCCCACTCAGTCTGCCCGACACGCCAAGGTGAGCTTCAAGCTCCCTAAGGGGATCCTCTTTAGGGTTTTCACTCAGGCAGATCGGGTAGCCAAGCAACTAGTCGTCCCCCAAAGCTTGAGAGAATCTGTTCTCCGGCAGGCCCATGATTCACCCATGGCAGGCCATTGGGCTCAAAGCGGACTCTCGAGCGAGTTAGACAGGACTTCTTCTGGCCGGGATGAACTCTCAGGTTAGGCAGTACTGCCGCAGTTGCGATGTCTGCCAACGGACAACGCCTAAGGGTCGCTTGAGGCGTGTTCCCCTAGGGTTAGTGCCACTGGTTAGGGAGCCATTCAGCAAGGTTGGTGTTGACCTGGTGGGACCCATCAATCCACCATCCGATCGCGGTCACTGCTACATTTTGGTAGTGGTAGACTATGCGACTCGATACCCAGAGGCTGTTCCGCTTCGGACTATCGATGCCCCTACTGTCGCTGAAGCTCTCCGGCAGATTTGGACGCGCACTGCCGTGCCCAAGAAGAAATACGGCCGGAAGTTTGTACTGGAGAGCGATCATCATCCTCTCCAGTGCCTGGACCGGGTCCAGCCAGTCAGTCGTCGACTCATGGGTTAGGCAGTGGAACTGCAGTCATTTTCGCCATATCAAGGGTTCTAGCAATACGGATGCTGACTATCTCAGCCGAGCTCCGTAGTCAGCACATTGGAGAAATCAGTCAGAGGGACACTTCCCCTCAACCAGGGTTATATCCCCTTTTGGTCTCTGTATCAGGTGTAGTGACAGTTTTCACTTCAGTGATGTTAACGGTAGTGAATCACGACTGGTTTGGATTGCTACTTTTATTGTTGGAAGGTTTGCTTAGTTGTTTGATAAATGTAGTATAATGTATTTCCCTGTGTAATTCTATTCGTGGAATGTTTGTATTGGATTTATCGTACTCTGTCGATCACAGAGGGTTGGGTTCGGTCCCATTGTTGTGAATTTGCACATGCGTCAAGGTTCAAAGGAGCACTGTATCTCAGAGAAACAGATGCTTTTAGAAGGGGGGTTTGTCACGAGTTTGTCACGAGACCTATGACGGCTGACCCATCTAGGGTGGTGGAATTATTCATTTATTTATTGTCGTCGTTGTTGTCGTGTATCCGTCCCTTAATGTGGCTTGTGGTGTGGTTGCACCTTAATGTAGCTCAGCTCAGGTTAGGTTTACTTTCTCTCTCTCTCTCTCTAATTTCACTGCCCGTGCAATTCATCCTGCAGGTTCACGGGTGGCTGGCATTTTTTTTTCTCTTGTACTGGCTGTCTCTATCGGCCTCTCACCTGTCTTTTCACCTGCCGTACGTGCAAGATTCCTCTTAGGCTTGAGGTATTCTCACTGTGACGTAGGGTGGCATGTTGGCCGCCATAGGTTAGGCAGGTTTTTCTCTTCACTCGAGCGGAAGATGTCCCTGGGAGCGCCCGCTCCGGTTCTGGTTCTATACCACTTCGTCGAAGGTACGGTCGGTACCTTCATTCCTACAGTCGGCCTGTAGGGGAGGGACGTCAACGTCATCTTTTTTCCGCATCTGCTCTGCTGGTCCTCTCGACTGGACAGGGGGCAGAGAGTCGCTTGACCCGCCACTTCTGGGTCACCCACGGGTAGCTGGTAAGCATCAGTTTCGTGGTTCGTTTGTTGTTGTTTTTTTTTGTTGTTGTTAGCCGGCTAATTCTTCTTTTTTGCGCAATTTCCTTTTGTTTTCAAAATTATAAAAGAAATATTGTTTGAGACCACTTTTTCTGGTTAATTCAATCTTTAACCTGGCCATTCTAAATTATATCCAAAATTCTTTCTCTTTTCAATGCATCTGGTGATGCGGTAGTCGGTGGGGATGGAGGAGAACCTGGTGATTTAGGGTTGGAACTTGCTTGGTCTCGCCCGTCCGCCCTGTCACAATCACCGGTCTCTTATTCTTCGGCCACCGTCTGTTTGTGTGTGCAAGGAGAACGAGTTTTATGTTCGCGAGCGTGCGTACGCATGATTAGTCGTTTGGATGCGTGGTTGGAGATTTGTGTTATTTTGAAATGTTGCTATAAAATGTGGGGATAATTGTGCCATTGAATTATTATTATTTGCAAATGTGGTGGCAGATATAAAGCAATGGTTGCTGTATTAGTTCAGTTCCTAAGAAAGGAAAATGTTGAACGTGAGTGAGGGAAGGATGAAGATAATTCATATTCGTTTTATAGCCTGTTAATTTAATGCAGTCTCTTGCCTGCTTCGTGTGAGAAGACCTTTAGCGAACATTCCTGATTTGGTTTGTTTACTGTGTTATGCTCAGGTCTGTGTTGAGCTGGTGCTATTAATGTATTCAGTAAACCTCCCCTCGCCCATCATGCGAGTGCCTGTTAGGATTTAACAGCATGTGTCAGACCGTATTGACTGCGGGGTTCCAGTACCCTTCTTCTTTCCTTTCAGTTCCTTCCACTTTCTCTGCTCTTGGGGGCTTCACCCGAAGCTTGCGCTGTTGGGGCCGCACTGGTTGAGGAGCACGTGGACCTTGCTGGAGGGTCCTAACCCCTGTCTGGGACCTTCAGCGACAACGCCTCGTTCCACGGGATGCGTTCCCCACTGTCCTCGGACTTCATACAGCCCATGTGACCAGTGTGGTTAGCTCTGTGTGTGGCAATTTGGGCGTGCGTGTGTATGTCAATGGTGTCGGCATTGAAAGACACTTCGTTCAAGAACCGAGCCGGTTTGGGGCACTTGATGCGACACGGTGCTCCCAGTGGGCTTTGGAGAGGCAGGGGTGTGGGGGAACCTCATGAAGCACGGAAAGGAATGTGTGCCGGAAATGCTCATTTATGATTATGGTTATGTTGTGTGCATTGAAATGCTTGGTTGTGACTATGGATATGTCGTGTGTGTTGAAATGCTTAATTGTGTGTATGTCGTGTGTGTTGAAATGCTTGATTGTGATTGTGCACGTTGTGTGTGTTGGAATGCTTATTTGGGACTGTGTGTGTTGGTGTGAATAAATGGGGTGTTGTATTGTAATCTTTCTTGTGTGGTCTCTTGCGGGGCGTGTGAGGTCAGTCCACTCCCTTCACTCCCATCTAGACCGATCCTGTCAGGGCAGACCTCCAGGGGTCGGTGGTGACACCTATCAACCTCACACTATATCACTTTCAGCCTCATATCTCTGAGTGAGTGTCTCTCTCTCTCTCTCTCTCTCTCTCTCTCTCTCTCTCTCTCCTTACGATGACGGTACTTAGAAATCTTAGTCATTAGTCAGCTGCAATGTTAATTTATCAACATCCCACAATTACCCGCGTAAGATCCCCCAACATCCCCAAACGCTTCTGAGTAACATCCCCTAACACTTGAGAGCACAAAGTCCGTTTGTGTGATAGTCTGCTGTTGAGCTCATCAGCTCGTACAGTTGCATCAAAGCCATTTTGTATTACAGTACATCGGTATGGATGAATAATTGTCCATAAACTGGCTTACAAAAAAAACACCACACACACACACAAAAACCCACATTTACACCGTAGAGAGATATTGTTGCAAATTCACAAACAGTTGTCAGACTTTTAACGTGGCTGTCGCCGGCGATTTTCTTAACTACGCAGTACTGCTTGCCTGGGCCACACGCGCCGATGTGTTGTGCCATGACTCTGCACAGTGTGCGACAACTAAACAGCGGCGTTGGTTTGGTTCAGTGACACTACACGCGCTCTACTGCCAGTCAAGGCAGTCTCGGTCCCTTTGGGCTGTGTAATTACTTCTCATAGGGACGGACGGGATGGACGTTGTCTTAATTTGATTTTGGTAACCTAACTTCACAGTTTTGTACTAAGTCTAACATGCACTACTGCTCTCATCCTTGTTTGAAAGTAAGTGAAAATTACTGTTACAACTGTTCACTTAAAAGCTATAAACCATCACTTGTAATGCTTTACATAATGCTACTGTTCATTTTGCTTCCTCAATTTTATTACATACCCCTCAGTTTATGGTGCGTCGCTGTCATAAAATCAATACGACTATAAGTAAGGAGCAATTACCAACGTTGACTCACAGGCTTACAGAATATGATATAGTGTTCTTTTGTTTGACTTTTGAATAAGGGCTTATCGCTTATTTACTCCAAATACTTCTTTGTAAGTATAATTCTTTTTGCTCAGTCGCACACGTCACATTTCATCATTTAATGACATCATTGTTTTGTATTAACAAGAAAAAGTCAAACCCTCCTCCCGCCCAATAAGTGGCTAGCCTCCAGTTGCCAGACAGCCGATCGCTCTGAATTAAGTTGAACGTACCTGTCCGCAGTTGAAAAAAATCGGGTATGCATAGTGTCACTTTTCCTCGTGTCTCGTTTTCATTCGATACTTTGCGGTGTCTGACAGTTTCAACCTTTATAAGAAACCTTATTTGAAGGAAAGCACCCAGTTTGTACCTGTCACGCACGAACTGATACAGGTCGCCTCAGTGACAATTGTGGAGTGTGGCCCGTCCATTGCCAGGTTGGTAGTGGCCGTGAAGTGCGTGATTCCTGCCGGGAGTTTGCTTACCTGTTAACTCTTGAGGGGGGGAGGGAGGAGAATAAATTTGACTCGCCGGAATAGTGGGTTTTACGTGTGTAAACAAACACTCGTGAAACTGGAGTTCTATAGATGTGAGTGGGGAACTCCGTGAATGTGAGTGCTGTCTTGTGAGTTTCCGAGGTGAATTCGGAGTGTCGTCGTGTGTCTGCAAGTCAGTACGAATTGAGGCGTTACCCGCAAAGGTTGGGTTTGCCCGTCTCTTTTTGTTTCTCCCGTTGGGGGGGGGGTTTCGGGGTATGCCCTGCCGACTTTTAAAGGTTTGGCTCCCAGGTTTAGACTGTCGGTTTTTGGTGTCAGCGGGGGGTTCACATGTACCGGGGGCGTTGGCTGTTGGCGTTTTCCCAGCGATGAGGGTTGTCCCTGGTGTCTTTCCTTTTTTTGTCAAGGTGAGCGTGTAAAGTGGGGAAAAAATTAGGGAGGGCTGTGTAGTTTTTGTTTGCGATATATGGTTTCATAAATTTTGTATTTCAGTTCCCAAAAGGGAGGTTTTTTTTTATTTGGTTTTTGTTCGCAAGTTTTTCTATGTGAATTTGATAAAAAGGGAGGAAATTTAAATGCGGGAAGTTTGGGAAGAAAAGAGATATAACTTGAACTTAAAGTCGGGGAAAAAAACCGACATTGGAATGAATAATGGGGTTTCGGTTCTAACTGTACAAAAGGGGGTGTGTTACGCGGATTGAGGTGTAAGAATAATTTTTGTATTTGGGTGGTCGGGTTACAGAAATATTGTTTTAAATTTGGGAAAAGTTGGTTTTTTTGAGGGGTTTTCTTTGGGTATCGGAGGCCGGGAAATTTTTTTTTAATATTAAAAGGGGCTGTCAGCGGTGGTCCCAGGTACAGGGGCAGACTGATGGCTGTTTTGGGGGTGTGGGGTTTTACCCTAGGTGACGGATGGTGGACCTCGGTAGACACGTTTGTGGGGGTTCACTTTTGGTGTTTGCGCTTGGAACAAAACGGGTTGGATGGGCGGAAAGGGAAAAAAATTAGGGATCATTATATTTAAAAAGAGTTGTTTTTTTTTTATTATTATTAAAGATTTGCGGTGAATTCATGATTGTGTTAAAAACAATAGTAGTATCAGTTTTAATTGGAAGGGGATTACGATTGGAAAAAAAAAGAGAAAAAAAAAAAAGGGTGTAATAACAAAGGTGTTTAAGATATTTAGGTATTGTGTTCGAAAACCCACATTTGGTATATATATATTTTAAAAATATATATTTTATTATATGTTTAATATATAATTTTTATTTATTTATGTATTATATATATTTTATATATTTTAATATATATTATATATTATTGGGTTTTTGCGACGGTGGTGCGCCGTATTCAAAGAAGTTTTTCCCCAGCATTGTGGGTCAGTAGGCAATGTTTAGGAAAAAGTATAGCAGCGCTCGGGAAAAACCCTTTTCGGCTTATGTAATTTGGGGATTGTCTAGGCTTGATAATTTGATGCTTTTTTTTGGATTTGATTGTGCCCGTAGGAAATTTGGATACCCCCGGGTTCAATTCTATTATTTGGTTTTGCTTTAAATGGTTTGATTCTTTAAGCATGTTATAGGTAATGGGCCCGAATTTTTGACCCGGGATGGGGGCACTAACGGGGATTGTTCTTTGGAGTGACTATGTTTTTTCCCATTGAAAAGTTTGGAGACCTCGGGGAACTGAAGTCGTGGGTATTATAGACGTATAATCCTTTTTGAAGGAACGGTTACAGTTATGTTCGTGGGCGTTTATGGAAGGGGGAAATCAATGAAGTTGGTTTAAAAGTGTTAATGGAAAATTCTGGTGAGAGATTTTTATGTCAAGGTGGCTGGTTGTATGGTTGGTTTAAAATTCCAAACGCTGTGCCTTTGGGTTTTGACTGTACATTCAGGCCATGTTAGTGAGTAACATGAATGCTAAAAAAATGTTAACACTCGAACCCTTTTTTAAGTGAAGCAACAAATAAATTATAATGATTTTTTCTTGGTAGTAAGACATTTCCTTTTCACGGGGGTTCGGCGGTTTTTTTACCTCCCTTCACACAAAACCGTGGGGTCGGCCTTGGGTTTAGGGGGTTGTGTCACCTTTTATCTTTCCACTGTCATCCCTGCGTTCCCCCTGCTGGGTGGGCACACTGGAGCCGGCAGGGGGCGTTCCGGGCGGGAGCCCATCCCCCTTTCCCCAGTCCGAGTGTGGCTTCCTCCGATTCAGCTCTATTTTTTTCTTCGGGGGGCAAAGTCTTAAAGGGGTCACTGCGATTTTTTATCTGCGTGTGATGTGGGTGTAGTTGGTGCCCGGTAAGAGGGGACCCCGTTTCGATGATCACGTTTTTTTTTTTTTCCCGCTGCGTCATCCAAGCGCTTCAGTGAGGTCTTGCTTTTGGGGGGTACATTGGTGTGAGGGGTCGTTTAAAAAAGGAGACGTTTAAGATTAATTGGGAAAGCGTTGCCGTTTTGTTTGTTTTTGTTTTTGGAAGGGGAGTTTTTTTTTTTTTTTTTGCGTGTGTCAAGTACCCGCCAGGGACTTTAAATGAAGTACTGAAAGTGCAACATTGGGTTTCGGGTCACTTGAATAATTTGTGTTGAATATTTTGGGGGTTGAGCTTGGGTGTACAGATAGTCTGACACCGGTACATAAAAAAATTAGCATAAGGAATACAGCTTGGGGAAAAACATCGCGTGGGCATCTCAGGTTCTATGAAGTATGAACCTTGTTTGATATTTCAGCCCGGGGTTACCAGGTGATGTATAATTCCCTTGTCCTTTCTGGTATTGGCCTTCAGTGGGCTGAGGTGTGTGTGTGTGCCTCCTGAAGGAAGGGTAATTATATGTGAATGTGCAGCGTGCACAGGTGTACATAAGGGGCCATGCGCTGATGGTCGTGTATTTGGGGTTGGTATAGTTGGATTCTTTGGGGGGGGGGGGGGGGGGGGGGGGTTGTTTGTTTTTTTTTCGTGTGGGGAAACTGCCTGTGTGTGTTGGATATAGAGATCTTGGTGTTTCATTGCCATTCTGTGGGTGAGAGTGCGTGTGTGAATGCAAATGAAGCTTTCTGTTTGTGCACCATATTTCCTTTGTCTGTGTGTTTGTGTGGCGTTGTTACTCTCAGGTAAAAGGGGAAGGGGTGGTTATAAAAGGGGGATATACACATACATATATCCCTGTCTGTTTATACAGTGACAGTTTCCTGTGAAGCGTTCCGATACCTGTATTGTCTTTCTTGTTTTTATCCGTTTAGTCAAGTGTTCTCCCTTCCCTTCTATTCTCCCCCCACTCTAACCTTTCAGTGGACTGGCACCTACGTGATCCCACTCTCACCCTCCCCCACCCTCTCCCATGATCTGTGGCCAGCAAGGCTGGTTTACAAAACTGGCAACACCACAAGCATTGAAACAAGAACAGGGAAGACATGACCTTACCTTCTGACTACCTGGCTGGGTGTTCACATGTCCATCCCTCTGGTTTTGACCCAAGCCCCGCTCTGCTGACAACTACTTGCACTACTAGTGCTGGGCACTATTTCCACAACTGTTCCACATCTGAAAGTAAAGATGGCGAAGACCGAGTGTACTGTGTTCTGCATCCCGGTAGCTTAATGTCTGCTTTATAACGCATCCTTTGTCGAAAAGTTCCTTCGTCGTGCATAGGCGCATGACGATGTGTAGTTTTATTGTGTACTTTTCCGTTTGTGTTTGTTGACTCGCCTCTCAGCCTCCCTCACCGGTCTCACACCTGGATTTCTGTGCTCACAAGTGTTTAGTAACAACAACAAACAACAACAATGCTAGTAATAATGATAATCATAATAATAACAACAATAATAGTAACAATAAAAAAAGTTGATGATAATAATAGCGATAAAAACAAAGTAATAGTAAAACAACGCAGTAATGTCATCATCATCACCATCATCGTCATCATCATAACAAAAATGATGATCTTAGGATGATGGTGGTGATTAAAAACAGCAACGACAACAACAACAACAATATGGCTATAACTAGTATACTGCTAGTACTGCTCCTCCTCCTCCTCCTCCTACAACTACTATTACTACTACTGCTACTACTTCTACTATGGCTCCAAATTGCTGTTATTTTTAATCTATTTATTTATTTGTTTGTCGTATAGTGCTGTTTTTATACTGACGAGGCAACAGTCCTAATATTGCCCATTATGGTCAGCTAAGCCATAAACAACATCAACGGAATTGAACAATATTCTGAATCGGTTCAATCAAACGGTTGGACTGATTAAAACAGCCTGTCATTTGAACAGGGGCACTTTTCAGGGATTTAATGACGCCTGATCTGATAGGACCGCATCTCGATTATGGTAACATGATGTGATTCTGACTGTTTTAAAAGGCAATCAATGAGGTCAAAAAGGTTCAGAGAGGAGCAACTAATTTCTGTGAGAACAGGAACTCGGAGCTACTCAAAGAGATCAAACTACTTAAATTAACACACATTCAAAGAAGAACATTAACAAACATTCAATGTTCTCAGAGCTACTCAAAGAGATCAAACTACTTAGATTAACACACATTCAAAGAAGAACATTAACAAACATTCGATGTTCTCAGAGCTACTCAAAGAGATCAAACTACTTAGATTAACACACATTCAAAGAACATTAACAAACATTCAGTGTTCTCAGAGCTACTCAAAGAGATCAAAGTTCTCGGATTAGCACCACATTCAAAGAAAAACATTAACAAACATTCAGTATTCTCAGAGCTACTCAAAGAGATCAAAGTACTCAGATTAGCACCACATTCAAAGAAAAACATTAACAAACATTCAATGTTCTCAGAGCTACTCAAAGAGATCAAAGTACTCAGATTAGCACCACATTCAAAGAAGAACATTAACAAACATTCAGTATTCTCAGAGCTACTCAAAGAGATCAAAGTACTCAGATTAGCACCACATTCAAAGAAGAACATTAACAAACATTCAGTGTTCTCAGAGCTACTCAAAGAGATCAAAGCACTCAGATTAGCACCACATTCAAAGAAGAACATTAACAAACATTCAGTATTCTCAGAGCTACTCAAAGAGATCAAAGCACTCAGATTAGCACCACATTCAAAGAAGAACATAAACAAACATTCAGTATTCTCAGAGCTACTCAAAGAGATCAAAGTACTCAGATTAGCACCACATTCAAAGAAAAACATTAACAAACATTCAATGTTCTCAGAGCTACTCAAAGAGATCAAACTACTCAGATTAACACACATTGAAAGAAGAACATTAACAAACATTCAGTATTCTCAGAGCTACTCAAAGAGATCAAAGTACTCAGATTAGCACCACATTCAAAGAAGAACATTAACAAACATTCAATGTTCTCAGAGCTACTCGAGGAGATCAAAGTACTCAGATTAGCACCACATTCAAAGAAGAACATTAACAAACATTCAGTATTCTCAGAGCTACTCAAAGAGATCAAACTACTTAGATTAACACACATTCAAAGAAGAACATTAACAAACATTCAGTATTCTCAGAGCTACTCAGAGATAAAAGTACTTGAATTAACACACATTCAAAGAAGAACATTAATAAACAGTCAGTATTCTCAGAGCTACTTAAAAAGACACACACTTGAATGAACACACATTCAAAGTGTAGTGTCCAAGCCAGTGACAATCCTTGTTATATATTTACAGTCGTTGTCATGGAGACTGGTCCGGAAATGAGCATGTGAATTGTAGAGTAACAGTTCTACCAGAGATCTGCCATTAGTCAAGTAAACGGCGCTCTGCGGGCTCAAACACACGGGCTGTGATTCTCATCTGTTTGTGTGTGCTATTGTATGAGTTAAACAGACACACAGATACTACAAAAGTGCTATTGTATGAGTTAAACAGACACACAGATACTACAAAATGGCGACGAGTAACGGTGAGATCGAACTAGTTTTATTTTAACGTCAGGTCAAGTTGTTTGAGTTGATCGGCATCTACGGTACGATCTCAGATCTATCTCTAAGCAGAGCTATGACGTCACGTAACTGTTCAGCGATCTTTCGTTCTCGTATTTTCTGCTATTGTTTTCATTTATGTTTGCTTAAAAGATCTAATTTGTGGTTAGATTCATAAGATTTTCTTGAACTAGACATCAATTACATGTTGCTTACTTACTATGGCTTCGCTTCCTAATTTTGAGAAGTTTGTTGTTCATGGCGAAGAAACCACTGCTGGTACACGTTGGCAAAAGTGGATCGATAAGCTTGAAAATCTTCTGTGTGCTCTTGACATTGATAGCGATAGCAGAAGAGAAAGAAAGCTCTCTTAATGTTGCATTATGGCAGTGATGATTTTTTGACATTTATACGTCAATGACTGATGAAAAGAAAGGCATTGGAGCCACGACAAATGCAGGTGATGGTTTTATTTCAAACGAGTATAATACCCTGAAAAACTCTTTCACAGAATACTTTACTCCAAAGAAGAATATCTCTTATGAAACATTCAGATTCAGGCAAACTACTCAGCAAGAACGGGAAAGTATTGATGCATTTCATACTCGTTTGCGTAGCATGGCAGCTTTGTGTGATTTCCATGATATGGATAGGGAGATCCTTGGTCAGATTGTGCAAGCCTGTTCATCAACTAGGGTACGTAGGAGAGCCCTGAAAGACAATTTAACTCTTCAACGGGTACTTGATGAAGCCAGAAGTTTTGAATTGGCAGAAAGCAGAGCAGCAGTCATTGAAAAGACATGTGCTTGTGCAGCAAACACAGTTTTAGATCCTGACAGTGCTGAAGCATGTGCTCTCACTTCAAAGGGTTCTACTTACCACAATCATAAACAAGGTCGTCATAAATCAAAGCAAACACTTTGTCCAAAGGTTTTCGTCAAATGGTTCAAGCAACCAACAGCATCAGCGACCTCGTGGGAATGCGTTTGGCCGAAATGGCTCCCCTCCACAACGGAATGCACGCGGTCAGCATAATTCCTGTCGATATTGTGGCAACACCACATATCATCCCAGGAACTCCTGTCCAGCTAAAGACAAGCGATGCTCTTCATGCAACAAGATAGGACATTATGCTCACGTCTGCCTTTCCACAGCTAGGGTCAGGCAAATTGATTCTTCCTGTGAACAATGACACAGTGACTGTTTCAAGTGAAAGTGATGAATTTGTTTTCTCTGTGAACGGACGAAATGGGCAAATTCCAAAATTTTCCACACTTCTCATGAAAACTCCAACTGAGTTCTTGATTGACACTGGTGCATCAGTGAACATCATAAACTATACAACTTACCTGTCACTTCACACGAAGTCTACACTGATGTCCCTTGTCCTCGCATATTTGCATAAACTCTAAGACACCACCTCCCAATCTTAGGATATTTTCAAGGATATTACAACACAATAAGAAGAGTGTCAAGGCTATTTCTATGTGATGCATGCAGACTCCACTTCATGCAGAAATCTTCTGTGTAATGAAACAGCTCAGGCTTTGAAATTGATACTGTTTGCTTTCAGTTCTCAATCATGTGCTATTGCTGACGAGTTTCCCGCACTGTAAAATCAAGGATGTCAATGTCAAATGACACATTAATCCAAACGTACAGCCTGTAGCCCAGCGCCACAGACGTATTCCTTTTCATGTGAGAAAAAAATGTTGAAACTGAACTTCAGCGTCTTGAAGACATGGACATCATCAAAAAGGTCAATGGTCCAACTCCTTGGATAAGTCCAGTTGTTGTCGTCCCCAAGAAGTCAAACGGTGTCCGAGTGTGCATCGACATGAGAGAAGCGAACAAAGCCATTGGACGAGAAAAACACCCTATGCCTACCATTGATGATCTCATTGCTGACATGAATGGTTCAAGTTTTTCAGCAAACTTGATATGACTAATGCGTACCATCAGTGCATGTTGGATGAAAATAGTCGTTACATTACAACTTTCATTACCCATGTTGGACTGAGGAGATACAAACGCCTACTCTTTGGTGTAAATGCTGCCTCAGAAATTTTTCAGAACATTATTTCCAACCTTCTGAATGACATTCCAGGTGCAAAGAATCTGTCAGATGACATCATCATTCACGGTAAAACTCAAGAAGAACATGACGGAAGTCTTCGAGCAACGCTACAACGACTTCTTGATAATGGGGCAAAACTGAATGGAGTGCGAAAAGCAGAATTTCAAAAATTTAGTAGGAAATGTGGACATTGGGGTGTCATTTCTGAATAAGGATACAAAGCATCACAGAATAAAACCCAAATGATGATAGGTATATGTTGGCGGTTATATGCGTGGACACGTTTTCTTTTCAATCCCCATATCTAACAACTGAAGTGTGGGGAGGGGGGGTGGAGTGGGTAGAAATGCTTTCAATCCAAAACTGAACTGCCTCTTCTTCACTCAAACCATCCAGTTCTTCCTATGGTTCCGGAAATTTGACTCCAGAAGGTTGGCAGCTGTTTCCAGAATGACGCATTCTTGCCTAAGAAATGGTTGATTTTAAACCTGATGCGTATTGTCATTCACCAAAGATACCAACTGTTGCTTCACCCATGGATCTACATGTACGAAAATGCTCACGTAAAAGAAAGTAAAAAAAAAAAACACCCACCCAGAGCGCTGAAAGCTGCTGTCTTCTTGCAGCTGGACATGTCTGATGAAGAGCGGTGGATATCTTACCTACTGGATCGACGTGCAAGTAATAATGTTTAATTGATTGAAGGGGAACATTTTTCTGTTTTCATATTTTTAGAACAATATTCTGTTTGTCAGACTGACAGCTTGCAATGCCACTATGATAAGTTTTCATATAGGTAAGTGTTAAATGAAAATTGTTCGTTTTTGACGTGGCGTTGCACACATTGTTGGTTTTTGACCTGACATTGTGCACGTTTGGACCCTGTGCACATGGCATTCCAAGCCTCTAGGTCCAAGTTGCTGTCGATATCTGAACCATGGCACATAACTTGCTCATTTTCATTACTTTGGTCATTTCTTATTGCAATGTCTGAGTTGTGATCCTCATTGTTGAGGGGCTGTTGCTCTAAACTGCCATTAACAGCTCTAAACTGCCATTACCAGCTGTAAATTTTCATTTAACAGGTGACCCTTCGATGTCAGCGTTTTTTCAGAGATCAGAAACATTGGATGCAAAGAAAAACAAGAACCAATACGACCAGTTAGGGCCTGGCAAGGAGTTACACCAGTTCACACACTTTGTAAGCGTGTGCCTTCACTCAAAGGAAGCCTTAATTCATTGTGACCATTCTGGATGGTACAGTGCCTGATGGAGAGCTGTGATGGCTATCCAAAGTGTTTCAGTTTCATGTACCATCTCCTCTATATGAGTTTCCTTTCCCCTTCCCTCTTTCCTGTGCACGTGGGTGTTGGTGTAGGTATGTTATTGCCTCCCTCCCCCCAATCACCCCCACGTTAGTGCAGGCACATTTTCTCTCTCTGTCTCGCTCTCTCTCTCTCTCTCACACACACGCACGCACACACACGCGCGAATATAAACAACCTGACCTGAATGAAGACTTTACAGCTTTTTGATCCTCTGTACAGCAGATGGTCATACATAAATCCACATTTTAAGAGACCAACTACATGTTATTGTGAAACAATACATATAGAGCAACAGAATACCCTAGAATGCCCCATCCTGTTCCATCCATGCACCCCACACCATTCCACCCTATCCCACAGCTTACTGTCGTTTCTACCACTCACCTCTGCTGGGCTGCTTTACAAAGAGTCCACAGGATTTTTTTTTTTTTTTTTAAGAAAGTTAGGGGAAGGAGAGAAGCTTTTGTGTGTATGAGTGTGTGTGTGTGGGGGGGGGGGGGAAGTGGTTATCGGGCGAGAACAGTGCGTGCGGAGTGTCACGGTCAAAAATAAACACAACCAAATTCGTGGTCAATCGCCACCAGCCCAGACGGACTAAGTAGCTGACCGACGCCTCGATGTCTGGTCAAACGAGTCTCGACGCCCGGATCAGACTCATCCGGCCAATCTGAGCACAGCGAGAGGCTAATCCTAATCTTCCACGTAGACAGTCGGAGTGGCTGGACCGACAGGTCTCGATAGGTCTGGTCAGACGTCTCGGCGCCTACCCAGACTCATACAGCCAATTTACGACCAATGCCCACCATTAGGTCGACGACGCCGGAAAGGGAGAGGGAGAAGGTAGTAGGTGGTGGGGGTGAAATCAAGCTAATCAATTAAATGACCAATTGACCACCACAGAGAGTAAGGCGTGTAGGCGTGACTGTCATGATTTGAATATCCAATGAATTAGAGGGAGATAACTTCGGGTACGAGGTGGTAAAAATACTGACCAATGGTACTGGCCTTGGACACGGAGTTAGGTGATAAAGTAATGCGTGAGTGAGAGAATGGGGAGAACGAACAGGGAGAGAGAGAGAGAGAGGTTCTGAGTGTAGCTCTGCTCGAGCGAAAAGCAGAGAGATGAGAGGGGGAGAGAAGAGAACCAAGTTGAAGCATTAGCACGAGATAGTCTGCAGAGGAAGGACTAAAGAGAGATGTGGAGAGAGAGAGTTGCTAACTAATGAAGAGAAAAAGAAAGAAAAGAAAAGGAAGAGAAAAGCAACCATGTCCATTTGATAGGGCAGACTAGGAGAGAGAGAGAGAGTGCAATGCGTTAATGCAGGAAGAAAGAAAGGAGAACAGATCGATGTTGATAGTCACTGTTCCATCTGAACCGGGGTTTCGACCTCATACTTGGCCAGCGCCACTTTCATCGGCAGTCCAACCTGACCAACGCCAGCGGCCCAGCCTGACCCACGCCAGCAGTTGTGTCGTGTTGTGAAAGTGACAGTGAAAAGAAAAAAAAAGGAAAAGAAAAAGACAGTGATTCGTGAATAGTTAAGATCACCTGGCCAGGTAAAGTAGAAATCTATTTATACCCGGGTTAGTTAATGATGTTTTAGATAAATGATTTTGTGAAGTTCAGGAAAGAGAGAATGTTTTACTTTGGTTGATTCCATATGCATTGATGTTTCGTTCTATGATCATGTGTAGTAAAGTTATAGACTTTACTAGTGGTTTGATGTGACGAATGCATGATATATGAATGAGATTGTAAGCAAGCTGTGAGTGTGTTTGGGCTGTGCGCTAGTCCTTCCTCCATCGACATCACCCGAGGTTGACAATTTATTGGCGAGCTTGCCAGGATATTCTGGCCCATTTATTATAATTGTTCAACTTCTCAGAGAGGAAGCTGGGTGGGATTCAAGTGTTGTAATCCTAAGACAAGGTGTTGTCTTACTGTATGTTCCCAAGATAGTTAAATACTAGGCTTGGCATTGCTTCCAAGATAGTTAATACTAGGCTTGGCATTTCAGCCCAGAGTACTTATTTCGTACAGATTGCCTATAATTCGCTCTCATAGTTGGGTCAGGCGCTGGGCGTCTTATAAAAACTAACTACGTTGTCCCAAGCCAATATTATCATTCATAGGATTGTGCTATTACGTCACTCGTGTCGATAACCACCAGTTTGGCTGTCGTAGTAATAAAATCTTGTTAAAAAAAAAAAAGAGATACAATGGCGGAAGAAAAGAACACCCCTATTGAACAACTCGTGAGCGTCGCTCGTGATTTAGGCTATTCGGGAGAAGAGTTGCGAGCATTTGTTGAAAACCAGCAAAAGATGGAAAGGGATGAACGCGCGGAAAGACGACGTGTTGCAGGAGAAATAGCAGAGCAGGAAACAGAAAGATTAAGGATTCAGGCTAACAATGATAAGGAAATGCAGGAAACAGAAAGATTAAGGATTCAGGCTAGCGAAACGCAGGAAACAGAAAGATTAAGGATTCAGGCTAGCGAAACGCAGGAAACAGAAAGATTAAGGATCCAATTAGAGTTAGAGAGACTGAAAATACAAAGGGAGACCACCGATGATGGGAGTTCAGTTTCCAGTGACTCTGTGCGCAGTTACGCCCCCGACCAAAGTTGCCCAAGTTCTCTGAAGGAACCGATTCGATTGATGCATACATCAGTCGTTTCGAAACGTTTGCGACCAGTCAGGGTTGGCCTTCAGAAGAGTGGGCAGTCATTTTGTCTGCGTTATTGACGGGTAAGGCATTACAGATTTTCACTGCATTGCCAGCAGACACCCAATCTGATTTTGGTGCTGTGAAGGAATCGTTGATGAAGGGATTTGACCTCACAGAGGAAGGATTCAGAAAGAAATTTCGTTCAGCTAGATTGCAAGCAGGTGAAACGTACACTCAGTTTGGTGCACGTTTAGACCACTATTTTGAGAAATGGTTAGAGTTGAGTGGTACGAAGAAGGAGTTCGCTGAATTGAAAGAGCTGGTTATGAAGGAACAGATTTTGTCAGGTTGCGGCCCTGAGTTAACCATACATTTGAAAGAGAGACAGCCAAGGACAGCAGGGGAGTTGTTGAAGTTCGCAGAGGTGTATAGAGAGGCACGTTTGGGCACTAAGGTGCAGGAGAAAACAGGTGCTAGGCACAGGTGAGAAGAGTGCAAGGAGACTAGGGGAGTTTTCTGCACAGTCTGCAAACCCAGTGGTTGGGGCAGAAAGGAGGACAAAGGGACAATAGGTGTTCATTTGTCACAAGAAGGGACATGTGGCGAGGGATTGTCGCATGAGGTTCCAGAAGGCAGCAGCCTTGCAAGAGGTGGATAAGGGTCGTCAAGGGAAACGACCTGCTGTGGAACCAAAAGGGATCCCAGTCTGAAGAGGGTGGAGTGCGGCCTATGGCTAGCACTGGACAGCAGTCAGTGTCAGGGATGGAGGGCACTAGGCTGAGTGGTTCGTTACCAGTGGAAGAAGGGTGGATTGGCCAGCAGAGGGTGAAAGTGTTGCGAGACACTGGTTGTTCATGTGGTGTAGTTAGAACAACGCTGGTCGAGAAAGGGGATTTGACAGGGCAAATCCAGACCTGTACTCTAATCGATGGCACTGTGAGGGAGTTCCCAGTTGCTAAGATAGAAGTACGTACCCTTACTTCTCAGGCGAGTTGTCTGCGCTGGTGATGGAGAAACCCTTTATGATTTGATCATTGGAAATATTCCAGGTGCAAGGGATCCAGGGATCCTGAGTTGTTGACTGTTTACAGGGGCAGCAGTTCAAACACGGAGCAAGAAGGAGGGAAAGGTTGATAAACCGTTAGTCGTTCCAGGAAGGAAGTCGGGCATAGATGTGTCGCCTGATGAGTTTAGGGCAGCGCAGGAACAAGACCCTTCGCTCGTGAAGTCTTGGGAGTTGGCAAGAGGTGGAGAGAAACAGGAGGTTAGAGGAGGTGAGACAGAATTTCTTGTGAAAGGCGGGCTGTTGTACTGAGTGTTCACCAAGGGGAAGACAGGTAAGGTGACCACTCAGTTAGAGGTACCAGCATGTTATCGTGACACTGTCATGTCAGTGGGTCACGAGTCGCTCATGGCGTGTCATCTCGGCACCAGCAAAACAGCTGACCGAATCTTCGATGATTTTCATTGGCCAGGGGCAATGGCAGACATAAAGCGTTT
Organism: Conus ventricosus; assembly: GCA_018398815.1. Taxonomy (NCBI): domain Eukaryota; kingdom Metazoa; phylum Mollusca; class Gastropoda; order Neogastropoda; family Conidae; genus Conus; species Conus ventricosus. Next base: position 85,091,314 of record CM031607.1, on the reverse strand, counting down.
CTGCATGTCATGTGATGTGTGTCAAAGATCAGCCACAAGAGGGCTGAAGAGGAAGGCGCCTCTTAAACAGCCTCCTTTAATTGACACACCATTCAGGAGAGTGGCTGTTGTTTCTGATTGGCCCAATCTCGCCCTGTTCCAAAGGTGGGCACATGTATGAGACGTGTAAGGTTGCAAAGGAAAGTTTGCAGAAGGCTAGGGTCGTTCAGAAGAAGCAATATGACAGGAAGGTAAGGAAGCAATCCCTCAAGGCGGGAGATCAAGTCCTGGTACTGCTTCCCACGGGTCACAACAAGCTGCTGATGCATTGGAAAGGACCATTCACCATCACTGAAAAGGTCGGTCGGGATTACCGAATTGATGTGAATGGGAAACCAAAACTTTTCCATGCGAATTTTCTCCGCAAATATATTCAGCGTGAGACTCAGCACATAGGCGCAGCAGCAATCATTGATGAGGTGAAGGAGACCCAGCAGAAGAAGGGGAGATTTTTGTTGCCTAAGTTTCCAGAAGAGTCATACAGGGATGTGTCACGGTTTGAAGGGCTAGACAGTAGGAGTTCCTAGGTTTTGTTGTCGGAGGCGACACAAAGCAGCCAGAAAGGGAAAGGTGGAGAAGATGATGAACTCAGAGGAAGCACTGCAGCCCTACAGGTATCGAGTGCAGTACATTCCAGGTCGACAGAATGTCGGAGCTGACTATTTAAGTCGTGTAGTCTAGCAAGCTGCAACTCAGAGGAAGTCAGTCATATCCGGGGTGCTTTGTTGATAATATGTGTTGATTACAGTTATGTTGATTGGGTATGGGTTCATTCCAGTTGGCTATGGTTCATATTTTTTGTGTGAGGCTTGTTCATATTTTCTTTGTGAGACTTGTTCATGTGAATGTAGTTATGCTTGGAGCATACAGTCGCTTGGGTAGTGATGCATTATTTGCAATAAGTGAGGATGGAGATTCCTCAGTGAAGTGTCATGGATCGTGATCATACTATATTGTGCTTTTCATAGGAATTGTGAAGAGAAGATGTGGCAAATCCGCAGGTAGGGGAATTGCATAAGTGCGCACAGAGGTTGTTATAAAATGAGTCGAAATAATGCAAGAGCGCACGTCAATGATAACTCATTGGAGTGGTATTCACTAATGATATATTTTATAAGTTATAAACCGTTGGTTGTAAAGTATTTTTCAACTTTGCACGTGTAGCTGTGTATCAGCAAATTCGGTTGTGGTCCTTTTTGTACCGTTGTTTTGAGACAATGCGGTGCATAGTCTTTTGCAATGGGGAAATTGTCACGGTCAAAAATAAACACAACCAAATTCGTGGTCAATCGCCACCAGCCCAGACGGACTAAGTAGCTGACCGACGCCTTGATGTCTGGTCAAACGAGTCTCGACGCCCGGATCAGACTCATCGGCCAATCTGAGCACAGCGAGAGGCTAATCCTAATCTTCCACGTAGACAGTCGGAGTGGCTGGACCGACAGGTCTCGATAGGTCTGGTCAGACGTCTCGGCGCCTACCCAGACTCATACAGCCAATTACGACCAATGCCCACCATTAGGTCGACGACGCCGGAAAGGGAGAGGGAGAAGGTAGTAGGTGGTGGGGGTGAAATCAAGCTAATCAATTAAATGACCAATTGACCACCACAGAGAGTAAGGCGTGTAGGCGTGACTGTCATGATTTGAATATCCAATGGAATTAGAGGGAGATAACTTCGGGTACGAGGTGGTAAAAATACTGACCAATGGTACTGGCCCTTGGACACGGAGTTAGGTGATAAAGTAATGCGTGAGTGAGAGAATGGGGAGAACGAACAGGGAGAGAGAGAGAGAGAGGTTCTGAGTGTAGCTCTGCTCGAGCGAAAAGCAGAGAGATGAGAGGGGGAGAGAAGAGAACCAAGTTGAAGCATTAGCACGAGATAGTCTGCAGAGGAAGGACTAAAGAGAGATGTGGAGAGAGAGAGGTTGCTAACTAATGAAGAGAAAAAGAAAGAAAAGAAAAGGAAGAGAAAAGCAACCATGTCCATTTGATAGGGCAGACTAGGAGAGAGAGAGAGAGTGCAATGCGTTAATGCAGGAAGAAAGAAAGGAGAACAGATCGATGTTGATAGTCACTGTTCCATCTGAACCGGGGGTTCGACCTCATACTTGGCCAGCGCCACTTTCATCGGCAGTCCAACCTGACCAACGCCAGCGGCCCAGCCTGACCCACGCCAGCAGTTGTGTCGTGTTGTGAAAGTGACAGTGAAAAGAAAAAAAAGGAAAAGAAAAAGACAGTGATTCGTGAATAGTTAAGATCACCTGGCCAGGTAAAGTAGAAATCTATTTATACCCGGGTTAGTTAATGATGTTTTAGATAAATGATTTTGTGAAGTTCAGGAAAGAGAGAATGTTTTACTTTGGTTGATTCCATATGCATTGATGTTTCGTTCTATGATCATGTGTAGTAAAGTTATAGACTTTACTAGTGGTTTGATGTGACGAATGCATGATATATGAATGAGATTGTAAGCAAGCTGTGAGTGTGTTTGGGCTGTGCGCTAGTCCTTCCTCCATTGACATCACCCGAGGTTGACACGGAGGGGGGAGGAGGACAAGGGAATAAGATAGACTGCAGAAGTAGGGCAAACAAATGCACACACTCCCCCCACATTGCATAGGCTTTCTGTGTTTATTGTACACGTGGATAAAAAGAAAAAAATATATTAGCACATAAAATACCAAACTGTATTGAAAAAATGGGGGGGGAGGCCAAGAAAGAATCACATTATTTTTTCAATGAGACAAAACATAACTTATAAAAAAAATTTAAATAAGAGTAATGGTGAAAAGGGACACAAAGTAGCAGAATTTTCAAGCAAACAAAAAAAAAAAAAAAACCCACTAACAAGGAAGGTGTTATCACTCCATCTAGCCTCATTGTTTGGTGGTTTCTGCCCAAAATTGATGACAGGGAGGGCCTAATGCTAGTTTTCAATTAAATGTGAAAAATGTCAAAATTCATGTAGAAACTACACACCCCAATTAGGATTTTGCACTAACACAATATAGAATACATGTCAGGGTTTTGAGGCCCACCATGAGTTTGCGCTAACTTTTACTGTTAAACTGATCATTGATCAAAAGAACACTCCCCACCAATTATTTCCCATGTTTTGGGTGATTTTCACTGATGAAATCACAGTCTTCAAACACGTGACCTTCCCTTTAGTTGACGTCACATTCAGGCCTTGCACTCACCCCTATGTTTGCACCAGCTGGAAACCACAAAGTCTTCTTTCTTTGAGTGTCCACCTTCATCGAGTTGAAGATTCTGACACTTGCGTGTGTATGACCGTTTTTTATCCCGCCATTAAGGCAGCCATACTCCAACTTCGGGGAAGGTGCATGCTATGTGTAGTCCCATTCCTTTGATTTTAGTCTGTCTGCTTGGAACCACTTGGCTTGTACAAACCTTGATGGCCATATGAAGGAAAATGAGGAGAATCAACCTTCAGACGCAATAAAAAGAATTCTCGAAATAATCTAATTGTGCCAGTTTATAAATACTCAAGGCCTTCGCGTGTTAATTCTTAGTGTGTGCAGCCTGTACAACGAAATCTGCATCTGATGCAACGAAATCTGCATCTGTTAAGATAGGCATGTGATCTTAGAATTATGTCCCTTGTTACCAAAAAATAAATACCGGTGGCGCCCTCTTGCTTCTTTGCCAACGGTCCAAGAGTGAACTTGCATTTTTGTTATCCAGTGAGAAAAAGACGTTTGTTCTGTCTTTGTTCATTTTCCTCCATCATGTCACTGCCAACAGGTTATGGGCCCAGTGCGAGTAGGTATTCGAGACTCGTTTTCGATGGAGACGAACGTAAATACGAACAAACCTTTAATTAACGTTAGACTAAAGGATGATGATAAACTCCCTGAAATGCAAAACATCAAAGTAAACAAAGCAGGAGTATTTAAGTTACTGACCAACATCAATGAAAACAAAGCTACTGGTCCTAATGGCGTTCCTGGCAAGCTCTTAAAATTATGTGCCAATGAATTGAGTGAGGTCTGTGGCAGGTGCTCAGAAAGTTTGGCATAGAGGAGGGTCTCGTCCAAACCATCCAGGCGCTGTATAACACCGCCAGCAGCGCAGTCCTCCTCAACAACCAGATAGGGGACTTCTTCAAGACCACAGTTGGAGTCCGTCAAGGCTGCCTGCTATCTCCCGTACTGTTCAATCTTTTCCTGGAAAACATCATGCGTGAAACCCTCCATGACTTCCACTCCACTGTCTCCATCGGAGGAAGAACCATCAATAATCTGAGGTTCGCAGATGACATCGACCTGATGGGAGGCAGCAACGAAGAACTACAAGACCTGACAAAGAGACTGGAAGAAAGGGCAGGTGCATATGGAATGGAAGTGAGCACAGAAAAAAGCAAAGTCCTGGTCACAGCACAACCAACACCCATGCTGAAATCTACATGAACGGACAACAGCTTGAAGAAGTGGGCGCTTTCAAATACCTTGGCGCCACTCTCACCAAAGACGGTCGCTCTACAACAGAAATCAAGACCAGACTAGCGATCGCAACAGCAGCAATGGCAAAGCTAAACAAGATCTGGAAGAGCAGGGAGGTCAGCTTTCCTACAAAGATGAAGCTGTACAAGTCCCTGGTGCTGTCCATCCTGCTGTATGGCTGCGAAAGCTGGACCATGACAGCACAGACCACCAAGAGAATCCAGACGTTTGAAACTAAATGCTTCAGGCGCTTGCTCGGGATCTCTTGGCAAGACCGGAAGACAAACGACCTTGTGAGGAGCCAAATAACATCACTTGCAGGCCCCCAAGAACCCCTCTGGCAACAGTCAAGAAGATGAAGCTGTCGTGGTTCGGGCATGTCATACGCCACAATTCACTGCCCAAAACAGTCATCCAGGGCACGCTGGAAGGCGGCAGACGAAGGGGACGACAAGCAAATGCTGGATGGACAACATCAAAGAATGGACCAGGATGGATGGCCCTACGCTGATGCGACAGGCAGAGGACAGGGCCGGATGGCGGTGCCTGGCTTCGAGAGTGTCTCTCATCTCTCCTCTACGCCCATCATGGGCAAGAGATGATGATGATGATGATGATGATACCAACTACTTTACCAAGCTTCACTGGACCAGGGAGTAATACCTGATGAGTGGCGAGACACGAGCATTGTTCCCTTATTCAAAAAGGGTGACAAAACAAAAGCAGAGAACTATAGACCTGTATCTCTTACATCCATATCAGCTAAACTACTTGAACACATAATATATAGTAGCATAATGGACCATCTTGACAAATATGACTTCTTAAATAACGCCCAGCATGGTTTTAGACAGCGAAGGAGTTGTGAGACTCAACTTATAACAACTCTCAATGATTTTATAACTGTCTTAACAACAGACAGCAAATAGATGCAATTTTATTAGACTTTTCTAAAGCCTTTGATAAGGTTGACCATGAGGGCCTGCTGCTTAAATTAGAACACATCGGCATTGGTGGTTCTTTGCTAAAATGGGCTAGATCATTCCTCGTTGGGAGAACGCAGAAAGTTGTTGTGGAAGGGTCGACATCCCATTGTAAACCAGTCTTGTCAGGTGTACCACAGGGAACTGTTCTGGGGCCCTTGTTTTTCTTAATTTATATAAATGACATAAGTAGAAATCTCTCTCCTGGAACTACTATAAGGCTTTTTGCAGATGACAGCTTAGTATATGGAACAATCAGAAGCAAGAATGATACATGCATTCTACAAGAAGATCTAAACGCTTTACAAGAGTGGGAAAGAACTTGAAAAATGGAATTTCATCCCCAAAAGTGCCAAGTGTTGCGTATATGTAACAAACGCTCACCAATTAGATCAGATTATTCTATCCATAATACTATTCTTAAAGAAACTAATGCTGCAAAATATTTAGGCGTGATTATAGATGGTCGTCTCAAATGGAAAGAACATTACAATTTAGTATGTAAGAAAGCAAATAACATCTTAGCTTTCTTATACAGGAATATCATGACTGCCCCCAAAAGGTTAAAGACGACTGCTACAAAACACTGGTTAGACCAGTACTGGAATATGGTTGCTCAGTTTGGGATCCTTACCATCTAAAGGACATTGATAACCTCGAAAAGATTCAGAAGAGAGCAGCACGGTTCGTAACAGGGAACCACATCAGAGGAAAAGGGGAATACTAGGAAGAACATGAGGAGATTAGAATGGAAACCCTTAGAAGAGAGAAGAGCTTTTATCAAACTTAACATCTTCTTCAAAGGCAGAGCTAAAGTAATTGATATTCCAATGGAACAACTAGTATTGAATAAAAGTAGCACCAGGAGTGGCGGTCAATGTTATACCATACCTGCATCAAATATTGACAGCCACTTACATTCTTTTTATCCCAGTTCTGTACGGCTGTGGAACTCACTGCCGGGTGCCATCAAGATTGCCACAAATGCAATCTCATTTAAAAAAACAAATTGATTCGACAGTTTTGAGATCTGCATATTGACGATTTTCTATTTTTACTTCCCCAGATATTTTACTATTACCTGGGCCTGAATTTGGCCATTGCTTTTTACTTCTTGAATATCGAGTGCGACCCCTTGTTGCCAGATTTGCTCCAGGGGCCAACAGTCTGAGTCGCACTGTTTTATGTTATTTTATTTTACTTTTTAACATGCGCGCTGTTGACCTACTCGTTTTTGAGTGAACCAGTATTTTAGGAAGAAGAAGAAGAATGGGAACTGAAATTTCGCGGTTATATGAAACTGCAAAAACTCAAAGATGACATCTTAGCAGACGACGATGACGAAATCGATGAGAGCAAAAATGAAGAGGCCTTCGCGGAATTGATTCAATTTCTTGATGACAGAAGTTTATCACTTGTTATGAGAGACGCTGTTGATGATGGAAGAAAAGCCTTGAAGATTTTACGTGAACACTATGCTGGAAAAGGCACACCACGTGTGATAGCCCTCTACACTGAACTTACCTCGCTCGTGAAACGGTCGGACGAAACTGTAACTGACTATATTATTCGTGCTGAAACTGTTGCTGCTGCTTTGAAAAATGTCGGTGAAACAGTGAACGATAGTCTGCTTATTGTGAACGATAGTCTGCTTATTGCAATGGTATTGAAAGGTTTACCTGATTCATTTAAATCTTTCATTGCTGTTGTTACACAAAGTGAACATAAACGGACTTTCACAGAGTTCAAAGTGTCTCTACGAAGCTTTGAAGACACGGAGCGGTCAAGATTTGCTGCGGATGATGATTCGCTACTAGTCTACCTCCAGAGCTGGGCCGAGTTACAGGCGGGATCGAGATGGGAAAGACATGATCTGTTTCAAGTGCAAACTTCCTGGTCATTTTGCGAAAAACTGTAATGAAAAGAAAGGGAAGGGAAGGCTGTGGTGTAGTCATTGTCACATGAACAATCACACAGACAATTCATGTCGTCGTAAGGGTAAAAACCGTGATTAAAGTCAATGAAGTGTCTGAACTGTCTGAAGATGATCATTCTTTTGCTTTTGCTTGCTGTAGTGATAGTTCTCAGGTGAAGAGTGACAAACTCTTAGTTGATTGTGGTGCTACTACTCACATTTTCAACGATGTGTCCAAATTTGTTCAATTTGATGACAATTTTGATCCTGAGAAACATTACATTGAACTTGCAAATGGGGAAAGGCAAAACAATATCGCATTGAAAAGGGGGAATGTGAATGTAACAATCATGAGCAAGAATGGTAAATATGTTACAGCTTCACTCAAAAATGCTTTGTATGTACCATCATACCCCCAGAACATAATTTTCAGTCCAAGCAGCCACTGAGAAGGGCGTTAAGGTTTCGTTCCAACCAGACTCAGCTGAAATTATCTACAAAGATGGCACAAAATTCAACATTGAGAAGCATGGCAGGTTGTATTATCTGCAAACTTTTGATCAAAATGTTGAAACTGATCGCATGAATTATGCAAACGATTTGAAAGGTTGGCACGAAATCTTGGGTCACTGCAATGTTGATGATGTACTAAAACTTGAAAAAGTGGTTAAGGGCATGACAGTGACAGACAAGACAGACAGACCTGATGAATGTGATGTGTGCGTGCGTGGCAAGATGAAAAATGACAGAAACAAGGGGCCACGACAGACTCGTTCAACTGTACCTTTACATTTAGTTCATACTGACCTTGCAGAGCCAATTACCCCATCTTCAAAAGATGATTTCAAATATGCCATGAGTTTCACTGATGATTATTCAGGAGCTGTTTTTGTGTACTTCTTGAAGAAAAAGAGTGATGTTGTTGTAGCAACCGAAAAGTTTCTGGCGGATTCTGCTCCTTTTGGCAAAGTAAAAGCAATGAGGTCAGATAATGGTACAGAATTTTGTTCTGAGGCATTCGTCTCGCTTCTCAGGAAGAACAAAATAAAACATGAAAAATCTGCGCCTTACTCGCCACATCAAAATGGCACAGCTGAGAGGTATTGGCGTACCCTGTTTGAAATGGGCCGTTGTTTGCTCATTCAGGCTGAGCTCCCGAAGGAGCTGTGGCCGTACGCAGTTATGGCAGCTGCTTACATACGCAATAGGTGTTATTGCAAGCGCATCAATCAGACACCTTACTCTGCCCTGACTGGACACACTCCAAACTTGTCCAACATGAGGATATTTGGGTGCGAGTGTTTTGCATACACTCAAGACAAAAAGAAACTTGATGACAGATGCAAAAGGGGTATCTTTGTGGGTTATGACAGGGACAGCCAGCATACTTGGTGTACTTTACAGAGACAAATAAGGTGGGACGGTACAGAAGGGTTGAATTTATGACAAAGAAACCCACATCAACATTTGTGACAAAGAAAAACACACTGACAAGAAACTTGACTGATCAGAAAACACAGACAGAAAGTTGTCTTGACATGGATGATTTGATGTTGAAGCGCAATGATGATGTTGAGGTTAGTAATAAACCCAGTACACATGATGAGAAGACAGAAATTCCACCCACTCAAGGGAGGTCAGAGTGTATGTCCGATGAAAAAGTACCTTCCGCAGAACGAAGGTATCCCAACAGAGAACGAAATCCCCCAGTTCGTTTGGCTGATTATGAAACAAACCTTGGTGATGTTGATGATGATCAAATCATGATGAATATTGACTACTGTTACAAATTTGCAGCTTTTCCACAATCTTACAGTGAGGCTATTAAATCCCCTGAGTCTATTCTGTGGAAAGAAGCAATGAAAGATGAAATTCAGTCTTTGGAAGAGAATGAGACGTTCACACTGACCACCCTACCCGAGGGTAGAAAAGCAGTGGGGGGACGTTGGGTATACACTGTAAAAGAAAGAGGTGATGGGTCACATCTCCACAAAGCTAGATTTGTAGCAAAAGGGTACAGTCAAGTTGCAGGCATTGATTACACTGACACTTTTGCACCGACTGCAAATTTGACCTCTATTCGTACAGTGATGCAACTTGCTGCACAATATGACTTGATTCTACACCAAATGGATGTGAAAAGTGCATATCTAAATGCACCAATTGATTGCGAAATCTACATGGAACAACCAGAGGGTTTTCAAACTCAATCCAAAAATGGAGAGAAGCTTGTTTATAAGCTGAACAAGTCTTTATATGGCCTGAAACAATCTGGTAGAAACTGGAATAACATGCTTCACAGGCATTTGGTGCAGAACAAATTTGAACAGAGTCCTACTGACCATTGTGTCTACACCAAACATGATGGAGACAAAATGGTTATCATTGTTGTGTGGGTTGATGACCTGATTGTGGGTGCAAATAGTGAAAAATTGCTATCTGAAAACAAGCAAATTTTCAAAGACCGATTCCAAATGAAAGATCTTGGAAAACTCTCTTACTTTCTGGGTATGGATTTTGAACAAGGTGTAGGGTATGTAAAGATGAACCAGAAAAGATACATAGAAAAAATGCTGGAAAAATTTGACATGATTGATTGCAAACCAAGATCCACTCTTGTGAACAAAAAATTGGGAACAGTGAAGATGGTGATCCAATTGACGGCAGAAAATACCGTGAAAATGTGGGCACTTTGATTTACGTCATGATTTGTACCAGGCCTGACATAGGTTGGATTGTCACTAAATTGTCACAGCATTTATCAAAACCTCTAGCTTCTCATTGGGTTGCTGTGAAACGTGTTGAGATATCTGAAAGGTACAATGGACTATGGATTGATTTTCAGGAAAATAATGAAGGCTTATCATTGATAGGCTATAGTGATGCTGATTGGGCGTCGTCCTCTGAAGACAGACGCAGCACTACTGGATATTGTTTTTCACTGTCCAAGACTGGACCTCTCATTTCTTGGAAATCAAGAAAACGGCCAACCGTGGCCTTGTCCACATGTGAGGCAGAATATATTGCTCTTGCAGCCACTGTTCAGGAAAGCTTATATTTGAGCCAGTTACTAGAGGACATTAACAGAAAGAACAGTTATGGTCCTGTGTTGATTCTGGAAGACAATCAAGGCACAATCGCTTTGGCAAACAATCCTGTCAGTAGACAAAGATCTAAACACATTGACATCCGCTATCATTTCGTCAGAGATGTTTTGAACAAAAAGAAAATTGAACTGAAATATTGTCCTACTTCTGAAATGCTGGCAGATGTCATGACCAAACCTGCTGCAAAACTCCAATTGCAAAAATTCAAGAATCTGATTTTTGGCTAATTTAACAGGGCATAACATAAATGTTGTTACTGCTACAACATTTCCTGTTACACAAATTGAAGCTCTTAATTTTGAGGGTTAAATGTCAGTTGAGTTTGTAGAGGTTATATTGTTATATTTAGGATTCTTGTGTTTGTGTGTGCGAGATATAATTTCTTGCGATCAAGTGGGGGTGTTAAGATAGGCATGTGATCTTAGAATTATGTCCCTTGTTACCAAAAAATAAATACCGGTGGCGCCCTCTTGCTTCTTTGCCAACGGTCCAAGCGTGAACGTGCATTTTTGTTATGCAGTGAGAAAAAGACGTTTGTTATGTCTTTGTTCATTTTCCTCCATCATGTCACTGCCAACAAGCCTGTACAACGAAATCTGCATCTGATGCAACACTAACACATAAATCGTGTGTCAGCGGTAGAGCAGAGAGTGTAAATTTACACTCTCTGTATGTAACAAGCATTTATGCAAACTTTACTACTCCAATAAACTGGTGTCTAGCCAGATGCAATGCTGAAACAAATATGTGCGGTTCTGCTTTTATGCCGCAAGGCACTTCAACGTACAGATCCAGAACCAGAGACGGCTGGTCATTCAAGTTTCATCGCAATTGAGAGTTAGGTTTTGCACAGCCATGCTCAGAAGATGATAACGCGCTGTTGAACGTGGACATCTCTACAATGGTGGGCGGGGTACAATCGGGGCAGCCTGAGGGGAGAAAGTTGTGGTGATCCAGGCTAGACAGAAAAACCACTGTCGAGGTGTTCAGCAGGATGAACTGTAGAAGAAATCAACGTCCATGTGGGTCAAGGCTAGCTCAGCAATGGCTTCTATCGATCTAGTCCGATTTTACTTTGTGTACTACAGAAACATTTTTTGGTCCACGGACATTCAAAAATTGGTATTTAGCTTAGCAAAAGTTGAACTGGATTAAATTTTGATTGTGACAAATATTTGTCACAGTCAAAAATCCAGGAAAGGAGGTTCTTTCAACTTAGGGAGTTGGTACTGGCTGCACTGATAAAAAAAAATGGCAGCTTTGTTTTGATTTCAATACTAACCCAGCAGCCTGTGTTTAGTTTTTTTTGTGTGCGTACAGGTAAGATAAACTGTCAAGAATTATCATCAGATCATAATTAAAACAAAAAGTAATAATCCTTGTACTCGCTGCACTGATGCTGTATAAAATACTTAATGACCAAGTCGACTTCGACAAAACCAAGATCCAACCTGCCCCTGTCAGACAGTGTAGGGGAAATCAACACAAGCTCCGCCAGCTGCAGTGCCACACCGACTATCGTCAGGCGCCCCTTCCTCCCCAACACCATCAGGGACTGGAACAATCTGCCGGACGAGGTGGCTGGAGCCACCACTCTTGACACTTTCGTGTCAAGAGTTCACTGATCCCCTCTTCACCCTCCCCTCTCCCCTCCCCCATTAGACCCCCCCCCCCCTCTCCCCTGCCCACCCCCCGATTCTCCCTCCCGCTGCGCAGACCCAGTTGTTGTTAATATGCCAAAATAATCAACTTGATGATTGTGGGCATTATATCAAGAAGAAGAAGAAGATAAAAAAAAAATGGCAGCTTTGTTTTGATTTCAATACTAACCCAGCAGCAGCCTGTGTTTAGTTTTTTTGTGTGCGTACAGGTAAGATAAACTGTCAAGAATTATTATCAGATCATAATCAAAACAAAAAGTAATAATCCTTAACAAACTATGTCAAAACAAAATGGTGTCACAAAGAATGCACAACACTTGCAGACCGGGACTTCAGCTATCTGAGCGAGAATACCGAGATAGAAGGGATAGAACAGATCTATAGAAAATGCTACGCAGGGGAGGGGAAAAGAAAACTAGAATGGAAGCTAAAATAGACAGACGATCAGGCTGTTCGGTAAGGTAGAGGAAAGACTAGAAAAAGGGTGTAGCGGAAAGGCTCTGGAAGAAACGATAGAGGAGGTTGTAGAGAAAAAGGTGGCAGAACTGTGAGAAGAGAAGGTGGAGAAAGAAAAAAGAGTTGAACCTGATTTTTACCAACATTCCAGGGAATGGTAGTGAGAACAGAGAAGAAAGAGTGAAAGGGGATAAAGAACATATACAAAAAGTCATTGAAAAGATCTGTCCTCACCTGAAAGAGGAGACTTTCCAGGAGCCAGTGAGACTTGGAAAGTTCAGCATCGGGTCAAAAACCAGACTGCTCAGAGTAAGTGTCAAAACAAAGGAAGTATAAAAAAAAAGAAAAAAAAAGAAATTTTGAGAAATGCCTGCAAATCAATGTAGGGGTGATATATCAGGAAAAAAAGGGTATACAACTACCCAGATTATACACCAAATGAGAGACAAAAGAACAAGGAACTAAGGGAAGACCTCTGACAAAGGATAGAGAAGGGAGAAAAAGACATCGGAATCAGAGGTGGGAAAATTGTGCGTGCACAGTGGAAACCCAGGCCTGGCCAGGGTGACCAGGCAGAACACTGACAATCCAGCTACAAGAAAAATGAGCAAGTGAATAGTTTCAATAAGAATGTAGATAGAAAACCTGTACAGGAACTTTCATACACATTCTTCTATACAAATGCAGATGGACTGTTAAACAAAAAAGATGAATAACTTGCATTAGCTGAAGAAAGTAAACCACATATTATGGTAGTAACAGAATCTACAGCAAAAAGGAAAAAAAAAAACAGAAAAAGGTAAATATTGTTGAATATTCAATACCAGGTTATGAACTATTCTTCAATGAGAATCCCAAAAGGGGTATAACTTTACATGCGAAGGGTTCTATAAACGCCAAAGAATACAAGCTTATGAAAAATAATGACTTTGATGAAAGCTTGTGGATTACCTTTTCAAATAAGGATAGACAAAAAATACTGATAGGAACTATTTACAAAAGTCCAAACACAATTGAAAATGAAGAAAAAATGTTTGAGTTGTTGAAGCAAATTAGGTTCGAAAAATTCAACTATGTCTGTATTACTGGTGATTTTAACTTCCAGACATTGATTGGCAAGGTACTGGCTGTGGTGAAAGAGGAAAAAAGTTTATAAATTGCTTACAAGATGCATTTTTTAATGAAATGGTGAAACAACTAACAAGACATAGAGAGGGACAAAAATAAAAGAGACTGGATTTAATACTCCTTAATGATGAAAACATCGTATCAGACATTAACACTTAGCTCCTATAGGCAAAAGTTATCATGAGGTTTTAATGTTCTCTTTGTACTTAGGGGAGGACCAAGAGAAAGAAGAGCCAAAGCAGTCATATAATTTTAAGAAAGGGAAGTTTATGCAAATGAAAGAACTGAAGAAGACTGACTGGAATGAACTCAATGATCTCAGTGTCGAACAATGCTGGAGGGAAATTAAAAGTACTTTTAAATTCCTTAATAGAAAACAACGTTCCAAAACAAATTATTAAGAATAATATAAAAAAAAAAGAAGAGAGAAACCAAAGTGGATGAATGCAAAGATAATGAAGTTTGTGAAAAAAAAAAAAGAAACATGATATGCACCAGAAGTTCCTAGTCACTAAGCAGGGAAAAGATGATCAAAATTATATTAAAGCATGTAATACTTGTAAAAAAAAAAGAAAAGAAAAGCAAAAAAGGAATTTGAAAAGAAGCTATCAAAGGAATGTTAAAAACACACCGAAAGTATTCTGGAGATACATACAATCAATAACAAAGATAAATACAGTAGTGAGTCCTTTAGTAACAAAAGAGGGTGACACAGTAGAGACAGTAAGGCAGATATTTTGAATGCATTTTTTTTCTTGTGTATTCACGAGGGAAATATCAATAATATGCCTACTCTAAGTCCAGCTTCAAGGTCAAAAGGTATCATTTTGGAAAATGTACATTTCTGTGACATCAATAAAAAAGAAACTTCACAATCTATGAACCCTAATAAGGCATGTGTTCATGTTGCCATTTCATCAAGACTACTAAAAGAACTAAATGAGGAGATTGCCTTCCCACTTTATATACCCTTTACTAAATGTGTTGAAGAGATGATAGTGCCTTCAGACTGGAAAACAGCTACAGTTATACCAGTATTAGAGAAAGGTAAGAGAACAGACCCAGGTTATCATAGACCAGTGAGTTTAACATGCATCATATGCAAAATTTTAGAATCATTTATTAGGGATGCTGTTGTTAAACATATAGTATGACGGAAAATAAATTATATGCTAAGAGCCAACACGGATTTCGCACAAACAGGTCTTGTGTGATTCAACTTCTAGAAGTGATGGAAGACTTCACAAATGAGATAGATAAAGGAGAGAATATAGATGCATTGTACTTGGACTTTAAACAAGCATTTTTATTCAGCATCGGTTATGTAATTCTCTTGAAGGAGCCAATCGGTAGCAACTCTCATCCACAACGGTTGCTTCTTTTTAGGTTTGAAATATTTTGTACTTACTCTTTACTCACAGCCCTACTCTACTCTATTATTCGTTATTACTATCAATATTTCTAATAAACCAATAATAAACTACTAAAGGTTAGAAAGAATAACCCACACAAGACCCAATCTGAAAGTAGATAAACAAACCGGGTCATTTCTGGAAGGGAAGTAACACCCCT
Source organism: Conus ventricosus (assembly GCA_018398815.1). Lineage (NCBI taxonomy): Eukaryota > Metazoa > Mollusca > Gastropoda > Neogastropoda > Conidae > Conus > Conus ventricosus. The sequence continues at coordinate 85,075,984 of CM031607.1, read as the reverse complement.
GTGTCTGGTTGCCAACTCTGGGAGCTAATATGTGAGGTTGCTTCCCTTTGACCACAAATGTCATTGACATGTCGCAAAAGAAATTGGAGTCTTATGGAATAGTAGGAAATGTACTTGGTTGGGTAAGAGACTTTCTATCAAAAAGAGCTCAAAAGGTAAGGATTGTTCATTCCTTCTCTCGTAGTGCTGATGTTATTAGTGGGATACCACAAGGCAGTATTTTGGGACCAATATTATTCACTGTGTTTATAAATGATCTCCCTGTAGAACTAAAGAGTACATGTAAAATTTTTGCAGTTCACACAAAACTTTATAATTCTCCGAAATTGCATAAAGAATTACAAAGGATACTGAAACATTAGCACAGTGGTCTGATACTTGGAACCTATCTTTCAATGCAGAAAAAGGTAAAGTAATTCATATTGGAAAATCAAACCTACAGAATGATTATATAATGAAAATTAGGGACAAGGAAATAAAATTATCTAAATGTGAGGAAGAGAAGGACCTAAATGTGACTTTCGACAAACATTTGCTATTTGACAAACATATTGTGAATTGTATTAACAAGGCCAACGGAATGATTGGAGAAAAAAATCTTTACATTTATAGAAAATGACACACTTTTTAACAATTGTTCAAGACATTAGTTAAACCCATTCTTGAATATGGCAATACTATATGGTATCCAATGCTAAAGAGACAGTCAGAAGCTCTAGAATAGGTTCAAAGAAGAGCTACAAAGATATGATCCGTAGTATAAAAGATTGCTCATACCAAGAAAGATTAAAATATTTACAACTTCCAACATTTAAAGCAAGAAGAATAAGAGGGGACCTGATTCAGACATATAAGATGTTTAATGGTATTGATGATATTGACAAATCATGCTTTTTTGGTACTACACAGATCAATACTACAAGAAGCAGTGAAGATAAGACATTCAAACAATATTCCAGAACTAATTTGAGAAAATATACATTTACTAACAGGGTAATCAATTTTTGGAATGAATTAATAACTAACATCAGACATGCACCTAGTATAAATATATTTTAAAACGTCATAGATATGCATGAATTAATAACTAAAATGAAATGTGAATTGGATGGATAAAGAAGACTGAGCTAGTCTACGACTGGACCAACAAACGCCAAAAACAAAAGCAAAAAAAATAAATAAATAAATAAAATAAGATAGAAGGGGCGTAAAAAGCCTAAATAGGCTCAGTTGTTTTTATACAACGCCCAAATCCTGATCCTGATCCTGATCCTGTCCGTGACCCAGATCTGGTGGATAAGAAGACGTAATCATTTATGTCTGACCAACACACTTTGTGTTAAAACATCCGCATTAACTGAAGACATGATAACACATGGAGACTGCAATAGATCAGCTGCTGGAGCACCAGACTGGTATTCATGGTGATCATGGGGGTGAGTGAGTGAGTTCTGTCATTTAGATTCTGTTCACACTCAGTGATGTTAGACTTTAGAAAAAAAATAATAAAGAAAAAATTTATTAAAAAAAAAAGAAGTAGAGAGCAGAAAGGGAGTGTTTATATAAATCCATTAATTTGATGCATGGAAAGCACTTTTGCTATTTGCACATTTTCTGGTTTGTGGGTTATTGTTTTGGTAGAATCATGAATAGTCACATCCACGTTTGATTCTTTATATAATGAAGTTAATTTTGAACAATGAAGAAGAATATGGTCCACTGATAGAAGGTATGAACAATCGCATGCAACATTTTGGGAAAACTTGGTTTTCGACGAATTCAGTCACAGCTTGTAGATTAAAGAGGACAAATATCGTGGACATGATAAGATTTAATACATCTCTGGAAGGTGTCCACTGTTCACGCATGTTTCTAACAACGAATTAATGATCCTTGGGGTGAGGAAGGGGGGGGGGGGGGGGGGATGTAGAATAGCATCTGTCACAAATTTAGTTATCATTATCAATGTTTCCCTTAGACGAGTCTGTCTTGTCAACAATGCTCAGAAGAAAACGAATAAAAGCTCTTTACACAAAATACACATTACGTGAAGACAAAATGTTTACAAAAAGCAAACATGGATAGAAATGTTTTCATAGAAACAAAGTAAATCAAACATATTGCTGCACGGACACACAAAAATCATGGAAGTTTCTACAAAAGCAAAACAAATTAAAAGGAATTAACAAACGAAGCAAATAATTATATACAATAAAATAAATATTGACATAAAGCAAAAGAAAAGTATGTTCAGATAGGAAAATAAATCTACAATGACATTGGAAAACGAATGAAAACAGCAAAAAAAACAAAAAACAGCAACAATGAAAATATTTTCTTTATAAATATCAAAACACCATGAACGAAAAAGTATACTTACGAAAGAAAACAAATGTAAAATGTTAGCAGAAAAAAAAGTGACACAATTTTGACTCCAGAAGAAAAATCAAAGAGGATAAAATAAAAGCAAATCAATTATATCCACATGAAATAAAGTAAAAACAATAAAACACATCAAAATATTTACACACACAAAATCCACATAGACACACAAAAAGCAATACAAACTATTTACTATAAGCGAAAAACAATTTAGACACTGGTTTGTAAAGACCACAAACACTCGAGGACAACAGAAAAAGATCAAAACGACATCTGTCACTGTGCATTTACTTAACAGGATCAAAACTGTTACAGCAAAAGGAGGCTTCAAGCAGAAGGAGTGATATGCCAGTCTTTTCAGGAGTTCCTACAAGGCATGCTCCTCTTTATTCATTTCAGTTAACATGATAAAAAATGTCCTGATTAAAAAATATACCCCCAGTCATACTTTATTTCATATTGCCGCCCACTAAATACTAACCAGTATGCTTTGGTGACAAAATGATGCACAGCATCACACTAGTTCTTTCTCTTGACAATGTACAAAAGGCATGTACGTGAACACCAGCCACCTTGGTGCAGTGGTTAGTGCTTCTGGCTGTGTGCTGGGATGCCATGGGTTCCACTCCCGTTAGTAGCATTTATTTGTGGCATTATTTACATTCTGGGCGGCTCCATCCCAGCGCTGAGTGTGTTATGGGCTCCAATCAGAAGCTTGGAGCCACAAAGGTGGGTTTGGTCCACTTGGTGGATGCGTTGAGAGAGAAAGAGAGAGAGGTGGGTCTGCTCTCTCTCTCTTCTTCTCACACACACACACACACGCACGCACACGCGCACGCTCACACACACACACACACACACACACACACACACACACACACACAACTACAGAGAGAGAGAGATGGGTGTAAGGGAAGGACTGAAAAAAGTATATCAGAACAACTGTCTTGAAAGATAATCCATCGGTCATTAGCATAGCATCCATCACAGTTTCCGTTATCATTATCAATGTTTTCCCAAGACGACTCCTTCACATCAACAGATAAAAACTCTTTACACAAAATACACATATTATGTAAAGATGAAATGTTTACAAGACAAGATAAGATAATGTTGCTTATAGCCCAGCCGACCGCAAAGGGCCACATCAGGGCTGAAATGTTTACAAAGAGCAAACATGGATAGAAATCTTTTCACAGAAACAAATCAAATCAAAGATATTTCTGCATGCACACACAAAAATAATGAAAGTTCCTACAAAAGCAACACAAATGAAAAGGGGCTGTTTTAAACGAAAACAACAAGTCAATAATGATCACACAGAAACAAAGCAAATGAAAGAATTCAACTGAATGAAACATATACATCAAAATGAATACTGACACAAAACAAAAGAAAAATATGTTAACATAAGAAAATAAATCTTCAAAAATATTCAGTCAGAAAACAAAAGATATAGAAAACAAGAACAACAATGAAAAAACAACAACTTTTTTTTAACATCAATACACCATGAATGAAAAATTTAAATGCAAAAGAAAACAAATCTAAAACCTTTGCACAAAGTCAAAAGATACTGACACAAGATTTACTCCAGAAGCAAACAAATTAAAGATGGTAACATAAAAGCAAATCGATTATATCCACATGAAATAAAGTGAAAATAAAACACATCAAAATATTTACACATACACACATAAAATCCGCATAGACACACAAAAAGCCATCAAAACCATTCACAATCAATGAAGAACAATTTAAACACTGGTTTATAAAGACCACATACACACCAAGGACAAAGACGATCAAATGACATCTATCACTGTGCATTTACTTAATATGATCAAAACTCTTACAGCACAAAGAAGGTATAAGTAGAGGGAGTAATATGTCAGTCTCTTCAGGAGCTGCACAGAGTTCCTACAAGG
>CM031607.1:84970041-85070674 GCA_018398815.1 Conus ventricosus | reverse complement strand
ATGGCAGTTTCCACACCGTACAGACTGGATAAAAAGAATGTAAGTGGCTGTCAATATTTGATGCAGGTATGGTATAACTTTGACCGCCACTCCGGGTGCTACTTTATTCAATACTAGTTGTTCTATTGGAATATCAATTACTTTAGCTCTGCCTTTGAAAAGGTGTTAAGTTTAATAAAAGCTCTTCTCTCTCAAAGGGGTTCCATTCTAATTTCCTCATGTTCTTCCTGTATTCCCTTTTCTCTGATGGGGTTCCCTGTTACGAACCGTGCTGCTCTCTTTTCTGAATCTTTTCAAGGTTATCAATGTCCTTTAAATGGTAAGGATCCCGGAAACTGAGCAACCATATTCCAGTACTGGTCTAACCAGTGTTTTGTAGCAGTCGTCTTTAACCTTTTGGGGGCAGTCATTGATATTCCTGTATAAGAAAGCTAAGATGTTATTTGCTTTCTTACATACTAAATTGTAATGTTTTCTTTCCATTTGAGACGACTATCTATAATCACGCCTAAATATTTTGCAGCATTAGTTTCTTTAAGAATAGTATTAGGGATAGAATAATCTGATCTAATTAGTGAGCGTTTGTTACATATACGCAACACTTGGCACTTTTGAGGATGAAATTCCATTTTCCAAGTTCTTTCCCACTCTTGTAAAGCGTTTAGATCTTCTTGTAGAATGCGTGTATCATTCTTGCTTCTAATTGTTCTATATACTAAACTGTCATCTGCAAAAAGCCTTATAGTAGTTCCAGGAGAGAGATTTCTACTTATGTCATTTATATAAATTAAGAAAAACAAGGGCCCCAAACAGTTCCCTGTGGTACACCTGACAAGACGGGTTTACAATGGATGACGACCCCTTCCACAACAACTTTCTGCGTTCTCCCAACCTTACCGAACAGCCTGATCGTCTGTCTATTTTTGCCAACATTCAGTTTTCTTTTCCCCTCCCCTGCATAGCTGGTGACCTACTCGTTTTTGAGTGAACCAGTATTTTAGGAAGAAGATACATTTTCTATCTATAGATCCGTTCAAATCCCTTCTATCTCGGTATTCTCCGCTCAGATAGCTGAAGTCCCGGTCTGCAAGTGTTGTGCATTCTTGTGACACCATTTTGTTTTGACATAGTTTTTACTTTTTTGTTTTGATTATGATCTGATAATAATTCTTGAGAGTTTTATCTTACCTGTACCACAAAAAAAAAAATAAACACAAGCTGCTGATTAGTATTGAAATCAAAACAAAGCTGCCATTTTTTTTTTTTATCAGTGCTGCAGTACCAACCCCCTAAGTTGAAAGAACCTCCTTTCCTGCAGTTCAATATTGCTAAGCTTTATAGCAATTTTTGAATGTCCATGGACCAAAAAAAGCTTCTGTAGTACACAAAGTAAAATCGACTAGGTCGATAGAAGCCATTGCTGAGCTAGCCTTGACCTTGACCCACATGGACGTTGGTTTCTTCTACAGTTCATCCTGCTGCCCGGGCATGATGTACCTCGACAGTAGTTTTTCTGTCTAGCCGGGATCACCACAACTGTCTCCCCTTCTCCCCTCAGGCTGCCCTGATTGTACCCGCCAACCACTGTAGAGATGTCGACGTTCAACAGCGCGTTATCATCTTCTAAGCACGGCTGTGCAAAACCTCTCAAATGCGATGAAACTTGAATGACTAGCAGTCTCAGAGATGGTTCAGGAAAACAAAGAGAGGAAAAAATCATTTCAATCCAGACTTCACCCCGTTACAGAGCAGAGACACAGGGAATTGAAGAACTTGCTTGAAACCAAGAAGAAGGAAACAGGAGAAAATGACTGGATCATAAGAGGTGGAAAATTGTTAAGAGGTTGGCCAGGGGTGCTGGAGCAGGTTGAATTTACCATCGTTAAAGTTCCGACGAATAAGGGGAGACTTGATTGAGACTTACAAGCTATTTAAGGGACTTAACAGTACAAATTTTAACACATTTTTTCAACTAACCACTAATCAAATTACAAGAAATTCTGATAACAAAATCCAAATTAAATATTGTCGCACTAATATTAGAAAATTTTCATTTAGTAACAGAGTGGCACCGTATTGGAACAAACTACCTGCACACATTAAAAAAGCAAAAGATTTGAATACTTTTAAAAACCTTCTGGATACTAACGCTGAGTTAAATATGTTAAAATTTCAATTTGATTGATAAAAATAGATTAAAATATATCCTGAGCATATGCCTGCATTAAGCAACCAATGTTTATGAAATAAGAAAAATTGGGACACAAAAAGCTGTGAGGCTATCAAAGTCCCAAGTGAACTGAACTGAACTGAACTGAACTGAACTATACGTTGAAGGGCCTTGCGGCATAAAAGCAGAACCGCCCGTATTTGTTTCAGCATTGTATCTGGCTAACACCAGTTTTATTGGAATAGTTAAGTTTGATTTAACACTCTCTGCTCGGGCCACCGACACACGATTTCTGCAATAGTGTTGGATCAGATGCAGACTTAGTTGAACAGGCTGCACACATCAAGAATTAACGCGGCAAGGCCTTGAGCGAGTATTTTATAAACTGACACAATTAGATTATTTCGAGAATTTTTTTTATTGTGTCTGATGGTTGATTCTCCTCATTTTCCTTCATATGGCCATCAAGGTTTGTACAAGCCAAGTGGTTCCAAGCAGACAGACTAAAATCAAAGGAATGGGACTACTTGTGGTTTCCAGCTGGTGCAAACAAGGGGTGAGTGCAAGGCCTGAATGTGACGTCAACTAAAGGGAAGGTCACGTGTTTGAAGACTGTGATTTCATCAGTGAAAATCACCCAAAACATGGAAATAATTGGTGGGGAGTGTTCTTTTGATCAATGACAGTTTAACAGTAAAAGTTAGTGCAAACTCATGGTGGGCCTCAAAACCCTGACATGTATTCTGTATTGTGTTAGTGCAAAATCCTAATTGGGGTGTGAAGTTTCTACATGAATTTTGACATTTTCACATTTAATTGAAAACTAGCATAGGCCCTCCCTGTCATCAATTTGGGCAGAAACCACCAAACAATGAGGCTAGATGGAGTGACAACACCTTGTTAGTTTTTTTTTTTTTTTGTTTGCTTGAAAATTCTGCTACTTTGTGTCCCTTTTCACCATTACTCTTATTTAATTTTTTTTTAATAAGTTATGTTTGTCTCATTGAAAAATAATGTGATTCTTTCTTGGCCCCCCCCCCCCCCCCCCCCCCCCCAATTTTTTCAATACAGTTTGGTATTTTATGTGTTAATATATTTTTTTCTTTTATCCATGTGTACAATAAACACAGAAAGCCTATGCAATGTGGGGGAGGTGTGTGCATTTGTTTGCCCTCCTTCTGCAGTCTATCTTATTCCCTTGTCCTCCTCCCCCCTCCCCCACCGCATGCACTGTTCTCGCCCGATAACCACCCCCCCCCCCCCCCCCCCACACACCACACAAAAGCTTCTCTCCTTCCCCTCACTTTCTTTAAAAAAAATATCCTGTGGACTCTTTGTAAAACGGCCCAGCAGAGGTGAATGGTAGAAACGACAGTAAGTTGTGGGATAGGGTGGAATGGTGCGTGTGCATGGGTGGAACAGGATGGGCATTCTAGGGTATTCTGTGCTCATATGTATGGTTTCACAATAACATGTAGTCGGTCTCTTAAAATGTGGATTTATGTATGACCATCTGCTGTACAGAGAACCAAAAGGCTGTAGTCTTCATTCAGGTCAGTTATGTTTATATTCGCGTGTGTGTGCGTGTGTGTGTGCGCGCGCGCGCGTGTGTGAGAGAGAGCGAGACAGAGAGAAAATGTGCCTGCACTAAAAGTGGGAGTGATGGGGGAGGGGGCAATAACATACCTACACCAACACCCACGTGCACAGGAAAGGGAAGGGGAAAGGAAACTCATATAAGGAGATGGTACATGAAACTGAAAGGATTTGGATAGCCATCACAGCTCTCCATCAGACACTGTACCATCCAGAATGGTCACAATGAATTAAGGCTTCCTTGATGAAGGCACACGCTTACAAAGTGTGTGAACTGGTGTAACTCCTTGCCCGGCCCCAACTGGTCGTATTTGTTCTTGTTTTCTTTGCATCCAATGTTTCTGATCTCTGAAAAAACACTGACATCGAAGGTCACCTGTTAAATGAAAGTTTAGAGCTGTTAATGGCAGTTTAGAGCAACACCCCTCAACAATGAGATCACAACTCAGACATTGCAATAAGAAATGACCAAAGTGATGGAAAGGAGCAAGTTATGTGCCATGGTTCAGATATCGACAGCAACTTGGACCTAGAGGCTTGGAATGTCATGTGCACAGGGTCCAAACGTGCACAATGTCATGTCAAAAACCAACAATGTGTGCAACGCCACATCAAAAACGAACAATTTTCATTTAACACTTACCTATATGAAAACATCATAGTGCATTGCAAGCTGTCAGTCTGACAAACAGAATATTGTTCTAAAAATATGAAAACAGAAAAATGTTCCCCTTCAATCAATTAAACATTAATTACTTGCACGTTGATCCAGTAGTAAGATATCCACCGCTCTTCATCAGACATGTCCAGCTACAAGAAGACAGCAGCTTTCAGCGCTCTGGGTGGGTGTTTTTTTTAACTTTCTTTTACTGAGTATTTTCGTACATGTAGATCCATGGGTGAAGCAACAGTTGATATCTTAGTGAATGACAATATGCATCAGGTTTAAAATCAACCATTTCTTAGGCAAGAATGCATCATTCTGGAAACGCTGCCAACCTTCTAGAGTCAAATTTCCGGAACCATAGGAAGAACTGCATGGTTTGAGTGAAGAAGAGGCAGTTCAGTTTTGGATTGAAAGCATTTCTACCCACACCACCCCCCACACTTCAGTTGTAGATGTGGGGATTGAAAAGAAAATGTGTCCACACATACACTCCACCCCCCACACTTCAGTTGTTAGATGTGGGGTTGAAAAGAAAATGTGTCCACACATACACTCCACCCCCCACACTTCAGTTGTTAGATGTGGGGATTGAAAAGAAAATGTGTCCACACATACACTCCACCCCCCACACTTCAGTTGTTAGATGTGGGGATTGAAAAGAAAATGTGTCCACACATACACTCCACCCCCCACACTTCAGTTGTTAGATGTGGGGATTGAAAAGAAAACGTGTCCACACATACACTCCACCCCCCACACTTCAGTTGTTAGATGTGGGGATTGAAAAGAAAATGTGTCCACACATATAACCGCCAACATATACCCATCATCATTTGGGTTTCATTCTGTGATGCTTTGTATCCTTATTCAGGAATGACACCCCGATGTCCATATTTCATACTAAATTTTTGAAATTCTGCTTTTCGCACTCCATTCAGGATCGATTTCTTAATATATGCAAATTGCAGAAATATTCAGGAGGGTTAGCAGCCTTGTGAAAATTGTTAATTTTTCTCCCAAACTTCTTTCTGGGCGTGTGTGTGTGTGTGTGTGTGTGTGTGTCTGTGTGTGTGTGTGTGTAAGCAGGAAGTCTTGTTCATTACCTTTTACTTTTAGCCACACAAATCCACTCAAATGAAGCTTTGCAACTAGTGTTTGGAGAGAGAGAGAGAGAGAGAGAGAGAGGGGGGGGTAAATTTTCAATGTAAAAAAAACTTCATCTTAAAGGCTGAAGTCAGAAAAAAGCCTTTTTTTAAAAATTATGTACCATCATTGTTTTCTTGTTTCAATGCATGAAGAAGAAATAGTAAAGCGATGTGATAGGCAGACAATGCCATCTCATTCGTCACTCAGCCATGAACTGGAGTGCAGAACAAGCTCACTAAGACTGGCGACTGATGGTCAAATGGAACCCCACAAACAAGGAAAGGGGAAAGATAATTTGGTCAAGACAGAGCTGGGCTTGACATGATATTCTGCTGATGCTGCAGTCACTGGCATGGACCAGAACAAACAGGGATGGAGAGTGATTAATGCGAGGCATAGTGCTGTGTGTGGTGACAAGATCGTCTCACCAAATTGCCACTCAGGTATGTTTGAAAGATCATTTGCAATCCCAGTCACAATCCAGCCACATTCGTCTGTCATCAACCAACCACCTCCGTCAATCCCAGTCACAATCCAACCACAATTCGTCTGTCATCAACCAACCACCTCCATCAATCCCACTCACAATCCAACCACATTCGTCTGTCATCATCCAACCATCTCCGTCAATCCCAGTCACAATCCAACCACCTCCGTCAATCCCAGTCACAATCCAGCCACATTCGTCTGTCATCATCCAACCACCTCCGTCAATCCCAGTCACAATCCAGCCACATTTGTCTGTCATCAACCAACCATCTCCGTCAATCCCAGTCACAATCCAACCACATTCGTCTGTCATCAACCAACCACCTCCATCAATCCCAGTCACAATCCAACCACATTCGTCTGTCATCAACCAACCACCTCCATCAATCCCAGTCACAATCCAACCACATTCGTCTGTCATCAACCAACCACCTCCATCAATCCCAGTCACAATCCAACCACATTCGTCTGTCATCAACCAACCATCTCCGTCAATCCCAGTCACAATCCAGCCACATTCGTCTGTCATCAACCAACCATCTCCGTCAATCCCACTCACAATCCAACCACATTCGTCTGTCATCAACCAACACCCTCCATCAATCCCAGTCACAATCCAACCACGTTCGTCTGTCATCAACCAACCAACTCCATCAATCAAAGCCATAGCCTGATCTTAACAAACATGCCATGCTCACAGACAAATATGAATTCTCGCAAGTTTACTTCATGTACACATAAATACTGCAACAAAACAAACAAAAAGAATCTTTAGTTTTATCAGTTGACGACATTAAAAACCGCTTCAGTGAAATCACGAACATGTTCCAATGAATAAAACCATAGCTGGAGACATTTGCCGTCTGCTTCTCCAGACCACCAGCGATTGACCTTAACAATGTCACATACAGTATTTTCCATCATAATCAGGCAGATCTGTGAAGAGAACAATACCATACATTTTCTCATCCTAACGTGATTGTGGATCAGTGAAAGAAATGAACAGAATAGTTGAACTAGGGAATCTCCAGAATATGACATACCAACAATCAAAAGAGTATTGTCAAAACACGTCAACATTTCACTTATTCAATTTACCATACAGAATAGTTATGCCATCCAGAAATGATCCATGCATTACAAAATGGTACGACACAATTCACAAGTTACACAGCACATACACACCATGCATTTTATGATCTGAAGAAAGGACAAGGAGAGAAACAGTTCTAACTGAATTTCTGACAGTATAGATAGAATTACAATTACGGTACATCCACTACTCCAAACTTCAGACGATGAAAGTGTGGGGACATGACCAAGTATGTGAGTACAACCATCTGTCAACTGCTACTTGGTATACCTACACCCTTCCCTTCACATATATGTGAGTACAACCATCTGTTACCTGCTACTTGGTATACCTACACCCTTCCCTTCACATGCATGCCCCCCCCCCCCCCCCCCCCCCCCCCCCCCCCCCAGGCTTCAGTTTCCTGAATGAAAACAAGCACAAACTTCCCTCGCTCCACCCTCTCCATCTGCTGCCTTGTCCCAAGTGTTTGTCTTGTGGTCTGTTCGTGCTGACACTGTTCCCTGACAGCCTTCCATGCTCACACTGATGACTGCCTCCTGGTCAACAGTCAAGCACCACAGACACTGGTTCAGAATGCCAGGGAGCTCCCTTCATCCCATTCCCAGAGCAGGCCCGAGTTCAAAGAAAGGATCCTAATCCTATGATTTTCAGCAAGATTAGTTCTCGTCAGACACTGACGGAATGATCTTCAGTGAACAAAATGTCCAGTCAAATCCGAGTACCACAATGATCCCACAGCAATAACTTGTAAAGGTACACCATCTGATGCACTCCTGAAAACACTACGATTTCTCATATTGTGAAGAAGGCTGAATCAACATGAAAAAAAAAAGCCAAACGCGCTTCTATCAGTAGACATCTGTTTCTGTAAATACTTAACATGATTACTTTATATTGTTCAACTATTGCCCGTTATCTTGTGCAAAGAAAACAACCACACAAACAAGGGAAGTAAAAAATACTTTCTTGTAAAAACAAAAGCATCTTGCGTTACCAGGTACGATTCAAGTAGCCTATTTAAACATCTTGGATAATCTGTGCCACAGAGGAAAGGTTCATCACGCCCTATCACTAAGGGAGCCAGTGAAATCGTGTTTCCTTTTGACCAATCAGCAGACCCCTTTTGACATCTCTGGCACACCTTCCATCCATCGGCAGAGCCATACTGAACACTGCTAAATGACTTGTACCTGGACCTATTCCAAACATTACATATGCCCAGTCACCCCTTACACGGATCCACATGTCACACACACACTCCACTGCCAAACAAATGTCACATGATTGTGAAGAAATCGAACTGAAGGCAGCACAACAATGAAGACGGAAACATGAGCTACAGCTAGCCAATTTCTGAAGACACACATTGTTGAACAACCCAGCTTACTGGAACACAAAAAAGACAGGACAAGAGAAGGAAACAGGTATGACTGATCACGTCTGGTCTGTACACGATGTTGACAAGGATTTAAAAAAAAAAAGAGGAAGTGAGCAGAGGGCACAGCTGTGAGGGCAGCTGTCGGTTCTAGGGTTCATGTCAGAAAAGGACCCTCCCCGCCCACGTCACATGGCAATGACACCACACAGCACTCACTGGGGACCACACTCGCTGCTCAATCAGCTCCACAAGATAAAACGCCCTCAAGCATCTCCCCTGACATCGGCACCCTTTCTCATTGAGAGTGTCTGCCATCAACCTCACTCATCCAAACATTCTGGTGATAAGCAGTTAGCTGTCATATACATGTATACATGTGTTAATGGTACAACGAAGGAAGAGCCAAGAAAAAAAAAAAAAGAAAAGAAAAGAGAGCGTAGGATTCCCACCAACAACACAGTGAATCGTCAGAGGACTGTCCTGGCACGACACTGACAAGATCACAGTTTTGTCTCTGAGAAGGAGGGAGACAGGACAACTACGTGCAACTCTTCACATGGTCTTTCTTCAGAAATGTGGCAGGAGCCCCAATGTCCCAGCTCCAGTAAACAGCACCTAAAGAGATCATTTGGGTCGGTACAAACACTGGTCTGTGTTCCGCTGTCTTGCCCTCTCTCATGTGCATGCGAGGCCCGTGTCCTATCCATTGCGTATGGCAGTTATTTGTGCATGTTACCGTTAATATGAAGACCACCTCTCCCTCCAGACACTCCTCCGCCATTCAATTTATTCTCCCCCCCCCCCCCCCCCCCCCAAACTGTGTTGGCCATGGTGTGTTGGAGTGTTGTTTGCAGGCAGGCTGTCAGGGCATGCCCTACACGCGCCATGAACTGCAGCCTTCTGTCTCAGAGCAGCACAGTCACAGCTCTCTGTCAAGGATACGCAGCAAACAGGGCAGGCCTGCTGCCGTTGGTGCGCCGTCATGTGGGCAGGGTGTCAAACTGTGAACACTCAAAGAGACCGTCAGAGATGATGTGGGTGACCCCACAGTCCAGCCACTGGGACATGACCAGGGCCAGCAGGCGGCTCGGGTGGTGCAGGAACAGTTTGCGGTTGTGGGCAGGCGCGCCATGTGCAGCAGGGTGGAGGCTGCACGTCGCAGCATGTCCAGAGACGTGCCCAACGCTTCTGGATTGCTCTGCACTCCCGCCCCCACCCCTTGCTGCCCGGCCACCGCCATGGCTGACTGTTCTGCTGACTCTATGAACTCGATGAGCAGAGGAATGGACGGGTGCTGAAGAGCGATGGCGCGGGCAGCCACGGAATCACCCTGCACCAGGCGGGAGAGCAGGGCGATGGAGAACTCGCGGGGCACGGGCTGGGAGCGTTCAGCCAGGAGGCGAATGAGTCGCTCCAGGAGCAAGAGGATGCGGGAGAAGGGCGGGGTGGCCAGGACCAGGTCCACGTTCTCCTCATGGATGCACAGCTTGCACAGGGCCTCCAGGACCAGGCGCTGTGGGGACAGCTGGGAGGCGGAGGAGGCGGAGGGCAAGGGGTCGCAGGCGGCGGAGGAGGGGCAGACCATCCAGTGCAGCAGACCGTCCAGGATGGGCATGCACACCTCGCTGGCCATGTCACGCATGTGCATGTGGGAGCAGATGTTGGCCAGGATCACCAGCGCGTTCTCCCGCAAGGCTTCCAGCGTCTCCCACCACCACTCGGGGCAGGTGGCCCAGTCCTTCTCCCCTTCCTCCACCTCCTTCAGCCCCTCCCCTTCCTGGCCTTCCCCTTTCCCTGCCACCTCCTCCACCTTGACCTCCTCCTCCTGCTGTTCAAGGGGCAGGGCTGGGGGTGGTTTGGTCCGCAGGGGTGGCTGTGATGCAGCAGCAGCACCTGCCCCAGCAGCCACATCAGGCCATGGTGTTTGGCCAGCACTGCCTCATTGCCAGGGATGCAGGACAGACTGCGGAAGATGTTGGAGATGGCCACGCAGCGATGGCCCAGCTCCTCTTGCTCCGACTGCAATGTGGTCAACGGGGGCTCGTCAGGTCGGTACGCCTCCTCCTCCATCTCCTTGTCCTGCTCTTTGATCATCATGGCCACAATTTCTGCCGTCATCTCATCCTCTTCTTCTTTGGAGGCTGCACCTTTGCTTCCCGGGTCAGGGTCCGCCTTTTCTGAAGTGTCCTTTGCGCTAGGTTGATCTGGCATTTTGTCCTCGCTACATGTCCTTGTTCCCACTCCTCCTTCCTCACTCCTCAACTGTGGAGGCCCACACTTATCACCGCTCTCTTTCACATGACCAGCACTGCCTTTCACACTCTCTTCGTTGGAAACGGGACCACCTTCACCACTGTGTGATAACAAGGGAGGCGACAGGGAATCCTGGGACTGGCAGCACTGTGACCCTGAACCCTGTTCCTCCGTTTTGACGTCTGTGGGAGAGGCGATGCGATTCTGATGAAGCACTTGCTGACTATACACTTTGGAATGATCACAGAGGTCACCAGCACCGTGCGGCGAGGTCCCCCCCTCCGCACACCCGTCTTTCTGCGAGGGGCACTCCTCACTGCACGGCCGTTTGGGTCCATGCCCACACATGGTGCCCAGGGCCCCAGGAGCTGCCTTGCGTTTCCTTGCCCCCTCCTTTCTGCTAGTCCTGTTCAGGTAGAAAGTGTCTGTGAGGAACTGCTGAGTCTGGCTGCTCTCAAAGCAAGGCACCACATGATGAGTGATGTCCCCACCCCCTTTCTGCCAGTGCCGGCGCCCACTGACAAAGTTACAGTGCTTATCCCACGCTTTGGCGTCCAGCACCGCACCGTCATCACAGGCCGAATCCCTCACCACACCCCGCCCCTGACGCGACACCCAGGTGAAGTCCGCACAGAATAACGTCTTGTCCAACCGGGCGTCGCTTCGAATTTGGATCAAGCTGGCCGTGTCTTTCTCCGCGTCATCGTGATCAGAGCCCTCCTCCACGGCTGGACCTGCACAGGGTGGCAGGGACTCCTCGTCGCAGGGCAGCTCCTGCCTGCGCAGGCCCCTGAAGATGTGCAGCAGGGTCGCACGGAAGTGCTCGGTCAGGACCTCCAGCAGGCCCGGCAGGCTGGCCAGGTTGAAGTAGGTCACGGTGGCATCGTCAAACAGCAGGATGTTCAGGGGGTCGATGGCCCACGTGCTCTCCGCCAACAACCCGGACTTCAGGGACATCATCAAGCGCCAAGCTTCCACAGGACCTGCACACACACACACACACACACACACACACACACACACACACACACACACACACACACAAGTATGCGACACTTCTTATGAGGGCCAAAATATGAAGTAAAGTAGTACACATTAAAGTATGCAGAAGGAATTTAAAGAGAGAGAGGGAGAGAAGGCAAGAAGGAAATGGGGAAGAGGAGTGGGGTGGGGGAGGGGGCATATTAAGCATCTTTTGGAACAAAATGAAATGGAGAATACAAATAATACTAGGTCCAATCAGTCTAGGAGAGGGGGGGGGGGCATATTAAGCATCTTTTGGAACAAAATGAAATGGAGAATACAAATAATACCAGGTCCAATCAGTCTATGAGAGAGTCAAGTGAAACTGAAAACTTAACGTTCCACAGTATTTTTATGAGAATCACACATTAAGCTGTTGGGGACTCCATCTTGCCAAGAACTGTTTGTTTGTTCGTCTGGTGTTTGTTTGTTCATGCTTAGATGGATTTGCTGAAACTTACAGATGTCTTTATGATTAAGGCGGCGGCGTTTTGTCAGCGTGGGCTGGGTGGCCTCCACACTGTCCGCTGGAAAGATGATCTCCTTCTTGGGCTGGAAAGGAGTGTTGGGCAGCATGGCGCAGGTCTTCTGCTGCAACAGACCACCACCCACCTGCAGTGACCACCACCCACCTGCAGTGACCACCACCCACCTGCAGTGACCACCCACCCACACTGCAGTGACCACCACTGACACCAGCAGTCACACAAAGACACAGTGAGCAGTCATTACAACTGTTTCCCATTCACATCACCACCCACCTGCAGTGACCACCACCCACCTGCAGTGACCACCACCCACCTGCAGTGACCACCACCCACCTGCAGTGACCACCACCCACCTGCAGTGACCACCACTGACACCAGCAGTCACACAAAGACACAGTGAGCAGTCATTACAACTGTTTCCCATTCACATCACCACCGACCTGCAGTGACCACCACTGACACCAGCAGTCACACAAAGACACAGTGAGCAGTCATTACAACTGTTTCCCATTCACATCACCACCCACCTGCAGTGACCACCACTGACACCAGCAGTCACACAAAGACACAGTGAGCAGTCATTACAACTGTTTCCCATTCACATCACCACCGACCTGCAGTGACCACCACTGACACCAGCAGTCACACAAAGACACAGTGAGCAGTCATTACAACTGTTTCCCATTCACATCACCACCGACCTGCAGTGACCACCACTGACACCAGCAGTCACACAAAGACACAGTGAGCAGTCATTACAACTGTTTCCCATTCACATCACCACCGACCTGCAGTGACCACCACTGACACCAGCAGTCACACAAAGACACAGTGAGCAGTCATTACAACTGTTTCCCATTCACATCACCACCGACCTGCAGTGACCACCACTGACACCAGCAGTCACACAAAGACACAGTGAGCAGTCATTACAACTGTTTCCCATTCACATCACCACCGACCTGCAGTGACCACCACTGGCGCCAGCAGTCACACAAAGACACACTGAGCGGTCAGTACAACTGTTTCCCATTCACATAACCACCGACCTGCAGTGACCACCACTGGCGCCAGCAGTCACACAAAGACACACTGAGCGGTCAGTACAACTGTTTCCCATTCACATAACCACCGACCTGCAGTGACCACCACTGGCGCCAGCAGTGACACAAAGACACACTGAGCAGTCATTACAACGGTTCCCCATTCACATCACCACCAGCGCTGGCCCTTCTAGATGTCCCCACAGCAGCACACTCTCCACACTGTCCCCCAATGACACATTTTCCAGGTGTGCTCACAGCAAGGTCTCGTAACCATCCCACGACAAGTCCACAACCCACGTCCTGAACATGTTCACAAGCATGGCCTCATTTCATGTTTGAAAGCATGTTGTCGACATTCATAACATGTTCTCAATATGTTCACAAGCATGTCTTCAGGACATGTCCATAAGCACGTCCTCAACATGATCATAAGCGTGTCCTCAACATGGCCATAACCACGTCCTCAACATGATCATAAGAATGCCCTCAACATGATAAGAATGCCCTCAACATGATCATAGGCATGCCATCAACATGATCATAGGCATGCCATCAACATGATCATAGGCCTGCTCAACATGATCATAGGCATGCCATCAACATGATCATAGGCCTGCTCAACATGATCATAGGCATGCCATCAACATGATCATAGGTATGTCATCAACATGACCATAGGCATGCCATCAACATGATCATAGGCATGCCATCAACATAATCATAGGCCTACTCAACATGATCATAGGCATGCCATCAACATGATGATCATAGGCCTACTCAACACGATCATAGGCATGCCATCAACATGATCATAAGCATGCCCTCAACATGATCATAGGCATGCCATCAACATGATCATAAGCATGCCCTCAACAATCTCATAGGCATGTCCTCAGCATGACCATAAGCATGCCCTCAACATGATCATGAGCATGTCCTGAACATATCCATAAACATGTCCTCAACATGATCATAAGCACATCCTCAACATGTCCATATGAATGCCCTCAACATGGTCGTAAGCACGCCCTCAACATGATCCTTGACATGCCCTCAACATAAGCATGCCCTTAACATGATCAAAGGCATGTCCTCAACATGATCATAAGCATGCCATCAACATGATCATGAGCATGTCCTGAACATATCCATAAGCACATCCTCAGCATGTCCATAAGCGTGCCCTAAACATGATCATACGACGGGGTTCCTACAGACTCCCGAGAATGAAATTGAAGGAGTTTTCAAGGAGTGCTTTTTTAATTTCTGGCTACATTTGCGTAAAAATTGAAGAAGGAAATGGCAGTTTGATTTTTCTGCGTTCAGGTTGATGGAAAAACTGTTTAAATCAAAATTAATGAAGTTACAAATTATCTCCCTTGGTTAAATAGCAGGCGACAATCCAGGATTGCGACGATGTTTGAAAAGAATTTTTTTTTCAAATTTTCACAAACATCGTCGTGATTGTCGTCTGCTATTTAACCAAGGGAGACAATTTGTGACTACATCAAAATTGATGACGTTACAAATTATCTCCCTTGGTTAAATAGCAGACGACAATCCAAGATGTTTGTAAAAAATTTGTTTTCCAGTTATATTTTTCATCAACCTGATCCCAGAAAAATCAAACTGCCATTTCGTTTGGCATCATTAAAAATTTTTGGAGCCAATGGCTTGATTTTCAAAGGTTTTCATGGAGGTTTGGTCAACAGAACCACATTAATTTTATTGATTTTCAAAGGTTTTCAAGGCCTTGAAATTCGCTGTCAGAATTTAAGGAGCGTACGAACCCTTAAGAGTGTCCTCAGCATGATCATAAGCATGCCCTCAACATGACCATAAGCGTGTCCTCAACATGATCATAAGCATGTCCTCAACATGAACATGAGCGTGTCCTCAACATGATCATAAGCGTGTCCTCAATATGTCCGTAAGTGTTTCCTCAACATGGTCATAAACACATCCTCTACATGATCATAAACATGGCCTCAACTTACAGACATGCAGGGTTGCATCTAGAAATTTCTAAAATGGGGGGCTTTGCCCCCATTGGTATGAAAATTTGGGGGATCTGGAACCAATAAGGGGGCTTGAGTAAAGGAACACATATTTAGTTTTAAATTAACTTTTCACATAAAACTCTGTTTGCAGATTTAGCAAAGTATTTGTAGAGATTTGTGAATGTTTCTTCCAAGTCTTTGAGATATTCCACCTTCTTGGAAGCCTGTGATGTGCAAAGGTTCAATCAGTGAGCCATGCAGTGAATGCTCACAAGATGAGGACACTTCTCTTTAAATCTTGTAGCAACCCCACTTTTCTTTCCTGTCATTACTGCAGCCCCATCACTTCCAAATCCTATCAGTCTGGACAAGTCTATCCCCTTATCTTGAAGAAAGTTTATGATCAAATTGAAAAGCACTTCTGCTGTACAAGAAGACCCCTCAACAGTGATATTTCCAAGAAAGTGAGTTGAGGCAACAAAGGTGTCTGGATCGATCAGTCTCACATAGAGAATCAACTTCTTTGAATTGGAAATGTCTGTGCTTTCATCACAAAGAATGCTGAAAAACTGACTTTTTCTGACCTTGTCAAGAAGCTCCAACTCCAGCACCTCAAAAATACACTCCTGAAACTCCTCAGCAGTTGCTCTGGATTGATATGACGCATTCTTGCCAACAGACATGCTTTGCACATCCACACCTTCAAAGTCAAGCAAGTCCAAGACAGCACTGTATTTAGATGTGGGAAGGTTTTCTTTTGCCATCCAGTACGCACAATGCAAAGCACTAGTCAACGATTCAGTTTTCTGATCAACAGCTGTCTTATGTGAAGACTGGAATTCTTTTCTGAGTGAAATGTCTTGTACTGCTTCCTTGTGGTCAGGGAGACTGACGTGACGATCTAGCGTTGACGTGCGAAAATTCCGACAACCCTTGGTAAACGTATTCTTCTTTTTGCTTTGTAAGCACCAGTCACAGAACATCACTTTTGCTTCATTATCGTAACGAAGCCAAGGCCTACTCTTCGTCCAACTGTCCATAAAATCATGTTTGCGCTGTTTGCACGGTGGTTCGGAGACACTGCTAGCACAGTTCAAGTTTTGATCTTCGGCAACTTCACAGTCTTGATCACTCGAATCTTCAAAATCACTGTTGACACGATCTATATCGCCAGCAGCCGAAGGGGAACAAGGTTGTTCGCAGGTTGCTTGTTCGTCGATTTCCAACGCCTCTATCTCAGTATCACTGTTCTCGTTTTTCTTTTCCGATGAACGCTTGAAATAATCCAGAATCGACGCCATGATTTCGCAGTACACGCTGCAAATCCAACCGGCCGGAAGTTGGTAAATTTAAGCGGAGCCCGTTGATTGGCTGAAAAGACTGAAAAGACCCAATCAAAATACTTGTTGTTCTCTGCTTTCGGAAAGTAATGCATCTCGCTTGACTCGCTGCTTACAACGCAGCTCTGTTACTTTCAGTTTCGAGCGATCTTTTCGTTTGCGGCATTTCTCAGAATTTGGGGGGTTTTTCCCGCAGCGTGTTTGGATTTTTGCGGGCATGCCGATAATTTTGCGGGAATCCCGCAATGCCGCGCTCTAGATGCAACCCTGGACATGGATTCGAAAAACAGAAAGTTGTGTACTGGACAGGAATTTCAACAAGCTGGACTGCGAAAATTCAACTGATCAGGGCTTTTCTAACCACAAACATGCACACAAGCGTGCAAAGGCACACACAGACACAGAGACAACTGACCTAGACGTGGGAAACTTAAAGCACTGTCTTTCAACACAACGGACACATCTGAGCTGGTAACAAAACCAACCAACCCAAATGCTTTTGACATGGCAACACCAATGTTATCAACCTGCCAATTAACTGGTTGAGGGCAACGCATCAACTCATGTTCACACCTTCTTCAAGCACACGCCCCCCCACCCCCACCCCCCCCACCCCAACACACACTCAGTCAACGCAGAAGACACCCCACACCATGCATTACCTGCTCTACCTGTAATTTAGCAGCGAGGACTTTGTCCCTGGGCTGGGGAGATCCCCGCATCAGGGGCCTGCCATAGGGTCCCATGGGTGGAGTGCCAGGGGCATTGGGGGGACAAAATTGCGCTGGGTGTGCATAGGTGACCACCTGTCCCCCTCACGGCCTGTTACACACACACACACACACACACACACCACTCTTCAGAGTTTACCCAAAAAACACATGTTCAGAGGCTGTATTTCATTTGTATCTACGGAACCAGTCCTAAAATCGCCCTTCCATAAAAACATGTATGTTATGTTGGAAAGCAGTTAAAGGAAGGGGGGAAAACTGTTTGTGTTGCACACACACACACACACACACACACACACACACACACACACACACAACACGCACACACAACCACGCTCAACCTTTTTTCTGACAATTACTTAATAAGAAAAGAATTTTCAAAGAGCACATTGGTCATACACATTCCAGAATTATTTGTCAACAAGACCAATGGTCAGTCATAACCTGAACCATTACTTATTCTCTTTGCCATAAATCACATGACAATTTCATGACTGTGGACATTGTTGCATGGCCATCAAACATCTTAGTGATTAAATACTATCCACAGTGACTGATGAACTGCTTGGCTTGGTAGATGTGAAGCAGACAATCAGATGAGCAGTATCTTCTGACCAACATCTCCATGAGTAAACTGGCAGATTTTCTCATTGTATCTGAAGTGAAGAAACATATGACCTAAACTCAGTGCTAACAAAAACACACTGTACACTTTACTGATTTCAGTCCTATAGAACACAATGTACACTGTATAGTTTTCTCAATGTACACTTTGTTTTCAGTCCTATAAAACACGATGTACACTGTATTGCTTTCAGTCCTATAGAACACAATGTACGCTTTACTGTTCTCAGTCCTATAGAACACAACATACACTTAACCGTTCTCAGTCCTAGAGAACACAATGTACACTTTACTGTTCTCAGTCCCATAGAACACAATGTATGATTTATTGTTTTCAGTCCTATAGAACACAACATACACTTTACTGTTCTCAGTCCTATAGAACACAATGTACACTTAACTGCTCTCAGTCCTATAGAACACAATGTACACTTAACTGTTCTCAGTCCTATAGAACACAATGTACATTTTATTGTTCTCAGTCCTATAGAACACAACATACACTTAACTGTTCTCAGTCCTGTAGAACACAATGTACACTGTATTGCTTTCAGTCCTATAGAACACAATGTACATTTTATTGTTCTCAGTCCTATAGAACACAATGTACACTTAACTGCTCTCAGTCCTATAGAACACAATGTACACTTAACTGCTCTCAGGCCTATAGAACACAATGTCAGGCATGGTACTGGAGGAAAATCATTTTTCCCTGAAAATATTTGGGGGTCCAGGGGGCGGAGCCCCTGGCGGGGTCAAGGGGCAGAGCCCCTTGTGGGGGTCAGGGGGCAACGCCCCCTGAAGCTGAAGGTTTTTCAGCAATTCTAGCCTGTAAAAAAGCCTCTCCTTGAACTAATTTCAGTTCTTCATACTAAGCAATTTCTGCCATAAAATAAGCTCTCCTAGAATCACTTTATCAGTCATTCCTTCAACCCAAAGAAGGTTTTAAACCCAAGTAATCACATAGCAAAAATGAGTACATATCTACATTGCTTTAGGTGGCATACATTAAATCAAACTGTAAAATATTTACTTACTCTGCTGATAAGTGAGGTAGAGAAAGTCAGAAACAGAATGAGAGAAAGAGAGAGAGAGAGAGAGAGAGAGAGAGAGAGAGAGAATGAGAGAGGAAGGAGAGGGGGGAATGGGGGGGGGGAGGAGGGGGGGAGAAAGAGAGAGAATGAGAGAGTGAGAGCTCTAGAAGAGAGGAAGAGAGAGGGGGGAGGAAGGGTGAGGGGGAGGAAGGGGGGGGAATCTTGAAAGAGAGAGAGAGAAGAGAGAGAGAGAGAGAGAGGAGAGAGAGAGAGAGAGAGAGAGAGAGAGATCGTACCTGGCAGAACGGGATTACTTGCAGCAGTTTTCACTCTCTCTTTGTTTCGTTTCCCTTTGATGTGATCGCTGAGGCTTCTCGCACCGCCAGACCCGTAACAGATTTCAACTTGACACACCACATAGTATGCTTTGCCGCGGATTCTCAACTTTTCCAAGCACGACGAAAACGTTTCATTTTCGTGGCTCCTGTTCAGCCAATCCCATCGCCATTTGTTTGCCACACCAGCATCAATATCTTCTGTCGGAGAATTCCGCGGAACTATGTCTGTACGCTTTGGCATTTTTATTTTTTCCTTCTTTTTCTTCAACCTTGTTCAAATTCGATCACGTCGACCCAGAGCGGAAAGCAGTGGCGAATGTCACGAAAGCGCATGCGCGGAAGTAGTCCTGCTCAATGCTACTTCTCGCGAGACGAAGGCTTGAAGCGAACGACCTCAAACGAACTAAAAGGGCCGGTCTCGTCGGGCGCGGCTCGGTCGGTTGTCTTTTTTTTTTTTTTTTTCGCGGATTTCCGCGAATTCGCGGACATGTACCATGCCTGAATGTACACTTAACTGTTCTCAGTCCGATGCAACATAATGTACTCTTTACTGTTCTCAGTCCTATACAACACAATATATGCTTTTTTGTTTTCAGTCCTATAGAACACAACATACACTTTACTGTTCTCAGTCCTATAGAACACAACATACACTTTACTGTTCTCAGTCCTATGGAACACAACATACACTTTATTGTTCTCAGTCCTATGCAGCACAATCTACACTCTACCGTTTCCAGTCATATTAATGAATCTGGCACAAAGCAGTTAACTAACGATGTGTGTACAGGCATGTGCACAGTGCTTCTCTCTAGAGCATCTTGTCTAACTAATCAAACCGATCAATCAAAAACCATAACCAGTCACTACACAGAAAAGAAGAAAAATGTTATTAAAAAAAAGCAATTCTGTTCTGGAAATGACCCTAGGCACTCAAAATTCCCACACCATATGTAGCCAAGACCTGCAAGTGCATTTTGTTCACGAGTGATTTCACCCTGCCTGTGGAATCGAACCAGTGCACCATCTGATCCCCGAGCCCCAATCCCAGTATTTCAGAAGTCTGGTGAAGCAATGCATGACAAGTGCAGTCAAAGGATGTTAGTCCAGTTTCATTCACACAGCACGATTATAATGATAAATCACAACACACAGCAAGCACGGTTTGAAATCACGCATGCACACACACACACACTCATAATGATCACCCCCAAAAGCACCACACTCGGTTAGTCGCGTTGACAGAGACTGAACTACTCTACATCCACAGTTAGTTCTCCCCGTCAAAGAAAGGATCTCACACTACTGACAGTGGTGTGTGCTGACAGGACATCTACACCAGCTGCACTCATCAGCACACCTCATCATTTTACACCTGTGTCCCAATGACCTCAGTGCAGTGTCAGTGTCTGACCAATCATAAAAGAATGATAAATGAACGATAAAACAAATACAGGTACAATGGAGGAAAAGATGAGGCAAGGTGAGTTGGGGTGACGCATTGAAGCTATTTCTGACAGCCAACAGTGGGTGACACAAGAACATGGAAGAGGTGTATGGGTAGATAAAGACAGCTGAAACTCCATGTGGGATGCCAGCAATTTAAGCATCCAACTTTCAAAAGCGGTTCTTGAGTTCCCTCAGAGCGGCTTGATCTACGCTGAAGTCCGTGTATGCCTGAAAATCTGGCTATGCCGTCTCAACTGTGCTTATCAAATAATTGAAGCTACCAAAACACCCTCTGGTTTCACAGAATTTGGTAAGGTAATGGAAACAAAATATTTTTCTTTCACCACTTTAAGAGCCACACTACCTTTGTTTATTTCATTTTTGTTTTTGTTGTGCTCTTTTTCATACATATTTGATTCTTAACATCAATCCAAGAAGAATTCTATGTATATTGTATCCATGTCTCATTGCTGTTGTTATCATCATCATTATCATTAAATGCATTATCTGACTGTACAACTACCACTAACAGCATTATGTAAAACCATAGCAGAGGCTGCCTTATTCAGCTACTGTAAAGTAAACTTAGCGACTGTAGCCAGACAGGTGTTGGTCAACCAGTCTGGACTCACACCCCTGCATCACCATGCTCCTCTCCCCAGACAACCTAAGCAGAGCCACTCACCACCCCCATGTCCATCCACCCCTCAGAGACAGGGTTAGCCAAACACACTCCTAGTCTACATGCACATGGGTTATAGATAAATCACACTGGTACACTTGGAAGGGAAAAAAAAAAAAAGTCTGGCGAGCAGGTCAGCATACCACTCATGCTATAGTCGGAGAGGAGGTCGGGGTGGGATACGGAGTGACCCCATGACCCCCCACCATTCCAATCCCATAGCGAGGAGCACATAGATCCTGCTGGCAAAATGACATAGATCAGCCGGTCAGTACTGGCAGTCAAGGCCAGGGTGGGGGTGAAGAACGAAACACACATACAACTCATACAGACAGCATGTCTACATTCATACAAAGCGTTCACATCAAAAGCTTGCTTCAAAGAGACACATATCGGGAAAAACAGGTATAATTATGTAAAAAAAAAAAAATGTATGAGAAGGTTGGAGAGGAAAATCTTTCAACATGCAATTTGTTCCAGTACAAGCATCTGTTTTTAATGCTCAATTACTTTTCGGGCCAATTAATTGCTTGCGTACAGAGTTTACTATCCAGTAATACTTTTCAGACCATTTAATAGCTTGTGTACAGAGTTTACTATTCAGTAATACTTTTCAGACCAATTATTAGCGTGTGTACAGAGTTTACCATTCAGTAATACTTTTCAGACCAATTAATAGCTTGTGTACAGAGTTTACTATTCAATAATGCTTTTCAGACTGATCAACTGGTTGCCAATAGTATTTTATCACCCAGTAATGATTACAATGACAGATGCATTTAGACGATACAACATGTGATGTTTTCAGCAGAGAGGCATCATCAACAGAAAGACCATTCATGCTGGCCAAATCATTATGGGGCATACTGCCATGTTCCGAGTATTATACAAAGCATTCCATGCTTGGCACCCCTGAAAGCACAGTGTCAGAGCAGTCCTGGCATCTGGTGCCTAGCGCTGACCATTGTCACAACCCCAGGCACTGACCTTGAGCAGAATAGGAGCCATCCCGGTTGAGGGTGGGGCGGACACCCGGGTGCTGTGAGGAAGGGAAGGCGCCGTACCCCTCCTGGCTAGGCATGCGCGGCCCCATGCCTGAGGCGTGGTTGGGGTAGGGATGGGTACTGCTGTAAGCCTCTCCTGCACCGCTGGCTCGGAAAGAGGCCTGCTGACTCGGGAATCGAGCTGCGTAGTTGCTGTCCGAGTTGGCTGAAGGCGGCCGGAAGGGCTGACCCGGGTGGCTGGAGCTGGACAACAAAGCAAGATCGTTTGCACTTTTGTGTTATTCAGCAGGCCTGCAAGGCTGCTCAACACACCCAACTAGCACCAGCGCTCCCCACTTCAAAGCTGGGACACCGATGCACACAACCCAGCTGCAATGTTCTATTATTAACTCTTTCATTCCTACTTTTCTATGAGCCATTACTTCCTCTTGTTCCTAGATTCTTATAATACGAGTATTCCCTTCATTCTTGGATTTAGAGAAAAGAAAAAGAAGTGTAAAGTGAGAACTGCCATGTGTGCAGTAGCAAACCGGCCAGAATAGAGCGGCGACCACTTCCCACTCTGTAGGGGCCATCTGGCATCCATTCCATTTATAAAGACTGCCGCGCGAGCGACCCGGTCATGACGTGTACTGATGACGCGACTCGCGCGAAGTTCAAAGCGCTTACCGCGAGAACCAATTTTCCGGGCTGCAGGAAGGAAAGGAGGGATTTTGTGCTGCCCGGTTTTCCAGGCTGCAGGAAGGAAGGGCATGATTTCTGCAAACCGGAAAATCAGGTTGCAGGGATGAAAGAGTTAAGAGAACTTCTGTAGCACCTATCCTTGGTTACAGACCGAGGTCTAAGTGCTTTATTAAAATCCACACTATCATTTACCCCAACTGGCTGCCTACCTGGGAAGAGCCAACTAAAGAGCTGCTTACACGTTCATTTGTTTCCTGCGTCATTCAGTCAATATCATCCTCTCGGCCATGTCCCCCCCCACCCCTATTCTTTCGATTTTTCATGCAAGTGCTGTCTGTGTAAGGTGTCATCCATACCAACACCCAATCTGGCCTTCTCTTCCATAAGATTGTGCGTGTGTGGAAGATGTTATGCATGTATTCACACGGAACCTCAGTTAAGTCTCATTAGAACGTAGGGAGAAATAAGGTCAGAACCAATGATATCTCTTGGGGCAAAATTCCCCTGTACCAAAACAGCCTAGCAGAGAACTGAACCTGCAACTTCACGATAACTAGGATTAGGAGACTGGTGCTCTTCCAGCTGAGCTATTCCGGCCCCTGTAGATAAAAAGAATACTGTGTGCACATTCTAGCAGTCTGTGTGTTGGATGTCACTCTGTGTGTGCATGTATGAGGGGGAAAGACAGTGCGTCTATGTGTGCACGCATGCATATGCGATTGATTGTCTACATGCCTGTTCACAGCAATATGGTATTTACTCATGTTCTAAATATATGCTGTATCAAACTGCACACAAAACACTTGAGAACTTTTTCTGAAATAAATGCAAACAAAGGTGGTCTAGTCCACCTGCACGTATGGATCTGATTTCCTTGCTGCCAGGCTCTTGTACACATTTCTGTGACTAAATAAATTTATTGACTTGGGTGTAGACGTATCTCTATCAGATCAACTGCGTTCACAACACAAATTTTACTCACTTTTCCTGACCGAAGGGATACTGCGCACCATCTGCTCGGTTGGGGAAGGGTCCAGCTGCGTTGGATGGGAAACTTTCAGCAGAGCGGCGGAATGCATTGGGACCCGCCTCACTGCCCGGGCCACTGGGGAAGGGGACCGTGGTGCTGGGATTGGACGCCGAGGAGGGACGACTCCCATACCCGCTGCCCGATGTGGTGGGAGGCCCTGGGGAGGGGAATCCACCCGGGGTGGGGCTGGGGGCCGGAGGACAAGGTCTGGACTGGAAGGTCGCTGGGCTCGGCACTTTGCCGGGCTCGTCAGCAAAGGGGTCCTGCACACTGACGCTGTCTGCCGTCGGGGGTCGGGAGTTGGGGGTGCTGCTGGGCGGCAGCGCCACATTGTTGGGGGTGGAGGTGGCGGTGCCCACAGACCCCGTGCTGGTGCTGGTGGGCAAGGGACTGGGCGACGAGCTGACCACGCCGCTGCTGCTGCTCCCTCCCATGGGCGGGCCGGGGCTGGGGCCCATGCCACTGCTACCACCCGGTCCTGGACCCATCATGCCATGGGAGGCAGCTGGGTAGCTGTTGGACCCCATGTGCATGGCAGGCCCCACCATGCCCGCAGGGCCCATCATGGAGGAGGCAGAGTTTATCATTCCTCCCTGAGGTCCCATGCCCCCGGCGCCCATCATGTTCTGACCGGAGGGTCCCGACCCCATCATGATGGTGTTGGGGCCGTGGGCCATCATGGCAGGGCCGGAGCCCTGGTGGTGGGGGCCCATCATGTTGGGGTGGCCCATCATGTTGTTGGCCATCATCATGCCGGGGCCCTGACCCCCCATCCCCGCCCCCATCATCTGGCCCTCCGCCCCCTGCATGAAGGGAGGGGGCATGCCCCCGCTGCCCGGGTAGCCGTCCATCATCTGGCTGTTGGGGCCTGGAGCCTGCTGGAAGGCGTCCTGGGAGCTCTGCGAACCTGGAACAGACAAACCACAGGGTCACCACACGGCTCTGCTTCATGGCAGTTTGATTTTTCTGCGTTCAGATTAATGAAAAACTATTTAAAAACAAATTTTTACAAACATCATCGCGATCCTGGATGATCGTCTGCTATTTAACCAAGGGAGATAATTTGTAACTTCATCAAAATCAATCTCATCACCAACTGATCAGAGCAATCCCAGGGGTCACCCTACGGCTCTGCTTCATCACCAACTGATCAGAACAATCCCTGGGTCACCACACGGCTCTGCTTCATCACCAACTGATCAAAACAATCCCTGGGTCACCACATGGCTCTGCTTCATCGCCAACTGATCAGAACAATCCCTGGGTCACCACACAGCTCTGCTTCATCACCAACTGATCAGAACAATCCCTGGGTCAACACACGGTTCTGCTTCATCACCAACTGATCAGAACAATCCCTGGGTCAACACACGGTTCTGCTTCATCATCAACTGATCAGAACAATCCCTGGGTCACCACACAGCTCTGCTTCATCACCAACTGATCAGAACAATCCCTGGGTCAACACACGGCTCTGCTTCATCACCAACTGATCAGAACAATCCCTGGGTCAACACACGGCTCTGCTTCATCACCAACTGATCAGAACAATCCCTGGGTCAACACACGGTTCTGCTTCATCACCAACTGATCAGAACAATCCCTGGGTCAAACACGGTTCTGCTTCATCACCAACTGATCAGAACAATCCCTGGGTCACCCTACGGCTCTGCTTCATCACCAACTGATCAGAACAATCCTGGGTCACCACATCGATCTGCTTCATCACCAAAATCAGAAGGCACAAGAGAGGAAACACATGTGTGCACGTACGCTGTGCATAACCATGCAGACAAGTGACCTCACACCAAAGACAGTGTTCACTTCCCGTCTCTTAACATCTCAAGAGCCCATTCGTATCTGTAGGGTCATAGCTGGGTTGTCAATGTCATCACTTACAACAAAAAACTCACATATTTTTAGGAATATATACCATCCATAGCATGTACTGGTGGCTGGACCATTAATGTCACAATGCAGGCAGCTCCGGGATGTGCCAAGTGCATCAACCATTCAGATCCAATTAACGAGTCGAATCAGTGCCACACACAACAGTCTCAAAGGACGGAATGGACAGCCAGCTCTGATTCCAGTCTTTACAAGTTCATCTAGTCGCCAGACGACAAGACCATACATATCTACAGTATGTTACAAACTTGAGCAAAGGAAACAGATGAGCGCTTTTTAGCACCTAGACAGGGGAATGGCGCAAAAGGGCAGAAAAGCAGCAGATGAGAGTCGATATACATTTAAAGCAAACAAACAAACCAAAACAAAGAACAGAAAAGGGAAATGTCCAGCACACCTGTTCCAGAATGTGGCCATACAGTTACAGCCAGGCAAACTTCCATAGGATAGATTGGGGGTGGGAAGCACTGGTGAAGGGTGAAAGGTTATCATCATTATAATTATTAAGAGTATTTATATGGTGCATATCTCCAGTTAGAGACCAATCATTTGGGCTGCCTACCTGGGCAGAGCCAACTGAGGAGCTGCCTGCTGGCGCTACATTCAACCGTTTCCAATTTCATTCAGTCAAAACACCTGTCACTTTTTCAGTCATTCTTTCCTTTTTTATCACAGAAGATGCATGCTATGTGTATGCATGTCAACTATACATTGATGCTATGAGTATGCATGTCAACTATACATTTATGCTATGTGTATGCATGTAAACCATATAGTCAAAACGGCCTACTCTTCTGAATGTTGCTGGAGATGGAATTTTACGTGTGCGCAAGGTGAGAAGGAATGTGGGGACAAAAAAAATAAATAAATAAAAGATATAAAAAAGGGTATTGCTTCAGAGCATCAGTTTCACATTGCAAACTGTGGTTCTCTCACAGTCACGCATCCATGACCTCCACAAGAAACCAGCGGATGGACAGACTCCATTCCTGGTTCCAGACAAACATCTCCCAGCCACCGTTCTGTACACCCAGCCACATTGACCTACACCCAGCCTTTCTGTCCAGCCACCGCGACAACCCAATTATTCCACAGCCCTGACCTAAGCAAACTGCCGACTAGCAGATTGTCTAAAGCACCACCAAGGGAGGTCGGTCGTTTATTGTTTGTTCATTTGTCCGTTTCATAAGGCTGCACCAACTATCTAAGAAAATATAATGCTTGCTAAGTTGCTATCATCTGTCTAATAAATTTACGCTTTTGACCTCATAGTCTGTTGTAGGCCTTAATGTTACAGCCATTTTCTTTGGTAGTATATGGATTGCAAATGACTAATGACAAGTTGGGTCAGTGTGCTGCACACACAAGTTATTTTAATTTAAACTAACCAACAGCACTCAAACACTCTTTCTGCTGATTAAGTGTTGTTAATTGTGACAGATCAACCATAAGAAGTGACAAAGTAAGGAGCACCAAAGTTAAGGATGTTATCAAAGAGACAGGCCATGGCAGATTTTACCTACCTCTCACCCCTTCCCCTCTCCATTCCAACAGACCAATGTCTTCAGGTGCATGATCCGACAGACTGCTTACCTTTCAAGCCAACACGTGCTACTTGAACTTTCCAACACCACGTTTAGCAAGTGCTTTCCCCTGAAAGATACCAGAGTATTTCTGCCGTCTGCTATGTCAGTTCTTCACCACAATATCTCTGTGTGCAATTTCTGAGCATGTTCGTGTTGTTGTTTTTGTTCTCAGTTAAAAAAAAAAAAAAAAAAAAGGTGACTCGGCACCAAAACTTACAGTCAGCTGGATGAGTGGTAACAACTTGAGGGGTGGAACATTAGGAGCAGGGGAGTGAATTTTTATCAAGATTCTCATGTTTGAAATAAGCACCTGTAATTGGTCTCCAGAACCAGAGCAAACACATCAGCCGTAATCGGGCCAGCCAATGACGAACTGAAACTGAGCCAGGCGGGCTCTGGAATATGCATACCAGTTCACAGGTCCCTTTCCGGTGCGAGACATGACGGCAAGTTATGAAAACATCATCTGATTAGCAGAAAATTTGATAGGGCAAAGTTCTGGCTATTCAAGGTCTATGAGATAGACGTATTTTGTTAAGCTGTCTTTTCCTTTTCTATCAGTCGTTACTTTAAAAACAAAAAAAGTTTGGTGCTATTCCTGGCTCATTTGTAATCAACCTGTTCAATTAAATGCTGAAATTCATGACGTTTCTCCTCAGAAAGTGAACTCTAAGCCATAGCAGTGGCCTACAAGTAAGCAGCCCAGCAGCGATGGCAGAGTTTCTCTACCGCACACACTGGCTCTTTACTCATTCATTTGCGGGCGGGATCATATGGTCAAATCACAGACCCTGATCCAATGAATCTGGTGTGGCTGTGCGTACAACCCAGGTTTCTGGTGGCTTTGGTTCTTCTCTGAAAGGTTAAGTCTGCAAACTTTTAACTCTCTTGACAAGCATGCACCCGCTAGCGCCCGACCGGAAATCACACCGCCAAAAGGCTGAGCGCCTGCCAGCGCCCGGTAAAACATGTGGCAACAATGGGCGCCGCCATGTTTCTCGTAGAAAAGGAAGTCTCGCGAGAACATGACTTCCTTCTTCCTGTAGCCATTCACTTCCGTTTGCAAAAAAACGCGAGTCGATACGTGCCGAAGTTCTCGAGTTATGAATTTTTAAAGTTTTGTGGTCGAAATGCTGTTTTTCACCATGGCTAACCTTGATTTCTGCCATTCTATAATGAGATTTAGTAATGAAGATACTGCGATTTGTGGGATTTACGGCATAAGACTTAGTGAAAGTGCTGGGTGATGAAGCTTACAGTGACCTAGATTTCGAATGGGATGAGGTTCCAGATATGATAAACGATTCAGAAGAAAGTTCTGATGATATAGCAACATACATAATTCGAAGGAATTATTAAAATGACTTTTATGTCATTATTTCCTTTCCTCTCTTTTAAATTAATTTTTAAATGGGTAACCACGTTCAAATTACGGAGTTACTTATCTTGCCGATGGTTTTCAGAGTAACTAAGCTCAGGTAAGTGCATACTGAAGAGGGTTAAGTCAAAAACCTGCAGTGACAAATAAAATCCACACAAAATTGGTCACATATAATGAGCAGTGCTGCCCTGTTCTGTACGACGGAAATGAAAGCTAAGAGAACTTTTTCCCCCCCACCCAACATAGAAGACTATTAAACAAAACGTTTATAAAACGAAGTATACAGCAAACACGGGGCCCTACTTCCCTGCCCCTCTGCAGGGGGCAGGTACGACCAATTTCACGGCACATCCACAGCCCTGAAGCAACACTGCCCAAAATAAGACCTCAACAGAAAAATCTGCACCTTCATTTTCATACCTGTGGACTGCATTCCTTTTCTCTCCCTCTTCTTCTCCACCATTTTCATACCTGGGGACGGAACGCGCTTCTTCTCTCGCTTCCTGCTGTCCCCTGAAGTCTCCATCTCGGCAAGGATGGGAGCCGGGTCCACACCTCCAAGGTCGAACTTGCACTCAAAGGCAAACAGGTATCGGATGTAGTTCTTCTTCAAGGTGAATGCCGCGCTGGCTGAGCAGCTGATGTTGACCACTGAGCAAATCTCCTTCCACCTCTTGGCTTTGTTCACCTGCACAGACACACATCAATGGATTGATATCTCCTTTCATCTCTTGGCTTTGTTCACCTGCACAGACACACATCAATGGACATAAAACAACCATTACCCTTCCACCTTTTGGTCTCATTCATGATGGACCATTTTCACCAGTCCATTTGATCACTATCAGCCATTCTGGTAAACTCGTTTTGCCAATTTCCTCCTCATGTCAAGAGGCCAGAAAGATAGCTGGGGATAGGCAAACTGGAGGAAAAACATCAATTCAAAACAAACCAAAAAACCCAGATCCTATCAACAACAGAAAACACAACAAACAAACTAAGGCAAGAGGAAGGAAACGAGGAGCACAGACTGTGACGCTGACCTCCACAAAGCCGCCTTTCTCGCGGACGCAGTGGTAGAGCTTGTAGAGGTCCAGCGGCTGTTTGCTGATGTTGGGCATGGTGGTGATGGGGGTGCCCTTCTCCTCCAGGAAGGCCAGCAGCTTGTCCAGGAAGGGGCGGCGGTCCACCTCCATCCCCATGTCATACAGCTTGGTCATGTCAGACGCTTTCTGTGTTAGCACGGCAGCGACAAGGTTAGTGCATGAAGCCAGGAAAACCAAAGCACTTGGGATGTGACACAGCTGTCACAGGGTCAGTATCAATCGTTATGATTTACAACCCAATGCAAAAGACACTGTGGCAATCTGTGTGTGTGTGTGCGTGTGTGTGTGTGTGTGTGTGTGTGCGCATGCATGTGTGTGTGTATGTGGAAGTGCACATGCGTGCATGCATGCATGCGCGCGTGTATGCTTGCACACGTGTACATGCATGTGTGTGTGTAAGAGAGCAATTGCATATGTCAGATCAATCTCGCATCAATGCAGCTAATTAAGTCAGTATGCCCGTGTGCATGTCTCAGCATTAAGGTGGATGCATCTATGCATTTTCAACACATGTACATATTATGTATGTATGGAGTCATGCATGTCATGTCAAACAATACATGCAGCAAAGGCTTGATAAAGCCAGACAGGTGATCAGAACTACAGCAAATGTCTTACGGTGCTAGCCAAGTCATGGAGTTGTATCTTTTTATTTCGATGCTGTAGGATCAACTTAACATTTAGAAGACAAATATTTCTATGTACCAGGTGCTCATTATCAATCAGATAAAGCAACAATGCAACTTCTGAGAGATTAATCTAGCAAAAAAGGACCGATAACAAAAACATCTAATCAAATTTAACCATTTTCTTTATGCATCATCTGGATGGACTTAAAAACACCTGAAACAATATCATTTCAGAAAGAGTAGACAAAATACAATCAATATTCCCACCCTCTTTTCCCAAAAGTTCTTCAAAGCTCAGCAATCATTGTTAAAATATAAACTCCCATCAACATGCCTATTTCTTTTCAGTTTATCAACCAGCATTTATATACAACTGAACAAAATTAAATTATATCCAGACCTGTGAACCAGGTATTTTCTTTTGAAGAATTTCTCCACACGAACAAAGCATTTCCCTGAAAGTCCCCATGTTTTGGTGTGCTCTTGACGGATTCTTCACCAAAAAATGTCTTCATGTCGGGATACAGACTTCTCACTGCTAGATGATTTGTACTGGAACGTGATGAAAATCTTAAATGATAGCTACAGTATGACATTCCAAAAATCATTTTATTTAATGCGGAAATGTCAAAACCATCTGAAGAGAAACAGGCCCACACTTCTGCTGTGAACACACTGGATGACATTTTTTTTATCAGGTGTAATTTTTGGTAATCTGTATAAAGTGGTTTTTTTTCCTTTTAATTTTTTTTCTTTTCATTTTCTATTTTTTTTTTTAAAGATATGTAAAACATATCAGAACTTTGTACTGGTACACAGGTCTGTACACACTCTACATTTCAAAATGACTTAGAACAAGGTTGCAATCATACAACCGCTAATTAGCATTCAATTTCAAAATGACTTAGAACAAGGTTGCAATCATACAACTGCTAATTAGCATTCAGTTTCAAACATGAAAAAAGAGGAACACAAAATCATGAACAGATGCGATGAAACTAAATGAGGCAAAAGACTGCAGCGGAACTGAAGTCAGGCTCCCAACTCCAGCCATGACAAAATGAAATGCCTATGGCCAACATGAAAAAACAAAAACAAAGGAGGAAAGCGCATGCATTGATCAAAAGAAGCCAATCAGACACAGCAGCTAGATGAGTGACAGCAACGGAAGACAAGCCAAAGCCGCAACTGATTCGACACAAGAACGTAAGATGAAAGGAACAAGAATAAAACTGGACAGGGACATAGAGCAGAACAGTGAATCATAGTATCGACGAACTTTTGTTTTCAAAATCATTGTCATTGATCTCCCACTCACTTACAATGTCTTTCTACTCTAAAAAAAGAAAAAGAAAAAAAGAACCGATCAGCCAGCTAAAATAAAAAGACGACGGCTGTGGTCCTATATAGAGAAGAGAATGGATGAAATGGGATTTTTCTTTTACAGCAACTTTTCTGTGGTTTTCAACAATGCTTGTCACTGCTCTAACAAAGACTATGATCAAAACAAAATGGACAAAGAAGCTGTCCAGGATCTGACGAAAAAGGTCAAAGAGCAGGCAAGGCACAGCTGAACACCGATATCCACCA
The DNA here is from genome assembly GCA_018398815.1 of Conus ventricosus. Lineage (NCBI taxonomy): Eukaryota > Metazoa > Mollusca > Gastropoda > Neogastropoda > Conidae > Conus > Conus ventricosus. Next base: position 85,038,206 of record CM031607.1, on the reverse strand, counting down.
CAACACAACACCACCACAGCACAGTGCACTCTTGTTCAGCTGTCTGAGGCAGCGACAGGCTGCTACATAACGTGCAATAGTTGCTGGCTCAAGTCACCACACACACACACACACACACACCTACAGAGACCATGGCCACTCACAATAATATCTCCACCAGCATAGTGACCTACCATCACAGCTCACAGGGACAGGGGAGGGAGGACAAAAGGGCAGAACACCATTCCCAACAAACTGCAGGTGAAACTCATTGTCAAAACATCAAGTGCAGCACTGTGAACACTTGAAGATTTGCTCAAGGGCTTTTCCATTGGTTTCTCTCTTTTTTTCTTTTCTTTTTCTTTTCTTTATAAACAGGAAGGGAGGGGTGAGCGTAAATAAAATGAATCATAACAAACTCTCCCAAAACAACGAGAAAAAAAAAAGGAATTAATAATTGAGGAAAAAAAAAAAGACCCATCTGTTTCCGACTTACTGGCATGCCAGGCCAACCTGGGCTACTGCAATTTTCATTGTCCTCACAAAGTGAGGGGCCAGCACCAACCATTACCCCCTCGTCCTAGAACGGCAGCATCAACACTTTCCTTTAGCATTTATCACAGGTAGCATCATCCTCTCATCACGCTCACCGGAAAGACAACAGACAGTACATCTTCAGTCACAGATTGCATCATGACATCAAACAGCATTAGCCGATTCTCTCTGCAAGTGTTAACTCGCTGAACAGTCTCAAATTAACTATCATTGCCAAATTCACTTGACATTCCTTCATAGCTCAGATGAAGTGGGAACGGTGTGGATACAGACCTGCTTTATCTACAGTTCTTCATTTCTTCACAGCCACGCCAAAGGCAGACATAGGACACACGCAGACGTACACGCTCACACACGCACGTGCACACACACACCAAGGAAAGCCTGTGCTACTCCTGAGCCAATCGTTATAGCCAGAAATGTGTTAGTACATTACACAAGAAGAAACCAATAAACAGCAAGTGCTAAAAAACATGAGGACAAAGAAAAGTGATGTCACTCTTAGAAGGTAGGTACTCCGCCCTAAGGTTACATCTCACATCATATCGCATGAAAGGAAACCAGCATCCTACAGCCTGTTCACATGGAACACCACCCTTCTGTGTGTCACTGGCTGTTGCTCCACCAGTGTGTGCAAGACACTGCACCTGTGCCTCAGTGGTAAGGGAGATTATATGTAGTACAGACAGGGGACATGAAGTCGGTGACAGTTTTCAACCAAAATACACACAGGCTTTGTGTATAGATATGGAAGCGCTAAAGCTACAAAGCTTCCAGACAAAAGAAAATAATTTTGATAGACGAGGGTTGTTCTATGATCAGAGGGCAGATAGAATGAAAAAAACGGATGCTGAAATCATAGAGGTAAATAATGTACACGACTTGTGCATCTCCTGTCGTTGTATTGCTTTTTGCACATGGTCAAAAAAAAAAGTGGAAGACAGGATGACAGTAGAGTAAAAAAAAAAAAATTAAACCGAGCAACATGGGTAGAAGGACAGCTTACGCAGGGGAATGTTGGATGAGTTAATGCTGCATCATGAACTGTCAGTAAGAGATACATGGTGATTAAAATGGACAGGAAAAAAAAAAAAAAAAAAAAAAAAAAAAACAGGATCAATCCCGGAAGCCGACAGTATACCTTCTTCTTTTTCTCCGGAGGGTCGTCGGGTGGACCGGACGCCCGCGCCGCCGTGTTGTTCTGGGTGGGCATGGTCATGGGTCCCATGGAGTGGGTCTTGCCGTTGGCACTCAGGCTGTTCCCCGGCGGCAGGTTTCCCGGCAGGCTCCCTGGGGGCATGTGGTTGGCCATGCTGCCCCGAGACATGCTGTTGGGCATGCTGCCCTGAGGTAGTCCCACCGGGGACATGCCACTGGGCATTGTGCCGTGAGGGGACATGCTGTTCATCATGGTGCCAGAGGGCATGTTCTTGGGCATCCCCCCATGTGGGGGCATGCTGGGGGACATTCCACTGCCTGGGGGCATGTTGCTGTGGGGCATGTTGATGGGAGGCATGTTACCGTGGGGCATGTTGCTAGGGGCCATGTTGCTGGCAGACATGTTGCCTGGGGGCATGTTGTTGGGCATGTTGCTGGGAGGCATGTTGTTGGGCATGTTGCCGGGAGGCATGTTGTTAGGCATGTTGCTGGGAGGCATGTTGTTGGGCATGTTGCTGGGAGGCATGTTGTTGGGCATGTTGCTGGGGGCCATGTTGCTGGCAGACATGTTGCCCGGGGGCATGTTGCCCGGAGGCATGTTGCTGGGAGGCATGTTGCCGGGGGCATGTTGTAGGGGGGCATGTTGCCCATGGAGTGCGGCATGCCCGGGGGTGGTGCATGCCCGGGCCCCCCATCATGTGAGCAGTGCCCATGGCCCCGGGCCCCTGAGGACCCATGGGGCTGTAGCCCATGCCGGGGTGGGGGTGTGGGGGTGGGGGTAGTGGGGGCCGTTGGGGATGGTGGCCGGGGGGTTGTTGCAGTTGGTGCCGCTGCTCATCATCATGGGCAGGGAGGCGGAGGTCTGACTGCTGGAGCTCAGCATCTCGCTGCTGGCCGAGGTGGTCAGACTGGGCGCGCCCGACGACCCCACCGAAGCTGCACACAGGAAAAAGCAGGTAACTACACTGTACAAGATCAACTCAAGCTGTGAGCTGCAGCCACAAACTTAAACTACGATTCACCTTTCAACTGGCATGACTAGGATGGCAGTTTTGTTAATGACAGTGTCACACAGTCTGTTCCCTGTGATTATTGTAATGCAGTACATTCACATCCATCCTGACCAGGGCTGCTAGCACGGGAAAAAAGAATCTTCCTTCCTCACACTGAAAGGTGATCATCTCTCCGATTCTTTTAACAACTGAATTGTGGCCATCCCTCTCAACTTAAACTGAATTGTGGCCATCCCTCTCAACTTAAACTGAATTGTGGCCATCCCTCTCAACTTAAACTGAATTGTGGCCATCCCTCTCAACTTAAACTGAATTGTGGCCATCCCTCTAACTTAAACTGAATAGTGACCATCCTTCCAAACTTACAATTAAACTGTAGCCATCCCTCCAACACTAAAATTGAATTATGGCCATCCCTCCGAACTTACATTGAATCGTGACCATCCCTCCAAACTTACAATCAAACTGTAGCCATCCCTCCAATACTAAAGCTGAATTATGGCCATTCCTCCAACACTGAAACTGAATTGTGGTCATTTTGCCAATAAACAAACTGTGGCCATCAAAATAATCCTGAAAATTATCATGAAAAGAGACAACGATCAGAAAATCTATTACAGCTACATAAGGTTAACTATACATGTATAAACTAACTTTGCTTTTAAAAACCACACATACAAAAAACAATGTGTCGTGTGTAGACCATCCCCCATAAACAGTAAGAGAAAAAAAGTTACCAAAATAATGTTTTTTTGGCCTTTGCTAATACTTTACAATACAAAATATTACAAAGCAACAATTCAAATGAAATAATTAATCTACCTGGACAATATGGTCAACTGTGAAAAGCCAAGAGAAGAAAACATTTTCAAGATTCTTGATCAACATTTTTAAGATTCTTGATCTCAGCAATCTGGTTGCTCTTTCAGTATTGTTGTGAACTAGTAAAAGTCTCGCCAGCCAGAAACTGCCCCCAACAGCATCTCGCCGATCCAGAGAGCATCCAGACATAATCCTGACCATCTAAGGACATCTTTTTTCAAAATCTGCCATGATCTGGACTGCCACTTTCTTCAGCAAGCCTTGTAACTGAATATCGTACACTCACCTCGAGTAAATCTAAGACAACAGCTTTTTTGTCACACTGACCCTTGCACACATGTATGAACCCTGCTACTCGGTACTTGAAAACTTCAGTCGTCGTACAACAGCTGTACAGAGCTGGTTCAAGTAACTTGCCAACAGAAAAAAAAAAAAAAACCTGGTTACAGACTACTCCCCGCTGAGAAGTTTGCAGACGAGCACTACACATGCTTTTCTACCAGGCAGAGCCAGCAGGTGTTTGGCGAGGGCATGTGCTGCTGACAGCCCCCACTTACCTGAGGTGATGGTGGTGGTGGTGGTGGTGGATGGGTGCACACTAGTGGGGATGGAGGAGGCCATGCTGCCCATCACTTTCACACTGTCACTTTCCTGACTAGCCCCCTCCTCGCACTGACCGTTGGAGGAGGGTGGGGGGTTGGAGTTGGAAGGGGACGAGGAGTGAGTCGGGGTGGACTCGGAAGGCGCTTTCTCACTCTGATCGGCGGTGGAATGAAACCCGCTGTCCACCGATGTCGAGTCACTGCTGGGCATGCTGCCCGAACCGTCAATGCCCGGAGCTTCCGACGTGTTGTTAGCCGCGTCCACCGTCTGGCCCGGAGTGGCCGTGGAGCTCGGCCGTGATGACTCTTGAGTGTCTGACCCTGACATGGGGGACATGAGGTGGGCGGCCTCACTCCCTCCACCTATTGGGGGCACACCCATGCTGTTGGAAGAGATGTTTTTGTCCACAAAAGAAGGGGGTCCAGCAGAGGGGCCGGTGGAAGAGCCGGGGGCGTTGTTGGCGGGGCTGGAGGGTTTGCTGGGCACGGTGACACTGCTGGACGTGATCTGCTGGATCTGGTTGGACATGCTGTTCAGGCTGGGGTTGCCCAAGTTGCCCATCATGGGCGTCATGGAGCCGGGTGAGGGGGAACCGCCGCCCTGCGGACCCATCATCCTCGGGGACCCTGCCATCCCTCGGGACGGCATTCTCATCCCCGCCGAGTTCGCAGCCGCCATGAGAGCCGCCTGAGCCGCCGCCTGAGCTCCTTTGCCCCCGGGCATCATGGGAGCCCCATGCTGCATTCCCATGGTGGGCTGCCCCATGCTGGTGGCGTTCATCTGACCAGGCATCATGGACGTGGGAGCCCCGGGCACAGACCCTGAGCCTGACGGGGCGGAGCTGGGTCCTGGTCCTGATCCAGGCCCTGGCCCTGGCCCTGGCCCTTGCCCGGGCCCCAGGTGGCTGTTGAAGCTGCCAAAGTGACTGTTGATGGGCATGGCCGAGCCTGGGCCGTAGGGCGAGCTGTAGCCGGACATGTTGCGGCTCATCATGTTGTTGTACATGCTGGAGGCCCCCGGCCCCATCTGGCCTGGCCCGTTGTACATGGCCTGGGGGTAGGTGCTGTTCCCTGGTATAGGGCCTGCGCTGCCTCCCTGGGCGCTCTGCATGGACCCCATCACCCCCTGGCCTCGCATCGTCCCTGTCAATACAAGTTACTCTCTTCACCTCCCCGTCTCTCTGTGTTACATATATTACTGGCCTCGCATCGTCCCTGTCAATACAAGTCAATCTCATCACGTCCCCATCTCTGTATTATATACATTATTGGCAACACATCGTCCCTGTCATTATAAGCCACTCTCTTCACCTCCCCCATGTCTCTCTGTGTTATCAAGGCACGTTCACCTACAGGTGAATTACCCATGTCATCGTCCTAGCAGTCAAGGGAGGCAAGCGTATGCTGTTCACTGTCAAAAGAGAACTGTCTCCGTCTCACTCAAGACATACCCCATGAATTTAAAGGAGCGTTTCAAAACATGATCAAGGTTTTATATGCTGTCCACTATGTACAACCCTGATTCAGAAATATGCCAACAAACTGGGGGGTGGGGTGGCGATGAACTGGAGTGGGGTGGGGGGTGGGATTATTGCAAACAATGTTGCTCACCAACTTTCTGGGGTGAAGTGAAGGTGGAGGGGAGTGAGGTGGAGGTACTGTAGTAAGATCAGGTCATGGCCTAGGTCATGTCACTTTCTATTCAGCTACAGTGCTGTGGCCACACACCTACACTTCAGGAAGATGCGTCACAAAGAAACAGATCTGCTCACGCACTCTGGCACGGTCAATTGTCAGAATGCAAGGAAGTGAAATTCCATCTAACTGTAATCGTTAGTATAATTACCATCATGACTTGTCAATACTGTCATTACGTAAGTTACTACACACATACATTCTGGAACCAACACACACAAATATCGGCTTTGTCTTTCGCCACATCTTTCTCCCACCTCCCTTCCCACTCAATGAGGAGGGGGCATTAAAAAACCCAAAGCACATGATGATCAGACTTTGAACCAAAGTCTAAAACACACACACACACATTGGCCCATTCCAAGACACGACCTACCTCCCTGGGGGTACTGTGCGCCGTACTGGGGGTAGTGAGGGGTCATCTGAGAGCTGGTCATGCCTGGTGGCCCGGCTCCCATCTTGCCTCCGGCCGCGGCCCCGGGGTAACCCATCTGCCCACCCATGGGGGCGGCATCATCTGCTGACTGTAGCCTGAAACCCACACCACACCACACCCACTGTTTATATGGACACGCCAGTACACGCGAGATCCACCGTTTCCATGGACACACCAGCACACACGAGACCCACGGTTTACATGGACACACCAACACACATGAGACCCACTGTTTACATCGACAGACCAATAGCAGTGACAACCATAGTTCACATGAAAACACCAGTATCACTGATAACCACAGTTCACACCAAAATACCAACACAAGTGCTAACCACTGGTAACATGGAGACAGCAATATCACTGATAACCACAGTTCACACCAAAATACTAATACAAGTGCTAACCACTGGTAACACTGAAACACCAATATCACTGATAACCACGGTTCACACCAAAATACCAACACAAGTGATAACCCCTGGTAACATGGAGACCACAAAAAAGTTCACTCAGTTTGTGATTCTGCTGTGTCAGGCCTATCACAGGCATGGGTATAGATTATCCAAGCATTTTTAACACATTTAACCTTTATAACGCCGTTGGTGCACTGGTGCGCCAAAGTGTCAATGAGCCATTACAGCCGCAGGCCCACTTGTGCGCCCATTGAGGAGTGAAGTAAATAGTAAGCTTGTATCCGACCGGTTGAAAGGAACCAATCAGAATAAAGCAATCCCACAATGCAGACTTCTTCTTCCTTCCTGCATGAGCACCACAATCCATGTGGTTTGTTTACTGTGAATTTTCAAACTTTGTCGAAATTTTTGAGTAAAATTTCAACATGGACACTGGCGATTAGCAATTCTTGCACGAGGTGTTTTTCGACTCAGATTCTAATGAAGAGTTTTTAGGGTTTAATTGTGAAGATATTGAGAATGTTGTGGCAGAGTGGGAAAGGGCTGATGCAGGTGAGGGGGAACTGAGAGACGATAGCAAGACCCTGCGCAATCCAGGGCTCCATTGACATGCAAACACCCATTAGGCATGTCATTTTTTTTTTCATAATAAAAGCATGCACAAAGCACATAATAGTTGGTATTAGCATGTTCTTTATTCATTCCTCTACATTCACTCCAAGTTTCATAACTGTACAAACAATAGACAAGAAATTACAGCAATTTGAAGAAGGCAGGTGTCCAGATTTTTCAGTCACCAAAAAAGAATATCGCTGCAGGCAGAAGTTTCCGCTAACGAATGTCGATTGCTAAAGGTTAAAAAAAAAAAAAAGAAGTTCAAATGACCATAAAAAACATAAATCTGATTAATTAACAAAAAAAACCAACAACTATACTAATCAGATGTTGCTGGGTTTTTTTTAAATCAGTAAAAATAACTTTTGTTCCCTCCCCCCCCCCCCCCCCCCAATCAGATCACACAGGATGCCATTCCCAAAAACCACAGCAGGGGAGGTAACAGCATCTGAAAACTGCTACAAGCATGTCACTGTGAAGTGTTTGCCTCCCCTTACCTTAATACTTCTAGTAACTTGGTCGCAACAGACACAAAGTTTTACTGGTGAAAAAAAAAAAAAGAAAGATTCCTGGGCCTTCTCAGGTGTTCTGCTGATAACGCTATGAAATGTAACCAGAGGAATCAGCTCTACATGCCATACAGCGACACCTGTTTCCCCACATCCACATCTGTCTGGATGGTAGACAGCATGGCTGTTATGCACCAATTCATTGTCAACAAATGACTTTGTTTTCAATTACAGAAAAAAAGAAGTTTACCATGGATTTCCAACTATGACATATGTGCACTGTCTTCCAAATGAGGATCACTTGAAAACATTTCATTTTTCATCGATACAGTTCCACCATAAAAGCCCATCCACCATTACTAGCCAAACACTGTTCTGCCCTATTCTGCCAATCAAAGACTATCCTCTATTTTCTTCCCACATCTGCGATTTCAGTGGCTTGCAGTTTTAAGACGCGCAGTCGGAGGACGACTGGACACAGAGATGGGCACCATTTCCACACAGGGTTTCAATGAGACTGTGACTCTAACACACTGAAAACATCATTTTGTTGTGTCGAGTGCAGCTACGAATGATACTGATAGGTGTCTGCCTACTCCTGTTCATGGACACTTCAGCACACTGACTCGATGACAACCCAGACAGCCAGACAGACTCTACTGGTGCACTTCCACTTGACCGACACTTCAACTGCAGTGTTTGAAACAACTAAGATGCAGGCAGTCGGCATCAAAGTTATGGTTGGATTGTGCGTTTTAAGAGCATCGGTGGTTCAGTTTCAGTTTGTCTGGTGCTCTAAAAATTTACTTGTAGTTGCAGGAAAGTTACGTGAAAAATCTGAGCAATTTAAGGGTAAGGGTTACTTTCCATAAGGCTAAAAAGCTGGTTCCTGTATCACTTACACATGCTGATAAACTATGAAGTTTACCACTGACACTCCGGCAGACAAGTAAACTGGTTTAAAATTATTACATGCAATCAATCTGACTGACTTGGGGGAGAGAAAAAAAAAAAAAATCACATTCCACACTGTTTATGACTGTTCACTCTGCGATTCATACCTTGAGTCGCCATTGGAGACTGACTGCTGTGTACCTGTCCTTCAAGCTGGCTTGAGGGAGGGCGTGGGGGCATAGGACTGCCCGCCTGGGTGCCTGCAAAGGACAGAATAATGTCACCACTGTCAGCCTGTGTGCCTGCAAAGGACAGAATAATGTCACCACTGTCAGCCCCTGTAACTGTAAAGGACAAAATAATGTCACCACTGTCAGCCCCTATAACTGTAAAGGACAAAATGTCAACACTGTCAGCCCCTATAACTGTAAAGGACAAAATAATGTCACCAGTGTCAGCCCCTATAACTGTAAAGGACAAAATGTCAACACTGTCAGCCCCTATAACTGTAAAGGACAAAATAATGTCACCACTGTCAGCCCCTATAACTGTAAAGGACAAAATAATGTCACCACTGTCAGCCCCTATAACTGTAAAGGACAAAATAATGTCACCAGTGTCAGCCCCTATAACTGTAAAGGACAAAATGTCAACACTGTCAGCCCCTATAACTGTAAAGGACAAAATAATGTCACCACTGTCAGCCCCTATAACTGTAAAGGACAAAATAATGTCACCACTGTCAGCCCCTATAACTGTAAAGGACAAAATAATGTCACCACTGTCAGCCCCTGTAACTGTAAAGGACAAAATAATGTCACCACTGTCAGCCCCTATAACTGTAAAGGACAAAATATTGTCAACACTGTCAGCCCCTGTAACTGTAAAGGACAAAATAATGTCACCACTGTCAGCCCCTGTAACTGTAAAGGACAAAATAATGTCACCACTGTCAGCCCCTGTAACTGTGAAGGACAAAATAATGTCACCACTGTCCGCCCCTTAACTGTTAAGGACAAAATAATGTCACCACTGTCAGACACTATGCTCACAAAGGATAGAATCATGTCACATCAACCATCCTCAATACCTGGAAAGGAGAAACTAATGGCGGTACAACTAGACTACTTCCCTGCAGTTGAAACGGATTAAGAAATATTTTTAAAAAAGAAGAAAAAAAACCAAAACTGCACCAGTGTGAAAAGAACTGTGCGTGAAGGGACAAAATGATGCCACTGCTGTCACGTCAGTCCAAACGTATGCACTGAAAAAAACTAAGACCATGATCACAGTCCGGGCGCCCCCGCCAATTCTACAATAATGCCACCGTCTGCTTGCGAACGACTCAACTGCCGACAACTGCCAGCCTGAGCACCTGCAAAGAATGATACGTGACAGCTCTACCTGCAACTCACCTCCATCCCCTCCCTCACCCCCAAGGAAAAAAAAATCAGAATGCTTTCCATCCATTCCCCCCTCTCTACCCATTACTTTTTCTTTTTTTTATATTTAAATTTCCTCCCTCTCTACCTGTTAATTTTCAAAGTATGCTTCTGGCTGAAAACAAGCAGTTCCACAAATCAACTCAAAAAGTTAAGGCTCCATCTGAGAGCTTGTGAATGTCAAAAAGTAGGTGCGACTGTTTCATCCACCTCACTCGCACACACACACACACACCTGCAACAAGACAGTATACCTATGGGGCGACCCAGTCACTTGGTGCATGTGATGATGTAATCGTGGCTCACCCAGTTCATCCCAGTCAACTGGTGTGGGTGGGGGGGGGGGGGGGGGGGGGGGGGGGGGGGGGGGGGGGGGGGGGAGGGCAGGCAGGCATGCCAGCCAGAGAGACAAGCACAGCCACAACCTGTCTGCTCTTTCACAAACAGTGGTGGTGGGAGGGGAGAAGAGTGGGAGGAGGGGGGGGGGGCATCCCACACCCCACCACTATTATCATTCCCCCCACCCCACCCCCACCCTCCTCCTCCTCTCAAGCATCACAGGCTGTCTGCCTCAAGAGGCAGGATGAGCGAGAGCAGGGAAGGAAGGGGGTGAGGGGTGGGGGTGGGGAGAGAGGAGAAAGGGTAGGCGGAGAAGGGGGGGGGGGGATGTGGGGGAGGAGAGGGTGAGGATGGGGGGGGGGGTTGGGGAATCCCCTCCTGTCGCCGCCGCTCTCTTTTTATCCCACCACCACCACCACCCTCTTCACCCCCACTCACCCCTCCCTCCCCACAACCTCCTTACCCCTTCCTTCCCTCCCTGTAATCTATTCCGCTTTGGCACAGTTTCAAGGCCGTCAGTATCAGTGGAGAAGCTAAAAAAGCGGGCACTGTGTGTGTGTGTGTGTGTGTGTGCGCGTGAGCGTGTGTGTGTGTGTGTGCGTGTGTGTGCGTGCGCGTGCGTGTGTGTATACGTGTGTGTGTGTGAGTGCGCACGGGCGCCTGGGAGCGTGTATGTGTGTCAATGGCAAATAAACATCACCCCCTGAGTAGCAATGACCTTCGCCTCTTTACAACGACCTCCTCCCTCACTCCCTCCCTCCCTCCTCTCTTTCAACCCCCTTCTTGCACACACACCATTCACGTCCCTCTCTCTCTCTTTTTTCTTTTTTTTTTTTTCTCTCCTCCCCTTTCTTTCTCAAACGAAAGGGAAACAGGGGAGAGGAGAGGGACAGTGGTGGTGGTGATGTTCTGGTTGCCCTCTCTACCCCTCTCCCTCCCTCTGTTCCATTGACTGGGGCTATAATTAGTCTGGAGATTCCATTAAAGTGAGAGAAAAGCCGGTGTGCCAGACAGGGAGCGGGGGGGGGGGGGGGGGGGGGGGGGGGACGACGAGGAAGGAGACAAGAGACCTTGAGGAAAGCCCCCCCCCCCCCCCCCCCCCCCCCCCCCCCCCACCATTATATAACAAGGGCAAGGTTTTTCTGGCCACTGGCGGGATTAGTCAAAGGACGTCATGGGCTAGTTTAGTGTGTGTGTTGTGTTGTGTGCGTGTATGTGTGGTGTGTGTTGGTCTGTGTGTGTGGGGGGTTATGTTGTGTGTGTGTGGGTTAAGTTGTGTGTGTGTGTGTGTTGTGTGTGTGTGTGTGTGTGTGTGTGTGTGTGTGTGTGTGTCATGCGCATGTGTGTGTATGTGTGCGCGCTGACCAAATACTACCCCCCCCCCCTCTCCTCTTTCTCTCTTACACACACACACACAAAGCTTCCACACTGGTCTGATTTCGTCAAGAACAACAGAAAACCAAGCAAATGCGTGTGATGTCAGTTACAGCAATTATGACAAAAAGAGTTAACATAACATGCCAGGCAATTCAGTTTCAACAGTGTCGACTGTACCAAATCATCACCCTGTTCTTTGCTGCCCACTGTCAAAATCACATCTGCAACACAACCGCTTCCAGCCATAAACTACTCGGCTGAGCAGCAGTCGATGTCACCGCTGTGTGCACTGAATGCTGGTGTCAAATTCTACACCGCAAATTGCCTGTCACTTGAAACTATTTCTCATCAAAGACTTGTGAATTTTTCTGACAAGTACTGTTTTTTCTTTTTCAAAACTTCATTGTGCTCTACCACTCTACCGCTTGTTTCGCTGAAAGTGGACAGCTTTCCATGAGGAGATGATTTGCATTCCGACATGATCTGAATGGTCAGCTTTTAAATAGAGTATGGGGCTTCTTTTTTTTTTATATGGTAAATCCTGCTCTTGCATGATGATTTCTTCTTGTCCTGAGAGGCTGGCTTTGAAAACCCAAACAAGAAATAAGGAGAGAAACTGGTCTGGCCATTCACCATGAATTCATTACCCACCACTTCTACTGTTTATTGATGTTCCAGAGGGAGAGATGGGGGGGGGGGGGGGGGGGGGGGGTTTAGTGAAGAGCATTAAAGCTATCGGTGACCACATACTCCCTGAAGCCTCTCATTATTTCATGATTAGTCACTCCGCACAGGACAGCTAATTTCTGACGTCTTAAAACCATTAATACCTGTAACAGTAGCACACCTTCACAAACTGACATCGGTGCCTAACCTTGCGACCACCAGGCTGTTTACTGTTGTTACCGGGCCCTATGCTACTATCACATTCAAAAACAACCTCACTCGTTTCCTGAAGCGTCAACCTTTGTAGGTATCCTGCAGTTGATCATTATCGTAAATGTTTCATCTCTGATCCTTCATCTCACCCTTGTGCTACAGTAGTTTTATGGTCCCTGCGATGCTAATGGTTTGTAATCTTGTCACTCACTTCGTGAAAAGAACGTGTTTGTGGGTCGATAATGGGGAGGGGGCGTTGCAATTTTCTCTTCAAATCAACCACTGATATCGATACACTGGTGTACCACAATCAATTATTTGACAAAAAAAAAGAAGGAATGCACACGCAGAAATCTTGTTTTGTTAATCTTGTGTTTGTTCAGGCCAAAATTTCTCCTTTTTTTCTCTAGAAAATCTGTCTCAAAGCTTTTTGAAGCTTTAACAAATGGGCTGGCTGGCTGCTGCAAATATACAGGCAGCATGAATCAAAGCAGAGTTCTGACTGTCACAATAATACTTTAGCATACTGCAGAAAGAGAAAAAAAAAGCAGTGTACTTTTGTGGTATGGTGTACGAAGCACACCACAAAAAAGCGGCTGCAGCACCAGCACAGTCATAGGGACCATGGTCAAGCACCAGCACAGTCACAGGGACCATGGTCAAGCACCAGCACAGTCATAGGGGCCATGGTCAAGCACCAGCACAGTCATAGGGACCATGGTCAAGCACCAGCACAGTCATAGGGACCATGGTCAAGCACCAGCACAGTCATAGGGACCATGGTCAAGCACCAGCACAGTCATAGGGACCATGGTCAAGCACCAGCACAGTGGAGTCATAGGGACCATGGTCAAGCACCAGCACAGTCACAGGGACCATGGTCAAGCACCAGCACAGTGGTCATAGGGACCATGGTCAAGCACCAGCACAGTCACAGGGACCATGGTCAAGCACCAGCACAGTCATAGGGACCATGGTCAAGCACCAACACAGTCATAGGGACCATGGTCAAGCACCAGCACAGTCATAGGGACCACGGTCAAGCACCAGCACAGTCACAGGGACCATGGTCAAGCACCAGCACAGTCATAGGGACCATGGTCAAGCACCAGCACAGTGGAGTCATAGGGACCATGGTCAAGCACCAGCACAGTCACAGGGACCATGGTCAAGCACCAGCACAGTGGAGTCATAGGGACCATGGTCAAGCACCAGCACAGTCACAGGGACCATGGTCAAGCACCAGCAGTCACAGGGACCATGGTCAAGCACCAGCACAGTCACAGGGACCATGGTCAAGCACCAGCACAGTGGAGTCATAGGGACCATGGTCAAGCACCAGCACAGTCACAGGGACCATGGTCAAGCACCAGCAGTCACAGGGACCATGGTCAAGCACCAGCACAGTCACAGGGACCATGGTCAAGCACCAGCACAGTGGAGTCATAGGGACCATGGTCAAGCACCAGCACAGTCACAGGGACCAAGGTCAAGCACCAGCAAGTCCATTCAACATCTAAACCTGCTCTTCTCAAGTGCACTTGCTCACACACAAATGAGAGAGAGCGTACAGTGTCGGATGTGTGTGCGTGTGCATGTGTGGTTAGTGCGTAGTGCATGCTAGTACGTGTTCAAATAAACACATGCTATTCCCACAGAGTTACATGTGTACAGACCTGTGAGAATGTTTACATAGTAATATAAAATATAACTTGGAGCAGAATGGAGTAGGGTCACAGAGAGACAGCAAGCAAGAGTCAGAGAGGTGGGGAAGGTGGAAGAGTAAAAGTGGGGGGAAAGGGGGGGTGGTAAGGGAAACAATGAACAGACCTTTAACACCACACAAACAACAAAAGTCAAAATACAAATTACATAAGTTTCCACATATATCTTCAATAAAATAAAATAAAATTAAAAAAAAACAGCGCAAAAACTACATGCCTTTCCGAGTTTTGCAAAAACAAACCAACAATATCAATATGGCTTCACCATCTGCTTCCCCACAGCGGTCGCTGAAGCTGGCTCGACCATATGCTTTCCTCCCTCCCCCCTTCCCTCATTTTCCACACGCTCAAAGCTGAAAGAGCCAATTCGGAACTCTCTTCAATGTAAACATAACAAAGATGAATGCGACATTAAGAGCAACAAGCCAACATTTCTCTTCAAATTCCCCTTCAAGACAAGAGACAGAAATGCTGCCTCTTCTTCTCTCTCTCTCTCTTGTTCTGGTTCCCTCACAGACAGCGTATTGATTTTCCCCATTTCCACTCTACACCACAGTCAGTCTCCCTGTGTTCTGGTCTCATCTCCCAAGCTTGTTTCCCCCCCCACTCCTCACTTCTACACTGCTGTATCAAACCTCTTCAACTGTTCCTGTGAAGCATGGCCTTGATTCTGTAAGCTTTTTCAACTTGAAAATGGATAACATAATAAATGGATAACATAATAAATGGAAAACATAATAAAAGGATAACATAATAAATGGATAACAAAGTGTATTTAGGCATAGCTTCATTGATCACTGCCCCACCCACTCAATCCAATAAAAAAAACAAAAAAATAACGGCTTATATAATAATGCATTGCTTACATAGATGGGGTGTGCTGCACACAAATCTGAGAGAGAGGGGAGAAAATCTGTGCAAGAGGCAAGACAATAACTGGCAAGACAATAACTGAATTTAGCGTAATAAAGATGCGTTATAAACAGCCTCTGCCTTATTTTTGTGTGATTTCATTACTCATAAACAGCCTCTGCCTTATTTTGTGTGATTTCATTACTCAAGTATGTGTTTTTCCAAGGCTATATTCACTTTAAAAAAAAAAAAAAAAAAAAAATCAATCAATAAAATCAATAAATAAGCAAAATAAAGAAAAAGAAAGTTGACATTTTGATCTGCCTATATTAAGAGATTAGGGGGGGGGGGGGAGGACAAGACAAAACAACAGAAACTATAAAAAATATTCACATTTTATGTTTTCATCAGTGTTACTGGGTCTGTGTCTCCAACCACTCCAGAACAAGCCAAGTCAGCGGCAACCTTGACAACTATGAATGTTTATAGTGCAAAGTAATCAATCTCATACACACAAAATGCTTTAATATGACAGTCGATTATCACTCGCTACAGAGATAGCTTTCTCTCTCAAGGTCATAATTATGAACACTCGCACGCACAGACACACCAACCACACACACACACACACACACAGGGATGAATACTCGGAGAGACAAAGACTGCAGAGAGCTAGAAAATCATGTGACAGACGGACTTGCAGAAAGCTGGCTGATTTTTCTTTCTTCCTCTCTTTCTGCGTACGCAGCTGATGAACTATCATCTTCAACATTTATCCATGTTCCATCCAAACTCCAGCAACTCACCTGAGTTGGATGCCGGCGTGTCGGAGCGTGAGCCTGTGGAGCCGGCTGGCGAGGGTACAGGTCGTACCCCAGCCACAGCCAGGTGTGACTGCGACCCTCCTGAAGGGGTGCCCTCACTCTCCCCTTTCACCTCTTCGCTGTGACTGTTCTCCTGGTGGGGTGAAAAAAAAAACATAGCGACCCATTTATATAAAAAAAACATATACACAGTAAAACTTCCTTCTTCCTAAAAATGCATGGGGGGAAAAAAAACACATAACAGTCAGGGGCGGGGAAACAGCTGAGTATGACAAAGATGTTTTCTTTCAATGAGCAGAATGAGCCGTCAATCACAAATCAGTATTCAGCTTTCTCTATGAATGATCAATGAGTGTTTCAATCTCATATCAGCCTCAAGTTTCTGACCAGCTCCATGAAAGGCCTCCCCCCACTGACCATAAGGACACTGGCACCGACACTACCCCAAGTTCTCTCTGCATCATCTATTAGTTCATTTCTCCAAGGTAACCTGCTAACCTACTTCCACCTGAAACCCATCTATTCCAATTCCTCTTGCTGCAGATTCATAGTTTTCAGTATCCTCCCTTTGTTTTATTACTCAGAACAAACACAGACATCATCAATCAATGGTTTTTTTTTATTTCCCCTAAACTGTTAAAAACACCTCAATCTCCACCACCCCACCCCCAAAAGACACACACTCCATTATGTGGAAAGACAAAACATTCATCTGCAACAAGGGAACAGAAGATACCATGGTCAATCAGTTTAGGGTGAATCGAAAGCACAGCTTGCAGTATTTGTTAGAATGTCACTGTGTTTCCAATTTCAGCTTTGCTAATTTTCTGTTGTCTCCTGAAACACATGTTCGACAGACTCCTTGAAAACACAGCCTGCAGTTGGGAATGTCACTTTGTTTCCAGCTTTGCTAAATTTCCGTTGTCTCCTAAAACACATGTTGTACGGACTGCACAGTACAGGTAGAACAGACAACACAGGCTTCTAAGCATACCTCTGCTGCTTCATACAATCATTTCTGCCCAATCCACTTAGTAAGCAGATGACAGAGCAGTGGATACTTTCAGGACATACAAAATCAACCTGAATTTTGTTTACAAAAATCATTTATTCTCTCTACAGTTCTGCAATTTTTTTCCCCCACCAAATGTAAACTGCTCCATCAAAATCTTCATTTTCCATCACCTGTAAACACTTTGATGTATTCATTATCACTGAAGTCCGAATCTGAAGGATTTTTTTAAGTCATTAATTTAAGAGGGTTCTCCGAGTTTCAGGACTTAAGGACTTTCGGTGATTTGTGTTCCTCGTCTCATACAGCCTTCCATGGAATATTGTGACACAGAATATTGCTTACAAACAAGAAGCTGGTGTTCACATTCATGACTTAAAAAACATTTTGTCCAGAGAGCCAAGTTAACCACTTCATTTCCAGATCCTTTCAAAATCCATGTCTTAATCCCTTCAGCCCTGACATAGCAACTGGCTGCTTAGGTGGAATATTTGGGCAGTTTTACCCAAACTGTCAAAACTCTGTATCAACGCTTCAAAACGGCACACAGTGACCAAATTACAATTTTTCTATGACATATTATATTTTCATCGTGTTTGAACTGTCATGTGCAGTATTATATGGTCCCTTGACAAACGTCTACCTGGATCCTTCATGACTTCGTCAATAGTTCCTTTTCAAACAGGCTGTAGCAGATCATGAAATGTGATGAAATGCAAATTGAACTTCAGACTGTATCACAGTTGTATGCATTTCTTTAACTGGTCTATCTGTCTACCTGTTGTATCTACAGTTCAAGAGTAATTTACTAAAATCCTCAGTCACCTAACAGTCGCTCCACTTCACATGTGTCAGAAGAAAAAATAAATAAAGAGAGAAAAAAAAAAATCACAAATCCTTCCAATGTGCTCACACAAAGCAGCATTTGACAGAAGGTAGTAGCTTCAAAATACTCGCCCTGTTCTCATTCAAACATGAAACATAAAATCTGCTTGCTCTGACTTGAAACTGGACGTCCAACCTCTAATCAAGCACATGCTGCTATGTATCCACATAAGCACCTGTCCTCTGGTCATTGATTACTGATCAGTGAATAAACAGGGATCTGGGAGGGTAAGAAAGCAATCATGTGTACATGAAATGTTGTCAATAATTTCATAATATGCACAGCAGGACTCTATTCAATCCTAACAGTACGACAATATGGATTCACCACATCCCGTGTAAACATGATTTCGGTTGCTCGATCACACCATCTTTAGAACCACACATCAGCATCGTGCTGATGTTTATGACCCATTCTGCTCGTTTTCTCTGTATTTCTGCTGTGCTAGCCCCATTCCAAATACAGCACGGTATCACAGCAAAGCACCGCTGGTGGTCACAGAAGGTGTGGAGAAGCAAGAG
This sequence comes from Conus ventricosus, assembly GCA_018398815.1. Classification (NCBI taxonomy): domain Eukaryota; kingdom Metazoa; phylum Mollusca; class Gastropoda; order Neogastropoda; family Conidae; genus Conus; species Conus ventricosus. Next base: position 85,019,656 of record CM031607.1, on the reverse strand, counting down.
TCAGAACCATGATGGTTTACAGAAGACGTCAAGCCAATCAAACTGGTCTGCGGATCTCCGGGCAGATATAGCATAAATCAAAAAGCAACACAACTAAAGAATTTACAATACTAAGATTTACTAAGAGATGACCCTCTCATATCCTAAGAGAGAGTCCATTTCACAAAATATTGTCAATTAATTAACTGTCTCAGATAACATCTTCTTTCCTGTAATTTTCTTTCTGCAGAATTTTGCCTTTTTTTTCACTGCTCCATTTACCTCCTTTTTCAGGCTCTCCCCCTTAATCTGATTTTCTACTGTCAGATGCTACCATGGGATTTTTATTTTATCATCAAAAACAAGAGCTTGTACTGTTAAGACCAAATCAGTCATGAAAGAGTTTATGCATATAAGGTCTTCCACCACTGTCTTTATGAACAGCGGTTTCCCCAGACACCTCAAAGCATGTGTGGTCTGTCTGATCAGTCTGTCCTCCTGAGGATGCTGACACCAGAAGGCAAACTGTCAAGTTTTACACACACTGGTCTACTGTCAATCTGCTGTTAAGGTAGCCAGATCACTGTCCACTATTCTATTACACACACTGGTCTACTGTCAATCTGCTGTTAAGGGTAGCCAGATCACTGTCCACTATTCTATTACACACACTGGTCTGCTGTAAAGTGTAGCAAGATTACTGTCCACTATTACACACACTGGTCTGCTGTTAATCTGCTGTAATGTGTAGCCAGATTATTGTCCACTATTACATACAGAGCTGCTGTCAATCTGCTGTAAAGTGTAGCCAGATTACTGTCCACTATTACATACAGAGCTGCTGTCAATCTGCTGTAAAGTGTAGCCAGATTACTGTCCACTATTACATACAGAGCTGCTGTCAATCTGCTGTAAAGTGTAGCCAGATTACTGTCCACTATTACATACAGAGCTGCTGTCAATCTGCTGTAAAGTGTAGCCAGATTACTGTCCACTATTACATACAGAGTTGCTGTCAATCTGCTGTAAAGTGTAGCCAGATTACTGTCCACTATTACACACACTGGTCTACTGTTAATCTGTGTAAAGTGTAGCCAGATTACTGTCCACTATTACATACAGAGCTGCTGTCAATCTGCTGTAAAGTGTAGCCAGATTATTATCCACTATTGCACACACTGGTCTACTGTTAATCTGCTGTGAAGTGTAGCCAATTATTGTCCACTATTACATACAGAGCTGCTGTCAATCTGCTGTAAAGTGTAGCCAGATTACTGTCCACTATTACATACAGAGCTGCTGTCAATCTGCTGTAAAGTGTAGCCAGATTACTGTCCACTATTACATACAGAGCTGCTGTCAATCTGCTGTAAAGTGTAGCCAGATTATTGTCCACTATTACACACACTGGTCTACTGTTAATCTGCTGTAAAGTATAGCCAGATTACTGTCCACTATTACACCAACTGGTCTCTGTTGTCAATCTGCTGTAAAGTGTAGCCAGATTACTGTCCACTATTGCACACACTGGTCTGCTGTTATCTGCTGTAAAGTGTAGCCAGATTACTGTCCAGAATTACACACAACGGTCTCTGCTGCTAATCTACTGTAAAGTGTAGCCAGATTACTGTCCAGTATTACACACTGGTCTGCTGTTATCTGCTGTAAAGTGTAGCCAGATTACTGTCCAGTATTACACACACTGGTCTGCTGTTGATCTGCTGTAAAGTACAGCCAGATTACTGTCCAGTATTACACATACTTGTCTGCTGTCTATCTGCTGTAAAATGTAGCCAGATTCCTGTCCAGATTACTGTCCAGAATCATTCATCTGGCAACAAATGAAATATCTGACAGGAATTTACCGTTGGAAGATGAAAAATTGAAGCCACATGTCACCACAAGATAATGCCACAAGATAATGCCAATATTTCCTTTTAGTTTAACCTTCCTTAAGCCACACTGGCCAACTGACATAACACTTAAGATTTCTGTGGTTGTGTAGCGACAGTGTAGTGTAGGAATTTACTGCCGACCCTTGAAGATTTCACAAAAAGATATTTAAGACTTTTAGGATAATATTTCAAATACAAATTTTAAAAATCACCCCAACTTCCATCCCCACCCTCAAAGAGCCTAACAACAAAACCATGAGATGTTTCAGTTTACATTCAGTCTGTGGAACAAAGACTAAAACGTACATTATGCATTCCATACACTATAATTTGCTCATGCAGTTCAACGTGTGCAATTTTCCAAGAAAAGTAATTTAGAGACGAACAAGAAAGACTAGGTACATGAAACTAAACACCATTGCAATGGACAGACGTCTGGTGTTCTGAATCTGACTAGAGAAACATTAATTCATGAAGTTATTGTACTCATCCTCAAAACTGCTTTCGTTTGGTTGTTGGTTTGATTGTTGGTTTTAACCATGGAGTCCAAATAATATGCTGAATTAAAAAAGTAATAAGGAACACCGACAGTCAAATCAGCTGTATATAAGATTTCAGTGGAGTGAACAATTCTGTCGTGTACTGTCGTGGCTTTCAAAAACAAAGTGAACTTCATGATACTGCTCCTGCTTGGCATAAAAGACTTCCAGGATAAAGCTGACAGTGAAAAACGCCCACTTCAGCTGTATGCCTGAAAAAAAAAATCATTTATGATGGGCGTACACTGATGATCATTTGATAATACCCAGCCAGTCTAAAATCGTCACAGATAAGCATGCACAAAAATTGCAAACAAAAAGAAAAAAATTACAGATTTAACACGTGAAAGAATGTGTGGGGTTGTGCATGTGCATGCATATAGGCCTACGTGCCCACAGATGTATGTGTTGTGTAGTGTGTGTGCGAGTGTGTGTGTGCGTGTTTGTGTGTGTGTGAGATGACATGCATTGTTTTTTTTTGTTAGTGTGTATAAGACTCGGGTAGAAGCTGTGTGTGCAAAGCAATACCCGAAGTTGACACTAACCACACTATACTAAGAGACTCTAACCCGGAGACAAACCTCGCCTGGGCCCCAAACTCGCCCCGACCCCACCCCACCCACCCCCACGTGTGTAAGCATAGTCAGCGGCCCCCATTATCTTTCAGCGCGAAGATCAAAGCCACTGAAAACACAACTCTCCGCCCCCCTCACTTCATCAACTGTTCCATACCAACAGCACACCCCTCCACCCACCTTTCTTCTCATCCACTTTCGCCAGAAATCTTTTGTTTCACGTGGTTCGCGCGGTCCGTACTCACCAACCCCCCCCCCCCCCCCCCCCCCCCCCTAACCACGTACCGACGACTCGGGGAGAGCAACTCAACAAAGCCACGGTGGCAAGTTTCTTCCTATTTTTTCCCTCCCCCCTATCCCCATCGCAGGTCATCTGTTCGATACTTTTACCTACCTTTCACTCTCTTTCCAACAGTTGGCCATAAAAAAAAAAAAGGAAAGGGAGAGCAGGACAGGCAGGCAGGCGTCAGGAGTGGGAAAATCCTTTGAAACAAAACAAAGAAAAAAGACGTGGCCTGTTTCTCAAGCCGCTCTTGCTGCTTTCCCTGCGTGTGTGTGTGTGTGTGTCAGCCAGCCAGCCAACGCGCCGGTAAGGTGAGAGCGACTGGTAAAGCCCTCTGTGTGTGCGAGTGAGTGGAAAGGGGGAGGGGGGGGGGGGGTTGCGTTGGTCGGTCTGTCTGTGCTGGCTGTCGACTGCCAAGCCCTCGCTTTTCGGTTCCCTCTCTTGCTTCCCTCCCCCCCCCCCCCCCCCACCACCCCTCTCTCTCTCTCTCTCGGGCTGTATGTACAGGGCGCGCGCGCACACCACACACAGCCAGTCGGACCAGTCAAGGCAGTCGGGACTAAATTTATCTCAACGATCCACTTCAGCCAAGCAAGCAAGCACACGGGCGCTGGGGAAGGTTCACGTTGTTCTCTGTGTCTACCTGTACTACTTGGGTCGTGTCTCTCCGTACGGTTGTCAGTGTGTGTGTGTGTGTGTGTGTTCTGCGTGTGTGTGTGTGTGTGTTCTGCGTGTGTACGTGTGTGTGTGTGTTGTGCGCGCGTGTGTGTGTGCCTTGTACAGCCTGACGCCACTCTTAGGCCTCGCTTTGCTGCCACGTCTTTATCTCTATTTTCCCATTCAAACCGATGTTATTAAATTACATAAAACAAAAAGAAAAACATCTCCACACTCTTTCCGCCCTCCATCCCTTCGCATATCCACACATACAAATAAGCAGCTCTTCTCAAACGGCTCTCCCCCCCCCCCCCCCCCCACACCCCTAACACGCTCGTTTTCTCCCCCCCCCCCCCCCCCCCCCCCCCCCCCCTAATTTCAGCCAGGGAATACACCGGCTTGCTCTCTCTCTCCCTGCACCAAGACAGAAGATGTAGTTGCCAGGAAAGGTATTCCCCCAAGTAAATGGGGGTTCTTCGGTTCACCCTACCCCATACCCCCCCCCCCCCCTCCTCGCCCTTCCCCTGCCACGCCACATCCCCCAGCTCTCAGCGAGTTGATGGCGTCAAAGCCAACCACAGGCGCAAGAAATCGCATTCACCTCTGTGTGTGTGTGTGTGTGTGTGTGTGTGTGTGTGTGTGTGTTGCGCGCGCGTGCGTGCGCGCGCGCTCGTTTTCTCCCTCAGGCAAGTTAGTGGTAGTGTTTTATGACCATGCGAACTCGCTGAACGTAAACGTGTCTATGTGCGCGTGCAGAGGAGGTGAATGCGAGTAGGATGGGGAAGGGGGCTATATGATTGTGTGTGTGTGTGGGGGGGGGGGGGGGGGGGGGGGGGGGGGGGGGCGATGGTGGTGGTTGGTTGTTCAACGTGTGCATGTCAATACTCCAGAATTCGACAATAAAAGGCACACCGGATATAACACACTGTTTCGGTATTCCTAAAAGATGAAGCAAATCTTCACTACCGACTAGCAAATTTAAGATAAACTCTCGTCCTCTCGTTAAAAAAATAAAATAAAATAATGGGCCAGTTTCTCTTTACTTCAGCATGGTAGAACTAGAAAACGGATAGTCCTTTGTGAAATAGCGGACATCCGTGATCTTCACAACCATTTTTTGGCCAGTGGTATGGTTTCACTTCTGGGGTCAGCATATCCCAAACACCTTGGCTACAAGTTAAGCCAATACAAACTGAACAATTCTTACGTGGCTTTCTGCAACTTCATATTCACATCGAATAACCACAAACTGTGTACATCTGAACGACAGGCCCTTTGACGATCAATAACCACAAACTGTGTACATCTGAACGACAGGCCCTTTGACGATCAATAACCACAAACTGTGTACATCTGAACGACAGGCCCTTTGACGATCAATAACCACAAACTGTGTACATCTGAACGACAGGCCCTTTGACGATCAATAACCACAAACTGTGTACATCTGAACGACAGGCCCTTTGACGATCAATAACCACAAACTGTGTACATCTGAACGACAGGCCCTTTGACGATCAATAACCACAAACTGTGTACATCTGAACGACAGGCCCTTTGACGATCAATAACCGATGTGAACGAGTGACAGTATCAGTAACAACAAGGAAAAGTCTTCATCAAAGTGGTCCTCACAAACACACACAACCGCGGTGCGTGTGTATGTGCTTCTCAGTGTGTGTGTGTGTGTGTGTGTGTGTGTGAGAGAGAGAGAGAGAGAGAGAGAGAGAGAGATCAACACAAAAATAAGCTAGTCATTCACACGAGCTTTTCTCAAGCGCCTGTGGACCGATTTTCTTTCCCTTCTCCGAGTTGATCGCCATCGCAAACTGTTCCGTGTATGTAAACACGTGACCATAATATGCATCAGGCGTTCTGTTTACTCTTTGTCTTGTCTCCTTCTTGTGTCTGTCGCCTCGATGCAACTTTCCACCCCCACCCCATTCCACTCCTCCCTGTTCTGCCAACACATTCACTTACGTTGTTTAGAAGTCTAAAATGTATAGATCATCGTTTTCAAATGGTTTAAAACGTTTCAGCTTGGTGCAGAGGGAGTGACAGTATGGATGGAGAGGAGGAAGGCTGCGAGTCTAAGTGTAGGCTAATTAATTCAACCTCACGGTCGTTCTCATGATTCCCCCCCCCCCCCCCCCCCCTACACCCCCACAGCACCCTTCATTCCTCTCTCTCTCTCTCCCCCATTTCTACATGCAGACAACATACACATTCCCACAGAGTACTGCAGTAACATTTACTGCAAGCCTCCTGTGCGCGCGCAAATGATGTATGTACTCTGTGTGTATGTGTGTGCGACATTTATACTGTATAGTGTATATACATATATGTGTTTGTGTGTGTTCGAGTGTACGAGTGTGTGTGATGCGCGCGCGCGCGTGTATGTGTGTGGGCAAGACAACCATGTGACTCCAGTACATAACTCCTCCAAGCCGAGGTAGAGGAGAACAGGAAAAAATATTGAGCTAGGGTGGCTCTGACGCGCAGAGAGAGAGGAAGAGAAGCGGAGTGACAGACGAAGCCAGGAGGGAGGGGGAGGAGGAGGAGTGTAGCGCGCGCTCCAAGCGGAAGGCGTGGTGGCAGGCATAGCAGGCAGGCGAAGGCTGACAAGCTGACTGCCTGGCTGGCCCCCGCCACCCCACAGACCCCGACCGAGCCGGGGAGTGTAATCTATAGTCAGGGGCAGAAAATCAATACACACACACAGCCCGACACACAGGCTTATCACAGAGACGGCGCATTCACCGAGAGGCCACAACTAAAGGGGGGGCCCTGTACGGGTTGCCCGTCAACGCGGCCCTGGAAAAACATCAAACGTCATTTCCTTTCCACCCCCCCTTTCACTCTCTTTTCCGCGCTGAAGTCCGCGGAACAGTCTGGGATCCCCGAGCGCCAAGTTAAAAGTTGGGAAAACTTTTTACACCCCCCTGACATCATCCGTGTGTGTGTGCTGCTCTTGACGACTGCGTGGAACAGATGGTGTGTCGCCAACCATGCCCACACGGCGTGTACAAATGTACACAACAATACGCAGGTAAACTTCAAAATGGGCGAAAACGGTCATCAGGAACTTCAAATGGCCGAAAAATTGTAATCAAGTTTCCATTCCAAACCTCCTTTCAGAACACACACACACACACACACCACTGCTCTAAATATAAAATAAAAGGTGTGATGTGCGTGTGTACTTGCTGACATAATATCAACTCATTCAAAGTACACAGGAATTCAGGTTACATACATTTCAATAACATAATAATCGGGTTTACAAATACCAGTTTTAATGTCCTGAGCAACACAATTATGTTCAAATCACTCGCTTTACCATGACTGTTGTAATTTTAACTCATTGCATGCTTACCATGATTGTTGTAATTTTAACTCATTGTTAAAAGAAGTAAGCAAAGGGCCACATCAGGGCTGTTTATCCATGACAACCCTGTTTCAATCAGCATACAATTTCTTGGCATGTTTCGGTAAACCATCACTGAAATCACCTGCAATGATGACCCATTTAAATGTCTCTTGACTGGTTTCTTTCCAATGGTTGCTCCGCTGTGCTCAACAACTGGCACAGAAAACGTGTGCCGGCTCAATTCCCTCACTTGGTTTACACACACATACATACACTTACACTCTAAAATTTCATACCTGATCATTTCACTAACACACATCTCAATCATCTCCTAATTCTGATGAGATTGTACGGCGGACAGCGTAGGTAGCGATCATGGCTAGGTGAAGCCTGTAAAACCAGTGAAAACAAGCGGTGCTCTTCTACTATTACGAAAACTGCATTACTGCTGCAACCCGACAGCGATGGGCGCCAATGTGACACTGTGCTCTTCAATACAGAAAAGTGAAGCTGGTATGGATGGATCCTTTCAATTCAAAGATGAACAATCAAGTCTTCTCACATTTTCTCAGCAAGTAGCGTAAGAACAATCAAGTCTTCTCACATTTTCTCAGCAAGTAGCGTAAGAACAATCAAGTCTTCTCACATTTTCTCAGCAAGTAGCGTAAGAACAATCAAGTCTTCTCACATTTTCTCAGCAAGTTAGTAGCGTAAGAACAATCAAGTCTTCTCACATTTTCTCAGCAAGTAGCGTAAGAACAATGAAGTCTTCTCACATTTTCTCAGCAAGCAGCGTAAGAACAATCTAGTCTTCTCACATTTTCTCAGCAAGCAGCGTAAGAACAATCAAGTCTTCTCACATTTTCTCAGCAAGCAGCGTAAGAACAATCAAGTCTTCTCACATTTTCTCAGCAAGTAGCGTAAGAACAATCAAGTCTTCTCACATTTTCTCAGCAAGTAGCGCAAGAACAATCAAGTCTTCTCACATTTTCTCAGCAAGCAGCGCAAGAACAATCAAGTCTTCTCACATTTTCTCAGCAAGTAGCGTAAGAACAATCAAGTCTTCTCACATTTTCTCAGCAAGTAGCGTAAGAACAATCAAGTCTTCTCACATTTTCTCAGCAAGTAGCGTAAGAACAATCAAGTCGTCTCACATTTTCTCAGCAAGTAGCGTAAGAACAATCAAGTCGTCTCACATTTTCTCAGCAAGTAGCGTAAGAACAATCAAGTCGTCTCACATTTTCTCAGCAAGTAGCGTAAGAACAATTAAGCTTTCTCACATTTTCTCGGCAAACGGTTTTCTACACTATCAGCTATCAGAGCCCACAACGGCAAACTGATCTCTTTTTTTTCTCTTTGTTGTTTCTTCTCAAAATGTCTGCTATGTGACTGACTGTTGGCTTTGAAAACCTTGTGGACAGAACATGCTATCAGTCAATCAAAGCTCTCCAACAAATAGTGATTTCAGTTGATACTAAATGTTGGAAAAGAACTTTCTTGTCAATCTTGAAAATTATCTCGAAAATTGTGAACGGCTGATGTTATACTGGTTGCACATACCATCAGTCGAACATAGTAATTGTTACAATTTTGAGTTGTCAAAGGGATTCTTCATGCAGTTGTTCAGTTACCAACGGACTCGAGTACAGTTACTATGCCAAATGATCTTTACAGGGTTTTTTTTTTTTTTAAATGTACAGATCAGGATTTGAACTTCATATGAGTTTTTCTAACCTGGTTCTGAGTTGTGGATACCACTGTTTAAAAATGTGAAATCAGATATCGCACGTGGTGATCATCTTGCTGTGTCTGCTTCCTGACACCCACACATGGTTTGTTCCACCTTCTCACAGACTTCACCTGTTTAACACTATGACTGGTCAACACCATCCAACTTCTCTTGCACCCTGAAAATCATGTTCAGCCAGCTCTGCCGTGTATCAATTGTTGACATGTTTCCATCAGATCACATCTGATGATGTATACATGACAAATGTCCACACGGTTTCACTTCTTCTTGTTTGTACCCTTGCCTCTTACGTGCACGTCAAATTAGCATTCCTACAGTGTAAATAACGATGTAATGCCCATAGATCAAAGATACTTTTCTGCATCTCTTACAAGGACATGCCTCGGCGCAGACAGACTAACAAAAGAGAACTCGCATGGTAGAGAACGAAAGGAGGAGGGTGAGGGACAGCAGGTGTGTGAATGTGTGTGGAAGCCAGCACACACATGCACACAAGCATGTATGCCATTGTTTAATGCAGATTCTATTATGGGCCCAGTGCCATGAGCAGGAAGGGACAAAAAGCACTGTGGTGCACATTTTCAACACGTTTTTAGAGTGTCACAAGCATGTAAAACATCATAAGTGGCAATGGTAATCTCCCTGGTTCAACTTGTGTCTATATGTCTACGTGTGTGTGGTTGCGTGGGCGCAACTAGTTTCCAAACCATAAAGGGCTCTGGGGAAAACCTGAACATGAAATGAAGAAATGACACAAATTGTTCCAGCTCGATGATAACAATGCGCCAATTCCTGTCCTTGTTTTCTTAAATATGGCTTGAAAGCAGCAGATAAAATGCCACCCCCCAGCTACTGCCCCATTTTGTGTAAGTGTGTGTTTGTGTGTGTGTGTGGGGGGGTTCGTGTGTGTGTGTGTGTGTGTGTGTGTGTGTGTGTGTGTGTGTGTGTGTGTGTGTGTGTGTGTGTGTGTGTGTCCGCGTGCAAGCGAGCGCGCGTGGGCGTGCGTGCAGATGCGCAAAAAATGAGAGATGCACAAAAACTGAGAAATGTTAATTGAATGTTTACATTTTGTTTCTATGTGTATACATAAATATATATATATATATATATATGCAGAGAGAGAGAGAGAGAGAGAGAGAGAGATGCATGCAGTGCATGCATAATTTCATGTATGGTGTATGTGTGTGCCCATGCACACAACTTCATACACGAGCGCACACATATATGCGTGAGTGTGCAAGGGAATGAGACACAGAAAGACAGACAGAGTATCCAAACACAAGAAAATATTCCAGCAATGTCTCCATTTGAATGCAAACGCAATTAGACCACTAACCACACAAACAACAGAGATGACTCGATACGCGAGGAGTCCCTTAGATACCCCAAGTTACAGGATCTGGTTCACACAGCCACCATCTAATACCATCCATCCTGAACCTTAAGCCTTCAGTACCTGATACAGCATTCAACCTACATGTTTGGATGACACACAGCATACTGATGATACAAGGTCCTCACAAACTGTAAAATTCATTATTTTTAAGCGTATGAAAGGTTAACAGACATCAAACTTTGTGTACTGGCTGGCAAAACATCTTCCATTTAATCCCCAGAATCAATGAAAAGAGATCAATACATAATAATACAGCAAGTACAATAAACATTGGTCTCAAATACAAATATTTTGTTCATTATGTTTTGTTCATTTGGTACTGTCTCCATCTAACCTCCTCATCTTACTATTTTACATGCACAAACATATCCTTTGTTAAGCAATTTCTACTGGCACAGGATCTATTCACTTACACACATATCAATAAAACTAGACACAGCCGCCACCCCTCCACCTCAATCCCACCCTACCCGACCTCCACCCCCCACCCCTACCTCTGATACTCTTTCTCATCACTGCCACATGCATTATGCCTCACCAAGTTGACAGTCCCCTGACTGAAACGGTATACTCACTTCCACAAACAAACCCAATAACTCCTGGCCCGAACACACGTTGTTGGGCTGTCTGACAGCGGCTGGAGTTTTCCTCTCTTTGCCCTGTGTGTGTGTGTGTGCGTGTGTGTGGCAGCCGTTCAGACCTGGCTAGCCAGTAGCTATACCGTCTCTCGCTTCTCTCTCTCTCTGCTCTTATGCCAACGCACTTCGCTCTATTCCGCCTTGGCAAACCGGCCCCCGCCACCACCACCACTGCTGCTCTTCTATACAGCCAGGTTTTATCTCGCCCATGTTTCCCAATCCCTGGAGCAATAAGCGCGCTCAAGTGTAACTCCTCGCCCCCCGACTGGGCCCCACCGCTCCCCTGGCTTGTCAAGCCGAGGCAGCTGGGGCTTTCTCCCCTGCCTTGCCGATCGACCGAGCGGCGACCTATTTTTAGCCTGGGTCTGCCAACTGACAAAAGCCTGTTATTCACGAGAGAGGGGAATTCCTCGAAAAGAAACATTTGCCACACTGGAAGGGGAGAGACTGTGAGGTGCTCCTGTGGCATGCTGCTTGGAGTTAGGCCCAGGGTTGCGGCAAATTGGGGGGGGGGGGGGGGGGGGGGGGGGGGGGGAGAGAGGGGGTCACCATTACATACCCACACATCATCCACTGCCTGTGTCCGAGGTGGTGGTGGTGGTGGTAGTGGTTGGCTTTGTGTGCAACGAGACTGTGGTGGAGGGGGTTGTCCACTTTGAACTGACATTTCGCTCCCAACGCCCAGTGCATAAAATGCGTGGCACAGTGCACACTGTCGACAAACACCTGGGGAGCCGCCACACACAATCAACGGGCGGCTTGACCAGCACCACTTTAAGTAATTTTGCAGACCATTCATCCCCGGCTGCACGCTATATGATCAGCCCAGGGCTTAGGAGGAATGGGGGGTACTGTTTTGCACCTCACAGGCTTTGGGTTCAAACCGATGTGCATTAAGCTGAACGTGCACACTGATCTGAACGGGCCCCTGCCTACCTCCTCCAGAAAAAAAAGAAAAAGGTCCCTTCCTATTTAGCATCAACACGAAGAAAAACATACAAAGAGTTGTTAATTGTGATAAAGTATGACCAGCACATCCATACTACTTGGCTTCAACACAAAGCACACAGTTGCCAACCTTATGTACACATTCCCTTGATTTATCTATTTTGCAATCCACACCACTCATAATGGTTGATTTTTTTTTAATTCACTTCATTTGCTATTCACAATGAATGTATTTTGGGCGCTTTACCACATCAGACCAATACTCCTCACCAGTGTCCAAGGCTGGGACTGTGTGCACAACACCGAACAATTCCACTTTTTTTTTGTCGCCATATTGTAAACAAATGTCTGAACACAGACAGAAAACAATCAGTTTGTCTAGCACACAAACAACAGATCAACAAGTATAAGGTATACTTGTATGATTTGGCAACAGGCTTGACATATTTGCTTTTTCCTAACATGGAAAAGCACCACCAAACCACACACTCGCACACACAAAACTTACCCTGTTTGATTCTGCATTCTCTTCTGATTTTCTACTGCTTGTGCTCTGAAGAAAAAACAAACAAAACTGTAATAAAAAGGCTGTGATAAACAATAATTTACCATGAATCATCCTAACACTCCCTTCTTTCTCTTATTTTCACCACCCCATCCCCACCCCCCTTCCAAATCTCTGTCTCAAATAATAACAACAACAATAAAAAGAAAATGTAACAACCCTTCAAGCTTATGCAACTACCACACTCATTCCAAGTTGTGTTTGGATAGCCTAGCAACTATCACACTCATTCCAAGTTGTGTTTGGGTAGTCTGTCTTCAAACAAACTTGCAAATTCTCTATGTCCATTAATCAAGTGAACATACTGAGCAGTCACACAGGCCTTCATCTTGATTTCTTCCATAGGATGATAATAAATGTGGGTAACATTTGAATTTTCTCTCCAATGGAACGAGAAACAATCCCTGATACTGAACCCGTGTCTTAATTATGCATACAAATGCTCGCTCGCATAGGACATATCCCCTTCTCTTCCCACTGATGTCACAGCCGAGAAAAAAATGTTGCAGTCCATGAGCTAGCAGTCCATGGGGAAAATATTGATGTCAGGCTGCCATGAGGCCACCAGTCACAGAATGCCCTGCAGTTCTGCATAGCCACCTCTTCTTAAGATCTGTTGGCTCAAACGTCCATGACAGTTGTCTGGTGAACCAGAAGAGTTATTGTACAGCGGATTAAAACTTTTTTCTTCCCCGAGTTGCTGTGGGAAAGCACTGCAGAGATAGGTCAGCTTTAGCAGACTGGTCACTGTACAAAAGGTGTAAAATAATACATAGTATGACAACTTTACAGATTGTTATCACATGTGACTGACTATAATTTCTGTTTCGTTTGTTCTGTTTTTTGCTGTTGTTATTGTTCGTCATCTGGTGGTGGTGGTTTATTTTTCCTTTTAGCTAGAGTGTAGTTGGAATGCAGCAAACACCATTTGAGAGCAGAAACAAAGGATCATCAAACAACGCTTTTCCCCTTTATTCCAAAGGAACAAGAACCAAGGCTGCACTCTGTGCTTGCTTTTGTGGAGGGGATCAGCCAGCCCCCAGAGAAGAGTTCAATGCCGTTTTTGTCAGTCAAGTCAAACATCATTTCTCATCAATCTTGTACACATGAAAGATTTTTACAAAACTACCGAGGTGTTTTCAGGTGTATTTTAATGAGCTCTGTGTGTATGTGTGTGTGTGTGTGTGTGTTCTGAATATGACTTGAGAGTTGATTTCAATGCACTGACAACCCTGGTATGGCCCTTAGCAGTTGGCTGGGCTAGTATAAGCAACATTCTCTCTCTCTCTCTCTCTCTCTCTCTCTCTCACACACATGTGTTCTGATCACATGTCTCATCTGGGTCATTCAGCCATCAACTGTCTGTTATTTCAAATCATACTCTCAGTTTCATCTGAGTAGACATCTTTTAACAACAAGGTCAGTATTTTGTTCCATTTGTTGGATTTCTGAGACTTTGTGGTGGAACACACAAGTAAATGGCTGACCACGCAGACAGCAAGCTCTAAGACTCCTAACCGATCAACGCTTATGTCAAAATAAAATCAGCCCAACTTTGATAGTTTCAACCACGGCTATAAATCTATTTCACCACTTTTATGTCACTTACTACCCGCTTACCCACTTCTGTGTTTACCCCCTCCCCAGCATTACACCACCGTTCTCTGTCCCTCTCTCTGTGCCCCCACGCTCTCTCCCCCTTGCATTACACCATCATTCTCTGTCCCTATCTGTGTGCCCCAACACTCTCCCTGCCCCAGCATTACACCCCCATTCTCTGTCCCTCTCTGTGTATCCCCACGCTCTCCTTCCCCCAGCATTACACCCCCATTCTCTGTCCCTCTCTGTGTCTCCCCACGCTCTCCCTGCCCCAGCATTACACCACCATTCTCTGTCCCTCTCTGTGTATCCCCACGCTCTCCTTCCCCCAGCATTACACCACCATTCTCTGTCCCTCTCTCTCTCTGTCTCCACGCTCTCCCTGCCACAGCATTACACACCATTCTCTGTCCCTCTCTGTGTCTCCCCACGCACTCCCTGCCCCAGCATTACACCACCATTCTCTGTCCCTCTCTGCGTATCCTCACGCTCTCCCTGCCCCAGCATCACACCACCACTCTCTGTCCCTCTCTCTGTGTGTCTCCACGCTCTCCCTGCCCCAGCATCACACCACCATTCTCTGTCCCTCTCTGTGTCTCCTCACGCTCTCCCTGCCCCAGCATTACACCACCATTCTCTGTCCCTCTCTGTGTATCCCCACGCTCTCCTTGCCCCAGCATTACACCACCATTCTCTGTCCCTCTCTGTCTCCCCACGCTCTTCTTGCCCCAGCATCACACCACCATTCTCTGTCCCTCTCTGTGTATCCCCACCCTCTCCTTCCCCCAGGATTACACCACCATTCTCTGTGTCTCCCACGCTCTCCTTCCCCCCAGCATTACACCCCCATTCTCTGTCCCTCTCTGTGTATCCCCACGCTCTCCCTGCCCAGCATTACACCACCATTCTCTGTCCCTCTCTGTGTCTCCCCACGCTCTCCTTCCCCCAGCATTACACCACCATTCTCTGTCCCTCTCTGTGTCTCCCCACGCTCTCCTCCCCCCCAGCATTACACCACCATTCTCTGTCCCTCTCTGTGTATCCCCACGCTCTCCCTGCCACAGCATCACACCACCATTCTCTGTCCCTCTCTGTGTGTACCCACGCTCTCCCTGCCCCAGCATTACACCACCATTCTCTGTCCCTCTCGGTGTCTCCCCACGCTCTCCTTCCCCCCAGCATTACACCATTCTCTGTCCCTCTCTGTGTATCCCCACCCTCTCCCTGCCCCAGCATTACACCACCATTCTCTGTCCCTCTCTGTGTATCCCCACGCTCTCCTTGCCCCAGCATTACACCACCATTCTCTGTCCCTCTCTGTGTGTACCCACGCTCTCCCTGCCCCAGCATTACACCACCATTCTCTGTCCCTCTCGGTGTCTCCCCACGCTCTCCCTGCCCCAGCATTACACCACCATTCTCTGTCCCTCTCTGTGTGTACCCACGCTCTCCCTGCCCCAGCATTACACCACCATTCTCTGTCCCTCTCGGTGTCTCCCCACGCTCTCCCTGCCCCAGCATTACACCACCATTCTCTGTCCCTCTCTGTGTCTCCCACGCTCTCCTTCCCCCAGCATTACACCACCATTCTCTGTCCCTCTCTGTGTCTCCCCACGCTCTCCCTGCCCCAGCATTACACCACCATTCTCTGTCCCTCTCTGTGTCTCCCCACGCTCTCCCTGCCCCAGCATTACACCACCATTCTCTGTCCCTCTCTGCGTATCCCCACGCTCTCCTTCCCCCAGCATTACACCACCATTCTCTGTCCCTCTCTCTGTGTGTCTCCACGCTCTCCCTGCCCCAGCATTACACCACCATTCTCTGTCCCTCTCTGTGTATCCCCACGCTCTCCTTCCCCCAGCATTACACCACCATTCTCTGTCCCTCTCTGTGTATCCCCACGCTCTGCTTGGGTGTATCCGCTTTGCGGCACTAAACCAAACAATAGAAAACAAGCATTCCATTTGCGGCACTGATTTTAAACAATACGGAAAAGTAGTCCATTTTGCGGCACTAATCGTCAGGGGTTCCCATCGTCAGTACATCACCGCTTGAGCCCACTGAACAAGAGAGAGCGTCATTGAGTGAGATTCGTTCATTCCGTGTGGCATTTGTAGACACTGAACAAGTTTCAACAAACGCCCAACAAACGTTAATTTTCCCTCGCTTGTCATTGAGATGCACTCAATAAGAGTTCACTGAACATGTGCATGTCACTGAGTGAGGCTCGCTCATTCCGTGTGGCATTTGTAGACACACAGGCGAAGAGGCAACATGGCATTGAAGTTTGTCGAAACCAGTAAAGGCAAGCCAGCCATTTTGTTAGAAAACTACATGTACCGACTGAAGAAAGAAACATTAGCAACCAAGATTTGGCAGTGCGTGAAGAAAAATTGCACTGGGAAGCTAACCACTGAACTCGAGACGAACGAAATCCTGCATGGCTCGACAGTACACAATCATGATGTGGACACAGAAAAAACCCAAGTTCATCTTTTGAGGCAAGCATGTAAACGCAAAGCTGAGGAAGACATGACAGAAAGGCCGAGGAAGATTTTGATCAGAGAAGTTGAAAAGATGGAAACCGACCATGTATCACAGGATGGCATCAATAGAGTGAGGAAAGCAATATGGTGTCATCGCAGGAAAACACAGCCAGCACTACCGAAGACAAGACAAGAGGCGCTGTCAGCACTGTCCACACTAAAGACAAAGAACTCTATTGTAATAGATACTGACGTTGAACATGAAATTGCTTGGATTTATGGTACAAGTTCTGTGGAATTCCTCAAGGATGTGCAGTATTTGTTTGGAGACGGAACTTTCAAGAGCTGCCCGAAGAACTTTTACCAGATATACACAATGTTTGGCTACAAAGACAACTACTACATCCCCATTGTCTTTTTCCTGCTGCCGGGAAAGTCCAAAGATGTGTACCGGATGATGTTTAACATCTTTCAACGTATCTATCAAGATATCAATGGCGTGAGCTTTAACGACAAGATACTACACTTGGATTTTGAAAAGCAGGCCCAAGACGCTGCCACTGAAGTGATGGACATCACCCTGAGAGGCTGCCTTTTTCACTTAAAGCAGCGATGGTGGAGAAAGATCCAAGAGCTGGGTTTGAGCGCTGAATATAAAATGGACTCGGAAGTGGGCAAGTTTTTGAAACTCACGTTTGGGCTTCCATTTCTGGACTACCTTGATGTTTTTGAAAGTTTCGCCTTTGACCTGACACTGGAAGCGCCTTGTGACGAGAGAGTTTGGATTATCTGCTGAAGACGTACATGACAAGCTCGTCGCTGTTTCCTCCAACTCTTTGGGCAAGCAGCGAGGTAAACTCTAAAAGGACTACCAATGGCTGTGAAGCTTTCCACAAACAGCTGAACAGCATGTTCTATTCTGCACATCCCAACATATTTGAACTCGTGGAACGTCTTCAAGAAGTCATCGTCCAAAGCGGGTTCAAAATGAAAGATGGTCAGAGAGTGAGGTGTGAGTCTAACAAGGAAAAGAAGAAGAAAGAAAGGATGAATGAAGCAAGAAAACAGCTTGAAGATGGACAAATTACCACAAAAGTCTACCTTCAGCGCATCTGTTACACTGGACTGCCTGCCACAAATTTATGAATGTCTCTCTCTTCTATGAATGTAAATATCAAAATTTTATCTTTTTATCTATTATTAAAGTCTAATAAACAAACATTCCTAATGCGGCCTCATTTATGAAGCTATGTCAGTCAAAAGCTCATATCTGAGACAGTCCCAAGCCTGAAACGCAGAGGGGGAAATGTTTTATACCAATATCGTCATGGTGCCGCAAATGACCTGTCACAGAAAGGAATAAGTTTGGAGTGCCGGAAATGTCAAATGTCATATGAAATAAACGGACTAAATTCTGTAGTGCCGCAAATTGACCATTTTCCTTTGGGAGTGCCGCAAATGGAACCCTTCCCACATGTGGACAGAACCTGGGCAAGACAGCAGTTGAGACCACCCTGGGTGGGGTAAGAGAGCAGATGACACCACCCTGGGTAAGAGAGCAGTTGAGACCACCCTTCTCACTGCACTTAACTTTTCCCACTTGGTGCACAATGGAAATGCCACTATTTCTGTTAGTGTGTAGCTTTACTGTCATCTCATTAATATTCATGAAGTGTTGTGGGAGAGTGGGTCCCAAAGCTGAATGGCGAGTGAGTAAGCACCTTTTTTACTAGCCGGCCTGCACCCGGTGCCCCCCACCAGCCGATTCTTTGACCTTTTGTATCAGTCCTCCAACTATTTATCACAAGACACTCTGTGTGCACGTGAATGCACTCGCAGAAGTGGCTTCTTAACACTACATTATATTCATTCATCCATCTCTCCTCCATTTGCGCTCCCATCTAATTTTAGTCACAGAAGCTTAACCAGACTCTTTTTTCTCCCCCTCCCCCATCACAAACGCACAAGTGCATTTTCAATCATGACAATACCATGAACTATAATGCAGACATTCTATCTCAGGATGGATGGGGACAAAATGATTTCTGTGTTGAACATTGTCCTGGGTGTGGACGGACAATTGACACTGACCCACCGCTGTTCAAAACGACCCCCTGGTTTCCTGGTAACCATCTCTAATCATAGCAAGTATGCAGAACCAAATCTAAAATATGCGTAGAAGAACAAGTGTCCAGCTACCTTGTCGTCAAAAATACACATTTTCCAATTCACAGAAAGGATATGGTATATATAATTCAAAGCAGATGATTAGAACCACACACCTGCTCCAATACCAACATGTTTTGATTTAAACAACTCTGAATCAAGATCTCACATTATTAATCATAAATACGACACCTAGCATGCCAGTTTTGCAAACATATATTTTCCCCTCTGTCACACCCCCAATACGTTATTCAAGTTCCTTGCAAAAAATCAATTGAAAACAAAATTTGAATAAAAACGAAATTTTCTTGAAAGGGAAAAAAACACAGCCCACTAAACCAAGCCAATAAATAACAGAGCTGCCTAACTACAAGTCAAAATTGTGGAGCCAGGAAATGTAGAGATAAGTTTGGCTGCAAATCATATACACTGCCATTTGCTTGACGTGATCAACAGAAAGATCAACAATGTGTCTTCCACTATCATACACAGTTCCTCACACATGTACTGATCATCACTTTGGCTCTCTTCTCACATATATGTATGTTTCATCAACCTATTCCAAAATGACCACAAAACCCCGATTCATTGAAAAAAATAATAACAAAATAAAATGAAGCAAAACTACATCAATTTTATTCCACCTCTTTTCCACCAAATTTAAAACCTACGGGTGTTGTTGTTGTTTTTTAAGAACAGGGGAATTTTTGGGAAAATTAGAGTACGGGAACTATTAACATAAACATGAACAGACTAATATTCGTCTCAACACTACAGACTGAAAGACAGGTACTGGGACCCAGGAATATATTATTTTTTGTTGTTGTTCAAAACAAAATTGTTCAATGATGTTAATCAGAGACAAAATTAATCTTAAAGTGAGACAACAGACAAAAAGGAGAAAGGTTTCTAAATTCCATGAAGCAGGTAAGGAATAGTTTTGGTAACAATTCAGAATAAAGCATAATTTTCTTCCTTAAAACTAATCCACAGTGCACATATTTTGAAGCCAGGTTTCGAAGTGATTTATTGAAGGAAAGTAACCCCAAGGAACACATCCAAGATGACATTTTACCCAGTCTGTATCACTTTGAATTACGTGATCAAACACTGGGTATAACAGTAACACACGTTTATCTGCTATTGAATTATTCTTAAAATTTTCATTTTGAAGTTAAGTAATCTACAAATGTTGCAGACAAGCATGACTTTTGCCTGCAACAAAAGAAACGAGATCACCCTTGCCTTCCAGTTCAATATGAATCAAGAATAAAGCTTTAAAAAAAAAAATTTTAAGCTCCATTTTTACTGGTAAAGGCAAAGTTGTCCAACACTAGAACTACTTGCTGGCTATGAACTATCGGAGGTGGCTATGAATTATCGGAGGGAGCCAGGCTGGTGACTTGGAAGTTATAGCTTTCCTCAACCAGGTGCCTACTCCACTGGATGAGGATTTCTGCACTGCTGTCAAGTACAATTATGAAGGCCTTAAAACACATAAAAGTTCAATGTGCACATGCACTGACATGAAGACCAGTGAGATCAGAATAACACAGAGAGAAAGGGGACCTTATATCAAAACTGCTTCCCCAGTAACGTTCACTGCAGACATGCAGCAGTACTAAATGATGAAAACGGCGAGGGTGGGCCACAAGCTCTAGCACCATTCCTTACACACTTAAAAATACACCAGTATATACTGGACAACCGCCATAGTGTAGCAGCTGGCGTTACAGGCTTCTGGGGTGAAAGGTCGAGTCCCAAACGAGACGCATCAGGCCTTTGTCTGCGGCCCTGATCAACTTTTACACTAAGCTGAATGTGCTGTGAAGTTAAGTGGAAAGACTGGCACAGCACAGTCACAGTTCATCCACTAACAGGACCTGTCTCTGAAAAGTGCTGCTCAATCTGTCCAGCACTGCATGTCTCTGTATCACTCTGGCCTGGCTCATGCCTGGATACAGTATCAAACGAATGGCAGAGCACAGCCCTGTCTTGCAGTGCAAGGCAAGAATGGAACTACATTGTAACATACCATCTTCATCATTCTCACTACTGTTTCCTTCAAGCTTTTGTCACTTGCGCGTACACATCACACAGGCTCAAACGTCACTGGCAATATAAAATTTCTCTTTCACATTATCAACACAGACCCACCTTCCACTGTATGTTCCCAGTTAACACTGCAGTCACAGCACTGAAAGTCCCTCAGGACACCTGATTTTGACCATTTTTAATCAATTTTCCTTCAAAGCCTAAATCCAACTTTGACTTTATTTTTTGTACAGTGAAATAGAGCTATCTTTCATCTTCTTGACGATAAATGTTTTAGAAGTCAAAATAATTTTGTTGGTGTTGTTTGACCGAGTTGAAAATGACATACTTCGAACAAGGAGCACTGATTCAGTGCTTGAAGACGCCAACAGGTTGGTTGCTTTCTTTTCAAATTAACCAATGAAATCGACTGTTAATACTTAGCTAGCTGACTGGTATGATATGACGTAGGAAGGACTACATCTGTAAGCCGACACAACCGGTTAAAAATTCTCTGGGAAATTCGGTCATATTCATTTTTAGAAGACCGTTGCCATCATTCTGGCGATGTGTCCTCAGTGACAGATCGCTTGCCGCAAATATTTTTGCCCCACGCTGCCGAGCGGTAAGTCGGGCGCTGCAATCATTTTCGCGCCATGCTGCCAAAAAGTTTTTAAAAAGGCATTTCATATTGTTATATTCTATTTTCTTTAAAAAAAGAGAAAAAAAAACATAAAAAGTTTTCTATTTGAAAAACATCTGCGTTGCAGTTTTCTACCGATTTTGCCGACACGCAGACAAACATGACCACAAACAACGCTGTACTCTCCACCACTTGCCGTGCATGCAGTCAACTGTTCACAGAGACACTGTGCACTACTCACGTGATTCGAGTTCTGATCGGCCATCCCAGGCGGCGCTGGAGACAGCTGCTTGGGGGAGGCTCCCTGAGACGATGGTGGTCGGTGGGATGAGGATGACGATGAGGACGTGGGCAATGAGTGGTGAGGCTGCTGGGTGGGGGTGGGGGAAGGCTGTGGAGGGGGCTGACCCGGGGGCTGCGGCTGCTGTTGCTGACCATGATACATCTGCTGCTGTTGCTGCTGCTGCTGCTGGCTGGGCAGCTGAGAGGTCTGGTTTGGCATGGAAGGACTGTAGTTCATTGGACTGTGAGAGGGCATCTGCACATACAAGACCACACAAGGCAGCATTAATACAGGAAGGACTGAAGTTCACTAAACTGTTACAGGGCATCTGCACATGCATGGCCACACACAGCGGATTTAACTGAGGAAGGACTGAAGTTCATTAGACTGTGAGAGGGCATCTGCATATATGCAAGTCCACACTTGGCAGCTTTAATACAATGACATGTTCTGTAGCTCCCAGCTTTAGCCACAACTTCTTTCCTTCAAAACAGATCTGACAGGATGTTACAATCAGTGAGGTGAGGAGAGGAAAGAGAATTTGATTAGAGAATACCCCAAAGTCCACACACACTGAGTACATGCGGGTATGCTAGCTCGAATATCAAGTGCATTTGCTAGTTCTGATTCAGCTTTTGGAACACACATTTCTTCCACGTACACATGTAATTTTCAACTTCAAACTGATGACTGATTAATCAGTTAAACTGATGCAGCTGATTTCACCCCCCCAGGCACAGATGTTTGGAACCCCACTACAAACTGTTCCTCTTCAACAGAAATTCAACAGGTGATAAACTGAGTCCCGTGAGGTACCTGCTGACTGTAGCCATGGGAGGACATTGGAGGCATGTGACCAGGCCGCACCTGCCCCATCATGTAGCGCGGCGTGCCGGCAGCCATGGAGGACCCCATGTACTGGCTCTGATGGGGATAGCCTGGGCCCGGCCCTGGACTCATGCCACTGGCTCGACTCCTCTCTCCTAGACTGCTTCCCTGCCAGCACATCATGTCACATCCCCATGTCAACGTCATGTCAGCAACACCAAGGCTTTTGTTGAACTTCCCCTTCTTCCCATCTGACTGGCCACAGTCACCATGATAAACAGTCATGCCAAGAATTGTATCATCGGAAACGCAAAACACACAAAAGACTCAGCAAAACACAGTTAATAGTTGGAGGTCTCGGCCAGCCCAAAACACAGTTAAAACTGGCGTTTCACCTGAAAAAACAAACAAACAAACGAAGGAACAGAAACAGGACAGAAAGTTTTTCCACGAGGGAAGCAATTGAAGGGATCAAGGAGATGGTGCTTTACACTACAGCGGTCTGACAGTTCCCAGGCAGTCCCTTGCCCCTACAAATAAAGGAACTGGTGTTAACATACACAGTTCGAATAGACCTATGACTTGACTACCCCAAAAAGAAAAGGTTTTTAATTGGTGTAAAGAAGTTTCTTCAATTTTGGAAGTAAAGTAGATAATGTGTCCACAAAAAGTTTAAAAATAAACACCAAAGAAGTGACTGATGTTATCTCCATAAAATCATGGAAGTTGAGTCTTTTAATTACTGAAATATAAGCAGGTATCATTCTTTTAACTGAAACTGGCCGTACCCAGGGGTGAAAACCATCCGTTGGGGCTGGATTCCTTTACTAATGGGCCACAACCTTAAAACTATGAGATCCATCTGGTTGTGGGTTATGGCCTTCATTTGTAATATTTTACACGTGAAGAGAAACTGGGCTTTCATTCATAACTTTTTTTTAAAAATATACAGACACAAACTGGCTTTTACTTTAGTTTTACGTCAGCTGTGATCTTCACAACATCTTTATCTTTTTCTTCTTCTGCGTACGCAGGCTGATACTCCTGCGGACACCCCCTGTATAGGGAGTGGAGTTTTGTGTGATGACCGTTTTTTATCCTGCCATCAAGGAAGCCATACTTAAACTTCGGGGAAGACAACATCTTCATAATTCAGCATTTTATAAGTGTATGTGTTGGGGTGGTTTTTTTTTGTTTTTGTTTTTAGGTGTGGTGTATTATGTGTATAATTCATAACAGTTTAAAAAAATGCAAGGGTGTTTAAGTCTGCAAGTATTTACAGTTTTTAAATGACTGATACTTTACGGTTTGACTATCACAAGTTTTCAAAACAGATTTTCAACAATGACAACAACAATTCACTATATCAGCACAAAAGCTGAGGTAGTTAAACGTGTATCTGTACGTTGTGTTACAAGCAGCAGTCACTGGCATCAACATTCTACTTCTAAGTTCTAGCTTCAGACAGATCAATGATCACTGTGCTCATGAATATTCTGAAAGACGGTATATCAACAAAAAGCAACAACTGGGACGGGCATAGGAGTCTCTTCACTAAAAAGCAGCGGCAGCCAGGGGCAAAGCGATCTGCCTGTACCGATTTGCTTTGCCTCATTAATTCAATTCCATTAAGAGCACAGCAAAAAAGACTTGTTTCCGCCACAGCACAGCCTTGTTCAGCCATTCCAGAGTTAAAAGTTTTATGAAGTCTGTGAATAATTCATCAGTCAATTAATCACCTGCAGCTAGCCCAGTCACCTTTCAGCGCTTACTTTTCTTTTGAAGCCAATTAGAATGAAGACAGGGACACGGGAGGCAAAATGTGCTCTAGTGTTTGTTGAACACGGAAAATGGTTGGTCTTTTGGTTCAAATATTTCCTGCTTCCAAACCGAAGCTGAAAAATCCACAAATGACACTTCTAATTTTTCTTCTGACCTCAAGTTATCTCTGTCCGAAGAGTTTTTGCATTGACATTATAATGATTATTTGCTGTAAAATTCACTTTAAGATTTCTCTATAATCAATATCAAGTGCATCCTTCCCTTACCCCTCCCCCACCCCCCTCCTGCACCACAAGCCTAGAATTCCTTGTACTTTGAGTCTTAAGTTGGAGAGAGGCTAGACGGGAAGGTAAATCTCTAGGGATAAAACAAGGATTGTTCTAGAAAAACAAAAATCTTTGAAAAGATGGGGATTCTTCGCAGGAAACCTATTTTCAACAAAAGTTTCACTGCATAATTCAGAATAATCATTCACACTCTCTGCTCTGTTCATTTTGTACGCTTTCTCACACTTTCAGTGTCATGCTTTATCTATGTTTCAGTGATCACGCAACAGATTTGGTCTGCCAGGAGTGTCACCTAGTGTTCAAAAGATAAAACAGTTGAAGCGAAAACCTTTTGTTCATAATACCCTTCCCCTCCACTCCCCATTGAAACCCTGCCTCCACTAACCTCACATTCCCCTCTTGCACTGAAAACTGTACACTGCAGCTGTACGAGTAATATGATTATGACCAAAGAAAACTGTGCAAGCAGCCTCGTCTACATCAGTGCATGCATGCATACGCATGAGAGAGAGAGAGAGAGGGAGAGAGAGAGAGAGGGGAGAGAGAGAGAAAGAGAGACAGACAGGCAGGCAGACAGAGAGAGAGAGAGAGATAAGACATGTGACAGAGACACAGACAGAGTGAGTTGTCTAGAAGTTGAGGAGGGGGGGGGGGGGGCAGTGGGGTTGGTGGGAGTGGGGATGGTGGTTGGAATGCTCCCTGTTCTCACCACAAATCAATCATACCAAACCTGACACTGTGATAGCTATCATACCATCCAAAGCGGGACACTGAAGCCATTCTAACTGCCTGTGACAGCAAATAAATCACCTCCACTGGGAACTAGAAATTTTAATTTGCGACCAACTTGAAGTTAGTCAATCACCCCAGGTGAGTGAAAAAGATGGCAAAGTGCCAGCTCTAAAAAAATTAGTGTTAAAGGAAGGTGTAAGAGTGGATGTGTACTGTAAAAAATATTAAAAAATAAAAAAAATATTTTAAAAAAATCACAGGTCTTTGTATAGCTACAATCTCGAATCCCTAAAACGTTACTTACAGTTACACGCTAAAATCTAGAAATACAACAGTGTTAAATATTTCAGTTTATCTGCAAATGAAAGATATTGAATAGGTAAAAAGTAAGGTAATGTTGCTTATAGCCCAGCTGACAGCAAAGGGTGATATCAGGGCTGTCACCACGCTGAAGTCAATTCAACTTAAAAAAAAAAAAAAAAAACTCATTCACACAAACCTTTTTTTAAAAAAACACCTTATACAAACATATCAGAAATTTTGTAAGATCCTTCTTCTATGAAACGCTTAGATCAGATGAAAAATGTCAAATCTATTTCAGAAATTCAAAGATCACACCAGCTGGGACATCGCTGAACACGTTTTTCATGGAGTCTACAGTAAATTGTTTACGTCTCACATCGTGCCCAGTTCCAACACTCTAAAAGAATATGTTTCTTGCTACTTAAAAAGTCAGAACAAAGACTTACGAATTTTGACTCTAAACATGTTAACTTGATAAAGTAATGCAGACAACATCAATGCCATGAGTTGTGCTGGTAAGGAACTCAAAGTCAAATTAAAAGTTACATCATAGAAATTTTTTTTTTTTAATCTAACACTTCCAGTAATTTACTTTTTGAGAGAGTTTATGCTAAAATGGTCAATAAAAGACGAAAAGTGATCTAAATATCTGATGACCCTGAAATTGTTATTCTTAAAAGTTTTTGGACTTAATGGGTGTTCGATGACTCTGAAACCGTGCCACTCTTTCAAAGTTTTTTTGTTACAAAGGTTATCTGCCCTTTTTTCCTTTAAATAAAGTACATCAATTTTCGCTTCTCAATTGTATCAATCAGCCATTTATGAGACACATTATGTTGATCACACAGATCATGTTCAAACAGTTCAAAAAATTTCCCTTGTTATTATCTGTTGGACCCCCCCCCCCCCCCCCCCTTCCCAACTCAACTTCCTTCCCATCAAGCTCGACACACACAGGTTTGCAGTGTTGCTCAGGAATTGAGACACCCCCCCCCCCCCCCACACCACCCAATGCTCCCCCCCCCCCCCCCCCTAACATTCATTCTCATTGACTCCAGTCACTGAAACAATAGTTTCTATTAAGAAGCAGGACCTCCATCTGTTAACACACCGGGCTTCCCATGACAGAGTGTGCGTCATTCACACACTATTTGCATTCTCTCTCTCTCTCTCTCTCTAAACCAGCTTTCTATGTACGTAGACTTCACCCTCCAACATAGGTTGGAGTGACCATAGGTTCACTCTCTAATACACTGAAGCACATCATGTCTGCGTCACAGTTGTGGAATCATCCATACTAACATTAGCCTCACTCAATCACTTGATTTCTGAAGTGTGTCTTCAAATGGTAAAAAAAAAAAAAGAAGGGATTTAATAAGCACATTCACCACTGAACACGCCCACGCCTCCAAACCTGTGTTCGCAAGCAAAGTGAAACTTCTACCTTAGAACTACAAGTACAATAATCATTTTGACGTCACTGAAACTAATAAGTACAGCAACTGAATAAAAATTACACCCAAAAACATGTCTGTTGACATGTTTAAAACCAGTAAGTCTTCTAGCATTCTTTCCGTTAGTTTTTTTTCTTTCCAAACATTTTTTTTTAACATACAAGGACTGTAAATCTAGCTAGCTCAATTTCCTTGACATCTGGGCGCCACTGTCACTTTCAAATTTTGTTCAGCTTCATTTTGTATTGAAATGTTGTTTCCACAATGATCACTTGCTTTCAAAACCAGAAGGCAACCCTTGTCTCCTATGGTGCCCACTGACAAGCTAAAGTAGAAATGGCGCCTTCACCAGCGGTGTATTTTCAGATCATTGATTCCTGTTGAATATCTTCGTTTCATTTCACAATACATTTATCATTTGCACTGGATGAACCTGTGGATTTGAAGACATCACTCTCTAATTTAGGTTTGGATACCTTTAAAATAGAGGATGAAGCTGCCCTCTTCATCAGTAAACAGGAACGAGCCTTCAACTGTGATTGTTGCTTGCTAGATGTCTGACGGTTCGCATATCCCAAATTTCTGTTAAAGGCTGGTTGTGCAAACATTATCTCCAGATTAGTTGGATTTTGTAGCCAAACTCATAAGGAGGATTGGTGTGTGTGTGTGTGTGTGTGTGTGTGTGTGTGTGTGTGTGTTGTGTGTGTGTGTGTGTGTGTGAGAGAGAGAGAGAGAGAGAGAGAGAGAGAGAGAGAGAGAGAGAGAGAGAGAGAGAGAGAGAGGCTGGGTGGGTGGCCAAGTGGTTGGGTGGGTGTAAAGTCTTTCCAAATTTGTGACATTACATACAACCCTTTTCATCTGATGTCTGTGACAATGTGAAGCTCTGCTACAACTGAGAAAAAGTTAACTCTGTGGTGTGGGCTTTGTTGTTGGTGGTGACCTGCCAATGCTCAATCGGAACAGGTACCACTGAACACCACCATCAGAACGACTCAGCAGAAGTGCAAGGTGTCTCCTCCGGTGGATTGCCTTATGATCTTCTATATAATACAGTGTCACTGACTGCTTGCTCCCTTGGTCCTTCACTACAGACTGCCAGAGCTGGGACTGCAACAGGATCTGGGTGTGGCTGTGTATGTGGGATCTGGGATAAACATGGTGAGACAGTGCCACTGACACTGACTGACAGTACAGAAGGTGAGACAGCAACTGAATAAACAATTCAAACAAAAAATTCAAAGAATTCAAGAGATGCTATAGACTAGGCACACTCTTATAGTCACTATGTAGTGAGAAGAGCGTAAGTTATGAGCGAGAGAGAATGAGAGAGAGAGAGAGAGAGGCATACACAGACAGATACAAAGTCAGACAAAGCTGCAGAAAGAAACAAAGCGAGACGAATGGCTTGATGTCAATTGATGAGTTTCAAGAACAAACACTGTCATCTATGTTATGAAAGTTGTGGTAAATTATAACCACTCATTCATATGCATGCCAGTCTATACATGCAGCATCCAATAAACAATCTTCAATCAATATGTCCCACCTGATGTGATCTTTGAATTTCTGAAAGAGATCAATATTTTTCATCGAAGATTCTACAAAAAAAAATTTTTTAACAAAATTTCCAGTGTGTTTTTAGGTGTATTTTAAAGGGCTGTGTGAATGATTTTTTAAAAAATGACTTGTGAGTTGACTTCAACGGTGAGACAGCCCTGATAATTATAGCATTTCGTGGTCGGCTGGGCTTTAACCAACATTACCTTTCCTTAATCAACAAGAATCTACATTCATTAGAAGCTGACAACAATTAACTACTTCAGTTGTAAACACACCCCATTCCCATCCCCCCCCCCCCCCTCCCCCCACTCACTGCACCAAGCCCACCTGAGTCATTACAGGATATGGAGGCTCAATCCACCATCTTAGGTTAGCGAGAGAGATAAGCTGATCTGTTGATAATCAAGCGGTCTGCTTAGCCAGCCTGACAAGGTCACGGCTTGGAGGGAGTGGGGAGTGAGGGTGGAGGGGCCAGGACAAGGAGTACAGGGGAAGAGAGGGTGGGGGCGGGGTGGGGTGCGGGTGGTGGGGGGTGAGGTCAAGCAGGTCAGCTATAGTTTCTCTTGGCAGGTGTCCCCGGAAGAGAAAGCGCAGCCCGTCACAACATTGCTGCGGCGTCTGCCAAGTCCGGCCGATTGAAAAGGTTAGGGTTGTCTGTCAATGAACTGCTAACTGGGTCGGTAGGTAACAGATACGGGCCGCCGCCGCCTTCTATTGAGGGCAATTTATCTCCAGGCAAAGTTTCCCTTACCCACCCACCCCCACCCTTACCACCCACCACCACCATCACCACCACTCCTGTCCGCTTTTTCTTTCCGCCACGCTATGTTCTGATCCATAAAGTCAATCCACACGCGCGCTTTGTCGCCCCCTCCCCCCCTCCCTCCCTCTTCCACCACTCCAAACCCACCCCCTTCCTCCTCCTCCCCTTCTTCCTGGCCTCCCACGCACCACCACCCCCACCACCATTCTCCTGTCCCCTTTACTCCCCCACTCAAGGTCAGAGCGTGGCGGCGTGCATTCCAGAGGCGTTGTTGACTGCACGGAATGACCCTGCACCACGAGCAGATTGTCTGCCTTTCAATTGCCATCAAGACTGGAAATTAGCCAGCTGTCTTTTGGTTGCACCACGCGTGTTTGCGGCGGCTTCCACGTGGGGGAGGGGGTGGAAGATGGGTGGGGAGGGAGCCAGACGCGGTGGGGGGGGGGGGGGGGGTATGGGGGAGAAGGGAGGAGGGTGGAGAGCGGGGGTGATAATAGTCCCTTTGATGCAAGGCGGCGGTAATTGTGCCGCTTTTCTATTTTAGGGACGCATTGGACGACATTAATCTGAGACAATGTGTGCAGTGTGGCGATGCCAGGAACCGATTGCTGGTGATGACCCTGTTCCTGCTGCGCCATCAAGTGACGGCATGTTGACACGGTTTGACAGGTGCCTGCTGCTCCTGCTTCAAATCTGGGTGCATGCTGCCTGGAGTAGGGTGAAACCATGGTACTCATGTATGCCCCCCTCCCCCCCCCCCCCCCCCCCCCCCCACACCCACACACCCCCGGCCCTCTCCCTTTGCCACACACATCCCACAAACCTAATCAAAGAATGAACACTGCTAAGACAGTGTCACTGTGAGGGAAATATTGGTGAATTTTAACTGATGTCAGATGTGCCCGATGTATAATCATCAAACACACACACACACACACACACAGAGTCCATGGCAGAACACGTTTTCATATGAGGATTGTTTTCACATAACCAAATGGCTGAAGGGAGGATACAGGCCCCAAAAGACATCGGCAACATTCTTGCTGCTGTCTGACCAGGTAAATCTCAGAACTCCATTTTCAACAAACAGCTTGCTGTTGCCTATCTCCTCTCAAAGTCCAACTCCAAGTCATTGGGTGTACATGCAGTAACTGTGGAATGCTGTAACCCATCCCATGCTTGACCTGGAAGATACAATCTACACTCAATAAGCACCCATCATGTGTCTGATCTTCTGGGACGGTATGGGCTCCAGGTTATAGCAGTTTGCTTTTTCCCCCTCTCGCTGACCAGTACATTTCATGAGCAGAGCCAGCAGGCACGACCTGTAGAACGATCACTGCCACACCACACGTCAAGCCATCCTTTAAGGCCACAGAAAAACATGAAGTCCCATGCGACTTCAAAACTTGAACCAGGGACCTGGGATATTCTGGCTTTCAAAGACAGCAACCTATCCACCATGTCACCACTCCACCCATGCTGAAGTGTGTGTGTGTGTGTGTGTGTGTGTGTGTGTGTGTGTGTGTGTGTGTGTGTGTGTGTGTGTGCGGCACAACGTCCACAGCAACTGTGGATTTCTAACCCTTCCTGGCACGTTAAAAGGCCTTTTCTTGGCTTCACAGACTCTTTCAAAGATATCCTCTGACCACAGGGAAATGAGGGCACTCCACTACTACAACAGCGCATCCTCACCTTTCACAGTTTCAAGGTCAGTGCATGTTGTGCAATGCACATCTGACCACCATGGGGCTCTGCCTTGGCTTAAGGCTGTGTCAGGCTAATTGACATAGGCTAGAACACCAAGGCTACATCAAAATGTTGTTATGCTCTGCATAGTTATGCGGGGATTGTCTTCAGTTGTGACAAGCTCCTAGCATAACATTATCAGTCTCTAAAATCCCCCGAAGTCGGAGTGTGGCTGCCCATGTGGCGGGGTAATCAAAAACGGTCACACACGTAATGTTCTCATCCCCAGCTGATGCATTTGTACCATAGTGTTCAAGTACTTCGGCTGTTTGGATGATCCCTGGAGTCTTTTAGCCAGGGTACGACAACAACAACAACAACAACCACCATGGGGCCATTGCAGGGCTAACCTTTCAAAGACATAGTGATGCACTGGCAATATCATTCACTGAAAATAAACTCACGTCAAGAGTCTTCAGAGAAGTACTTTCCCTGATTAAAAAGTATCAACTTTCTTGCGTGATTTTACCACATAAAAACTAAAGATAAGATAAGATAATGTTGCTTATACTTTATAGCCCAGCCGACCGCAAATGGCCATATCAGGGCTGTCACATAAAAACTAAAGAAAGTCCTTATTACTCCCCATGATACATCACTGGCCAAAAAGAGTAACTCCTAGGAAGTTTTCATAACATGTACATGTTATTGTTGTTAATGTTATTTTTCAAGCTGACAGCTGTTTCTAATTACTGTGCATAGCTGATTAAAAAAACTAAAAAAAACTTTCAGCTTCAGTTTCCCCCAAATCAAATAAAGTATGCACTTAAACACATTCAATTTCACTTTGTCAAAAATTAAGTATGCACTAATACAATCACTTGAACACATTGTAGAACTAAACCAACTAAGTCTAGAGGCAATGAACCTGCCCTCCCCCTCCCCCCACAAAAAAAAGATTACAGGATTCATTATTGGTTCATCATTGTACACATCATTTAAAATTAAAGTTCTTTTTAGAACCAATCGGCCACTTTGAGTTGTGTAAGCATGCACACCAAGTAGAATGTTGATAGCCTCAAAGTAAATGTGAACATCATCAGTACATGCTCTTCCCACTTTCTTCAGAGTACACACTTGTCATGAGAGCATGGAGTACTATTTTCAGAGTGTGTACTTTATGATCTTGTGTACATGGACTATCAAATTTTGTCTTGCATCCAGTGACTTTTGTGACACTAACAGTGAAGCATAAGGTGTGCAAGAGAGTGTATGTGTGTGTGCATGCGCATGCATGTGTTTGTGTGCGCATGTGTGTGTGAGAGAGAGAGAGAGAGAGCAAGAAAGAGAGAGAATGTGTGTGTGCATTTCCACATGCATGTTTTTGTGCATGTGTGCCTCGCATGACCGAGCTTCTGAAAAATCAATATAGAATACAATGGAGCTGGTGATCATCCATGTTGCTGTCATGATGGTTCATTTCAATACACATACGCATCAGTGACTGATGACAACCTAGACCCTTACGTTAAATCACTGGAATAATACATCCTGACTGTGCGCTGGCTCATGTGTATAAATTGAAAGAGACAAAGACTATGTGTGCACATGTGTGTGTATTTGAGGCTCTGTGTGTGTGTGTGTGTGTGTGTGCGTGTGCGTGCGTGCGTGCGCGCACGCGCGCATGGGCATGTGTGTAAACACGAGAACACAAACGAATCTTCTGTTTCAAAAACGTGAAGCTGTGAAAATATGTTAAGAAGTAATACAACAACAACAACAAAATACATCCTAAAATTCCCTATACAGTGACATGTTAAGATTTTGCGTTTATTTTCTTCAATGTTCTCTACGAACAACAGGATATCGCATGTGCACTTTAGGTACAGGCTCTTGTATTTTGGTCTGCCCTAGCTTCCTCTAATGTTAATGTTGAATGAAGCAACAACAGCAACACTGTTTTTCCTTCGTATCACTCAGACAAGTGAACCATCCATCCTGTATGCATGGCAAAAATTCATTAAAACACTGGCACACTGATGTATCAAAATAAACACCATTATTAGACATTTGTGGATGCAGCTGCCTTATAATGATCATCGATGTGCGTAACTGCTGAAAGTGTTTGTAAATCTCTTGTATTTTCCCTCTTCTACCAGTGTACTGTATCTGCACATATATGTTTGGCTGCTTTCAGTTGAATTGAACAGGTGTACAGTAGTTTTTAATTCAGTAGTTGTGAGACAGAGCACAGTCACATACGTCAAACAAGATCAATTACTCACACCGGAACAGGTCTGCTGTCTTGATTTTCATCCCGATATACACAGAACATGATCTGCATTATAAAAGTGCACTGTGGTCACACACAGCCTAAGCTAAACACTCATTCATAAATGTCTCTAGATTCAAGTCCCAGTCACACATTGTAACAATGTACTGGAATGCCTTGTGTGATGTATAAAAGGCGCAGATTTACACTCTATTGTATGGCCACATGGTGTGAGCCAATGTATCCATGCCAATGACAAAAAAAGAGAATCACAATCAAGGTCATTTGCACATGTACAAAATGCCATCTCAATACCTCCTAGCATGAGCTGACCATCCTCTACCAGACAGCAGGGTGACTGACGCAATAATGCGCTATGCAGTTTGGCTATCACACTACAGACTGCAATATTGCAGTTTGGCAATCACAGAATCACAGACTGCAATACTGCAGTTTGGCAATCACAGAATCACAGATTGCAATATTGCAGTTTGGCAATCACAGAATCACAAATTGCAATAATGCAGTTTGGCTATCACACTACATACAGACTGCAATACTATAGTTGGGCAATCACAGAATCACAGTCTGCAATACTGCAGTTTGGCAATCACAGAATCACAGACTGCAATACTGCAGTTTGGCAATCACAGAATCACAGACTGCAGCAATATTGCAGTTTGGCAATCACAGAATCACAGACTGCAATATTGCAGTTTGGCAATCACAGAATCACAGACTGTAATACTGCAGTTTGGCAATCACAGAATCACAGTCTGCAATTTGCAGTTTGGCAATCACAGAATCACAGTCCAGTCACACACTTCATCAAAATGGAACTGGATCCCCCGACAGATTACACATCAATCTGGAT
The DNA here is from genome assembly GCA_018398815.1 of Conus ventricosus. Classification (NCBI taxonomy): domain Eukaryota; kingdom Metazoa; phylum Mollusca; class Gastropoda; order Neogastropoda; family Conidae; genus Conus; species Conus ventricosus. The sequence continues at coordinate 84,985,306 of CM031607.1, read as the reverse complement.
TAAAAAGAAGGGCTTTTTCATTTTTTTTTCTTTTCTTTTTAATTCCATCCCCAAACTGAACCATGGTAGTCCCTATCCATCACTCAACACTTCTGTTACATAAAATGATAAATCACATCCTTAATGACATTTATATAAGTAAATACAGGCAGTGCAGAGCTCAGCCATCTTCGACTGTTCAGACAAAAGCACTCATGACTTTTCTGCTGCTGTCCAGGTTTCATGCAACCTCACTTGCATGAATCACTGTGGGTCACACGTGATCTGGGTAGATGTTTCAAATTTGCTTACTAAGTTGGCTGGACTCACAACACGCTTTACAAGACAAAAACTTTTCCTTTGAAGTCAAGTGTTCGGGTGGGGGGGGGGGGGGGGGGGGGGGGGGAATCAAAGCAGATTCTGCTAAAACCAGCAAAAGGGAGATTTTTTTTTTTCTGAATTATAATAATATTCCTGTTCACTAGGTCTGAGACAACTAGTCTTTTCATGTCTTGATTCTGAGATATACCAAGACTTGGAAGTTATGAGGAATGTTGCTTGGATTCTGGCATTGGACACACATTATCCTAATGGCCCTCGTTTAAATCCGTCTTTTGATCAAGATGAGGTCCAAAAATGTATCCAATTATTTTCAGGTTTAAACTGTTCAATCTCCAAGTCAGTCACACTCCTTCTTCAGTGGGTCTGTGAGTAAACATTGGTTTTTCGTTTTATGGAGACAATCTGCTGCTCAGTCACACTACAGATAATATAGTCTCAGTCTGGTAATCAGGCTAGGAATTTTGGAGTACTGCAGCATTTTTTAAAGTTTAAAAGTTTAATTCCATTTAAAAAAAATTGAAACAATCAATACAAAGTTCCTGTCCTAACGACCCATGTTAGATGAAGAAATTATACCAACAAATATAATACCAACAAATATACTGGCCACCATACTTTGTACACATCTAATTTTTTGTTCAACTGAATGCTGGAGGCGGGAAAGTGGATAGTCAGTAGCACTGGATTTTTGGTTTTACTGATTCCTGGAACCATGCTGGGGGTTCGATCCTCCTTAACTGCTTTTGAACATAAGTAGCACGATCACGCAAAATTTCTTTTTTATACTTTACAAAACCGACATGAAGACATTGGTGATAACTGATGAGCGACATTATTATCTGGCGAGTAACAGATAAAACTAATGCACAACGCAACACTGGGAGTCATTACTGAGCAAAAACAGAGAGTAAAAAGGTCAGTGCTTCATTACAAACAAGCTAATTCTAACCATCACCTGGAAAGAAACTGCACAGACTTGGAACTAGAAGACAGTGAATCAATCTTCTCAACACCATGTGGCTGACAAGAGGCTCTTCCAACTTAAGACTGGATTCATGAATATGTTGAGAAGCAGGCATGCGCTCCGTAGCAAGGGTGGCAACATTTCATTCAATGTTTGAACACACAGCTTTACTTTTTGAATTGCGCTCCAATGAGAAAAGAAGGCCAATTGGATGACATCAAGCAGTCCAAGAGCCCGCATCAAATGATGTAGTGATTCTTCCTAGCCAGCCAATTGGATGACATCAAGCAGTCCAAGAGCCCGCATCAAATGATGTAGTGATTCTTTCTAGCCAGCCAATTGGATGACATCAAGCAGTCCAAGAGCCCGCATCAAATGATGTAGTGATTCTTTCTAACCTTCTCCCAGCTGAATTGCCACAGTTTTAATTCAAGTGATAAGTCAACTGGAACTTTGTGGAAGAATTGCTAAGAATCAGTATTCCCACTGGATTCTCTCTTGAGGGCACATAAGACCGTATGGCGAAAGCTTGGCTGTGTCTGGAGTGGGGCTGTCTTCGTCTGTCCGTGGGCAGGGGTGGTTGGGTCTGTGGGGTGTGCTCGGCAGCTGGAGGGTGGTGTTTTTCGCCGGTGGGCTCTGCAGTCATGAAATACGGGCTGGTACACCCATGGGGATGCTACTTTAAGGCTGTTATGAGCTGCATCCTGTAGTCTAATTTACCTCTGTTCAGGAGCAGTTATGTCCCTTGATATCTTAATGGAGTATCCTGTGCGTGCCTGTACCCATCGTCAACACAGCGCAGGCCTCCAAGGGTGGTACAGGACTGCTCTAAAGGCAGGCGAAGACAGTGCTTCTCTGGGTCCTCCCCAGCACCTTCGGGTGTTTCTTTTTCTTCAATGTTAGGATCATTGTGATCCTTTGACTAGTAAAATATTTACAAGTCACTTTATGATAAAAAAAATTCTGAGGGTCAACACGTTTTTGCGCAAGCAGATGGAGGAGGGGGTTGGAAGGCGTGTCATGTTCCACTATAGCTCTATTCTAACTACGTGTTCTCCTTTAAATGTCTTTCAGAAGTGTGTTTACTAACTGAACCAGATACAGCTGACAGTATAGTTGGCTCGTTCACAGGTTTCTTGTTTTCCTGTACCCTGTAGCAGCACAATTTGTGCATCTGTGTGCGCACATCACCTAACAAGAGAAATAACTGTGGGTGGTTCCTGTTCTGTCATCTGTTATGCCTATTGCACACACTTGCAGCAAAGATTGTAGCAGAGAATGTGTGACTACGGCGAGAGAACAAGCATGGACCTCTTTTTTTCATTCTCTGCCAAGACATACATGTCTATTGTTTATACTAGGACTAACATTAGTAACAAGCCACCATATTCAATTGGAAAAATAATGTGTGTCAATTTGTCATATTTTCATACATCATAGTTGAACATTTGTGCTTAATGCATGCTCATATACGTGCATCTTTGGTAACACTGAAAATATCTTCATGCCCAGGCTTGAACATCATTCATATGCACCATCTGTTGTTTCCAGTCCAGCTCAACTTACTTTTGGCAATCACAACTTAAGTGCAGGCAATCACTGTCCGACATGTGCAGCAACATTTTGGAGAAAAGAATGTTTCTATGGATGAAACAATGATGAAATATAAAACACCACATGCTATACAGTGAACACAGTGCTGAATTGGCGATCAGCTCAGTGTGACTTTGCCTCACCACGTAATTGTGCAAACCTTACTGATCTTAAAAAAAAATTCTGCTTGAATAAATTGTATGTGGTTGTTATTTGCTGCTGCTGACTGCACGTATCTGTACATATATGCACATTTGCTATATATGAAAACACTCACCCACTCTTTGATAATATGCTACTGACTGCACATACTAAAAAAAACAAACAACTCGTCTCGAACAAGTTTTTTTTCCAATATTTTTTCCCAAATATATATATGTGTATGTATATTATATATATATATTTGATATGCAAACACTGACCAGACTCTTTGATTAGTAATTCAAACCTTGTGCAATGAACGGGGAAGTTTTTAAACTTTTGTTAACATGGAGTTGGACAGATAAAATTGAAAGATATATCACCAAATATAAAACTTGCCCTTGCTGATCACAAATGTCAGTTTAAAACATTATTCAAACACCAAGTTATAAAACAATTCAGAGAGAGAAAATAAGGGTTTGGGCTGATACTGACCATGAGATTTGACTGTTAGATCTGTGTGTATCCAAGAGGAAGGTGTCCAAACAAAGCAACAGACAGACAGACAGACAGACACACACACACACACACACACACATATGGTGCTTTTACAGTGCAAAGTGACATCTTTTCAAGGGGAAAATATGCTTATCTTTATATCATGTTTAAATGTTAACTAGAGCCTATAGTTTTCCAGTTAATACATACATCTATGTTTTCCACAATATTCTTATCCTTAGCATAATGGAAGGTTTCACATCAGATGGCTGGTTGGTGCTGGTCAAGTTTCCTTCATTCAATGGTTAACCATCATAACAGGTACTGTGGCAGAATCAAACTGATTATATCAGCCACGAGTGTATGTGCACATGTGTAAGTGAGAAAATCATTATGTGTGTTCTGTTAGTAAAGCAGTGAAACAGATTGATCACTCAATGCACTTTCGATGATACATGTATAATGTGGGTATGTGTGCCTGTGTGTGCATGTGATGTGTGCATGCATGCGCATGTTGTGTGCATGCGCACATGCGTTGCATGTGTGTACATCCCCGTGCACAATATTTTTTTTTGTTTTAACTGCTGCAATTTACCCTGTTAATAGAAAATAACATACTGACAAAGCATCTTTCTGAATTATTCATGCAAATTCTTTACATCAACAGTTCTCTTCACTTATGGGAGTAAATCCATATAAAGAGCTCTCCATCACAACACAATCAATGACTTACCTGACTTCTGTAGGTTCCTGGCATGGAACTAGGTGGATAAGGCCCCATAGCGCGTGGATTTCCATTCCATCCCTGCTGAGGCACAGGATAAGTTGGTCCACCTCCATCTCTCCACCCTTTCCCTGACTACTTGAGAAATCACCATAGTTTCCTTGAAATCTCTGCCCAGGATTTGGGGTCTGAAGCAGCTGGTTTAGAGTTGGGGTTGGTCCACCTTGATTGCTTGACATCATTCTTTGTGAATTGTACGATCCAGGCATCATTCCCATTCCTGAAGGCATCATTCCAGGTCGTCCTGGAGACATACTGGATTTAGGTATACCTGGGTATGGTGACCGCATCGGTGTCTGCGAAAATTGCCCAGAAAACTGCGAGTTTTGATTGTTGTAGTCAACACTGGACGACATTGCTCCGCCATGTTGGTCTCCCATGCCGTAATTGCTTCTGTTATATCCAGCGTAGTTTTGTACAGTGTTCGGCTGAATCCCGTCTGATAATTTTGAAAAATTATCAGGGCTCCTGCACCTTCTCCGGAGGAATTTGTAAAACTATTGACTTCAGCGTTCACATGCGATCTTTCCATCGGTGGATATTCATTGCGTTCCGACTTTGTATTTTGCTGTCCACCATCTTGAAAAGAATCCATTGTATTTGGGTCTCTCGCCTGCATTCACGAGTAAATGCAGGTCAATGTTCAAGGCACATTCACTCTCGATATACCGAGGTCCTCTCCATTCAAAAGTTTAGAAGTTCACTTTTGATGATGGTCGCAACCAATTCATCAGAGTTCATGTTCGTCGATAAAACCTGATAAAGCATTATGCACAGCAAACACTCACTGACACAGTTCAAGGAAAACCTTGTGACGACCTCGAGTGGGTCCAAAACACGGGTAGTTAATCCGGTCAGTTACCTATCTTCGTCAGTCCAATGTAAACACGTGTTTCCTGATGAGGCAGCTGATGAACATTGTACAGTATAAGTTGGCTGGCAGCATGGTCTTATCAACACAGAGCCTTATGTTCTTCCCTTCAATAAGCGGGAATATCGGAGGATTTCGGCACAGAATTCATGCGCAATGGCATGCTCCATCGCGAAGTGACACATGCTTCCATTTCTTATCCTTTCTTCCTGTTTTCAAAGTCGCTCCAAACTTCTGTATCGAAACAACGTCTGTAGGCGTATTTTTGGCACGCCGCATCCATTCAGCGGTACTTCGGAATTCTTTTCTTCTTTCCTTCGACTGAGCGGAGGTTCACAGTTGACGAGTAGTGACGCGTCGCGGGCATTCTTTTCAACACTGCCGTTTCAATTAGCCGATAGAATCCCCTCCCTCATTTTCTCTTTTCTGCGGGGGAAAAAAGTTTCATACCAAGCTTTCGCTTTACTGTAATATTATTTCTGGACTGTTAATGTAAGGGATGACAAATTCTGACAGGTGAAAATGCAATGATTGCGAAATAAACTCAAGGAAAAGCGCGATTGATTTGCGGGGGGAGGCAAAAGTAACAGCACGGTTTGCCAAAGGCCTTTGCACTGACGTCAACTAGGCCTAAAGGACAAGGCTCAGATTATTGGGCACGCATTGTTAGTCATTTTTTCCCTCGCTCCGGATGGGGAGCAGGCACTGCGGCAGTGCTCAGTTTTTCAACTTATTTTTAAATAAATATTTCTGTAGACAATAAAACTGTATTTCCAGAAGATTTGGGAATATCATATGGGGGATATGACCGTTATTCGTATGTTTGTAGCAGAAGTACGCTGTTCCCGTTATAAAACATCGTCCCTCGTAGACAACTCGGTGTTGAGAAACAGCACTGGAACGATCTTTTTTGCTGAAAACGTTGAAACGCTCACATCGACTGCTTCACGTGGAGGTATAGGGGAGAGAAATCCAATTTGACTTGCTAACCCTGAGTGACACCAACTTGTTTTGACACCGTTTGCGGTATGATTTGCATTGTGTGGGAGCGGACGAGATACCGTCGTGCAGGTGTCGGTTGCGCGCAGCAATTATCGTTGGTATTAAAAGTCAAATACCTTTCTCTCCCCATCGTCGCCCAACACTATTCATGCACCATCAAAATTTGTTATACCATACACCCCCCCCCCTCCTCTCTCCCATCTACTGCTCTCAAAACATTGTAAACGAAATCTCCACGTTCACACACACACGCACGCACACACACACTACAATAACGACAACAAAGAAGGAAAATTAAGAAAGAAAAAAAAAAGGGGGAAGATGAGGAAAAGAAACTATATTGGCTCAATAAGTATGTAAATACACACTTCATCGGCTTGATTCAGAATGTGTAAATCGTGAGAATTTTGATAGGCACTTACGACATCTGTTTCTGTTCTGAACAAAGGAGTGCGTGTATTTTCAAACTCGTGGGTTGTGAAGACAGGTGTGCGTGAGTTGTTGTTGTTGTTTTCCACATAGGAGTAAACCGCACGTGACAGAACTGAACGGTAGAACAGTTGAGGTCCGGCTGGTGTTAGGTCTGTCCTATGTTTGTTGGTGCTGGGGAGAAACTCTCTGAGCGTGGACAACAGGAAAACGAGCGAGCGAGACAGCACGCGCGCACGAGAGAAACAGAAAGAGAGAGTACACACACACGCGCTCGCGCATGCATGCACACACACAACATACACACACACACTATGACTGACTGACTAAAACTAGCATATTGTCAGACGAAAAGCACGCACGCGCGCGCACACACACACACACACACACACACACACACACACACACACACACACACACACTATGACTGACTGACTGACTGAAACTAGCATATTGTCAGACGAAAAGCATGCACGCGCACACACACACACACACACACACACACACACACACACACACACACACACACACAATGCTGGTGGCACATGAGCACTACGCAGTTGTTACACACTATGATCGCACAATGGGCGCATGACCTCAAGCACTCGGCACTCAGGCTGAGACTGAAGAGACACGGGAGGAGGAGTACATGTTGTTTTAGCGGGTTGTGTCCCCTTCCTTGGGCTTCAGCTACCGCGCCGTCATTGAATGATCCACTTGGACACAGAGTTTTGTGTGTGTGTGTGTGTGTGTGGGGGGGGGGGGGGGGGAGGGGGGGATACCCGCCTCCACGTGTGATTTTTAGTGGTGTGTGTGTGTTGTGTGTGTGTGTATGGCTATGTAGAGGGGGGGGGGGGGGGGAGGGGAGAGAATAGGTGTACGCGTGCATGAGTGTGTGCGTACATGCGCGCGCGCGCGCGTGCGTGTGTGTGTATGTGTGTGTGTGTGTGTTGTGTGTGTGTGTGTGTGTAAAGGAGATAGGGTAAGGTGTGCGCATGCGTGCGTGGGATGACTTTATGAGAATGATTTCTCTTTGAGACTGTAAATTTCGCTGTGTAGTCTTAGTCATCATTGGTTTCTGGCTGTCGTTTTGTGGAACTTTGAACTAAAAATATCATCTCATTAAAGTGTGCTTGACCTGATTGGTCTGACATCATAAGCGAATCATTGTATCAATTAGCTCGAAAGTTTTGTGCCTGTGGTGAGTGTTTCATGTTGTAAATCAACACGTTACATCATCGGCGGATGCAGGAAGTCATTCTGTGACAAACATAAAGCGAGCAAAATGGGATGGATGGCTTGTACTACTCGTCCTACTTGGCGCAGGTGCCCTTCCACGCCTGATTTCCACATGGAACAGGTACCCTGCCTCTTGACATGGAACATGTGCCCTGCCTCTTGACATGGAACAGGTTCCCTGCCTCTTGACTTGGGACAGGTGCCCTGCCTCTTGACATGGAACAGGTACCCTGCCTCTAACATGGAACAGGTGCCCTGCCACTTAACATGGAACAAGTGCCCTGCCTCTTAACATGGAACAGGTGCCCTGCCTCTTGACATGGAACAGCTACCCTGCCTCTTGACATGGAACAGGTACCCTGCCTCTTGACTTGGGACTGGTACCCTGCCTCTTGACATGGAACAGGTACCCTGCCTCTTGACTTGGGACAGGTGCCCTGTCTCTTGACATGGAACAGGTACCCTGCCTCTTGACTTGGGACTGGTACCCTGCCTCTTGACATGGAACAGGTACCCTGCCTCTTGACTTGGGACAGGTGCCCTGTCTCTTGACATGGAACAGGTATCCTGCCTCTTAACATGGAACAGGTACCCTGCCTCTTGACATGGAACAGGTACCCTGCCTCTTAACATGGAACAGGTACCCTGACTCTTGACATGGAACAGGTACCCTGCCTCTTGACATGGAACAGGTACCCTGCCTCTTGACTTGGGACTGGTACCCTGCCTCTTGACTTGGAACAGGTACCCTGCCTCTTGACTTGGAACAGGTACCCTGCCTCTTGACTTGGGACAGGTACCCTGCCTCTTGACATGGAACAGGTACCCTGCCTCTTGACATGGAACAGGTACCTGCCTCTTGACTTGGAACAGGTACCCTGCCTCTTGACTTGGGACAGGTACCCTGCCTCTTGACTTAGGACAGGTACCCTGCCTCTTGACTTGGGACAGGTACCCTGTCTCTTGACATGGAACAGGTACCCTGCCTCTTGACTTGGGACTGGTACCCTGCCTTTTAACATGGAACAGGTGCCCTGCCTCTTGACATGGAACAGGTACCCTGCCTCTTGACTTGGGACTGGTACCCTGCCTCTTGACTTGGGACTGGTACCGTGTCTGTTGTTTTTGTTTGTTCGTTTGTTTTGGTTTGTTTGTTTGTTGTTGTTGTTGTTGTTGTTTACGAAGCAGGATATCTTAGGACAGGTACCGTTCCTATTGTGGTTATTAAAAGACAAACTGACCAGGACAACTACCGTTCCTTTTTCAAAAAAGACAAAACTGACCAGGTCAAGTGCCGTGCCTTTTGTGGTTTATAAGAGGCAAACTGACCAGGACAGGTACCGTGCCTTTTGGGGTTTTTAAAAAGACAAACTGACCAGGACAAGTACCGTACCTTCTGTGGTTTTTCAAAGACAAACTGCATGACCAGGACAGGTACAGTACCTTTTGTGGTTTTTAAAAGACAAACTGACCAGGACAGGTACCGTACCTGTTGTGGTTCTTAAAAGACAAACTGACCAGGACAGATCCCCGTACCCTTTTGTGGTTTTTAAAAGACAAACTGCAGGGCCCAGGAAAAGTACCGTACCTTTTGGTGTTTTAAAAGACAAACTGACCGACAATATCGTTGCCTTTTGTTTCCGTAAAAAGACAAACTGACGTAGGACAGGTACTATGCCTTTTGGCTTGTAAAAGGCCAACCGACTAGGACAGGTACCGCACCTTCAGTGGCTTTTTAAAAGACAATTGTCACAGGTGAGACATTTGTGTCTTTTGTGTTCTTTAAAGAAAAACTAGCATAGTGCTACTGTGCCCTTTGTTACTGTGCCCTTCGGGGCTCTAATTAAAAGACAAACTGACGGAGAACAATTATTGCCTTTTGTGGTTTCTAGCTATTGAGTCTTCTTCTTCTTTTTTTTTAATAACCAAAATTTCATTGCACAAGGATCATGCCTGTCTGTGGTAGCCGGGGCTCACCCCCCTACCGTCAGTTTTGGGTTTATGTCGGGGGCCGGAATAGCTCAGTTGGTAGGCGCCGGACTCGTAATCCAAGGTTGTGGGTTCGAAATCTCCGCCATGCCGTTTCGGAACGGGGAATTTTCCCTCGGAGTTAAACATTGGTCTGACCCATTTCCCATACAGTCCTTCGAATGAGACTATAAACCGAGGCCCCGTGTGTAAACGCACGCATAACTTTTTGCACACACATAAAAACCCCACCCACTTTGGGAAAGGGAAAAGGGCCGTTTGGCCGTTGGATGGATGACACTTTACACAAACATGACCCCCCCCGAGGGGAATGGCACCTTAATGGCGGGATAAAAAAAAACCCGGTCATACCCCCCCACTCCCTTTTTTTGGAAGGACTTTTGTCTGATAGGGATCCGGGGGGAGTATCAGCCTGCTAGAGAAAAGAAGAAGAAAAGAGGCGTATTCACTCTTAAAATGGCCCAAAACGGCAGGGAAAAATTCGGAGGCGTCGTCTTCGTTTCTGACGCGTACCATGTAGTCTTGTTTTTCAGGGGATATCATAAAAATAAAAATATAAAAATTTCTGCAGGCTTTAAAAAACAAAACCTACCCAATACAGGAAACGAGGCACCGGATCAAATGACGAATACATCGTTAGTACAAGGGAACACCCAATAATTGAGATGGGTTTAAAAAGCCATGAGCCTTTGTGCGCGAAACACAATCGTCCGCCAACAGCAAAACAGTTTTGTGTTGTTTTTTTTTTTTTTTCATTCGTCCCCGTCCCCCCGCACAAAATTCTTGTTGAAAAAACATAAACATTAGGAATTCGTTGATACCATAGACATTAAACAAACACTTGGGTCAGAGTTTGAATTCAACTCTGGTTTATTTTGGGTTTGAAGAGAGAGAAAAGAAGAGGGGAAGAGAGAAAAGAGAGAGGGCTGCTTGATATGGGCAGATGTCTCATCGGAAAAGGGCCCCCTGGCCCCACGGTCGGCATAGGGTTCACAGTTGGGTTTGAGGTCAACTTGTTGCTCCGCCACGGAGCTGGCCTTTCCTTCCCCTCCCCAAAAGTGTTGTGTTTTTGGGGTAAGTAGTGTGGGGGGTCGGGAACTGACGTTTTTGGCCTTTTGGGCCGTTTAAGTTTGCGGGGTCACAACAAAAGCGGCACAAAACGGCATTTGCACGTGTGCGGCACATTAAAAAACCCTTTTTGAACGGGTAGCTTACTGTCCCCTTTTCGGTACGGGGCCCTTTTATCCTCCTACCCCCATAATGAAACTGGGAAAGGACAAAAAAGAATCCCTCGAAAGTAAGGCGGGAGTAAATTTAATTTTGTGACTGAACATGGTTTAGTATCATTTTCCCTAACAACAAAACACGAACATATTGTTTTAAAAGGAGTGTTACGGGGGGTTTAAAAACGGTTAAAAAAAAAAAGACCTGCCGCCAAACGAGAAGAAGAAAAAGAAGAAGAAGAAAAAAAAAAAAACAATTTACGCGACAAACACGACGCGTTTCGACCTCTTTGGTCTTCTTCAGGCAAGACAAACAACATTCAAGACAATGAACACGAAGACCGAACAATCACTTCTCTCGACCAGCCGCCGTGGCGAAGTGGTTAGCGTCGCGGACTCCCGGCTGGGAGGTCGTGGGTTCGAATCCCATCAGAATCATGTGGGTTTTTCTGCCCCGACCGGCTCCTACCCAGAGTTGAGTTTGCTGCGGACTCAGTTGGGAAGACTGGGACCACACAGTCGAGTTTCATCCACTTAATGGATGCGTTTCTGAGAGTGTTGCTTAAATTTCCTGACCAACACTGCAGGTGCCTGTATCTCTCGGGCCTGGTTGCGCCGGGATATATTATGAAAGGAAGCGTAGAGTACAGCCCTGTCATGTAGTCTCAGACCGAAATGGAAATCCGTAGCATCATCTTAATCATCCTCATTCTCATCGATCAGCATAAAAAAAAGTATCAAATTTTGCGGCCCTTCATGCCCTGCTCTCATGGTGACCTCAATTTCGATGTCCACTCCACGTCTGTGGCCTTGGTTTGGTTCCGTCGGGGTCACCTGTACCGGCGAGTCCATGGGGGCTGTCGTTGGACGGACGTGGTGGCGTCCTCCGGAGGGAGAGCTCACTCACGCCGGCTCCGCAACTAAGCAATTATTGTCGTCAGTAGGAGGCTTAGTAGGTGGTGTCCTGCGTATCAGAACAGGTGCCACTGAACACCACCGAAGTGACTCGGCAGCAGTGCAGTGTCTCCTCCGGTGGGTTGCCTCTTGACGACTTGACATTGACTGCTCCCTGTGGATTGCCGGTGCCGGGGTTGCGGCGGGCCCGACCGGGCTGTGGCTGTGGACGGGATATCAGGATGAGCGGCGTGGGTGCACTGCCTCTGAGGTGGCGTAGAGGTTGGGACAACAGCAAAAACAACAACAACAACAACAACAACAACAATCGCTCATCTCCTCTCACAAGCGCTCACCTAAATTCGATAACATGAAACGAAACACAAAACAACGAAGGGCAGCAGTCAGTATGAATCACAGTTAGTTTCAAAGTGGGGTGACTGCAGGCGGAAATTGAGACAGACTTAAAAAAAAAAAAAAATGACTATGCCGCCGAACGAAAGAATCGAACAAATTACAAGACAAATACGACGCGTTTCGACTTCTTTGGTCTTCTTGCGTACATATTAACGTGTACAACGAATTAAACAAGTGGACAAGGAATACTCCTGGGGCCGTACATACATATCGTGGGTGACGGGGAAGTGACCTCCGTACCTCGTTGTAAGCTCGAAGGGCCGTTACTTGGGGATCCATATTTCGAGAGTAACCTTTAACCTCGTGTTTAGCAGTGGGTGAGGGGTGGGTAACGTACAACGAGGACAGGGCATGAGTTCGCCCTGGGTTATATCAAAACAAAGCCATTGGACACGTTCAATGATCACGAACTTCACGCAATGTTAAGATTTCGTCGTCACATCTTCCAGCTGACAGACACTCTCCGAGAAAACATTGAATTTGATTTGCACAGACTGAGACACGGAACTCGGCCTCCTGCTCAACAAGTGTGTGTGTAGCTCCCAAGTTCGTCTGCTACGATGGCTGGCTTAGCTCTTGGTGTGTGTGTGTGTGTGTATAGGCAAAATCAGTCATCGTGCCTTTGTGTGTCACTGTTACTTTGTGTCAGTCTGTGTATGTGTGTGTGCGTGTGAGCGTGACTTCATCATGTTTATGGCCTTTTAATAGTTTTATCAAACTTGTTTTAGTTCAGCTGCTTTTTCAGTCTTTGTGTGTGTCTGTGTCGGCGTGTTTGCGGGCATGCGCAGAAGGTTGGGGGTTATTCTAGACATGCGCAGAAGGAGGGAATCCCTCTTTTTATCTGACCTTCACCCTTTGATTTCTGGACACTTCGTAGGTAAAAACCGAGACAAAACCCAGAGAATACAGATACGAAAGTAGATTGCGCTGAACCCACACGGTTTGTACCCAGGAGGTCATCTCGTTGTAGAAGTAAGTTTACCGACGACATGTAACTACGGCCCCGTCTGTTTGATGCTGGTTTGGGCATGTGAGCAGAGGTGACTTCCCCTGGAATCAGCATGCTCAACGTGAAATCCTGCAGATGTAATGGTCTGAACAAGCAGCTCTGAAAGTGATGAAGTAGGTGTCACACACACACACACACACACACACACACACACACACACACACACACACACACACACACACACAAACAAACAAACAAACACACACACACACACACAGACGCACACGCACACACACACACTCCATACTGTAAACACATAATGTCGTAGAAGTCTGGGAAAAACGATCTCTGCACAGCAAAAACTTGTGACAATTGTTAAATTTCCTACTAGACCTGATGAACACATGTAAAAGAGGGGAAAAAAAGGGGGAGGAGGGATTGGGGGTAGGGGTGGAGACCAAATCAGTGCCGATTCGTCCCAAGTTGAGACCAGCTCAGAACAGGGTTGTCCCAAATCGCTAGATCTTACTTACTCACCGAAAACAAGCGGTGTGCCGCAAACGTAGCATCGAGATGCCGCAAACGTAACATCAAGATGCCGCAAACGTAACATTGAGATGCCGCAAACGTAACATCGAGATCCCGCGAATGTAACACCGAGATGCTGCAAACGTAACATCAAGATGCTGCAAATGTGACATCGAGATGCCGCAAATATAACGTTGAGATGCCGCAGATGTAAAAATGAAATGCTGCAAACGTGACATTGAGCTGCCGCAACTGTAAGATTGAGCTGCCGCAAATGTAACACTGAGATGCCGCAAATGTAACATTGAGATGCCGCAAATGTAACATTGAGATGCCGCAAATGTAACATTGAGATGCCTCAAATGTAACATTGAGATGCCGTAAATGTAACATTGAGATGCCGTAGATGTAACATTGAGATGCTGCAAATGTAACATTGAGATGCCGCAAATGTAACATCGAGATGCTGTAAATGTAACATTGAGATGCCGCAACTGTAAGATTGAGCTGCCGCAAATGTAACATTGAGATGCCGCAAATGTAACACTGAGATGCCGTTAATGTAACATTGAGCTGCCGCAACTGCAACATTGAGACACCGCAAATGTAACATTAAGATGGCGTAAATGTAACATTGAGATGCCGCAAATGTAACATTGAGATTCCACAAATGTAACATTGAGCTGCCGCAAATGTAACATTGAGATGCCGCAAGTAGGCCTATAACAAGTGCCACAACTCCGGACAGGCCTCTTCCCACTGCTTTCTGCTTTGAATCCACACACACACACACACACACACACACACACACACACACACACGTCTGCCCTATCAGCTGAGGACGTCACTGAGTTACGTAACGGACTTATTCAATGATCGACGATCGGCATTCATCTATCATTATCATTTGCAACGTCAGAGGCGAGTACCGTTTTCCAATCAAATAACCTATTCTAGTTTAAGCCTGCAGACGTAAAAAGTCACAGACAATACACCCGCAAGCATCTACACATACAAAAATCCTCTCCCTGACTCGCTGTCAAAATAAATAAGCGGATTGGTGATCGATCGCATTTGAGTCTGCGTTTTCGCTTCGGCGTTATATTTCCATATGCGCCATTTTTCTTTTGTTTTTCGCAGATCGCTTTCCCGTTTGCGTTTGTCTGTGTGCAGTGACGTAATGACAGGCCTTAGACAGGGTCGGAATGTAAGTCAATAGCGCATGGTCTACAGCATTGGCCGATCCTGTCGATCATCAAAATCATCCCCAAAATGTTTCCAATTCTGTTCGTTTCAAAGTCAGGTGACCACACTGAGGTGACTCCACATCCATTTTGCGCCCAAGTTGAGGAGAAAAGTGATTGTTCGTTCCTCGTTTTCATTGTCTGGAGTGTGGGTCGTCTTGCCGGAAGAAGACCACAGA
>CM031607.1:84962541-84967541 GCA_018398815.1 Conus ventricosus | reverse complement strand
TTACTGTACAATGACAAATGCTGGTTTTACTGTACAATGAGGACAAATGCTGGTTTACTGTACAATCACGACAAATGCTGATTCTACTGTACAATCAGGACAAATGCTGGTTCTACTGTACAGTGAGGACAAATGCTGGTTTTACTGTACAATCAGGACAAATGCTGGTTTTACTGTACAATCAGGACAGATACTGGTTTTACTGGACAATCAGGACAAATGCTGGTGTTACTGTACAGTGAGGACAAATGCTGGTGTTACTGTACAATGAGGACAACTGCTGGTGTTACTGTACAATGAGGACAACTGCTGGTGTTACTGGACAATGAGGACAACTGCTGTGTTACTGGACAATGAGAACAACTGCTGGTGTTACTGTACAATGAGGACAACTGCTGGTGTTACTGGACAATGAGGACAACTGCTGGTGTTACTGTACTATGAGGACAACTGCTGGTGTTACTGTACAATGAGGACAACTGCTGGTGTTACTGGACAATAAGGACAAATGCTGGCTTTACTGTACAATCAGGACAACTGCTGGTTTTACTGTACAATCAGGACAACTGCTGGTTTTACTGTACAATCAGGACAACTGCTGGTTTTACTGTACAATAAGGACAAATGCTGGCTTTACTGTACAATCAGGACAAAGGCTGGTTTTACTGTTAGAACGAGAACAAATGCTGGTGTTACTGTACAGTGAGGACAGGTGCTGGTTTTAGTGGACAATGAGGACAAAATTAATGCTGGTGTTACTGTACAGTGAGGACAAATGCTGGTTCTAATGTTCAATCAGGACAGGTGCTGGTTTTACTGTACAATGAGGACAGGTGCTGGTGTTACTGGACAATGAGGACAACTGCTGGAGTTACTGGACAATGAGGACAACTGCTGTTTTTTTTTGTTTTTTTGTTTTTTTTAACCTGACAGCGAGGACAAACGCTGGTGTTGCTGGACAGCGAAGAAAACCTCCTGCTTTAACTCAGAGGACCGTCAACCGAGCAGAAGCCAACCCATTTCTTTGGAGGAGGCTGCTACATCTGTGTGGATTCCTGCCTGTACCCTGAAACCCTAATGACGCCCCCTCCCCCCTCCCCCTCTCCTCCGACCTCCGCCAACGGCTGAAGAGCAAACTCCCCCAATGTGTTGAAGTCACTGCTCAGTTTACGTGTCTGCTTACGGCTTTATTGATGATTTTGATGCCATGTATAGGATGTGTGCTGGGTCGTTACTAACTTCTTGCTGATGCCAGTTCAAACAGGACAGAAATGACCAAACAAAAAAAGGAAGAAGAAGAAGAAGAAGACTGCAGACAAGCAGCATGAGCCAACAAGGCCCAGTCAGTCACCCGGCTCTGATGATGGGATTTGTTGTTGTTGTTGTTGTTGTCGTACCCCTGGCTAAAAGACTCCAGGGATCATCCAAACACCGAAGTACTTGAACACTATGGTACAAATGCATCAGCTGGGATGAGAACATTACGTGTGTGACCGTTTTTGATTACCCCGCAACATGGGCAGCCACACTCCGACTTCAGGGTATTTTAGAGACTGATAATGTTATGCTAGGAGCTTGTCACAACTGAAGACAATCCCCGCATAACTATGCAGAGCATAACAACATTTTGATGTAGCCTTGGTGTTCTAGCCTATGTCAATTAGCCTGACACAGCCTTAAGCCAAGGCAGGGATGGGATTTGTCTTGTCAGCTCACTGAACCTAAGTAGTGAACCAGGTGCTGTTTGTTTGTTTTTTTCCCGCGTGGCGAAGTGGTTAGCGTCGCGGACTCCCGGCTGGGAAGTCGTGGGTTCGAATCCCATCAGAGTCATGTGGGTTTTTCTGCGCCGACCGGCTCCTACCCAGCGTTGAGTTTGCTGCGGACTCAGTCGGGAAGACTGGGACCACACAGTCCAGTTTCATCCACTTGATGGATGCGTTTCTGAGAGTGTTGCTCAAATTTCCTGACCAACACTGCAGGTGCCTGTATCTCTCGGGCCTGGTTGACGCCGGGATATATTATGAAAGAAAGCGTAGAGTACAGCCCTGTCATGTAGTCTCAGACCGAAATGGAAATCCGTAGCATCATCTTAATCATCCTCATTCTCATCGATCAGCATAAAAAAGTCTCAAATTCTGTGGCCCTTCATGCCCTGCTCTCATGGTGACCTCAATTTCGATGTCCTCTCTACGTCTGTGGCCTTGGTTTGGTTCCGTCGGGTCACCGGTAACTTCATTTTCATGTGCTTCATGGGCAATCTGCCCACTCTGACAACAAAAATGAGGAAATGAAGGGTCTATGCCTTTGAAATGCAGGCATACAGAAGACTGCTCCACATCTCCTGGACAGAGCACAGAACCAACGACTCTGTCCGAGAGCAGGTGACCACACTGGCAGGACCACAGGAACCCTTTTGGCTACGGTCAAGAGGAGAAAGCTGATATGGTTTGGCCACATGACACGACGCGATTCGCCAGTCAAGACAACTCTACAAGACGTGCTTGAAGGAGAAAGGCACAGAGGCAGGCAGAGAAAGAGCTGGTCGGAGAACGTGATGGAATGGACAAACCTCAGGCTGCCAGAACCCCTGCGAGAAGCAATGGACAGGCCGCGATGGAGAAGAAGACTGACGTAGTCGTCCCTCATGCCCCCACCTACGACCACTTAGGTCACGGGAATGAGATGAGATGAGATGATGAGATATCTCTGGTGCCCCAGTCAAAATGACATCAATGCACATCTTACACAGCTTTTGACATTCAACATTACGTACAGCTCAGCAATCACAACTGTGTTCGATTTTCTATTTATAAAAGAAAAACAAACAAAGAAACAAACAAAGCCTGCTAAATCTCTCATTTGTTTCCATGCGTTTGTTGTTGCGCTGCCGTCTAATCTTAGCGTAAACGCCTGTATAAAAGAACTGAATACCCCCCCCCCCCCCCCCCTTAGATTTTTCCTACCAAACTCTAGTCAATCAGTCAGTTTTCTCCCTTTCATCCAACAACAATACAGAAACAAAACAGAAATCCACAGTCATCCATCTCACTCGGATATAAGTCTCAATAACTTTTTTTTAAAACACCGAATAGCATTGAAAGTAGTGAGGTATCTTTCGAGTTCTCTATACACTAAATTGACCATTAAATGTTCCACCAATATACCTTTTCAAAGCAAAGAAAGGTATCTTTTATGTCTCTGATGGACTACATTCATGACTCATAACTTTCAGCTCAATAACTTGAAGAACCGCTGGTGATCCTGAGCACCAGCAAACATACATTCAATTAGGTATCATTGATTTCACATCATTTGCGTGATGAAGACAAACAAGAACTTTCACAATCAGTGTGAAACTAAATTTCGCCGAGAATGTATTCCTGGTTACTTTACAGCCATTTACAAGTTTCATTTAAGCATCCTTGTAAGATATGGCATGACCTCTCCGTAGCTGCCTAACATCAACCTTTTCAAAGTGAAAGTCACAATACATTCCCTTTACTTGACTGACCTTTGACCCCACTGACGTTTCACTGATATTGCTGGCAGCTGTTGTCTCGGATAATGACACGAATGTTGCCGGCAAATAAAACTAGCTCCACTGACAAGACCGTTCATTATCCAGTGCAACACTGTGCCGACCTCCATGAGTTAATTTCAGAGCTAATTCGTTTGCAAACTGGGAGAGTAAGATAGTGCTACACACAGCTCCCTGCTTTACATGTGTACACACAGCTCCCTGCTTTACATTACATATACAATGTATAGGCTACATCAGTATCGTGTGTGTAAGACAGAGAGAGAGAGAAAGAGAATTAGCGAACTTCCCTTGACTTCCCTTGACGAGATCTCGCAGGGGAGAGCATTCGGGCTAATTTTCACAGATGAATGTCGGGAATGATCATAGTGTACAATCAACAACACAATAAATTCAGTACTACATTTAGCCCCAAATACTTTTTCCTCACAGATATCCACCAGATAGATACCACAAAGGCCATCCATATGCTGATATATCTTAAAATGCTTGGCTCTCCCGGGGCCAACATCAATGAAAGATTGGCAACCTACGTTCTTGTCGTCTGCTTCCATTGTCCGTTCTCACGGCAGGTTTTCTACACACACACACACACACACACACACACACTTGAATCGATCAATCGTAATGATTATCATGATAATTGACCAAACATGTGGTAATAATGGGCACCAAGCTAATACAAGACTCTCCACCATAACGACTTACTGGTGTTGATTTGTCTGTATAAACAGATGTGGGTTGCAGTTGTACTGATTGGCGAATGACGAGTGCGTCTGGGCTAAGACTCAGCCCAAAATGTTCAGCCTTGAAACCATCAGTCAATAAATAAATCATTCAGTCTGTCAGTAACTGTCAGCCATGGTATCAGTCAGTCTGTCTTGAATGCCTGCTACTTGTGAAGAAATCATAATGATTTTTTAATTCTGAGTCGCGTATGGCAAACTCCTAGAATTGACAATTATTATACCGCCATTTTGCAGGTTAAGTATTTCAGTAACATTTAGAAAACTGAACAACAGGAAACAACCAATACGATCGGTTGATAAAATCGATTATAATTTTGTCAGTAGATGTGCCTATTTACTATACTGGATTAGGTTCAACACGATTTAAAAAGTAAAAAAGCCTGAGTATACTTTGATTAGAAGGGTAGGTCTGGGGGTAGGGGGAGGTTAGTACCTGATCAGATAGTGATCCACCTGACAAATTTTGATTTTGTAGACACAAAATTTGACTGCTTCGAAAGAAAAATAACCTAGCAAGCGAGGGTATAAAGAGAGGTGGAGTTCCACTTGCACAGTCGAGTAGAGAGAGAGAGAGAGAGAGAGAGAGAGAGATTCTTTATTTCTGAGGATAATGGATGAGAAAAAAAAAAAGCCTTTTTTTCATCTGATCCTCGTCCTATGCCCGGACTACTCTACTGAAAAGAATGAGAACATTATAAAAATTTGTCGAAAGA
>CM031607.1:84945041-84955041 GCA_018398815.1 Conus ventricosus | reverse complement strand
AAAAAAAAAAAAGAAAACTGGGTTATAAATCATTAAATTTGTTTCACACACAACACACGCATGCCAAAGAACCCCACGCACAAAACACACACACACACACACACACCACACACACACACACAAACACACAACACACACACACAACCCCAACCCAAACCCCCCCCCCCGCCCCCCCCCAAATTCAACAACAAAAACCCAAAAAAATGATAAGCAGCAGCACAGCAACAACAACAACAGATAAATATTGTCTTGGGGGGCTGACTTTTGCGGGGAAAGCGCCCTTTTAAAATTTTGTTCTAGAAAACTACGCCCTGTGGTTTTTAAATTTAAAAAACAAGCTTTCTTCTCGCCCTTCTAACCCAAAATAAAATGGACCCTTCGAATGTTCAAAAAGTGGATCGTCAAATTTTGGCGTGTACCCTGGTTTTACGCTAACGTCCCCCCCACGAAAAAAAAACCCCCCCGCTCGCAGTGAGGAAAAAGGGAAAGCGGCAGCCGCCCCTTTAAAGCCTTTTTTTCCCTCCGGCAAACAAACCCCGCACACCTGTGCGAGGGCTGACCCAAAAAGTAGATGACCGAGTGTTCTTAAAACTACGGGGGGGGGGGGGGGGGGGGGGGGGGGGGGGGGGGGGGGGGGGGGGGGGGGGGGGGGGGGGGGGGGGGGGGGTGGGCGGTGTTTTGGGGAGACAGTTTCAAAGATTGCGCCTACAAACAGAAACGTGCTTCCTCTTTTCCCCCTCTCTCTCTTTGTCTCTTCTCTCGTGTCCTTCAAAAAAGAAGAAGAAAAGAAGAAAAAGGAAAAAAGAAAATGCGGGGAAAGCACAAATAAAAAAAAAGGGGCGATTCCTTTTTTTTTTTTATAAAGTCTTTTTTATCCTGCTTTACCCAAAGATTTTTTGGAAAAAAGTATTTAGGGCTGCCCTCTGCCCGCCGTCCCGTCTTTCTGCTGCGGAAAAAAAGAAAAGGAAAAAAAGAAAGATTTGAAAAGAAAAACAAGCACAAGACAGCCAAAAACTCCAAATTTCACAAGGGAAAAACGAAAAAAAGCAAAACAGAGAGAAGGAAAAACAGGGTAAAAAAAAAATTAAAGAAAAAAACCAAACAGAAAACAAAACAATTTTAGGGAAAAAAATGCACGAGAAAGAAACTAAGAAGACCAAAGGGAAAAAACAACACAAAGAAAAAGAAAAGAAGGGAAAAGGGGAGATGAAAAGAAAAAAGAGAGAGAGAGAGAAGAGGAGAGAGAGAGAGAGAGAGAAAAGGAGAGAGAGAATGGAAAAGAGGGGGCCCAACAAAGAATAAAAAAATGAAAAAAAGCGAACAAAGAAAAAGGGCAGTAAAAAAAAAAAAAAAGGGGGGGGGGGGGGGGGGGGTGGGGGGGGGGAGAAAATTGGTTCATATTTCGGTTCCCCCGGAAAAAGGGCCCAACCCCAAAGATTAAATTTGTTGTTTGTAAAAATTTTCCCCATAGGGTTTTTTGGGCAAAAAACCCGCTTACCGCGAAAATTTTGGGCCCTTCCCCCTTTTTTTAGAGAGAGAGAGAGAGAGAGAGAGAGGGGAGCAACTGTGTTTTTTAAAAATGAAAAATTTATAAAAGTGAGTTTTTTTTCCCAAACCCCACCCCAAAAAACCACTCTTCCCCCCCCCCCCCCCCCTGGGCCTCTCTTTTCTCTCTCTCCTTTTCTTTTCTCCCCTTCCCCCTCTCTCTCTCACACCACACACACACTCCAAAAAAACACACACAAAACACCCCCCCACACACACAACAAGCGTGGTGCCGCGCACGCATGCGTGCGGCGTGCATGCATGCGGGACGAATGTGTAAAGTGCCTGTGTGCTTGCATGGTTTGGGGTTTTTTCAAAAGCGCGCGCGCGGTCGTGCTTTCTGCGTTTCCCTGCGTGCGTGCGTTGTGTGGTGTGTGTGTGGTGTTGTTGTGTGTGTGTGGTGTTGTGTTTGGGGTTGTGTTTTGGGTTTGTTGTGGTTTTTGTTTTGTTTGTGTGGGGGGTTTGTGTGTGTGTGGTGTTGGGGGTGTGGGTGTGGGTGCGTGTGCCGCGCGCGCGCGCGCGTATGTGTGTGTGGTGGGTTATGAAATTAAAGGGAGTGACCAATAACGACCCGGGAAAGAGGGGAGCAGGGGGGGGAAAAAGGGGGAGGGGGGGGGGGGGGGGGGGGGGGAAAGAAAAGGGGGGGGGGGGTGGGGTGGGGGGAGGAGGGGGGGGGGGGGGGGGGGGGCCCGGGATTAAAACCAAAAAACTCCAGACAGGACAGGAATTTTCCCCCGGGCTCCCCGGGGGGGGAACAGGGCGGGCACTTCCTTTAGTGAAACCCCAGCTGGGCGGGTGGCTTTTCCCCCTATTGTTTCACGGACCCCCCCCCCCCCACGCCCTCTCCCCCTTCCCCTCTTTTCCCCCCCCCCCCCCCCCCCCACCCCCCCCCCCCACCCCCCCCCCCCTTGACCCCCCCCCCCCAAACCCTACCCCAAGCCCCGGGCACTCTTTGCCTACCGGCTACTTCCCGGGCCCCGGGGCCCCCCCACTATTTTTTTTTCTACTTTTTTTCCCTTTTTCTTCTTCTTCTCTCCTCTGTTTGCAGAAATTTTAAAAAATAAATTCCCCCCCCCCCCCCCCCCCCCCCCCCCCCCAAACCCCCCAACCCCCCCCAAAAAAAGAAAGAAAGCAAAAAAATGAAAATTATTTGGTATCTTTTTTGCCGATAAAGTCGTAAAATAAAAAAAACCCACCTTTGGCTACTTTTTTACAAAAAGTCAACGTTTTCGGCAACACTACTTTTTTACTACTATTATAAAAACTTTTCTTTTCCCCCCCGTTTGCAAATAATCGAAAGCGCTCAAAAACAACCAAAAAAAAAAACCAAAAAAAGAAAAGAAAGGGAAGATAAAAAAAAAAGAAAAAAAAAGAAAAGAAAAAAAAAGGGAAAAAAAAAAAAAGAAAGGAAATAAATCAAATTTTGGGGTTTTGCAGAACATCGGGAAAATCAGCACTATTTTTTTGCCAACCTGTATTATGTCTATTGTTGGGGGGGGGGGGTTTAAAAATTATTTGTTTGTTTGTTGTTTGCCTTCCCTGGGCGAAGATGACCACGACCGCTAACACGGGGTTGGGGACGGTGGGGGTGGGGGGGTATGGTGGTTTTGGGGTTGGTGTTGGTGTGTGGTTTTGTTTTTGTTTTGGGGTGGTGTGTTTTGTGTTTTGTGTGTGGGTTCGGGCTGCTTTCGTTGTGGTGTGTGTGTACGAAATTTCCCGATTTAAAAACCCCCATTTTCGCATTGAATAATCTGGTTTCAGAGGGAAAGGGCGGGACTTGGAAAGAAAGGGAAGGGTAAAGAGGTGCTTGTTCTCCCCCCCCCCCTCCCCCCCCCCTCCCCCCCCCCTCTTTCCCCCCCCCCCTCTCATCCTCTCTCCCCTCACCCCCCTTTTGTGTGTGTGTGTGTGTGTGTGTGGGGTGGTGTTGTGTGTGTGGTTTTGTGTGTGTGTTTTCCGAAGCTGACGTTTTTGCTCCTGTGCCTCCACTCGCCTCGTTTCAAAGTCTTTCACCCGGATTATTTTATGACTGTTTATCACTGTTACGATCGGCTGTGCAGTCATTTTTCTTCTGTTTCTATTTCCATCTACAGTCACCTCCCTTTGAAACTAACTTGGATTCATACTGACTGCTTCCCCTTCATTGCTTTGTGTTTCGCTTCACGTTGTTGGTGATTGCTCGTTCTTCGTTTTCATTGTCTTGAATAAGAGGTCGAAACGCGTTGTGTTTTGTCTGGTAATTTGTTTGTTTCTGTTGTTCGGCGGCATAGTAATTTTTCTTTTGAATTGGAATTTTCGTCGTGCAAATAGATTATAATGCCAGCAATACTTCTTTTGTTGTTGTTGTTGTTGTTGCTACTTTATTATCAATAATTTGCTGCCATTGTTGCGATTTGTTTTTGTGTCTATCGTTGAGATGACACTACCTTTCATTTGTTTATTTATCATTCGCATTTGCTGTCCAGCCAGCACTAATTTCTGCTTCAGGCATTGTTCAGCCAACACGCATTCTTTAAATTTTCTTGTTTGTTTGTTTTTTGTTGTTGTTGTTTTTTTTTCCTTAACTTTCTGCTGCACGCATCTGTCAACCCGCATTGCTCCCCCCCCCCCCCCTCCTTTTTTACGTGTATATCTTAGCCACACAACTCTCTCTCTGTCTCTGTCTGTCTGTCTGTCTGTCTGTCTGTCTCTCTCTCTCTCTCTCTCTCTCTCTCTCTCTCTCTCTCTCTCTCTCTCTCTCTCGCAAACCATGGTGCCCGGAGATGAAGCAGTGTAGCAGTCAGAATCAGACACGGATCGTGTGTCAACGCTGTGATTGCAGAGTACAGATGTTTATTTTGTCAGGCTATAGCGATCGTCAGTCGACTGTTGAAAGAAGTGTCCCTGGCGGCATGCAGAGGTCACATCAGACGAATTTTCATTCTAGCCACACTGCTTCACAAGATGCTAAGCTCTCGCTATTCGGACGATGAGCTTTCGTCATAATCACGTAACTTCGACCTCACATAGAAGATTAGACGCAAAACACAACAACGTGACATTCCCCATTACACCCAGAGCAGCATGTAAGATCAAAGCACAACAACGTGACATTCCCCATTACACCCAGAGCAGCAATGTAAGATCTCTCAGTGAACGAGCCGTCACCGAAAGATGAATTCCTCAAACTTTGTGTCGGAATATGAAACTGTTCATGCCCCCACAAACAGTCTCCGTTCTGCAGTTTCCTGTCGTCTGCTGGAGTCATCGTCGGCCAAAGGAAACCCCATTTGCCCGAGTATTTTTTAGACTGCGAATGATTTCATCGGAAGAAATGTCTAAAATCAAGTGAAGTAACTGGGTGGGGGTTGTTCATTTGATCTGTTATCAGTTTTATATTCATTTTTGGCTCACATTTAATGCTACACACTCAAAATGCTGACATGGATTATGTAAATATCTATAGCAAAATCCTAACTGTGGCGTACGGCCTGTGCGCTGTCTGATTATGAAGACAGCACGGATTAAGCTGAAGGTGACTTGACAAGGTCACACCATGTGCGTTCTCCATATGTTTGAACAATTTAGTAGTGGGGGGAAAACAAGTGCAGGTTGACCATTTCTCCATCATTACTTTAATGATCTGGCAAATAGAGGAAAAAATAGGAGGGGGGAAAGAGGGGGGGGGGGGGGGGGGTCAAGAAAGAAAATGAGGACAAAAAATCAGATAATGAATAATCGGGACATATATTTCAAATGTTAATCCTTCACCAGCTGCATATGGAAACCACTGTAATCATCTTGAAGACAGAACCATTCATATTGCCTGCTCCGAGGCCTTTCGTCCGCTGACTCGGACTTATCAGGCAACGCGGCTGACTGTGCACTGCTCCCTCGGTATTAAATGGAGATACGCCACAGTCTTCAATTTCGTGTATTCTCACCACCAAGGGTTCAAAAAAAGGAACCCAACAGTGCCCGAAATCAGCCAGCGAAGGGCAGAAATGTCAAACGAAAAGAATATCTGGTCAGGAAATACATGTATGAATGTTCTTTTCTTCTTCTTCTTCTGCTCCCTCCCTCCTCTTCTCCTTATCATTACTATCTAATATCAATTTTCGGCTCAAATCTATGCAGCATCTGAAAACGCTGACATGAATTAATGTGCGATTGATAGCAAAATTGTAGTTGTGGCGTGTGGCCAATACGCTTGTCTGATTGCGAAGACGGAACAGACACAGCTGGAAGTAACTTGGACAAAGTCAGATTTGTATAAGATGCTATTCATTCACAAGTGTGAATTCTTTTCTTCTCTCTCCAGTCCTCCCCCCCCCCCCCCTCCCCACTCCTCTTCTATCACGCCTGGTGGTGGTGTAGGAAAAGGTGGCGCTGACTGCACGCTCTCCGAGCTGCCGGCAGTCAGGGGCGGTAATCGGGTCAGACGGGAGATGGCGTCAGTCGTTTGCTTTGTGCAGTGGTCCGTGTCGCCAGTGGCCGCTCTCTTTGTGTACAGCCCCACGTGAAGCTAGGTCCCCCCCCCCCCCCTAACTGGTACAGTCATACTGTGTACTGTGTGTGAACAGTGTGTGTGTGTGTGTGTGTGTGTGTGTGTGTGTTGTGTGTGTACAGCCTCACGTGTAGCCAGGTCATCTCCCCCAACTGGTACAGTGATAATGTGTACTCTGTGTGTGTGTGTGTGTGTGTGTGTGTGTGTGTGTGTGTGTGTGTGTGTGTGTGTGTGTGTGTGTGTGTACAGCCCCACGTGTAGCTAGGTCATCCCCCCCCCCTCTAACTGGTACAGTAATACTGTGTACTCTGTGTGTGTGTGTGTGCGTGCGTGCGTGCGTGCGTGCGTGCGTGCCTGTGTGTGTGTGTGTGTGTGTGTGTGTGTGTGTGTGTGCGTGCGTGCGTGTGTGTGTGTGTGTGTGTGTGTGTGTGTGTGTGTGTGTGTGTTTTACGGATGCTCTAACGCTTTCATGCGCGCGCGCGCGCGCACACACACACACGCACACATGCACACACGCACGCACGCACACACACACACACACACACACACGCACGCACGCACGTACGCACGCACGCACGCACACACACACACACACACACACACACACACACACACACACACACACACCACACACACGCACGCACGCACACGTTCAAGAGAGAGACAGTGAGACAAATGCTACAGCTCTCTCTCTCTCTCTCTCTCTCTCTCTCTCTCTCTCTCTCTCTCTCTCTCACACACACACACACACACACACACACACACACACACACACACACACACACACAGAGAGAGAGAGAGAGAGAGAGAGAGAGAGAGAGAGGAGAGAGAGAGATGTCACTGCCTTATCGTAGTACGTAATCTCAATAAAATTTTGACCCTCGTGAAATTTGGACGCAGCGACCCTATTTCACGTGAGCTATTGCCGCTCCTATAGACTGTTGTCACGTAGCATCCAGATTTCAAACCGTTGCTGAAATACTGCCACACCTCCAAAGTTCGATTTGGCGTCGCCTCTGGATACACCGTTTTGTATAAATATAGCCATAGACGTAGCGAACCTCTAACTGTAAATACTCTCTCTCTCTCTCTCTCGTGTTGAAGGTCAGTGCTCCTTCGTCCTTCACATCACCTACCTCCTCATTCCCCCCCTCCCCCCACCCCCACCCGACACACATTCAGTGACACGCACACTCCAGTTGCCTATTAACTTTCAACACACACACAAACACACAAAACACACACACACACACACACACACACACACACACACACACCACACACACACACACACACGCACACACACAACACAACACACACACACACACACACACACACACACACACACACACACACACAGAACACAACACAACACAACACACACACACACACACACACACACACACACACACAGAACACAACACAACACACACAACACACACACACACACACACACAACACACACACACACACACACACACACACACACACACACACACACACACATAATGAAGAGAGACACCAAAGCAAGCAAGCAACCAACGAAACGAAACAAAAGCCGTCCTGAGACTGGAACCATGGATTCCCGGGATGTCGTACGGCACCTGGCTTGCACGCAGACATCTTGGACATTGAAAATAGCGACGGTTCTTCCCACCAATCACAAAACATTACTATTTTTGGTGTATGTGGACATCAATAATGGCTGAAACATGACTCGAAAAAATGTCCATTTTAGATCTCTAGCTGGCGATGAAGACAACATTGATACTGTTACCTCGGTGACGCATTGAATTTTCAGTAGGAAGAAGATGAATTAGAAATAGTAAAGTGATGTTGCTTATAGCCCAGCCGACCACAAAGGGCCATGTCAGGGCTGTTGAATGAGACATTAGACTGTTTTAACTTCGTCTTTGTTCTATGGCCTTGGTTGAGTCCGTCGGGGTCACCGGTATCGGCGAGTTCATGGGGCTGTCGTTGGACTGACGTGGTGGCGCCCTCTGGAGGAAGAGCTCACTCATGCCGACTCCGCGACTAAGCAATTATTGTCGTCAGTAGGGGGCTTAGTAGGGTGTCCTGCGTTTGTTAGATCAGAATAGGCGCCACTGAACACCACCGAAGTGACTCGGCAGCAGTGCAGTGTCTCCTCCGGTGGGTTGCCTCTTGACGACTTGACATTGATTGCTCCTTGTGGATTGTCTCTGCCGGGGCTGCGGCGGGCCGGGCCGGTCTGTAGCTGTGGACGGGGTGGGTGAGAGTGGGGTGGGGGGTGGGATGTCGGAGTGAGCAGCGTGGGTGCAATGCCCCTGAGGTGGCACAGAGGATAGGACCGCAACACACACCACAACACACACACACACACACACACACACACACACACACACACGAACGCACGCACGCACGCACGCACGCACGCACGCACATATATACACAAAAACACACACACACACACACACACACACACACACACACACACACACACACACACACGCACGCACGCACGCACGCACGCACACACACACACCCCTTTCGTTTTTGTTTTTCCTCTCCGTCTTTTCTTTTCATAAAGTATATATGTCAAGCTCTTTGATTCGTCAAATTTTGTAAATGACTTCCGATTGGTTGGCTTTCGCTTGTCTGTGGTTGTAGGTTTCTCGTCTCTTTTTTTCCTGGTTATTTTTTCATCTTATTATTTTTATTTTTTATTTTTTATTTTTTACAATTGCTCAGGACTTATTATGGTCAAAAAGTTTTATTTGTCCATGTCTTTACTCATTACCTGATGTTGTCATAGCCTAAAAAAACAACAACAAAAAACAAACAACAAAAAAAAGGACTTAACGTGGGGGAAAATCTTACGTCATAAAACCTTAAAAAACACACACACACACAAACAAACAAAAAACAAACAAGGCTAAGTACAGTTTTGAGAATACTGTACTTTTTTGTATTCTCTATACTGCTTAGTGTATTTAATGTGGAAAAAAAAGGGAAGATAGTAATGATAACCTTTTGAAGCCCGGGAGTTCCTATACAATGGATGCGGCGTCCCCAATGAGATGATGTCACGTTTTGTCACAGTAGACATGGCCAAGGCCAACATTCCATGGGTGCACAGTCCCAATTAGATTTAAAGCTTCGTTGTCTCTTGCTATGCTGCCTTGCTCCTGTCTTCACTACAACGCCTACTGATTTTGGCCAATAGGCCACACACCATAATTAGGATTTTGCACGAAGACACTATAATTATAATCCGTGTAAGCGTTTTGAGGCCTACCATAAAATCGAGCCAGCACTTAATGTTAAACCGAGAACCGAACAAAAGAACAACTCCCCACCAATTATTTCCCTTGTTTAGGGGGATCTTCACGGATGAAATCACACACAGTCTTCACATACATGACTTTCCCCTTAGTTGACACACATTTCAGGCCTTTGCACTCACCCGTGACCCTATCTTTGCGCCAGCTTCAAGATCCCAAAATAATCCCATGCCTTTGATTTCAATCTGTCTGCTGGGAACCACCTGGCTTGGTACCTTGATGGCCATAGGAAAGAAAATGAGGAGAATCAATTTTCAGACACAATATAAATTCTCAAAACAATCCAACTACGTCAGTCTATAAACACTCGACTCCTTGAGCAAGGCCTTGGCGCATTAATTTTGGTGTGCAGCCTGCACTCCAGTGGATAGAGGATCTGTGTAAGGGGAGCCGACATGAAACGGGTGCCTGATGTAGGTCAAGGAAGGTTAAAAACGGTGGGATGGAGGGGGATGGGCTGCGTTTTCATCATGCCATGCCCCACTGAACCTCTACCAGTTTGCCGCCATTACGCCCATGAAGTTTAATCTTTAAACTGTGCATTGATGTTATGGTCTGACTCTCGGGAAACGAGTCAGTTTGTTGCATATTTTTATTTACCTGCAGCTTAAACTTCTTCTTTTATTTCTGGCCTTCCTTGGTGTGTTTC
>CM031607.1:84927541-84930041 GCA_018398815.1 Conus ventricosus | reverse complement strand
AAAAAGTTCAAATCATCCCTTCCAGCGGCGCCAACATAATGCCGAGACTTTCTCGTCAAGATCGTTGCATAGCAATGGGGCAACTGCAGGCCAGGGTTCCAATGAGGCAGGTCGCTATCGCATTCGGAGTCCACATTTCCACCGTCTATCGCCTTCTGGACCGCTTTCAAGCAAGAAACACCACTGATGACAGACCGAGGAGCGGCAGACCGAGGGTCACCACAGCAGCCCAAGACCGCCATCTTCTTCGTCAGCATCGACGGGAGCCTTACCAAACCGCTGCCAACACAGCCAGGAACACCGTCGGCAACCATGGCAGGCCAATCAGCAACAGGACCGTGCGTCGCCGACTGAACACAGTTGGTCTCCAATGCAGGCGTCCAGCCCGGCGACCTATCTTGACACTCCAGCATCGCCAGAACCGTCTGCAGTGGGCACAGATCCACGTGCATTGGCGCCATCGGACTGGGGCCGAGTCCTCTTCAGTGATGAAAGCCGGTTCTGCGTCGACCCAGGCGATGGCCGCATCCGGATCTGAGAGAGAGCGGGGACGCTTCTCGGATTGCCACATACGACTAGGGACCCATGGGGAGGTGAAAGCTTCATGATCTGGGGGGGCTATCGGCATAAATCGCGTATTGGGCCAGTCATCTTCCAGACTGTGGTCCTGGACGTCGGTAAAACGGGGTCACTGCTGTTCATACATCGGACATGTTCTGAGGCCCCACTCCTGCCGATTTCAGCGGCATCCACAGAACCTGTTTCTGCAGGACAACGCAAGGCGCACAACTGCCCGTGCTACGCAGAACTTTCCTCTTTCCTGAGGCAGAACAAATCATACTGCGCCGCACCCAGCCCGTTCGCCGACCTTAAACCCAATAGAGCATTTTGGGATGCCCTGCAGAGGCAGTTGAACAACTCAACCACAGACCCCAGACAGCAGCTCAGCTTGCTGTTGTGTGGGCCGGTGTTGGTGCAAGTCCCCCAGAGGCAGACAAACACTTGGTGCGCTCGATGTACGCAGGTGCACAAGCTGTGATCAATGCACGAGTTGTCACACCAGATACTGACATTCTGCTGTTAACACAGTGGTTCAAGGTCACGTTCATGTGACCCCATAATTTCTCTACCAGAATGAACTTAGGAAAGGACATTTTGCGGTGTTCGATTGCTTTTTCTCACTTCTATTACAGTTCAAAGGTATCGGTAGCAAATTACATCACAATTTATATACAGTTTGTTTTCGCGTTTATTTATGCCTCTGAGTTTTAATAGTATCCAAACTAGGCGCACTTCGGTGTTAACGTTAACATGATCTAAATAGTGAGTTATTATTAGTGTGAAACATACAGTATCATCATTGGCGTAATCAGTTTAAAAGAAGATGCATGTTCTACGCACGAAAGAGCAAACACTACAGACGAATTGCTGTTTTTGTTTCATTCGCGCAGAAACGCATTCTTTAAATCTGTTTCTATTTTCCGCCTGCAGTCTCCTCCTTTGAAGCCGCTGGAGTAAGTAATTAGTGTTTATTAAATCACGTCGAATAACCTTGCCACTGCGGCGACGATTGGCGAAAAAGACAGGGTCGTTTGCTGCGCGAGTGTGGAAAAAGCCAGCCAGCGGAATCCCTCTCCCCGGCAAGTTACGCTATCATGCCGCTTTTAGTTCCTGGTGATATGTGTGTTGTCTGAGGTGTGAGAGAAAAAATGGCTCCACCATGTGTCGGGCCCGGAATTAGCTCAGTTGTAGAGCATCGGCTCGTAAATCTTGGGGTTGCGGGTTCGGATCTCGCGGGTCGTTTCGGTACAGGGTTTTTTTTTCCCTCGGAGTTAACCTCCCTACTCAGCGTGTTTTGGGTCGTCAGTGCTTGGTACCAGTTTCCGCTGAGATGCGAGCTGGTGGCCATCTTCCAGTCAGTGAAACTTATCCCCGGTTCACGACTGAGCGATGGGATTAAGGAGTTCCGAATCGCTCCATGATGGTTTTCAATCGAGCTATTCTGTTTACTCATGGGTGAAGTGCTCGGAGATTATCGGGGTTTGTGTCGCTTAGTTCGTGTCTGTAAGTGAATGGAGACTACGTTTTAGCTGTTGGTGATATACAGTGTATGTACTGGATGTAACACTCTTCCGTGGATTTGTATCGGACTGGAGGAAATAGTTGATAAGGAGCCTGATCAAAACACCTCGCGGCGTTTGCGCGAGAAAGTGGGATGACTCACGTACGACGTGCGCGCGCACGCGCGCAAGCACGCACGCATGCACGCACGCCCCAACACACGCTACTTACGCACGCACGCACACACAGACACACACACACACACACACACCACACTCACACACACTCACACACACACATGTACGCAAGACGTGAGTAGTTATAGTATGCGCCGTTAGCCCCCACCTCCACAACGGGGAGGCGGATCTCGAGCCCAGTGGGAAGAAAGAAGGTCACTGAATGTATACGCGAAGTACCCGGATGAGGGAGGCGGCTGTCG
>CM031607.1:84912411-84927441 GCA_018398815.1 Conus ventricosus | reverse complement strand
CAATACTGCATTGTAAATCATGAGCTCGTCAACGTGTGTGTGTGTGTGTGTGTGTGTGTGTGTGTGTGCGCGTGTGCGTGTGCATGTGCGTGTGCGTGTGCGCGCGCGTGCGTGCATGCTGTGTGCGTGCGTGGTGTGTGTAAGTGTGTGTGTGTGCGTGTGTGTGGTGTGTTTGTGCGTGTGTGTGTGTGCATGTGTGCGTAGTGTGTGTGTGCGTGTGTGTGTGAGCGCGCATGTGTCTTGCGCACATCAATACTTGAAGATACTACCAAACACTCACATTAGACTTTAACATGTTAGCTGAAGTGTACACTTTATTTCTGGATGAGGTGATTTTCGGGGAATGATCTTAATTGTTTTTCTTTTCTCCGCTGTCCTTTCTTTCTTCCTTTTTTTTTTTTTTCCTTTTTACTCTTCTTTCTTTCTGCTCTTTTCATTTTTCAAAACAGGAATAAATGTTCTGGTGCTGTACTTCTCACGAATATCACCGTATGTACTCACTGCATTCTCCTGTGCCGTTTGTCAACCATACGCACCGCATCACACCACACTGTAAATTCTTCCACACTCACTGGTACCAGACTGTGAAGGTCAAGGTCTCCTGGCTGCACCCAGTCGTCTCACCCTTTCTCCCCACAGATATAAATATACATAGAAAATCCTCCCAAGTCTCTGCTGTCACCATCATGTCCTTCCTGTTCGATGACAACACGTCAGTACTAGAAGCACTGGGAATACTTCCAGCTGAATAATGGCTAGCTTAGCCCCCCAAATGTTCTGCCTCTCTTCTAAACCAGCCCAGTCTATGTCAGCTCCATTTCTGCCAAGCAAATCACTGATATCCTTTGACACAAATTCATGCAGTCATCAACACAGGAGAACCAATGTTCCTCTTCCACAACTGTCTGTCAGGTGGACAGGGACTGACGGTGGTGGGCGCCAAGTCTGTCGTGTTCAGTGGCGCCAGCCATGGTGGACAGGCTGCAAGGGGTCTGTGGAGGTCCCACAGGATATCAAGACAGCGATGGGCACCCCACTGGTTCTCCTCGCTCACAGTACAGGCATCACTATCACAACACACTTGGATGAGGACTGGTGTTAGCGGGAACTGGGTCAAGACAGGAGATCTGCCACACACACACACACAACAGGAGCAACCTGATTTATTATACCACAGAGCAAACACCCGTTTCATCCCATGGATGTGTGAGGCTGCACTATTTCAACAGACAGCAGTACAACATGAATCGTGTATACACAACTAAACACTGTAATTATCAATCTAATAATAAAATGGTATATAAACAACTAACACTGCAATTATCAATCTAATAATAAAATGGTACATAAACAATTACCACTGCAATTATCAATCTAACAATGAATGGAATATAAACTAACACTGCAATTCTCAATCTAATAATAAAGTGGTATATAAACAACTAACACTGCAATTATCAATCTAACAATGAATGGAATATAAACAACTAACACTGCAATTATCAATCTAACAATGAATGGAATATAAACAACTAACACTGCATTATCAATCTAAACAATGAATGGAATATAAAACAACTAACACTGCAATTATCAATCTAACAATGAATGGAATATAAACACAACTAACACTGCAATTATCAATCTAACAATGAATGGAATATAAACAACTAACACTGCAATTATCAATCTAATAATACAATGGTATATAAACAATCACCACTGCAATTATCAATTAACAATGAATGGAATATAAACAACTAACACTGCAATTATCAATCTAACAATGAATGGTATAAGGTATATAAACAACTAACACTGCAATTATCAATCTACAACTTATGTCTGTGCTGCTATGGTATATAAACAACTAAAACTGCAGTTAACAATCTAATAATGAATGGTATATAAACAACTAGCACTGCAATTAATCTACAACTCATTACAAGTTAGGTTACACAGGTTCAGGTTGCATAGTCTAATGACCTGGTCACAACAGTGTGTTCCGAGCCTTACCAAGAAGATCTAAGATGCACGAAATAGAGCGACTACAATTACTGGACAAGCAAGTTTCTGTCTTCCTCTGTGAAGATTCAGTTTCCTCAAGAAGTAACTGCCCTGTGTGTAACCCACACATATAATGCCTGTGTGTAACCCAACACATATAACTGCCCTGCGTATAACTCAACACATATAACTGCCCTGTGTGTACCTCAACACATGTAACTGCCCTGTGTGTAACTCAACACATGTAACTGCCCTGTGTGTAAACTCAACACCTATAACTGCCCTGTGTGTAACTCAACACATGTAACTGCCCTGTGTGTAACGCAACACCTATAACTACCCTGTGTGTAACTCAACACCTATAACTGCCCTGTGTGTAACTCAACACATGTAACTGCCCTGTGTGTAACTCAACACCTATAAATACCTGTGTGTAACTCAAACACCTATAACTGCCCTGTGTGTAACTCAACACCTATAATGCCCTGTGTGTGTAACTCAACACCTATAACTGCCTGTATGTAACTCAACACCTATAACTACCTGTGTGTAACTCACACTTATAACTGCCCTGTGTGTAAACTCAACACTTATAACTGCCCTGTGTTGTAACTCAACACCTATACTGCCCTGTGTGTAACTCAACACTATAACTGCCCTGTGTGTAACTCAAACCTATAACTACCCTGCCCTGTGTGTAACTCAAACCTATAACTGTCCTGTGTGTAACTCAACACATGTAACTGCCTGTGTGTAACTCAACACCTATAACTGCCCCGTGTGCAATTCTGAATTACACACAGGGCAGTTATGGGTGTTGAGTTACATACAGGGCAGTTATATGTGTTGAGTTACACATAGGGCAGTTATATGTATTGAATTATTCAACACATATAACTGCCCTATGTGTAACTCAACACATATAACTGCCTTGTGTGTAACTCAACACATATAAACTGCCCTATGTGTAACTCAACACATATATAACTGCCCTATGTGTAACTCAACACATATAACTGCCTATGTGTAACTCAACACATCTCTCAGGCCTCTCCCCCAGTACAGATCAGTGCGCACGCATACACACACACACACACACACACACGCACACCACACCCACACACACACACAACACACACACACACAGTGAGGCGCCCCCGTACACTCACGGACACGTCCTGGTGCTTCATCAGACTGGTTTCCTCAAGGCGATGATGGGCGGGGGCAGAGCGGGCACCCTTCAGATCCTCTCCTCCAGCTTGTTAAAGCTCACAAGTTCTTCAGATTTGTTCAACATGGGGGAGGTGGTGGTGGTGGAGGAGGAGTTGTTGCTGATGGACAGATCAATCAGCTCCTCGAAGATCTTGTCCTCACTGGAATGCTGTTGGCGTGGGGACTCCCTGGGTGGGGGTGTGCTCTCTGCAGGCCTGTCTGCCAGGGCGGGGTTCACGCTGTCCACAGACTGCATGCTAATGCTGGGAAAAGAAACAAAAACAAAATGGAGGAATGCAAACAGTTTAGCTGCGCACTGGGTGTCGTCTGCATGCCCACACATCCATGTGCCCATGTGTGGGCGCGACTCCAGTTCTGCTGTGGGAACCATCAAGGGTCTACAACCACCACAGGGCAGACAGAAATGAAAGAGAAAAGTGAATCACTGTTTATACGTTGATAATCTGTATGGGAGCATGGCTCCACAGCCAACAGTTCCAGCCTGTAGTGTCACGCTGAGCAGCCATGGGAAAAGGGGGGCTACTTCCTAGTAGCTTGTGGTCATTCTTAGCCAGTGTGGCAGCTGAACACATGGTTGCAAGATGGTTATTCCTCCGTGACCACTCACAATACCTCCATTGTTTTATTTTCATATGAGCAAGTGATTATGAACGTACTCTGCAACACTGATATGTCGGCTGCCATTCTAGAGCATTTCATTCCAGTCTTTTTTTTTCAGTTAGGGCCTTATATTATTGTAAATCTTATAAACCTCTAGAGATTGAATTACACATAGCCATACAGAAAAAGGAAAATTATTCTTTGATTGCTCCACATGTATATTTTCTGGATCTTCTCAGAATGATTGTGAGTGTGCGGGTGTATATTTTCTCCACAGACTTCTGTCTGTACTATCAACCTTACTGTACACCAGTCTGTACGCTGTCCCTACAGCTGTGTTGGACACACAGTCTGAGCACAGGACTCCACCAATCATCAAACTGTCAGGGCACGGATCACCACCTGACAAATCCCCACATGACAACAGCAACTAAAAAGTCTGAAGCCAGACTGAGAGAGCATCCCACTGCCGACGCTGATCACCACTACATCCCTCAATGATAGACCCAGCAATCCACAGCCCTGATGTGGCCCGTTGCGGTCGGCTGGGCTATAAGCAACATTATCTTATCTTATCTTACCCAGCAATCTGGCGGTGATCAAGACGTCCAGGCCATCGTTGCAAGCTTGAGTTTAGTAAAGGGGAAGTTAAAACTGATGATCACCTAGGACACAGAGGAATGCTGATGGGTTCCATTTTGGTTGGAGACTACACGGCAAGACTGTGCTCTGTGATAGGTTCCCTTTCGGTTGGAGATTACATGACAAGGCTGTAGTCTACAATGGGTTCCCTTTTGGTTGGAGATTACATGACAAGGTTGTACTCTTAATGGGTTCCCTTTTGGTTGGAGATTACATGACAAGGCTGTACTCTGTAATGGGTTCCTTTTGGCTGGAGATTACATGAGAAGGCTGTGCTCTACAATGGGTTCCATTTTGGTTGGAGATTACATGACAAGGTTGTACTCTGTAATGGGTTCCCTTTTGGTTGGAGATTACATGACAAGGCTGTACTCTGTAATGGGTTCCATTTTGGTTGGAGATTACATGACAAGGCTGTACTCTGTAATGGGTCCATTTGGGTTGGAGATTACATGACAAGGCTGTACTCTGTAATGGGTTCCATTTTGGATGGAGATTACATGACAAGGCTGTACTCTGTAATGGGTTCCATTTTGGTTGGAGATTACATGACAAGGCTGTACTCTGTAATGGGTTCCATTTGGGTTGGCGATTACATTACAAGGCTGTGCTCTGTGATAGGTTCCCTTTCGGTTGGAGATTACATGACAAGGCTGTACTCTACAATGGGTTCCCTTTTGGTTGGAGAATACATGACAAGGCTGTACTCTACAATGGGTTCCCTTTTGGTTGGAGATTACATGACAAGGCTGTACTCTACAATGGGTTCCCTTTTGGTTGGAGAATACATGACAAGGCTGTTACTCTACAATGGGTTCCCTTTTGGTTGGAGATTACATGACAAGGCTGTGCTCTACAATGGGTTCCATTTTGGTTAGAGACTACATGGCAAGGCTGTGCTCTGTGATTGGTTCCATTTTGGTTGGAGATTACATGACAAGGCTGTGCTCTATGAATGGGTTTCTTTTGGTTGGAGATTACATGACAAGGCTGTACCCTGTAATGGGTTCCATTTTGGTTGGAGATTTCATGTCAAGGCTGAGCTTCATGCTTCTTTTCATACTAGATGCTGTTGTCCACTGGACTATGAGATCAAATGGATCCCACACTGACACTCCCTTGGACTGCTGGCATTCAGATCGACAGAACCAGCCTGCCGTAGCTGAACATGTGAGTCAGGACTGGCAAACATATGGTGTGAGTACAATTCTATCGAGGCTGTGCGACAGAACAGAAGAGAGAGAAAAAATTAAAGAACAAAATTGGAAATGAAGTGAGGCAGGGAACAGTAAACAAATAAACAGTAAACAAGTGGGGTGACTTTTGCTCCCATAAGAAAACTAACACAGAGTAACTTTTATTCAAGACTGGCACAGCCTTTTAACCCTCTGCCTACCGCATGACTTTGTGGTATATGACTATGAGATTACCATGCCAAGAGAGGTAACTCCGCAACACATACACACTTGCCATAAAGAAACCTCAATAGAAAATTTGTTTTTAACTTATCTATTCTGAAAAAGTAATGAAAAAAATTGTGTAGCCCGCAAATACGCTCTCTTCATCAATATCACTTCAGATCACTATAGTCTAGTGTGCCATCTCAGTGTTCCAAAAGCAAAAGTCGGCACCCAATTCAAATGTGTTCGTGCCATTCATAAGATCGACCCTGCTGATTTTTCTCATGACATCGCTAACATTATCACGCCTGACGTAACACTTACTGATTTGAACATTGGTCTTAGAAAAGTTTTGGATAAGCATGCGCCTGTATGTCAGCGGACGGTACACTGGCGTCGCCCGGCTCCGTGGTACAACTCAATTGCACCTGAGCTGCGAATATTGAAACGCGAGCGACGTCGAGCCGAGCGGCGCTGGGTATCATCTAGACTGACAATACACAAGCAAATTTACGATGCTGCCAAACAGAAAGTCGTACAGTTTGTCCATCAAGCCAAAACGCATTTTATTCTTCTAAAGTTGCAGCAGCATCTCGTGTAAGAACTGTTTAGAACTGTCACTAGCATGTTGGGTAAGGCTGCAAGTGTTGTAATGCCGTCCACTCATGAGCGTCACAGCTTCCTGGTCTGTTTTCTCAGTTTTTCGCCCATAAAATTCAGACAATTCGAAACGCTTTCTCCCCATCCTCAGATATTTCAGATCAGTCTGTTGTTTTTAACGGTACCACACTCTGTGAGTTCCTGCCAGTGTCGGAGCAGACTGTTCGTAAAATCATCCACAGTCTGCGAAAACATCCTGTGACCTTGACCCCATTCCCACCCACTCCTCTTTGAACACCTTGACTTCTCCTTCCTACCATCACCAAAATTCTTAACGAGTCCTGTCTTCTGGCACAGTTCCCACTGACTTTAAGACCGCCCTTGTTAAACCTCTACTCAAGAAAAGCAGTCTTGATCCCATACGTTCTTAAAAATTACAGACCCATCTCAAATCTTCCTTTCCTATCCAAAATTCTTGAGAAAGTCATTCTTCAACAGCTCTCTGACCATCTGGCCTCAAACAACCTCCTCACACCACATCAGTCAGCCTATCGCCCTGGGCACAGCACGGAGACCACCATCCTTCGCATTCTCAATGATATTCTAAATTCCTTAGACGAAAACAAATTTCTGTCCTTCTTTTGCTAGATCTTTCGGCAGCCTTTGACACCATAGACCATGAAATCCTTCTCTCTCGTTTGAAATACACATGTGGCATCAGGGAAAACAGCTTTAAATTGGTTTCGTTCTTATCTTCTAGATAGGAAACAGTTCATTCAAGTAGGTGACCACCGTTCTGATGAATCTAACCTCCAATTTGGAGTGCCTCAGGATCCGTGCTGGGACCTGTCCTCTTTATTTTGTACACCACTCCATTGTCTAATGTCATCCACGGCCATTCCGTTTCACACGAAATGTTTGCGGACGATTACTCAGCTGCTCCATTCCTCTGTCATCGATGACTACTCACCCCTTGTTTCTACTCTTCAATCTTGTACTTTGATATTGAGACTGGATGTCAGCAAATAAGCTTAAATTAAACTGTGAGAAGACTGAAGCCATCCGTTTTTTAAAGCGGTCACATCATGGCCCTGATCCGCTCCCTTCTTCTTTGACATTAGGTTCAGCACTATTGAATTTTCAAACACTGTTCGTGACCTTGGTGTTCTCCTTGATAGTGACCTCTCGATGAAAACAAGCATGTCACAAAAATTTGTCAGTTAGCCTACATGGAACTTAAACGAATTGCTGCTATTCGACCTATCTCACTGAAGACGCCACAAAAACTCTCGTTTCATCATAATCCTTTCAAGGCTAGATTACTGCAACTGTGTTCTCCTTGGCTGTCCCTCAACTGTCATCCAACCCCTCCAATGTGTACAGAACTCTGCGCCCGTCTCATTTGCAAATCTCTAGGACCCAACCTGCAGCCCTCTCCTGAAAAAGTTGCACTGGCTCCCGTTGAAGAAAGAATTAAATACAAATGTTGTTGTCTCTGCTTCAAGATTTTCACTGGCGATGCCCCTGCCTATCTATCGATCTCCTTCAAGTAATGTCCCATCACGTACGCTCCGCTCCTCCACCGACACTAGGACCTTCCGCTTTCCCAGTTACCGCCCCCATCGTAAACAGCATGGCGAACGAGCTTTCTCATACGCAGCTCCCAACTCTGGAATAAACTCCCCTATGACTTAAGACATTCTCAAACCTTTTCTTCCTTCAAAACCTCCCTGAAAACCTACCTTTTCAAACAATACTAAGAAGACAGTCATTACCAGATAGTTGATTGACTTTTGTTATTTTGTGGATTGCTTAGTAGTTTGTGCTTGTTGCGGCTGTTGTGGTTTGTTGTGTCTGTGCGTGAGAGTGTGTGTGCGCGTGGGAGAGAATGAGAGAGAGCCTTTGTTTTCATTTCTGAGCCGTTTTTTTTCAATGCATTTTCTTTACATTTAGCAATTGCATTTTTTCTGCCTTTTGTAAAGCGCCTTGTGCGTGGAAGGCGCTATATAAATCCCCATTATTATTATTATTTTAAAATGAATTCTGCAAGTTGCATAGTTACCTGATCCGCCATTTTCCCAGAAAATCTTCGCAAAAAAAATCCGAAATTTCAAAATTTCACAGCAGTGAAACTACTCCACCAAAACTCATGCAACAAAACCAAAATGGCGTCCAGAACACGGAAGTACTGGAAGACTCTTCTGTCGCAATTGCATTCTGGGATAGGCGATGGTGAAAGCAAAAGTCGTTGACAAGTATTCGCGGTCGATCTCGGTCGATCCGGTATTCAGAAAGAGGAAATCTCGCGGTCGATCTCGGTCGATCTGGTAGGCATTGGGTAAAACTTGAATAAAGTCAGACAAACACATACATAGACGAACAATCTAATAGTGGGGGAAAAAAACAAGCGCAGGCCAACAACTGTACCAGTCTTGAATAAAAGTTACTTTGTGTTAGGTTTTCTTATGGGAGCAAAAGTTACCCCACTTGTTTACTGTTTAAAAAAAACAATCAAATCCACCCAACAACAAGACAGCCCCTTAATTACCAAGATACTGAAACTCTACACATGCTCTTACGTTCAGCATCAGCCCTTTCAGATCAGCTGGATTTTCTTATAGACTGGTGAAGCATTTGGCCTGTGGACAATTACAGAGAAACTATGGGTCACAGCCATGATGAACTACCTGGAATCTTCCAGGCCCTGGCTTGAGACACTGTGGACTGCTGGAGCGTGTCGTTCAGTGACATCATCATGGAAGGAGCCGAGGACTGCAGATCGGATGACCCCAGGCTGACCCCACTGTCCTGGGCGTTCCACAGCGAAGCTCCGCTGGTGGTCAGAACCTCGGGAGCAGCGGAGCTGTCCACGGAAGTCAATGCCTCCCCAGGAATGGAACGGAAGTCCTGAGCCACGGAGACTCTGTCACCTCACCACTGCTGCCCCCTCCCCGTTGGCCATGAGGTGTTTCCTGGACTGGTGGCGGGGGTGGAGTGGGTGGAGGAGGAGGTGTCCTCGCTGGTGTCCACGTCCTTCTCCTCGTTGACGTGAGCTCCTCCTTGGAGGCAGAGTTGACGGTTGTCCATGTCGATCATGCTGGCGGACATGGCCATGAGGGAGGGGGACACATTGCTGCCCGCCGTTGCTGCCCACGTCCACCTGGCTCAGGTCGGAGAGCTGGGGAGTAGTCTTGCGCCGGGCCCATGCGCGCCCCCACGCGTGTTTTGCTCAGAATGTTTTGCAACAGTGGGGATTTGAACCTGGGACCGTCACCCGCCGATAACCAGAGTCATCTTTACCCTCCACCAGCTTCTGCAGCAGCGGGGACTTGAACTTGGGCTTGTCAGCCCCCGAGTCGGCTGCCGAACTCTGTGCACGAGGCGTGGTCATTGCGGAGACGACAGGCGATGCGGAACGAGACGAAGTGGGTGTGTAGTCCTCTTTGGCCTCCAGCATGTTCTCCTGGGACGAGGACTGCGGCATGGGCGTGGTTTCCTGGGTGGCGGTGGGACGGGGGAGGGAGCGTTGACCGGGGACATCCTCCCAATGACTGGGGACCGACTCTCCTCTGCATTGCCGTCCGTGCTCCTCTTCCTCTCCTCCGTCTCTGCAGTCACCGTGGGGACGACCTTGCCGTCACCTTTCACAGTGGCGTTCTCGCTGGACACCGGCGGCGCGGCACTTCGTGCTGGGGAGCTATGACTGATCTGGGGGAGTCCTGTCCAGTGCATTTCAGGTCAGGTTATGCCACAGGCTGTTGCCCTTTGTTCTAAACAATGTCAGTTATCTGCATGCACTAACTCTCTTTTGTCCTTTTCTATACACTTGACTGCGTGAACAGCAAATGTATCATGATTTAAGTAATATCACCGATATTTACCATTTTCCAGTTCAGCCATTTATACACACACACACACACACACACACACACACACACGTGCATGTGCACACGCACTGTCAGATCAACGAAAAACTGGCAACGGCTAAATATATTGCCAGAAGCCTACATGTTTCAAATTCTGTCAAACATGATGTATTAGTAATTTCTGAAAGGACTATCCTAAAAGAGCTCAACACCTTACCTCTCTCCAGCCTGTTAGGGATTATACAAATGAAATATTTGAAAAATGTAACATTGATATTGAAATTATTTCAGATATGCCAATAGTTTCAAGCATACCTCATTGGGAGCATATCCAAGCTAAATTCGATATAGATTACACTGACATGAAGAAGGTTGATAACATTAATATTCTGTCATGTGAAGCAAAAGAACACCTTGAAACCGTTTATCCATATCATCTGAAGATTTTTACAGATGCTCGATTTTAGACTCGTATGCAGGGTCTGGTTTTGTGATTCCATTGCTGAAGTTTCGTAGATCTTTTTCTCTAGGGAAAGGGTTCTCCATATTTACGGCAGAACTGTATGCTATTCTTATGGCGTTGATTTTTATGTGTGACGATAACACTGCTGTCTATAATATACTTTTTTGCGTTGATTCCAAGCAGTTCTATATAGCTTGCAAAACTGGGAATCAAAAATAAGAAAAGATTTACTTTTTGAAATAAGACATTACATACATGTTATTATGTTGAAAGGAATTGGGGTATCGTTTTGCTGGATTCCATCACACTGTGGGATATCGGTATGAAACAGCAGATAAATTAGCTAGAGTGGTGCGTTAAGAAAAACACCTGAGAGTAATTTAAAGCTTGACGTACAAGAAATTAATTCGCTATTAGAAAATGCGTGAACAGTGAACACCTTCCAGAGAAGTATGAAATCTTATCATGTCCACGATATTTGTCATCTTTAATATACAAGCTTCGTCTCAATTCGTGAAAACCAGTTTTCACAAAATGTAGCATGTGATTGTTCAAATCTTCTATCAGTGGACCATATTCTTTTTCATTGTTCAATTTTAACTTCATTGTATAAAGAATCGAACGTGGATGTGACTGTACACGATTCTATCAAAACAATAACCCACAAACCAGACATCGTGCAAATAGCAAAAGTGCTTTCCATGCATCAAATTAATAGATTTTATAAACGTTTCCCTTCTTGATTTTTTTTATTTTTCATTTTTTTTTTTTTTTTTGTATTTATTTATTTTATCTTATTTTTATTTATTTATTTATTTTTTTTTTAAAGTCTAATATCACCAAGTGTGAATAGACTCTAAATTAATGAACTCACTCACACGCACACACACACACGCTATACACGGCCTCAATACATGCACACCACACGACTAAATATACACTCACACATGCACACATACACATTCTATATGCACTTCATGTCCAAGAAATTTCTGACGAGAGAATAAGCAGTCGGTCTAAATATAATACAATCAAACTAAATCATAATCACTGAAACATGCACTAACACACGAATTTGACACAGACCTTTCACACACAACACACACACACACACACACACACACACACACCACACACACAGACACACACACACACAC
Organism: Conus ventricosus; assembly: GCA_018398815.1. Classification (NCBI taxonomy): domain Eukaryota; kingdom Metazoa; phylum Mollusca; class Gastropoda; order Neogastropoda; family Conidae; genus Conus; species Conus ventricosus. The sequence goes on along the minus strand of CM031607.1, from coordinate 84,915,473 downwards.
ACACACACTGGCACATAAGGCCTTGTGAATAAATGTTTACTAACCTTAACCCCCTCTCCAGTGTTGTCGGTTTTCACTCTCTTCATGATCATCTCCAACCTCTGAAACATGACAGGTAATCCATGTTGAACATGTTTACTACAGTACACTGCAAAACATTCACCCAAGGGTTGGAAATCCATGTCCTTTCAGCTGTTAACTCACATCCCTACCTTTCTAACACCTCAAACTTCAGCTCCATACTGACCTGATGCATACTATCTTGATCTTCTACTCCCTTTGTTTGAAAAACTCCACCCACTCCTCTCCAAGACAAAAAGATGGGACGTACCCAAATGAAAAAAAAAGCTACACATACCCAAATGAAAGCCAAACACGCTGCAGATGAAACCTCAGATGAAAACTGATCCAACAAAAGATAAATCATGAAAAACGGAAGGTTAACACATTCACACGTTGAAGATCAAAGTGAAGCAAGACCTAAGATAAAACCCATACCAGCCCACAATGTTGAGAGGTAAACAAATCTGATGAAAGCCAAACAGACCTGAAAGTTATACAAACCAGAGAAGAAAGTTAAACAACGCTAAAGCGCAGAAACTCAATCCAAGATGAAAGCTAAACCGAAGACGAAATCTGTACAAACCAACATCAAAACCAGATAAAACCCTCTATAAAAGGTAATGAAACTAAAGTAGAAAGCTAAATAATCCCAACATAAAAGCAAACAAAGCTCAGAAGAAGCCACACAAACCTAACATGAAACTCACCAAATCCATGATGAAACCAAACCAACCCAGATGAAAGGTAATCAAAACCAAAGATGCAAGATATACCAGCCTACGGTGAAAGCCAAACAAACTCAAGATTAAAAGCCAAACAAACCCAAGGTGAAAGCCAAACAAACCCCAGATGAAAGCCAAACAAACCAAGGTGAAAGCCAAACCCAGTGAAAGCCAAACAAACCCCAGATGAAAGCCAAACAAACCAAGATGAAAGCCAAACAAACCCAAGGTGAAAGCCAGACAAACCCCAGATTTAAGCCAAACAAACCCAAGATGAAAACTAAACAAACCCCAGATGTAAGCCAAACATACCCAAGATGAAAACTAAACATACCCAAGATGAAAACCAAACAAACCCAGATGTAAGCCAAACAAACCCAAGATGTAAGCCAACAAACCCTAGATGAAAACCAAGCAAACCCAGATGAAAGCCAAACAAACCAAGATGAAAACCAAACAAACCCAAGGTGAAAGCCAAAGAACCCAAGATGAAAACCAAACAACCCAAGATGAAAACCAAACAAACCCACACCTATAAAACAAGATGAAAGCCTAGCAATCCTTAGATGAAAGCCGAACACACCGGATCAATGAACAGGACGAAAGCTACACAAAACAAGATGAAAACAAAAGGAAACAGACATTGGCTTAACCCCCTGCCCCTGCCTAACCCTCCAAACAACATCCACCACCCCTCACCCCCTTCTCACTCAAAGAAGCTGAACAAATTCTATATGAAACAAAAAATACACAACAAAATTGAATAAACCCAAACAAAAGATGCGAGTTAAACAAACAGGTTGAAGGGTTAGCAGAACGAAAACTTAAAAACCAAGACAAACAAAAAAGAAAAGAAAAAGAAAGGAAAAAAAAAAAAAAAAAAAACCAAGCAGAACCAGCCCAACTGTTTTCTTGTCAATACTGATCTCTGATGTGACCGATTCAGTTCAGTAGTTTTGATGCTATCTTACTCTGCCAATCCTGAATTCACTCTCTGATCTGGATCTGCATCAACAATGTCATGGGTTCTTCCTCCGGTGTCACTCCATCTGGCGTCATCTTGCGATTGACAAGACAGCCAAACGGACGCATTTCAATAAAAAAAAAAACACCTCCTTAAGTGTCATGACACCGATTCCAAGTCGTTCTCTTCCAGCTTGTGTCTTGTTTCATCAAAAACTTCCCATTCCTTAAGCACCATTTTTCCTGACCACAATGTTCCTTTCCAGCTCACCTTTTCCTTTCCAGCCTCTCTTCTTCCTCCGACGAGATTTCTCCTGTCTCTCCTGCTCCAGTCGTTCAGCTCTCTCTGGCTTTCCGTTCGGCTTCCTCTTTCTGTTTGTACAGTGAAGCACAGGCATGGTGTATGAACATGCACATACTGACACTCAAGTGCATGCTTGTATGCATGTGTGCATGTGTGTGTGTGTGCGTGTGTGTGTGTGTGTGCTTGTGTGCGTGTGTGCGCTTGCTAGATTTCCAATCTCTCTCTCTCTCCATGCATGTGTGGACATGTGACGTCAGGTCTCAGAACAAACATGCATACACTGAGAGTCAGATGGGATAAGAAAGCTGGATACTGAACAACCAGTATATCACAGAGTAACATGTCCTGTGTGACACTCCTTAAGGCCTGCCTGGGGACTAGCAAACCATGCTCTTGGCTGAACAATTCAATCGTTCAAGACTCCATTCAGGTCCCTGTGTTCTTTGTCACACCACAACAACAGATAGGACCTCCACTGGATCTAATTTTTAAAAGCATCAAAGGATCTGATACTTAAAGGACTACAACTGATGTGTTCACACTTAGATTATCACTCGCCTATTGCTCCGGAAGGGAGCTACGTTGAGTATTGGCGCGCACAGCGTTGCAGACAATTTGGACGCTGGCGTTTGCAGGAACGGATGTGTGAGCATGTGTAGGTAGCCTACAGAATGATGATAACGTAAGTACAAGTGAATGAGACCAGTGTGCAAAGTACACAGAACTTGAAGGTGAGTGGCAACCCCTTTTTCATTCCCGAGTAGATCTTGGCAGCGTAAAAAGTGGTGTACGTGTATAATTGGATTGATTAATTGGGTATAATAACTTCTCTGAGAGAAGCCCACGCCTGTGTTGCATGCATCATATGACCTACAGTTTGGAGTATAGTTCATAACTTTCGCCTGTGTGCAGCTGTACCTTAATTCGCCTGTGTGCGATATACAATTATCCTGTTCGCCGTGTGCGATATACAACTCTCCTGTTCGCCTTTTGGGGCGAATTTTTGGGGC
>CM031607.1:84896674-84911411 GCA_018398815.1 Conus ventricosus | reverse complement strand
GCGGCGCCAGAGGCTGGCCATCAGGGCCGGCCACTCTCGCGCGGTTTTGTATCGAAAGTAGATTAGAGTTATCGTCCCACTTTCCCTAAAAACACAAAACTCGGTCGTGACGTCACCGGTCTATTTTTTTTCTCGCGTCGCCGAGAAAAGGCCAGCGCGGCCAGGCGATGTGTCTGTGTGTGTCTTGCGCGGCGCGCGTTGTGTGTGCGCGCGCGCCGCGCGCGTGTGATGTGGCGATAGGAGTGGGGGTGGGTAAGTGGAAGGCAAAGGTTGTAAGGAAAGGTGGGGGGAACACTGTGTGGTGCAGTTTTATATTTCTGGCCATTGTCGCAGGCAGCGGCAGCCCACTATTACGCTACTCGTGTAGACCGACTGCCTCGCCCGCTGGATTCCCCCCTGCCTTGTCTGTTAGTGTGTGGCGGCATGCGCGCGTGTGCGCGTAGTGTGTGTAGGCGCGTGGTGGAGTGACCTCAGAGAGGGAGAAGGGGGGGAGGGCTCGACTTATATATATATTTTTTTTTTAAAAGAATTTTTTTTTTGTTGCAGCGTGCGCGTCTCTTGTGTGCGCGGGTGTGTGTGTAGCATGCGCGCGCGCGTGTGTGTTTGTGTTGGCTAGCGCGCGTGTTTAAGCGCGTCTGTGGCGTGCGTTGTGTCTGTCTGTCCTTTTTAAGTAAGGATGTACGTCTTATACCCGGCTCTTTTTCCAGTTTGTTTGGGGTTGTTTGCCGTTCCGTCTTTTGCGATGCGTGCGTTTTTTTGTGTCTGTCTGCGCGCGCGCGCGCGGGGATTAATTTTATTTACCGTTTGTTCCTGTGGCGGTGTTGTTGAGTCTGTGGGGTGCGTGTAGAACGAAGAGGATAACTGTCCTATTCGAGGTCTGTAAGGGAGAGGAAGTGTGAAAGCGAAAGGGGGGTGCGTGTGTGTGGGTGTGTGTAGGGAATGAGACAGTGCGAGTATGTGTTGTGTGGTGTAAGAAAGAGCGAGGTATCTGATGCCAAGGAGTGTCTTATTAATTCTTTTATGCGCGCCCTAACTATACGCACGCACTCGCTAGTTTGTCACACGCTAGCGCTCGCGCGCGCGTACACTCACATACGTAAGCTGGCATACACGGCCTCGCGCAGCCATTCGATAAGAATACGATGAAAGGGAATGAGGGGAGAAAAACTGTTTATTGCCGCTACCGTTTACACAAGCGAACATCCAATAACACCACACAACAAAATCCAACAAACCCTTTCAAAAGCATATGCAATCTGTACATACTTTAGACACATCTCATATTTTGCAACGTTTGCATGAAAATTTTGTTAGGAAAAGAAAATTTTGATTTACCCTTTAATTATTCAACGACAACAAAGCCGCAAACCACGCCTCAGAAATTCGTCTTTACTGATGAGATAAAACGAAACGCCATACGTTTGTTTTTTTAAGAAAAGGTGTTTGGGTTTTGTTTTTAGTCAGGATGGGTCGGGTGCTTGACGCGTGGAACAGGACGACTCGATTCGGGTTAGAAGTACGACAAGGACCCGCGGTTGGGAGTAAGTACGTGTGCCCCGCCCCGGTTGAGTACCCGAATCCCGTGTTCGTTCCCCCCCCCCCTCCCGTACGCCACTGCGGGTCGTCATTAGTCCAAGTAATTTTTGTCCCTTGGTTCTTAGTCGTTATGTCTCTGATTGATCTTTGCTATGACTTTGTTTTTTCCGGACGAAAAAAAATGTACGTTCTTGGACAAAACAAGCGCACACAGACCTTCCCCCCCCCCCACACCGTCCCTTACTGCTATCTCATAGCATGCCCCTTAGAACAACCCGGCTCCACGTTGTGTCCTCCTGTTTTCTACTAGAGCAACAAGGCCTTTTCCCCTTCTTCCTATCCCACCGCCCCAAAGCATCGGCGAACTCGCCCTTGTGCTCCTCGCACGCAGAGCCGGGAACCACAGGTCGTTACACCCGGTGGTAAAATTCGGCCTCAGCTCGGGTTTGCTTCACGGACCCCCCAGTCCGGCCCGCTCAAAGCCATGTACATGGAATCGTGTCATTTCGCAAAGTGGTAATCGGCTCTGGAGGACGAACGATCGATCAGGTCGTAATGGAACTCCCGCCATTGCAGTTTGGCGTAATGGTAGACGAAAAATCGATTGCATGGGCAATTTCCACGAAGGGGCTCTTGTCGTCTTACCTCTGAGATCCTCGGCTCAAGGGGGTTAGTTTTCGGATGAGGGGCTGTTGATTAGACGAAGGGCCTCGTCGGGATCACGAAATCAGTCTCTATGCATGGCTACGTTGGTCACCGTTCTTCCGTAGGCGCTATTGCCCATGGAGTTTTGAACGACTCGGCCAGGATTGCTTGTCCGGGCCCCCCCCGGTTAGCGTCCCTTGCCTCCTGGCGTACGAGCGGCCTCCCGAACGGCCTGAAACAAGCCGCGGTTCGGTAATCCACACTGTTGCAGGTACGGTGGACGCGCAGGCCGTGGCAAGTACCACCGCAACAGAGGGGGGTGCTCAGGCATGATGGCCTTACCGAAGTAGCTGCCCACCAAACACTCGCCTGGCTGGGACAACAGCGTGCTCGATCGCGTAAGAACGCCATGAACTCGCCGATGTCCTCCTGCCCCCCCGGTCCGACCAGTTTTTGATGACGGTATGGTGAGCTCGGAAAAATGTCCCTCAGGACACGAGGCATTCGATATCGCACTGGCGATGCGAACATGAGAACCTTTTTTTACGGCCTCGGAGACCGCGGAGCGGTCAGCTCTCCATCGTCGTGGACGGGCTCTTGATTTGGGGCTTTAGTCGTAAGAAGCGACGCAGGTCGCGATCGTCCTCTTTCATGGCCGACCACTCGCAACTCAACATCTCCACCCACGCCCCGCCTACTCCTCCTCAGTACTGGTGGTCTACGCGGTACGCGCCTCAATCGGCCATGGACTTGCGCTGTATGTGTGGGCGCGTAGGCTCTGTCGCGCGACACGATGCACGTGGTGGACGCACCGTGGTACTGAAAGCCCGTCCTATCCCTCTGGTCCCACCGTCACCGGACTCTCGCTCGCCAAGCCCTCTCTTTTCCGGTGAATTTGTGCCTGAGCGTTCTTACCTCTTTATGAGCACCCATTCTAGCCAGTCCCGAGCCTGTTGTCGGAATTTGTCGCTTTTTCGGCCCTGAAAGCGTTTGGATTACGACGCCTGACGAACCCGCCGTGGGCTGCTCCCTCATCAACGCCCACAGTTACAGGGCGTTGCAATCGAAGCCAGTAAACGGGCAGCGAGTTTGCCACCCCGAACCGCGTATCCCTTTTCGTGGTACCTGTGGAATAACGACGGTCCCCTACTATTTGCGCTGCATCTCCTCGTGCAGTCGGCGTGCGCGGGTCCACTAAAGAGAAGTGGGCGTCGGGGGAGACGAGGGGAGAGTCTGAATCAGGTATTTGAGGGTGATGCCGGACATGCCCACCCCGTCCTTGGCATGTCATACCAAAACCCCTGTAAAATCTACTGTTTTTCTAGGGCCTCCAGGAAGGGGGACTACGTCGGTTATTATACCAGACGAGGAAAGTCTCTGAAACGAGCTCATCCCTTGCGGCCAACGGAGAGGCAGTACTCGTAATCTTCCTCCGACTTAGTCGTGCCCTTTAAGGCGCTATCAAACGCCTCCGCGGGGGGGAGCCGGGCAGGTCGGGTCTCGGTCAGGGGTTTTGACGTTCGAATAAGGGCAAGAACCCTTGCTCTGATTCACGTCGTACGCCCTCAAGTACTAATCGTAAGAATACCCGGGCGCCAAGTAATATGGATATCCAAAATTTGAGTTTGAGTGGACACGCATTACATGATTGCCTTGCTTTTGAATACGTAAACGCAGCTCTCCTTTTCTCCTTTCTTCTCCTCTAGCCCCTCTAACACAATGGTTTCTGAACAGGTAAGGTTTGCTCAGGTTTAGGTCGTAGACGAACTATTGAACCCGATCACGGGCCGTCTTTCAAGTAATCGTTTAAAAGACAGCGTATTCGTCGGGGGTCAATCCACGGGGTTGGTCGTGGTTCGAAATCTGATCGTACACCCGCTGAATTCCCCTTTTCAGCAGGGTCGTAGCCTTATCCGACGCTGGCCCGAAGGTGCGCCAAACATCGCAATCCACCAGGTCCTGCGGGTCGCCTTCCGACACGAAGCACTCGGGCTCCTCGAAACCCGGGAAGTTCGCGCCCACGCTCCCAGACCAAAGGGAGTGCTCGTTCAGGTATCGGTCTTTTCAGTTTTGCTTCTTATCCCCTCTTTTCCGTGGCACCTGAACGCTTCGAAAATCGTTACGTCGCCCTATACGGTATACACGTAATTCGAAGGGGTTGAATCCGTTGTCGCCAAGTCTCCAAGGGGGTCATAGGCCGCTGGTACACGCCCCCCGATACACCGCCCTCACCTTACTCCCGCATGGTTTCATGCGCGATAACTCTTTCAGCTTCTTCCACTGCTGCCCGACGAGGTGCATCCGAAAAGAGTTAGTGGCTTTGTTTAGGTCGAGACGTAGCCAAAATGGTTTTTGTACAAGAGTACCCTCAGCGGACGGAAAGTCGACCTAGGGCGTTCTACGCCGAGGTACGAAGCAGCCCTCCTCTCGTCGTCCAAGGAGAACACGTCTACGCCACGTCGAAGAGGCGCTCCACCGAGGCATCAGGTCGGACAGAGTCACGCCCCCGAATTGACCGGGGGGTCTCGGGGGGTCCAACGCCGAACAATCCTTCCCCGGAGTTTCTAAACCTTTACAGGAGCCCCCCGGAGCAGGGCCAGGCAGCGAAAAATTAAAGGTTATCTTCGTAAGGTAAACAAATGATTTTGATCCTCTACAGGGGGTACACACCCCTGTTGGACAAAAGGCGTGGGGGGAGGGGTGATCGCAACACCGATAGAGGAATCCCTGCGCGGATTCAGGTAAAGCTGGTCGACGTCAGCAACGCACGTCAGCGTGAATCGGCCGCTGTTGCCTCGCGTTAACTCAACGATACTGATTTTGGAGCTCAGGAAATAAAATCCTCGAAAATCCGTTCGTTTTGAACGAGACGGGGGGGTCTAAAGCCCTTAGCGTTATTTTGACTAGCGTGATAAGACCTAAAGGCCCGTCTCTCTGTTTTGCAGCACGAAGAGTGCGAAAATGGTTTAAATTTTTTCTTGTGAGACTGACACGCGTCCCGCAACATCCTCTTCCCAATCCGGTGTGGGCACCGTCCCGTCCCCCCGCCAACGCACGTTGTACATGGACTGATTGGGCGGTGGAAGAATGGGTTCGCATCGCCCCAATTGTCCTTAGACGGCGCACTCCGTTATCGTCTATCATCACCCCTTCCCACCCGTTTTTTCGATCATCTCGTTTTTCTTTCCTCCAATTTCGAGCGTTTATAGTAGGAGGGGGGTTTGGGCTGTGAAGGCCGTTTTCTTTTTGTTTTACGCGACAGCCGTTTTTTAGGTGCCTTGTTAAATTCCAATTCTCGGAAAAACTGTGCGCCGCACTCCCGCGGAGTAAGTTTTTTACCGCGAAAGCCGTTTTTTCGGTGCCTTTTTTAAAGTCCATTTTGGTGGAAACCATGCGCCCGCAATCGGCGAGTAAGAAACGCTCTCCATACCCTACGGTTATGCTCGTTCGCAAATGCGTTCAAACCCCATCCGTTTCTTCGAAACTCGGTTTACAACGGGGGCAGGTTTGAGGGAAGGACCCGCCTTGGGCTGAACAGACAAAAAAAACTACAAAAAACGTGCGTTACTTAAAAAAACGTTTAGACACACACGGAATATAAAAGTATATTCTTGCATACAGCACACCCCCCGAACGATGTTATCTCAATTTTTTTTCACAAAAAACGTTATACACCACAACAAAGGTAATCGTAGTACAGCACCGACGATCGTTATATCCACACTTTTTACAAAAAGAAAACGTTTTCTGCCACACACGATACAAGTATGTCTTGATACAAGCACCATACACAGTCACAAACACAGTCACCAAAGGTAATCAAACACGCGCATAGCACGATACGTTTTTTTTTCATTTATGGAACCAGCTTAAAAACGAGGCGCGTTATGGCGTACTACAATTATTGTTTTACAGCAAAACTTTGACCGGATAATTACATAAAAAACCCTAAACGCATGCATCAAACGCGTCTCTATCAGGTAGCACAACAAAAACAAAAAAAACTGTTATCTAAACGCAATGACCAAACACGCGCGCATGCACATGCATACACAAATCATTTTCTCCCAGACACTCGATCCAAACAATAGCGCAAAACAAACAATCAAAAAACACGGTGGGTTTATCTAACGCAATGCTCATAACACCGGCGGCGCATGCACCGCATACACGAATCGTGTAGTCCACGCACTCGATCAAGACATACCCACACACACACAATGATTGAACCCCGATGATACTAATTAATCAATGCCTTATTGAAAACTAACAAACGAAAAGAGTTCCCACCTTCGTCAAAAAAAAAAGGAAAGTTTTACACGCACACGCAACAGTTTTAAAAAACAAAACTATAGAGTCACACATATGTCTATGTACACAACGTTCGCGTCCGCATTGCGCGGTGTCTGCATCTTGTTTTCTTTTTTTTTCACTTTTGTGGTGTGTATGTGTGTTCAGTCTCGCCCCGCACTGAAGAAAAGTGGTTCTCCTTTCGTTTTCAGGGTGATCAGCAGTCGTCGGAGTCGTCCCACTTGATCAACGTTAGGAAACTGCCCGGTTTTTATGACCAAAACTTAACCAGTAAGCATCCCACAAGTTTCTGCCACAATTAGGTCTCTCCAGCGGAGAGTTCTAGAAGCCCTTCGTAGTTGATGCAGCAGCGCGGCGTTTTCCGCGAAGGCATCGAACCCCCTCTTAGGCGAAGTGTTCGTCGGCGGCCTATGCTTCGTTGTCGGTCCAATCGTTGTAACACAAGTATTATGGTGGTCAGCACGAAGGCAAGAGTCGGAGCAAGCCTTTTAAATCGTCCAACAGCGCAACGCGAGCAAGTCAAAGTCACCTGAGGGCTTTTTTCACTCCCTCATTACACCTCATCGCCGTCTAACAAACACCCACCCAGCGTCCGTTTTCGCGTCTAAGTCTCGAAATGAGCAGTTCTTTTCTTCGTCCTCTATGGCGGCCTTTCCCGCCGGGACAGTCTTTCCACGCAATTGTGTTATAAGGACTTAGCGACAAGGAGATCTGTCGATTAAAAGGCGTTCTCTTTCTTTGGCCGGTAGTGCTCGTAATGAGGTTTAGCCAATCACCGTATGGATCAGAAATACCCGGATGCGCGCATCCGTCGGGCCTCAGGAACGTCTTTTAAAAAAAAACCATTTTGTCACTGTGGGCAGGATCCGTTTTCTACGTACGCGTAGTCACTTCGGCCTTTTCTTTTTTCAGCGTTTATATAAGCGGTTTTGCAACAAGCCGCTTGTCCCTCGATCTTTCTAAACTGAGCAAATTCCCCATTTTTTTTCTCAAGGGCGAGCACAAACTATTTAAAAAAAGAGAGACTGAACACACGCGGAATAATTTTTTTTTGGTGTGTTCAACGACGGGGTCACGCTCGGCCACTCCGTTGTTTTTTTTCCCCACCACCCTCCCTTTTTATTTTTCTCGGCGGTCCCCTTTTCTTCGGTTTTTTTGTCGTAAATGAGGAGAACTAAAATCGCTTATCTGAGAGCCTTCCTTCGTCGTGGTTAAGGGCTATTCCCGTTTTCGTGGGTACATAGCCAGTCTCTTCACCCTGTGTCAAGAGAAGAGAAAGATGGAGCGCCGTAGCGTTCTGATGTGGAGCAGGTTTCACGGCCCGTTCCACTCGTTAACGTGGCAAAGGTATTCCTCAGATCCCAGTCTATAGGAGTTTTTGCCCTCGATATCCTTTTCTACCTTAATTTCTCTTGGGCCGCGTAGAAGCTAAAAAAAAACTTTCAAAGTCCGGAACAGCGGGTTCACATCCGTTGCAGAAGAAAGGGAGTCACTCCAACAAAACGGAGTCTGGTTACCAAGTTGTAGTTGGTGAAGGAAGGAGGGTGATGTGGGGGGGTGGGGAAGCACGTGCCAGTAGCGAGTGAGCCGATGCCGTCCCCGCCGCGGGGGACCCCCCGGGGACAATTCCTATACCCTTTTTCTTGGCACCCGCCGTCATCTGTCGACAGCCTTCGGCGCCCAAACTGACGCTGCGGGGGTTGGTCGAGCGGGTCGACCTCTTTGGCCGCTTATGTCTTCAAATATAGCGCTACCTTACTGGCCAGCACGCTTTAAGTGTTCCTCTTCTGCTTTGACCACGGTCCGGGATTGACGGTTAGACCCCCCTTCACGTCGTCCCCGGCGGTGTGAAAACGTTTTTCAGACGCACATCTGAGAGGCCCGCTCCACGTTCCCCTTTTGGCTTACTCCGTCCGCGGAACAGGTTTTCCCTAGCACGTAGTAGTCCATAGCCGTTGATGAGCGCGTTTCACTAACAGTAAGACCCGTTCTGTCGTTGCGGCCCGGGGCGTTAGGGGATCCAAAGGCGGCTAGTAAAGGCCCGAATGGAAGCCCCCGGCTCCTGGCCACCACGAAATATACGACTTAGGAGGGACCGCACGTAGAGCTGGACGACGCTCTGGATCGTTTCGGAGTTGCACTTCGTGGACGGGAAGAGTTGCGTTTATAAAACTCTGGCTAGTTAGTGGAGCGGGTGGAATCGAAAGTTATTGAAGTAATCAGCCCCGCCCAATCCTCTGAAGTAAACGACCACCAATGCTCCCACGGCCCTCGGCTACGAGTCCGTTGTTAATGTCGTAGGCACTGGATGAGGTCGGATGAGGGGACTCTAAACGGCAGCCAAATCTTGGGGAGGAAACACCCCCCGTGGAACACCCGTCGGGCCCCCGGGTGGTCGCGCGCGAACAAGCAGCTCGCGGATTGAACGTTGTTCATACCGAGAAGTCGTTAGCACCTGACGGCTATTGTCAATCTCAATCCCCCCGTTCACGCTCCCCGTTGACGATCCCTACCACGGCGTGGGCCAGAGCTTGGCTACTAAATTCAACTCCAGGCGCATCGGGGAGCTTCTGACCAAGCTCGAAAACTGACCCCGTCCAGTAAGCTGGGTGTCAGATCGAAGCAGTTACAGGGAGTACCGCTACCGAAGTCAATCATGGAAAACCCCGGCCGTTTATTCTTGTGGATGAGGACGGCGCCTTCCAGCGGGGTAAGGTAACGCATGTCGACCGCTGTCCTGAAAGTCCGGGGTCAGTGGCTTGGCCGGGACGTGCTTTCCGGTCCACAGTGCCCCCACAAAATTAGGTGGTAGTGCTGGAATGTTAAAGGGGTTTTTGTCGTAGCGTCGTTTTTAAGGCCGCGCTTGTCCACCTGGGCCACCCCGATCCAGTTGGGGGTCTGTGCTCAGGAAGGTTGTCCTGGATTGGCACTCACGTTGCCCGTGGGGACTGTTAAAGGTTTCTGATCAACCTCTTACGGGATATTGCCGTTGCCCTTTTCCAGCGCTTTTGCGTGTGCCGCGGGATGGCCGGGTGTCACCTTGGCCTTCATGCAACAGGCTACAGTGGGTGATAACCGCTGCGGGCGTCGGCGTTATCGCTCCTCCATGAGGCAGAAGGGGTTTTTGGAAGGGGTCAGACGGATCTTGACGTCCACCGCGTATCAGCAGGTAGCTTTACTGGGCCATCAGATCCGTGTGCAGCCTGCCCGATCAGGTCCCATGATCCAGCTCTTGAGCGGCGGCGGCTCTCCTAGTTCTCAACCCCTTTATTGTTATCCCCGGCCGTATGTCCATACGCCGCGGCGAGTCCTGCGCTGAAAACAGAGCGCTTCCAGGTGCCGCGTTATGCGTCCCCGTTGTAGGTCAGCAGATCTCCAAAGGTCGGCTCTATGTAGGGGTAAGTATTTTCGGAATGGTCCACCAAGCGGCGCCGTTCAGGACATATTACCTGCGAAAAAAAAAGCTGTGCAGAAAATTGTTAACCGGACGACGTTTGGGCGGCGTCGAGATCGGTGCCATCTCCCTGGGTAATTGGCCTTGCCACGTGTTATAAAAAGGGTTGGACAAATCCGTCAATTCGAGAGGAGGAGCGCCCGTGTTGACGAATTCGATGGGCGGCCCGGGAGAACAGGGTGGCTAGGGGGTACACTTCTACGTATGCCGTTCCACGGGGGTTTTAGGGAGGGGGTAGGAAACAAGTCCCAAGCCGGAATGCAGTCTCCGCGGACAATCTGTGTACAAAGGCCCATTATTTCGAAATGTCCTGTTGTTGCCCCCCTTCTTTTTCTTCTTCTTCGGAGACCCCCTTCTCTTTTATTCTGGGGCGGTTGGGTTGCCGCCAGCGCGACTGCTGGCGATGCTGCTGCTCGTCTCACGGCTCGCGGAAATAAAGCGCCCTCTGCTCGGAGGCCGTTTTATAAAGGACGCCTCCAGTTCGGCCGCGAGCACGTCTTGGGCCAGCTCTAATCCGACCTGGCCCTTCTCTCAGCAAAGCTCTTTTGCCCCTTTTTTCAGCAAAGGCATCCACCATACGCCCCACGCAGCCAGCACGGTTGCCCAGACCCGGCCATTGTACGTGGGGGTCCCCGCAAACACGGGGAGCCGGAAGGAACACAGCCCTGGAGGCACTAATAAATCCTCGTTGCGCATCGCGTCAATTTCTTTTTTTTTTTACATGAAAAGGGGGTCGTCGCGGTGTAGGTTGGAGCGTAACCACTGCGTGTCACTGAAAATGACAGAGTCTTTCCCGTGTCCGCGCTTAAACCATTCTACGGAAGTAAACTGGGTGCGAACTCAGAGGCACGTAGTGGTGTTTGACGTATATCTGGTGAAAGGTTCAGGGGGACTTCCTCGTCGCGCGTTGAATGATGGGTAGGACGCGAGGCGAGGGGCCATCACGTCACCCACGGGGCCTGGGGCTGGCCAGGTCGCAGAGATGAAGATGCTTTTAAAACTCTGATTCACCGTCCCTCATGCGCGGGCCCGGCATCGGTGGTTCTTGCCTGGTACAATGAAATTTCGTCCCTAGGATCCTTTTTTAACCCGGGGCCCAATTCTAAAAATGATCCTTTGTCCTCCATGGACCCGATCGCCCCGCCTTTTTTTGTGTAGGCGTTGTACTCGAACCTCAAGGGTGGGTTTCTCTTTCTCTTTTGTGGTGGGGATGATACTAAAAGGCAGTCTTTTTTCCTCATCCACGGGCGGGTTCAACTTCGCCGGAATTAAGTGTTCGTAAGTGGGGTAGAGACCTCCTGACGTGAATGGTTATTACCGAAGGGGGTCGATACGGCGGAACCGGAACGGGATCCGCGGGGATGATCGCGAACAGGGCGCCTCTGTTGGATTTCAGATCGGGGGGTGGTGTATTTCATCCATAACGATTCGCCCGTCACGTACAGGTACTTGTTACTGAACTGTAGTTCGCCAAGAGTCCACTTCCAGTCGCCGTTCAAATCCGATTCGTTAGGCAGCTGGTGGTGACGAAAATGTCGGCGTGGTTGTCCGGAAGAAAAAAATTGCCAGAACTATTGCTAGGCAAGTCAAATTAAAGGCCAATTGTATTCTGTTGCTCGTCGGGAGGAAGCAGATAGCCCAAACACCGAGCCCAGAGAGCGCCGCCACAATTGAGTAGAGCCCACGCCTCGGGTTAAGTTAACAAGGAGGCGGGAGGAGATCACCACGGGCGTACAACAAAAAAAAAAAAATAAATAAAATAAAAAAAAAACAAAAAAGAACAAATTAAAAAAAATAAGTACGATTTGAGCGAAAGAAGACTATTTCGCCCGCGCGGAGGGCACTCCGAACACGTTCCAAAGACGAGATCTCCTTTCCCGCCGCAGCCGCCCCCTCCTCTCTCCTTCCTGATTCATCCTCTGTATATCACGCTCGTCGATCCACGAGTTAAAGGACGGGGGATAACCCCACCATTTCACCAGGTTACTTGGTATCTCCACACCGATCTCTCCTTCGTCTTCAAGGACGGCCTCTATTTATAGGTCTCCAGGCTCACCCCTCACTGAACGTCCCTTTCCCTTCCTCGTCGGCCAAATTCGGCGCCTGTACGTGAAGGGAGTCGTAGGAAGCGCCTTCCGTCACGTAAACCAGTTCTTCCGACCGGCGGAGGTTAGCCCTTTTTAAGAAGGTCTGGCCTTGCTAAGGACGCCACACTTTATCCCCTAGTTTCAGTTTCCTTCTTTTTCGCCCCTCTCGATTGAGGACGATGGGGTAGTAAAGCCGTAACAGGGTCTGCCAGACGCGTTCAGATTTGCGGACGTTAACGTCTACGGGCCTGGCACTGATGCTGAAGTGAACGATCGATTGTAAGCGTCCACCAGATCGTCAGCCGTCGGTATAGCGTCAGGGTTTGTTTAAAAGAGTAAAATACCGCCACAATTTTTCTTTTTCAAACGTCCTGTTAAAAGCGTTCACTACAGAGGCTTTAATAATCTTCGTTCTGGGACACGAAGAAGAAATGAATGTTGTTGTCCCTCACGTATTGCTGAAAGGCGGGCGTTTACGAACTCAGTCCCCTTATCCGTCTGCGAGGCTGGGGTTTCGTCCCTCCTCCTCTTTCAGTTTTTCCAGACACACCGTTCCAACGCCGATTACAGGGTGCCCCCTTTGTCTTTCAAAGGTTCGACCACGGCTAGTTTTGACTAAACACGTCTAACACGTCAGCAGGTACACGTAGCCGTCGTTGTGTTGTTTTAATGGAGTGAGTCGATCAGGTCGCATTTGCATTGAGCGTCGAGGCCGCTCACCGCTGGTCTTCCTGCGCGGAAAGCGTTTGCGGAGGGTTTATGAAGGGTGTCGGCGTTCTTGATAGCTCAACCCAATCCGGACGTCTTTCGCGTCCGTATCCGGACGCGTGTTTGGAGGGCGGCGAACGCCCCCGTAGGCTGCGGGATGGGCGGGGGTAAAATACAGGCGTTCTAATTCCCTATTTTTTCCCATGGGACGTCCCCCCGTTTCTTTTTCTCTTGTCTTTCTCCGTCACCCCTTTTTCTTCCTCTTCTTCGCGTTGGTTCCTCTTTCGTTTTAAGAGCGAAGGGGACGCCGTACGCTAAGAGACGAGGTTGAGGGGTCCTCGATCCCTAGAAAGTCTCGACGGGCCTGGGTTGCTATCCATTCTTTAGGCGCGTTATACGTCACAAAGCGCCGCGAACGCTCGCACCCTTCGATCGGCTGTCCTTTCCTGCGTCTTAGCACGGTCGTAGACCAGGTCGTGTGAGTTGGATTTTCAGCACCTTCCCGCTCAGGAGCACTCCCCTTTATCTTCCAAGCCTGGTCGCCGGTCGTTTATGCAGTTCAAGAGGCAACGAGGCTTTTTTTCTCATGGTTTTGGGACGCTCTCCAACACTTCCCGGACGACGACGTCGTCATCCTCTCCTTCTCATCCTCCTCTTACCCTCCCGCTGATCAGATCGCCGTTCGCTGCGTGTGGCGGAAGAATCGCCGCTGTTGCCTGGAGGGAGAGCTCTTATATGATTGTAACGTCTTAAAAACCGAAAAAAAGCCAATTGGCTGTATTCAGAGGCTTTTTCATCGTCATCTTCATTCGTTTTAGTAGGCGCGTGGCGCACGTTGCATAATCCCGTCTAACTTCCTCCAGGCTTTCTTGGAAGCGTTCGGGGACGGGCTCCGAAAGAGTGTCCAAGGACCCTTGGGTCTACAAGACCCATTCGTTTGGCCCATTTCTAACGAAAAGACTGGAGTATCAAGCCCAAAACGGGCTTCAGCAGGAGCGGGAGAAAGGCCTTTTTGCAAAACCTTTTCTCTTTTTCAGGGACGTTTTCTTTTTGGTCAGCTCCCTTAACGCCCGTTGCTCAGGTGCTTGCGCAGGTCTTCTTCTGAAGTGGGCGTGAGGGGGCACGTTGCCTTTTACACGTTCAGGCAACATTCGCCAAACAATCGCAGTAAGTCCGGTTGGGCCGTATTCCGTATCGCCTTAACGCGGGAGGTTTGGATCCGGACAGCATTTTCAGGGTTGGGGGCTATATTTTTTTATTTGTCCGGTCATGTTACTTTTTCTTTTACTTGGGCACGTACACGATCTGCGTTCGGTCGGAAATACAGTTGGTCCGCAGGATACAGGTCCGGGGTGCTCTGCTTCAGTGTCACTAACAATAGCCGTTCGGGGGCGTGGCGTGGGCGACTTTCATAAGCTGTCTAGCGTACTTATGGTATTTCGGGTCGCATCTGGCTGGCTAGGACGGGCGCATTTGGGTGGGTCTCTAGGATTCTTGACAGGACAGATAGTGGCTATTCAAATGGAATAGTCTGGCTTTCTGTGAAAGAGGTTCTGCGTGATATGATCATGCCAC
Organism: Conus ventricosus; assembly: GCA_018398815.1. Classification (NCBI taxonomy): domain Eukaryota; kingdom Metazoa; phylum Mollusca; class Gastropoda; order Neogastropoda; family Conidae; genus Conus; species Conus ventricosus. Next base: position 84,897,095 of record CM031607.1, on the reverse strand, counting down.
GTCTCTGTTGAAGGCTTGTTGAGTAAAGATCTTGTTATCCGTCGTCCGTTTGACCATAAGATCGTCCGATGACCAATAACCTCCTTATACCGGGCTGCATTCCTCCACATCGGGAAGGGACGTCCGATCAGTTTGGCGTTCGGTAGGTCTCTCAGTTGGACCTCCTGCCATTCCCCGTAACACCATACTACTTCTTCGGGAGGAGGTGTATCATCTCGTCTTTGTAACGGAACAATTCTTTTACGACCTCGTTTTTTCGGCCGAGGTCGGTCCGGCCACGACGAGGTCAGGGATGAATCACGATGGGTCCATGGTTACTAAAAAACTGGATCGGGGTGCGTACAGGAAACTATATATTTCAAACTAGAACGTAGGACCTTATTTTGCACGATTAAACGTTTCTCAATTTCCTTTCACCAGC
>CM031607.1:84804174-84889174 GCA_018398815.1 Conus ventricosus | reverse complement strand
TTTTCTTTTTTTCCCCATATATTTTCTTGTCGCCATTTTTTCATCTTCAGCTTTTTTATTTTTTTATTTTATTTTTTGAAGTTCTAATCTTTACCAAGTCAATACTCTAATGACAGAAGACTTGCAGAATTGTTAGCCTGCACTTGTTTCCCCCCACTACAGTTTCAATTTCCGTCAGCACTCAGCCTACTCAGTAAGCCTCTTTAGATACATGTCCATAAACAGCACTTGTTATCTTTTTGACTGATAAGTTAGTGTGCTCATCATATCTCTTCAGTCCCTTCTCAGTCAGTCGATGATAACTGTATAGCCTATCTCAGTGATAAATGATGATGAAACTATAACGACTAAAAATAACCTATAGTCATACCGCATTCCTCGCGGGTTCTACATGTGTGTGTGTGTGTGTGTGTGTGTGTGTGTATGTGTGTGTGTGTGTGTGTGTGTGTGTGTGTGTGTGTGTGTGTGTGTGTGTGTGTGTGTGTGTGTGTGTGAAGCCTAAAATATCGGAACTGATACATGATGATCAATCACAATGAATAAAAATAACTCGCTCTGCATTCCTCACGGGTTTGTAAAGTAGGCATACATACAAACGTTGTGTATAGTAGTAGTTAGTAGTAGTAGTAGTAGTAGTAGTAGTAGTAGTAGTAGTAGTAGTAGTAGTAGCACTTTAATGTTACGTCTTTTCACAAACTATGTGATATTAGACAAGAAAGGAGTGTGTAGGGACGGGGTGGGGCTGGGAGTGAGCGGAGGGTGGTGTACATAACATCAGAAAACAATCAGACAGACAAACGAATAAACAAACAAACCTACACACACTAACAATATCAGATTAAAGCAAATACCTGACTGGACTACAAATCAAGCAGAAAGTAACTTTCAAAGCAAAATCAATATCAGAAAAAAAATATCTGTCACAGACATGCCTGATAAATGTGGCAGAAATGCCTTGAGAGGCACACATTCGAACAAAACATGATCTCTTGTCAATTTTGTTTCCCCGCATATGCATTTTGTTGCAGAGCTATATTTAGTTCTAAAAGCATCCAGTTTCAATCGATGAAATATTAAAACGAAGTTTCTGTATTGATGCATATCATAAATGTGCAGATTTTGGATGCTTTTGAAATGATCAATTTTGGTGTGTGTGTGTGTGTGTGTGTGTGTGTGTGTGTGTGTGTGTGTGTGTGTGTGTGTGTGTGTGGTGTGGGGAGAGCGCGGGGGGAATGAAGGGGGGGGGGGGAGGGGGGCGTGCGTGCATGTGACCTGGCCGGCGGGAACACGTATTTGAAGTGTGTAAGCCCGGGTGTGGATGAGGAGGGATGTCGGTGTTAACTCTGTGTGTGTGTGTGTGTGTGTGTGTGTGTGTTGTGTGTGGTGTGTGTGTGTGTGTGTGTGTGTGTGTGAGTGATTCAAGATTCAAGATTCAATAGTTTAATGCCTTTGAAAACCGTAACAGGTTTTATATGACACAAATAAGTAGAGAAAAGATAAACGAAACCAAATGACGAAATACAAATATTTATGCTTGTTGTTGTATCCAACTATCATCATGTTATATCAAGTTGTCCTTGTCATGCATTTTACCTTATCGACACTTTGAAATAGCATACACATATTTTGAGATCTCGCTGATAAGCATGTCATTTGATATTAAGATAGATGGCAGCGCATTTTGTATATTATATTTGTCTTTGATGTGTTCTAAAAACTGCCGCCTTATATCATTATATTTAGTACATTTATCTAAGAAATGAATTTCGTCTTCTAATTCATTACATTCCAAACACAGTCTTCTTTCTCTTGGTGTCTTAGTATATCTACCTTTTTCTATTTATGATCGTGACAAGAAATTCTTAATTTACATTGTGCTTGTTTTTGATTGAAGCTTATGAAAGAGTTTGCTAAATATGGTTCCATTCTGTAATCTGTAGTAATATTGTCATAAAATTTTAGTTTTGATTCTGTTTCTGATTTTTTTTCTTTTCCAAAATAATACATATTCATCTTTTAGTTTATTCTTGACCACATAACACAACTTGTTAATATTAAAGTATGCTGGTTATTCCAAACATGCTTCAATCCCATTAGGCTGAGAATTTGTTTGACAAATCTAAACCAAGGGTTTGCTGATCTTCGTTGTTTAACATGTTAGTGTATATGATTTTAATCAGCGAGTTGTCTTCAGATTCTAAAATATGATGCCAAAACTTTATTATCTGATGGATTATTGTTAAGCTAATTGGAAAACGTCGAGTTATCCAATTACAGCTAAGTTTATAGCTTTTTTTGTGTACACCTACCATTTGCTTGAAGAACTTGTGTTGAGTATGTTCATGTGGTAAACTATTTGAAAGGCAATGATTAAACAGATTATCTAAATTGAAATTATCATTTAATTTTAAGCAAAAAGGTAGCCATACATCCGCGCCATACATTAATATTGGTGAAATAAGACTATCAACAACTTTAGAACAAGTTTAAAATTAATATTTTGATTTTTAAACGCTCTTTTTAAGGAATATGTTGCTTTATTACCTTGGTTACTTAGATGTTCCGCTGCGATGTCAAGTTTTCCTGATTTATGAAATATTATTCCAAGATATTTGTATTGTTCTGCTGTTTCAATGCAATTTGTACCACATTTAAAAAATAAACGACTTTTGGGTTCTGTTTTGGAAAATATTAGTATTTTCGTCTTTTCGATGTTAATTAGTAACCCCCACTCTTTACATATAAATGTAATTGGTCTAATTTTGATTGTAAACCTAGTTTCGATGTTGCAAGGAGTACAAGATCATCTGCATACAATAAAGCAGATACTCTTGTATTGCTTGAATGATCCAGTGATGGTGAATCCTCAGTTGGAATCTTGTTTGTTAGATCGTTTATAAACATGTTAAATAATGTTGGACTCAACGAGTTTCCTTGCAAAATTCCTCTTCGTACATATACTGAATAGCAGGCTCCGTTTTTACCAACTAAAAAGATTTGTGGATTTGTGTGCATGTTTTTGACTAAATCAAACCATCTACCCCGAATGCCAAATCTTTGTAATTTTATCAATAACCCTTCGTGGGAAATGTTATCAAATGCTTTCTGAAAATCGACAAAGCATGTATACAATCTGCAGTTACGCGATTTTAATGTGTGGTCTACTATACTTTTTAAGACAAAAATATGATCTGCAGTTCTGTGTTTTTTTCTGAAACCTGTTTGTACATTAGATAAAAAGATTATTTGATTCCAAATGATTGTTTATTCGAGTATTTAGTATTTGGCATAATACGTTGCTTAATGCACAATTAAGAGTTATTCCCCTGTAGTTGCTAGGGTTCGTTTTGTCTCCTCCTTTGTAAATAGGAACCGAAAGGCCCCTTTTCCATAAATCTGGATATTGACCAGTTTTAAAAATTAAATTAAATATGTTTTTCAATGTGGGTAGCAATTCTGAAATCCCAGTTTTTAAAAATTCATTCCTTATCCCATCCATTCCAGGAGATTTGTTCTTTTTTAAATTCTTGATTACTTTTAGGATTTCTATATCTGATATCTCATAATCTACATGAACGTCACTCAGAGCTGCTTTCATACCTTTATTCTCTTGATTCTCCTCTATTATTACTTCTTTATTTTCTATTTCAACTTCTTTTCCTATTAGTTTTTCAATATGTGTCATCCATGTTTTGATTGGTAGGTGTTGTGTGTGTTCTTGAGTCTCCATGGTTTGTAATTCCTTTAAGGTTTTCCAAACTGCGTTTGGATTTTCAGACAAGTTTCTATTCAATAAAGTTATTAAATTGGCTTTGTACAGTCTCTTTTTCTTTCCAATAACTTTGTTATATGTTTTCCTTGCAACGAAATATTTTTGGTGAAGTATTTTGTTAAATGGCTGTCTGTTTAGTGCGTTTAACAAAGATTTAGTTTCTCGACGTTGTGACTGACATTCCTTATCAAACCACTTTTTATTCTTTCTTTTTCTTTTCTTCCATTTCCTTTTTGTTCTATAGGCAATACTTTGTTTGCCAGTGTCATGCAGCATTTGTGTGAACTCTTGAACGACATTATTCACCACTGTCGTGGATTTAAAATGCTTCTCATCATCTGTTATCATAATGTCATTAATTGACTTAATGCGCTTTTTCATTTCTGAAGATTTTAATACCCTTAGGAATTTCATATCCGAGTTTTCATCCCAAAAGAACATTACATTTTTATCCTGCGAGTCATTGTATTCTATATCTACATGATCTTTGTCAGTTAATTGGCATTCAGTTTTGTATGGAAGATGTTGATTAATTTTTAACGATATTGGGCAATGGTCTGAATAATCTGTTAAATTATGAACTGTCATGTCTGTTATGTCCTTCAATAATTTTTGTGAACACAAGAAATAGTCGACCACACTGCAGCCTTTGGGTGTGAAGCAAGTATATTGCCCCCGCAGATCGCCCAGAGTCCTCCCATTTAAAATGCACATGTTACAGTCAATGCACAGGGATGAAAGTTTTTTCCGTATTTATGAACATATTTATCCATTGAGCATCTGTTTGCTGTATCACTAAAAGGATAATCTTCAGGCAAAGAATATATGTTGCTTTCTCTTTCCATTGTAATGAAATCAGGAATCGTTCCTGATCTGGCATTAAAATCCCCCACATAGTATTACTTGTTCGTTCGTATATGATAATTTTACAAGATCAGCTTCTATATTGTCCCAAATTTTATTTGTGTAATCTTTTCCAAAGAAGAATTTTCGGGTGGTATATATACACTGCCTATATAAATGTGTTACCTGTTACTTTCATTTTTAACCAAACAATGTCACTATTATTCTGAGGTAATAGAGTAATAAATTCTCTTAGGTGTTGCTTAATAAAAATTGAAATCCCCCTGATGCTTTCTGAGCCTTTGCTCTTTTAGAACGACAGTAATGTATACCAGGTGCAAAATTTGGTATTTGTATTTTGCTGTAAGAGTCCTTATCCAAATGTGTTTCCTGTATGAATATGATATCGTATTTCGATATTATTTCAATTACCTCATCCTCTTCAAATTTATTGAGTTTTTCACCATTAATTGTTTCTTTGAAACCTTTTATGTTCCAAGAAATAATTTTCATATCCTTAATCCTCATTGTCATTTAAGGGTGGTGTTTGTTCCTGTTGCAGTTGTGTAATATCAGGGTTATTTTTCTTGTTGGGGTTATTTTGTTGTAGTATCTATCTTATTTTCCCCATGTTTTGTAGTCGTGAAGTCCACCTTTTCTCATATTATCTCTCATATCGTCCATGGAAGTGGAAATGCTGATTTCTGTTCTTGACTTCATTTCTGTTGTTTCTTTCCGTTCGTCTTGGTAACTTTCGTCACGATTATGGTCGTAGACACGTAGGTTTCTGTAATTATCCCGATTTTTGACTTGATTTCCTTCCCGTCTCCATTGTAGGTTTTCTGTTTGGCAGAGTTGGAGAAGTCTTGTTCTCTGTATTCATACGCATTTCCGCCTCGGTTTCCTCCCCCGTCTCCATGATAGCTTACATGTGGTTCATGGTTGTAGCTGTCTTGTTTCCTGAAACCCTCTCCGTTTCTGTGTCGGTTTCCTCCCCTGTCTCCATTGTATCGTTCGCATTGTTTAATGTTGTAGAAGTATTGTTTTCTGTAACCATCTCCATTTCTGAGTCGGTTTCCATTTCTGATGTCATGGTAGTTTTCGTATTGTTCATTGTTGAAGAAGTATTGTTTTCGGTGACCATCTCCATTTCTGTGTAGGTTTCCTTCTCTGTCTCCATGGTAGTTTTCGTAATGTTCATTGTTGTAGGAATAGTGTTTTGTATATTCATCCCAAATTACGACTGGGTTCCTTTCTCTGTCTCTGTAGTAGTTTTTCTGTTTTACAGGGCTGTAAAATCTTGTTCTCTGTCCTCATATCCATTTTTGTCTCGGTTTGTTTCCCTGTCTCCAGGGTAACTTTCATTTTGCACAAAGTCGTGGAAGTGCTGGGGAATTCTGATTTGTCTCTTTTCGTACCACTTAGTTGTTGGTCGGTCTTGCATCACTGCATTATGTCTTTCGCTGATTTCTAGCTCTCTTTGGTATTGGTGTCTGATGAAGCGCTTTTTTTTTTCTCCTCTTCAGTGCTGTAAGCTCTTTCTGTTCTCGGAATTCTCTTGTCCTCTTTTTAATAGATTCTTGACGCCTCGACTCATGTTCTGTTTGTTTCACATGCTCCATGTGTTTCTGTTTTTCCCATACAACAGAATGAATATGTCGTCCGATGTTGCCCGGCTATAAGACCTGATCCTCTTGGGTTGGGGTGAATTTCATCCTGCATGGCGTTTTGTCTCTTTCTTAGGTTTTCATGTTGCAGAAATGTCACATCGTCTTTTGACTTGAGTTTCGCAAATACCATTGCATTAAAGATCTCTTTCTTTCCGTCCAACTCTTCGTCAAGCGTAGGGATGGTGTTGCTGATAACCACTTTCGACTTTGGACATTGCTTTTTGATGTTACTGACGCATTTTACCATTTTTTTGCTGGTTTTGTTTGGTGAAGCCTTTCTGAGATTGTTGATTCCTATGTGAAAAAGAATCACATCAGGATCTTTTTCGTTTTTCATATCCAGTCTGTTGCATTCCTCTATTGTTGGTACTTTTGTCATTGAAACGTTTAAACCCATAGGACTTCCCCAATCGTTCTGGGTTGATTCCACGTAGGGTTGAGTCATGTATGATGTGGAGAACTAGGTGCGTGTGTGTGTGTGTGTGTGTGTGTGTGTGTGTGTGTGTGTGTGTTTTGTGTGCGTGCGTGCGTGCGTGCGTGCGTGCGCGCGTGTGTGTGTGTGTGTGTGTGTGTGTGTGTGTGTTGGGGGTGCATATGAGAGAGAGAGAGAGAGAGAGAGAGAGAGAGAGAGAGAGAGAGAGAAACTTTTTTCATTTCAGATGGGATAGGGTAAAGAACTGTGCATTGCACATCTCTAGTGGAAGAGTAGTTTCCCTTTAAATAAAACACTACCGTCACACATCGAGGTCACCCGATGTGGAGTGAAAAACGGAAAAGAGAAAAAGAAAGAAAGTCAGAAAAAATATGGGATGTTTTAGAAACAAAATTAGTGAGGTAGATTGTTAACATTACGGGAAGAGTGTCGTGAAAATTGTTTCAAACTCAAATTCGTGTTCGCTGTAACTTCCTGCATATGATGTTGACGTCACAACAGAACGACAATGGCGGACACATCTGAACAAGAAGGTACAACCTGTGAAGGTAATTTGTTTCGTTAGTTTGAGCGTCCGTTGTTTGTACTTTATTATTTAGTGAACTAGGTTTAAAGCAGCTGGGTGACTTCTTTATTTCCTACCCACGTATATTGCCTGCTACATTCTCAGGTTTTGAAAATGCTCGTGTACTGAAATGTGCTGTCTGCAACGTTTTCACGCAGGTGAATTTAACCGTGTACACAGCTACGGGTCTGTGTTTCGTTGGAGTCGGTATGACTTGCAATTTAAACAGCACAGCAGATATTCACAGTCACGATTATGATGATTCAGGCGTTCACGCCGATTTTTTCATCACACTTTATTGATCTAATAAACAAGCTTTTTCATATCTGTCAAGTTACTTTAGAAACAGCCGAATTTGACCTCGGCTGGCGGACAAAAATAACGGCACGCACGGAATGGTAATTCATACATGAATGGAATGTCACGGTGTGACCGTCTCATCCGTGTTCTTGTGTCTGGTAATGTGTTTGTCAGGTGTATTATCACTTTGTCGGCTGTCCGGGATGGTAAGCTGAGGACATATATATCTGTTCGGGAGCAGGAACGGTTGGCGCCCATAAAGCTGATCAGCCTGTTGGTTTTTTAACACTAATAACAGACTACAGGTGTAAACACTCAAGAGTGAATGAATGAAAATTTTAATATAATAGAGGTTTGAATGAAAAACAACAACAATAATAACAAGAACAGTCTCAGTGACTACGAAATAGACATGGTAGGTATCCAGAGTGAACATGATTGAAGTAGAAACATATAAATAGCCATTGATCATGTGACACTTTTTGTGTACACTTTAGTAGATTTATTTTGTACCAGACAACCTTTGTTATTTTTTGTTGTACTACATTTTTAACCTCTACTACCCTGCCTCCCCCACCCTCCACCCAAAAGAAAACTGAACCAAAAATGTGTGTGCAAGAAGACAACTTTCTGGAGAGAGAGAGAGAGAGAGAGAGAGAGAGTGTGTGTGTGTGTGTGTGTGTGTGTGTTACCGAGGGAAAGAGCCATTGGAAACAAAATCGAAAATCTAGTTTCTGTGCATGCATGTGTCAAAGATTTTTTTTAAATTTTTTTTTTTACATTTTATTTTTAGTAATAATGAAATTGAAAATGGAGAAAGTTAACAGTTTGAAACTTCTTACTTTGTTTGAAAACAAATTGTTCTTAGCAGTGATTCTGCTACAGAATTTGGTAGTTAATTCTACCAACAAGAGTGAATCGAGTGTTAAGAGTACAAGTGATAAGTGAAAACATTTCTGGTAGTTCCTCCATCCCCCTCCTCTCCAGGGCTTTGAAACAAAACTGTGCTAATGCCAGACAGCAGTAAGTGATCAGAGAAAAAAGTGTGGCATTTCTGAAAAAAGGATCCCAAGTATGTGTAAATTTGTTCTTTTAAGAAATTGCAGACATACAATCTATAAAGTAATCAGAAATAACTTGATACTAACTAGCTGTGAACATTGGGACGGAATATGGTCAATTCAGATTTGCACTTGTAAGATAAAAGTTGTTAATCTAAAATGGTTCCAGTTGAAGATAATGCATAGATGTTTCGGCACAAATGTTTAAAAAGAATGGGAGTTGTTTATAAAGACAGATGCAGCTTTTGTAGTTTCCATAAAGATAGTATTGACTCTATTTAACTGGAAATGAATTTATGTACAACCCTTCGGGGACACTTGCTGATTTGGTAATGAAAAATGTACAAACACTGGGCACATACAACTCATGGAGTTTGCTGTTTTACTAGGTGTTGACAGATGTTTTGATGATGCTTTTTATTTCATCATATTACTTGCAAAACATTACTGTACAAGTGCAGATTGGAAGGAAGCCTTTCACAAATAGCAGTTGGGAAAAAAACCCTGTATGTCAGGTATCAGATAGAACAACAGTTATTACCCACCAGACTTTCTTGTAAGATGGTTTGCATGCAGCTCATAGTTACTTCTTCCTTGATTGTTTCTGTGGGTTTGTTTCCTGTTCATATACCACTAACATAATACATTTACTGTTTACCCAAATGATTTTGCCATGTTTTATAGACATGTTTGATGAAAATGTGGTGAAGATGACACAATAGAAAAAAGTATCAGTCAGCAAAAAAAATTCTAGAGACGAAGTTCTTGAGTGGTAATTGCGCTTACAGATGTTACCATGGCAGGGGCTTGGACCAACCCGCAACAGCTCTTGCTAAACTCCCCGTGCCAAATCGCGTCAGACTGTGTGTGCTTCCAGGATAACCATGCGGTGAAAAGGATGAGTTTGTGCCTGACTATGTAGATGAATCAGATTTGAAAGTGATTTGTGTTAGAAAGAACCTATCCATGCCCTAGGTGATGTAAGATCAGGTGGTTACTACCGGGAAGGAGCCCCTGTAGATTGGTGGCAGGTGAAAACAAAATGAATGCCCCTCCCCACCCACCACCCCAACCCCAGGTAGCTGCTTCCAGTTCCATGCGACATGTTTCTTGTCAAAACTCAACTAATGACAGGTACTGTTTCCTTGATTTCTTTCTGTGCTAACACTTTAACTAACAATTTTTTATCTGCTGTGGTCAGTTACCTCGCTTATGTGGTTTGTTAGTTTGGAAGCTGCAGAACGAGTAAAAAATACATGGGAGAATCTCTCAGGATCCCTTTTATATACACTGCATGTTTGTGCACTGGAAAATGTGCACTAATGAAGTGATGCAAGTGTGTACTGTGGAGTGTCTATAGGTGTGACTGTGAGTGTGTATTGTTCGTTTTTCAGTTTAACATCAGTTCACTAAAAGTGGTTTTGGACTGTGATGGGAAATTGTGTGTGCATGAGTGAATGTGTGTGTGTGTGTGTGTGTGGTGTGTGTGTGTGTGTGTGCAAGCACAGGCAGGTACTGATATGTGTGTGAATCTGTGTGACAAAATCCGAATGTGTGTGTGTGTGTGTGCGCACGCATGTCTGCATGTGTGTGTGTGTGTGTATGTGTATACACATTCTCACAAACATGTATAAATTACAGACACTCACATTCTGTAAAAGATGCTCACAGTCTGTCTTTCACTATCACACACATGCTCGGACACACACAGACACATACACACACACATGCACACACAGACACAAAGTCCTAAACACGGAAAGAAACATTACACACACACGCACGCATGCATCAAGACAAACTTGCACACAAGCACACACACACACACACACACACACACACACACACACACACACACACACACACACACACACACGCATATGCACATGTGCACATAACAAAAAGACGGACACAATAGACACACACATACAAACACTTTGTCACTTACACAAAAATGCACGCACTGTTTCATACACACGCACACGCACACGCACGCGCACGTGCACATAACACGCACACACACACACACACACACACACACACACACACACACACACACACACACACACACACACACACGCACGTTGAAGTGAGTGTGTGTGTGTGTGTGTGTGTGTGTGTGTGTGTGTGTGTGTGTCCACAGACATGCATGTTGGTGTGTGATGGTGGTGATGCTAGATGGAAAGCATGGTTGCATGTTTAACGTGTTCTACATGCTGCGGTAAAAGCAGGGGGTGGGGGGTCGGGGTGGGCTGGGGGGAGGTGACAGTGGTGCTGTGTCTGTCCATTGATTGGCTGAATTGTGTGCGTGTGTCTTTCCTTTTTTTTTTTTCTTCTTAAAATCTTACTACTATTATGCAATATGCTTTCTTCTTTTACCCATACACTTCTTTTCCATCATCATCATCTTCATTATTGATATCATTAATATTATCATTGTTGCTTTGTTGTGGTGGTGGTGTTTTTTCATGCCAGTTAGAATTATATTCATCCCATTAAGTATTAGTATTATTTTGATTTTCACCACTGTCAATCACTCATTATCTTCATTATCACCATTATTGTTATTAGTGTTGTTATCTTCATCACCATCCTCATCATTACTATTATTATTATTATTATTGATTAATAATAACGATGTCATGTTCTGAACAGCCATTCTCCACAAATAATCTAGTGCGCGCGCGCACACACACACACACACACACACACACACACACACACACACACACACACACACACACAAAACACAAACAAACATACACAAACACATGTATGCACACAAACTCACACACACTTACACACACACACACACACACACACACACACACACACACACACACACACACACATACACACACACACTCACACAGACACAACACAGACACACACACACAGACACACACACACACACACACACACACACACACACACACACACACACACACACACACACACACAAAACACAAAACACACACAAACATACACAAACACATGTATGCACACAAACTCACACACACACACACTTTTATACAGTAGCATGCTCACACAGGCCTACAGTTTACACATGCACACACACACACACACACGCACAAATGCACACACGGCATACACTTCTACACACACAAGGGCCCGACTCATGCGCACAGGCACACACACATACCACTACCAGTGACCGTGCCAGGAATTTGCTAGTCGGTCCTAACACTGACTACCTTTCACTGTCATTCAACCAGTGTCAGAACCGGTCTGGGAGAAATGAAAATGGTGACAACACTAATGGACAATGAAATGAGACGTCAAGATAGGCCTGTATCTTATCTAGCTAGATCTGTGAAAGTCAATGGGAGACTCAAACCTTGCACATTTTCCACACTGTTAAAGAGCCTGGTTTTACTCGTTCTGCTTGTTTAGAGAATGAAGAGGAGCAGCTGTGAGGCAGAGTTGGCTTCAAGGAATATGATGTGGTCTTTGTGTGATGTTTAGAGCTGATTAAGACTTCTATAATGCACATGCTGCTTGAAAATTTATGTTTAGATTTTTTTTTTCATCCTAATGCAAACTTTGTCCTAGTGCTGTCCTTTGTCCTGTGCCACTGCTGGTTCCAGCCCTGCTACTTTTGTGAACAGTATTGTATAGGCAGTGGCAGGTTAAGACGAACACTACATACACACACATGTGCATGCACTCACATACGCATGCACACACATGCGAACATGCATACACAACTAAAATAATGGTGCAGACGTAGACATGTATGATAGGTACCCAAGGCCTGATCAGCGCATTTGGCTAATGTTGAGGTTAGTTTCAAAACGAGGTGGCTGAGGGCGGAAAATGGCTGTTCAATCAACTGACAGGACGGCCATTTTGCGCTGAATATGAGAAGATTATAAGCGGTTTCTCGTTCTTGATTTTCATTGTCCTAAATGTTGTTTGTTTTTGCCATAAGAAGACTGAAGAGGTTGAAATGCATTGTTTTTTTGTCCTGTAACCTGTTTGTCTATATCTGTGGCGGTAACTAACACCGTTTCTGTCTTAATAATGTTAAGGTGTCTAATTCTAAGATGGTTATTAACAAGTAGCACAGTGAAAGGTGGTGTGTTCACAGATTGCATATTGTTGGTCGCCTGTGTGCTGATAAGACCAGAGGCAGTACAGTAGTAATCCCCCCCAGTCCCAGAAACTTGAAGGATCTGCGCTGATAGGTGATTGTGGTTTCCTGATCGTGTTGCAGTGACCTCAAATAGTTCTGTGGCTATAATACATGACTGTAGACCACATCGGCAAAAGTCACTTGTCATGATAGCGATTACCAGAGTGCCAGGTTAATCTGAGTCTGTAGGAGCTAGGATTCTAGATCCCTTGGTGGCAAGCATATATTCCATTGTGAAAGCATGTGTGCAGAATCAAGTTACTTTCTGTTTAGTTTTGGTGATGGTGGTGGTGGTCTTGGTTTGGATGTCACTTAGTGTAGTGTGCATGTACATTGTGTGTGTGTGTGTGTGTGTGTGTGTGTGTGTGTGTGTGTGTGTGTGTGCGTGTGTGCATACGTGTCATATATGAAAATGCTGTATGTGTGACACCGGCAGTTCATGAGAATCATAAAGAGATTGGGGAGGGAAAATGGAGGGAGATGGCGTAGGAGAGAGTGTGAAGTCAACACGACATTTTGTCAGGTACTTTTTGAAATTATATGAGAGAGAAAATGCATACACATTTGTGTCAGAAGAGAAAGAGAGAGGAACAATAAAACATTGAAAAGAAAAAATAAGAAAAGAAAGAAAAACAAACAAATTAACAAACAAAATACTGTTTGATGTGAATGCTATAGTAGCAGTTGTAGGTTCAGGATCTTTCAAACTCTCCCTACTTGTGTGCGTAGGGTGCTGTGTACGTAAGCAAACAAACTAAGAGAAAATGTCAGCCTTTAAACCCTTGTTCACTTTCGCTCCCATCACATGCAGGCAAACACACTACCCACGCATCACCGACATCCCCCTTTACAACTTGCCTTCCCTTCCACCCGTCCTCTGCTCCTCCTCATGATGGCAATTCGATTAATGTCACTTTAGACTTGGATCAGTCCCCCTCTCCATCCTTTGTTCCCCATTCTCTTCCTCTTTGTGTTTCACTGAGCATCTAGCTGTTGGGTTTTCATAGTAATGTTTTATTGTTCCTCTCTGTTTCTCTTCTGACACAAATGTGCATGCATTTTCTCTCTCACATAATTTCAAAGAGTACCTGACTGAATGTGATGAATCTGATGCAGATGCATGAACATAGAATCAGGGTGAAAGGTCAGAGGCAGTGAGTGTGTGTGTGCGTGTGTGGATACATTGGTGTTGAAGGCCACGCCCTCAGACTGAACATTCTGAAACCTACAGAATTTTGAATGAGCAACTTTATGCAGATTCCTTATGAAAGTGCACAAAATTAACAGGTCTATGGAGAGAGGAAAGAGTGAGGAGTGAAGAGGTCTTTATTGACTCAGGTAGATATGAAAGTGCACAAAATGAACAGGTCTATGGAGAGAGGGAAAGAGTGAGGAGTGAAGAGGACTTTATTGACTCAGGTAGAGGAGGGAGAAGAATGGGGAGTGGGGGGGAGGTGTGACATGTTCCCACATGCAATGTCACAAACCGCAGAACAGCTGTGGCCTCATCACAGAATGCACTAAGTGCAGTTTTTCTGAGCGCAGCGTAAGCACCACATTTTTTTTTTCTGCTGCTGTAAAACCAAAACTGTTCTTAACGGCTGCATTGAACAGAGCCCTGATGTCAGTCCTGCAGAAAGGTCACGCTTGATCTGCATTGATTTGGTATCTGTCGTGTCAGTAAGGCTGTGTTCATATTTTAAACGGGTGAAAAGATTCTGACATCTAATAGTACTGTTTGGATAGATTGGTTTGAGGGATTCTGTACTGAAAGAATTAAAACAAAAAAAAGTGATTTTTTTTGTTTGTTTTGGGTTTGGCTTTGAAGCACAGAACGTGTCTATAGTATAAGCCACCAATTGACAACGAGCTTTTCCCAAGCTAGATGCAGCGCCCTTGCAGATTGGTGAAGTGAATCATGAATGGGCCCTTCCCGATGCAGACGAGTAAGATTATAGGTAGAAGAAAGATGTTCATTACTTGGGGGGCTAAGAACCAGTGTGGAGTGGATTATGATGGTTATTTCCTGACACTGACGTGAGCGGGGCAGTGACAGACGGCTGGGTAGCCAGGGGGTCCTAGCCACCCTCCGTCATGGGTGAAGGGCAGCAGGGTGGAGGGGAGGTAACCAGGTTCGTCCTTTGCGCCGTCTGTCAGGGACGGTCTTAGTCTGCCTTCACCAGGTCCACCCTCCGCTGTGCCCTGCAGACTGACCTTGGCCAGGGGGACATGGGAAGGTGTGTTCCCCACACCAGGCTTGCAAGCATAATGGCAGTTGATAGAGGTCTTTTGAAGATAGTTCTTGTCTGCTGGTACATGCATTTGACTTGCCGCCTAATCTTCTTGTTGGCACAACCATTGTTAGGTAGGTACTCAACGTCTGACCACTGTGTTGGCCTAATGCATAGGTCAGACATCAGCTAAGACGTAGCCAAGAGACCCTCTTCGTAAATTCTCTCATCATAGTCATGAATTTTATTTATCCATCAGCTTAAAATCATGCGCAGTGTGGTCTCAAAACTTAGTAGATGTGGTGTAGCGTATATGGACTAGTCGGCATGCAGTGAAGTGACGCCTCCTTGATGAAACTGAAACTGAAAGTGAAACCTGTCATTTAACATAGATTCAGAACATCTGTGAATTCGCCAGTTTGTCTTCATGTGATACTATTTTGTGCTGTGTGGTTTGGGGCTGTAAATAAGTAACTGTTCAGAAAGGTCTTACATATTTATTTGTTAGTATATTCGCTTTTTTTTCAATTGTATTTCTTGTCCCATTATTTCTGGTGTTGATTTGCCCCCATCAGAATGTGGTGTAGAATCCTTTTATACATTGACGCTGCTCGGGTCATGAGTGGCGATGAAGGCTTTATACGTTCTCTGTTTTGTAACCTTGACCTTGCGCAAAGTGACATGTGCATATGTATTCAGATAGTTCACAAGCACACCCACATGAAGGCATGCGTGCAAATGTCACACAAATGTATGCATGTGTGTGCGCACACACCCATGCACAAGTGAAAACAAAAATATGCAAGCGCACGCTCACACACGTGCGAACGAACGCACACACACACACACACACACACACACACAACACTGTCATTTATGTCTGCAGCAGCTGTTGTGAGAACTGAGTCATCAAGATTGAACAGACACACACACACACACACACACACACACACACACACACACACACACACACACACACACACACAGAGTTTCCCCTTTCTGCCTCCCACCAATACAGAAACACCCAACCTCAGCTTACCCTATCATTTTTGTTCATCCCCTCCGTCCCTCTTCCGTCCTCCCTCCAACCCACCATGTGACCAGGGGGAAGCAAAGCACTCTGCACCTGTTGCAGTAGGCCAGACAGGTCCAGATACCTGCCGACATGTTTGGCCTTTACACATTTGGTGCAGTTAGTCGTTAAAACCAGAAGTCTAGAGAGCCGCGGAGTGGTGTGAAAATCATCTTGACGTTTGATCCCAGGATTGTTTTGCCATCATCAGAGGCGGAGCGATGGGCGTTGCAGCGTGTCTGCGTGTTTCAGTGTTGTGTGAGCTGTGGGGGTGAGGAGTGTGGGGTGGAAGTGGTTGGTCAAGGTTTTGACGTGTAAGGGATTTTTTTTTCGATGTGTGGATGTTTCTGAGCTGTACTTCTGGTTGCCAGCATGGACCATGTCATTAGGATAGATGCAGGAGTCATACTGAATTATAATGGTAGGTGTTTATGTTATTTGCATTCGCGTGTATATGTTTTCTGTGTGTGTGTGTGTGTCTCTCTCTTCTCTCTGAGAGCTCTCTCTCTCTCTCTCTTTCTTTCTCTCTCTCTCTCTCTCTCTGTCTCTCTCTCGCTCGTGTCGACAAACAAATCAAGACTTCCCTCTTTTGATTACTAACTAAACGTTTGCATTATTTACACAGAATTCTACATATTATTTACACAGAATTCTACTTATTATTTACACAGAATTCTACTTACCACTCTAATTTTACATAATCGCACTGACATTTTTCAGTACAGTGTCTTTGACAGGTCCTCACTGCATCTAAAACACCTCCTCCTTCAACGTTTGGCACCAACAGTGTCACCAAAAATGAGCTGTTTTTACAGTTTTCTGATCCTCACTGATATATATATATATATAGTTAAACAAGTAAGAGGAATCTTAAAACTATCTACAAATTTGTTTCGAGCGCGTTGCGCTGTCATCAGGGATGATGACAGCGCAACGCGCTCGAAACAAATTTGTAGATAGTTTTAAGATTCCTCTTACTTGTTTTAACTAATGTTGCTCCCCAAGGGGTTGAGCACTTGAAAAATTTGTTTTAGGCATCTTAAATATATTGATCTATATATATATATATATATATATATATCTCTCTCTCTCTCTCATATTTATAATATATTACCCCCATTTTCTTCATCTTCAATTTTTTTTTATTTTAATTTTTTTTTAAATTTTTTTATTTATTTAAAGTTCAAATTAATCTTTGCCAAGTCATTACTATAACGACTGAAGAATTGTTAACCTGCGCTTGTTTTCCCCCACTACTTAATTGTTCAACATTCTATTGTTTGGTCAATCAGTGGGAGATTGCATCTCTTAGGAGATCCAAGTAAAGGTTGTTCTGTACAATTCTTAGCCACTCACAATGCTTGGGTTATTGAACAGCAGAGCTGACCACTCAGACTGTTCCATATCTTTTTATCTCCCTTGCATCCTTGAATGGATCCTCAAGCATAGGCTCAAAGATTGTCCCCTATATCTTATATTGTTTGAATAATGCTTTTAGTTTTTCAGCAACTTTTTTCATCTCCACACTTGTTTTGTTCCATTTACTACCCTTCGCTGGCTGCTTTGAGGGTGCTGTTGGATTCTTTTTTGAACCCTTGGTGGTGAGAACACCATAGAATTATAGACTGTGGTGTGTCTCTATTTGACACCAAGAGCACTGACACAATCAGCCGTGTCTACCTGATGAGTCCGATCCAACGGACGAAAGGCCTAGGAGCAGGCAATACAAATAAGTGTGCTTTCAGGACGGATTACGATGGTTCCCTCAGGCAGCTAGTGAAGGGCTTCTCATATTTATAATATATTACCCCCATTTTCTTCACCTTCAATTTTTTTTTTTTTAATTTTTTTTTTTTTTTAAAATTTTATTTATTTAAAGTTCAAATCTTTGCCAAGTCATTACTATAACAACTGAAGAATTGTTAACCTGCGCTTGTTTTCCCCCACTACTTAATTGTTCAGCATTATATATATATATATATATATATATATATATATATATAACAGTTTTCTCTTCAGCTTTGGCCTCGGCCAGCTACAAAACTTTTCAGCTATTACAACCTCTCATCAACTTACTAGAAAAGGAAAAAAAAACACTAACAAACTGTGTCTGTGCCCTTCTCAATGAAAAGTAGACTACACATACCTATTCTTTCCAGGAAAAAAAATTTCTGGAGATTTGCTGAGCATAACATAGGCCTTTCATTTACATTTACTTAAAACGCCTCCGTGTCTTTAAAAAGAAAAAAAGTTATAAGGCACGTGTCATTGCCAAAGCCTGACTGTGATAAGTCCATCAGATTTTCCCTGATTCCACTGTCCATCCTACAGGTGACAGATCCATTACACTGTGCTGTCTGTTCATACATGCTGTGCATGCATGCTGCACGATTTTCATGACTAGAGTGGGCATGGTACAAGGCTTCAAAATCCTCTTCCATTTTTCACTTTTTCTTTGTTTTTTGTGTGGATAGCTTGCACAAACGATCATGTTTCTTGTTGACACACTCTTTTCACAAATAAACAGACATGAAGCCACAAAAAACTTGTAGCATAGTTTCTTGGACACACACACACACACACACACACACACTTACTCACCAGCAGCCATGGTTTACCGTTGTTTAATCTATCTTTCCTGACAGAGCGCCTGACCTCCAACCTCAAAGACAGTCCCAGGGGCCTGGCAGCAACGCCCTCATGAACAGCGCCCTGGATCAGAAAGGAGGGGGCGGGGACAACTGTCAGACCTCACCTCTCAAAATGAGCACCCCCAGGGGCACCGACAACCAGTCCACGGACACCAAGCTGTCTGGGGACACGTGTGGAGCCCTGTCCGCCGTCACCATCAGTCCCAGACATAAAGGTGAGCAGACCAGAGAGAGAGAGAGAGAGTGTGTGGGGAGTCATGGGCTGGGACAGAGGAAGGATGGGGGGGGGGGGGGGGGGGGGGGAGACCAAGGGATAGATGGGTTGAGACAGTGAAAGAGAATGAGCATGATGAGGAAAGTGGGGAAAAAAGATCACAGGATAGATGGGTTGAGACAATGAAAGAGAATGAGCGTGATGAGGAAAGTGGGGAAAAAAGATCACAGGATAGATGGGTTGAGACAATGAAAGAGAATGAGCGTGATGAGGAAAGTGGGGAAAAAAGATCACAGGATAGATGGGTTGAGACAATGAAAGAGAATGAGCGTGATGAGGAAAGTGGGGAAAAAAGATCACAGGATAGATGGGTTGAGACAATGAAAGAGAATGAGCGTGATGAGGAAAGTGGGGAAAAAAGATCACAGGATAGATGGTTGAGACAATGAAAGAGAATGACGTGATGAGGAAAGTGGGGAAAAAACGATGAAGGGGAAATGTGGGTAGAAAGAGAGAGGAGGATGAGACAGGAGGAGGGGAAAACACGCTGATGGGGAAAGATTGGTGAAGACGAAGAAAGAGGGCAAGTGCAATGTGGGAGGGGTAAAAATGATTGGAAGAAAGATGGGCTGGGGCAAGGAAAAAGGATGTGTATGATATGATAAGTGGAAAAAACAAAAACAAAGAAACAATGAGAGGAAAAACAGAACTAACACACTAACAAGAAGGTTCTCTCTGTTGCATACTTCAGGTAGAATAGAAACCAGAGAACCAGAGCTACAACAGTCAGTTTTATGTTGCTTGAGACAGGATCATAATTGTATAGAGAGACCGCTGTTGCCTGTCTCTAGACTAAACAGCTGTTGGGGGGGGAAATGACGTCGCTGATACATGCTTTTAGACCCAGATCGCATCAAGAAGACCGTGAGCGGGAGGAGCGTGTGCGGCAAGCCAGAGAGAGGCTGGAGGAGGAGCGCAAGAAGAAGCTGATTGAACTGCAGGAGCAGCAGCGACAGGCGCAGGAGAACCGGGAGAAACAGCTGGAGATCAGGCGCAAAAAGATCGAGGATCTACGACGGAGAGAGATGGAGCGCAGGACGGAGGTGGAGAAACGTCGGCGGGAGAAAGAGAATGCCGAGAAAGTGAGCAGCTCCGTTTTGATGGTTTCTCTCTCTCTTTCTCTCTCTCTCCCTTTTTTTTTTTTTTTTTTTGCTGTTGTTGAAATGTGTTTGTGTCTTGGTAAAAAACTGGGATTTTAATTATATTGCGACGTGATGATTGGATCGAGTGTTTCCCCTGACTTGAGGCCTGTGCCAATTAATTTCTGTCTTTGGTTGAGGGCAACAGAAACATCCATTCTGTTGCAGTGTCATGTCACACCTCAACCCACCCCTACCCCCTACTCCACCCCCATCCCTCTTCCCCATATGCCCTCCCCTCCTCCACCCCCTTTTCCGACACTTCAGTCCTCTTTTTTTTTTCTGTTTCCTGTGCCATAAAGAATGGTGTTCCTCTTTTGAATAAGCTAATTGCATGTCAGCAGAAGTTCATGTTCATTCATTGTGTTGTGAAGTTATCACCCATGCGCATGGTTTTTTGTGTTGATGTGGCTAAAACCTCAGGACATCTGAAGAACAACAGAATTACCTGGCTGCCAAAGGAAGGAACAAACAAACGAGTAAACAAACTCGGTGCGTTTCAGCTCATTGGTCAGAACTTGTTGTTTTTGTTTTGTGATCCCTTCGTTTGGCGGCCCAGTCATTCTGCTGTTGCTCTTGTTTCCATTTCCGTTGGCTGTCACCCCACATTGACACCTTGGGATGTTTGACTCTTGCTTCAGCAGCTTTTTCCTGCAGCGACATTGGCACAAAGTGAAGGTTGGTTGTCGTTTCTGTTTAAGACTGGTTGATTCTGCTTTCTTAGGAATCGCTCAGGTTCCGATAGTTTTTCCTTACTTTAAAACAGATTGTTTTGATAGTTGTTTCTAACTTTTTAAAAAATTGTTCTTTTTTGGTTATCTTGTTGACCAGCACATGTTGCAGTATAAGCTGATAGTTGTATGAATGAAATATTAGGGGCACTGAGCTCAGGGTTGCTGATCACAGGCACAACATGCATGACGGATTGTCACTGATCTTTGACCAGTTCTGTTGACATGGTCAGACTCTCTTGCTGAGAACTTAGCAGAACTGTGATGGATATCATTTGCCTTTGTTTTCGGATGAGGCGGAAAAAATTGCTGGAATGGTTGGATCCAGTGTTCTATTTTAATTATTATTTGTTTTCTATTATTATTTGTATTCTTTCTTTCTTTCTCTTGGTTCTCTCTGCCATTGTACTAAGCAAAAACCTCATACAGCAAACTACCTCCACCACCAGGTTTTATACAAAATTGAATGCAGTGTGGGCTTGAATGGGGTGGTGGTTGGGGGTGGGATGGGCGAGCGGGTCTTTTTTTTTTTTTTTTTTTCCATTGAAAGCAGTACCCAGATTCATAAGTCTGTCTTGCAGTCTATAAAATGGATTTGATGGCTATGTGAAAGTTAGGTCAAAGGAAAAGGACAGTTGAAAGGTTACAAGGTCTCATTAGAATACTGATGATAGAACAAAGTGTTTGGATAGTAGAGAAGGAGCAAAGGGCAACAAGAAAGAGGAAAGGAGGTCACTGATGCAATCTGTCTGGGCCAGGTTACTTTTATCTGTGACAGTTTACTCTAATATGAGATTGAAGTGAGGAAGGAAGCTCCTAGAGTAACCTCCGTTTTGCGTGAGTCATTGTTAATGGGGGTGATTTTTTTTTATCTTATGATCTATCTGTGCCAGGTTACTTGTATTAGATTGATGTGACAGTGGAAGCTTCTAAAATAACCTCCGTTTTGTCCAAGTCATTGTCAGTGGGGCGATTTTGATCCAGATTGTGGGCTCTTTGCTCGTCAGTATGGAGCGTTGCCGACATGAGTGAGGGAGCAGGGGTGGGGGTGGGGTGGGGGTGGGGGTGGGGGGTTGTGGAGGGATAGGGTTGTTAGCCACAGGTGTTGCACCGTCAGCCCACGGTCAGGTGAGGGGGAGGATGGGGGAGATGGTGTGTTCAGGGATGGTGGAGGGTGTGTGTGGTGTGGGGGGGGGGGGGAGTCTGTGGGGGGGGGGGGGGGGGAGAGCAGGCTGCAGTGGTCACAGCTGTTCGGTGTTGTGGGCTGAAATGATGTAGGTTTTTTCTTTTTTTTTGGTGGTCTTTGTTGATAAACTGATCCATTAGTACAGTGAGTCACCTGTCCCCTGTTGTGTCACGTGCCTTTTATTGAGATCGAAAACAGATCAACGGGTGGCCACGCCAACATCTGATGGTGGAAAGCGTGCGGGCATGTGTATGCGTGCTGAAAGGAAAAGGGTGTGGTTGGTTGTGAGTGCGCGTGCCTGCATGCTTGGGTGCATGCATGTATGCATGCATGACCACACCACATGCATGCACACATGCACACACGCACACGTACACGCATGCCTGCACGCACGCACCCATGCACGCATGCACGCACGCACGCACGCATGCATGCACGCACACACACACACACACACACACACACACAAAACACACACACACACACAGACATGCACACAAACATGCTCACAAGCTCACACGCATGCACGCACACACGCATGCACGCACATGTACACACACACACACACACACACACACACACACACACACACACACACACACACACACACCACACACACACTGACTGACTGACTGACTGAAACCAATTTATTGTCAGATTAACTCAAGGTTGTACTGACGCGCGCACACACACACACACACACACACACACACACACACACACAACACACACACACACACACACACAATTTGGTTTCTCCGTCTCCACCCACCCCCAGTCACCTTTTCCTGCCCCACCTTACCCCGCCCAAGCCAGGACAGGGCAAGCGGTGACAGTGAGGCGGTGAAGGGTGCTGAGGCAGCAGGTCCAGGTGAATTAGAGCTTCATTATCAGCATGGGCAGCGAGCACAGGTCTCCATGTGGTGCGACAGCCCTCGACAGGCAGCTGTACAGGGAGCAGCACAGACACTGGCTGTTACATCCCTCCCATTGATTTCTCTCCCCTCTCCCCCCCCCTCCCCCTTCCGCCTTCCCCTCCTCCTTTATTTGGCCTCTTTCCAATGTAAGGTGTTGGCTACAAACATTGATCATGAATATCTGGCTTGGAGGGTTCGGGTCTGTAAAACGGGAGCCTGCTTTACATATGTGTGTGTGTGTGTTAGGGTGTGTGGTGTGTGTGTGTGTGTGTGTGTGTGTGTGTGTGTGTGTGTGTGTTGATTCTAGGTTTTGGGGATAGTTTTTTTCTTTTGAATTCTGTATGTCATTATCGCAGGCTGTTTGATCGTCATCTTGTTCGTTTTTGTTTTAAACTACCTTCTGCGTTCTTGATGATGGTGATTGCAATTTACAAAGTGAGCACAACATCCAATGTATTCTGTAATAAATCAGCTCTAGATCTTCAAACATGGAACAGTTTTGTGGAATTGTTTTGTTTTTTTGAACTAAATTCAGTGCACATGCACACTCATGCACACGCAGACAGATAGACACCGCCGCGCATGCCACCCCCCCCCTCCCCCCCCCCCCCCCCCCCCCCCCCCCCCACCACACACACACATACACACACACACACACACAGATGCAGGCACGAATACATATGCAGCTTCATTTTTTTCTTCATCATAACAAAACGGTCGTCTGTGGCGCCACATAAATAAAAGTGTCATACATCAAGATATTGATCTTGCAACATATGTTGAAAGCTCTACGCGCCATGGATTGAAATATCTATAAATGTAAAAGCTCATAATAAAAAGAGTCCTGATACTAGTAATTGTGAGGGATACACACATGATACAGATAAAGTAAATAAATGAATACATGGATAAATCCATGAAAATAGGCCTAGAAATGGAATAAATAATAAATAATTAGTCCAAGGGTAATATGTGCAATCAGACTTACATTCAGATTGCTTGTGTTTGTGATGTCTATGTATTAAAAAAAAAAAACTCAGTTATAAAGGGAATCTTCATGAAATAAGTAAATATTTCTTGATTGCATCATAGTCAAAGTACACATGCTTTAAATTTGCCAGAGCAATAACAGTGTTTACATCATAGAATGAAGGACAGAAAAAGCACTGTTGTACTATTCTAATCTAGCTATATTGATTTATGAAGTAAGTAAAGTAATCGATACATGAATGAATAAAATGAGTTGATAAATAGATAAGCATAAATACATAGATCATGAATGAACAAACTAATGTATATGTCAGGAGCAGTGGGGAGAGAATTTTTTTTTAATGATGAATCTGGTCATTGGATGGGGGATAGGGTGCGGGGAGGGGGAGGGGGGAGTGATGAAGACTTCTGACACACACAGACACGGACACGCATGCGCATGTGCAGGCGCCCTCACATGCTTAAATACATGTTCTAATGCACACAGGGTGTTGGGTGACATGGAGTGGCGCCCTCTGGCTGGGCCCGGGCTGAGCTGGAAAATAGCAGTTTAAAACAACTCGCACAGCAGCGTTGTTTTGCCCTCCCAAAATGATTCTTGTGGTGTGTTGACAGAGATGTGTGATTCTTGTCGTGTGTTGACAGAGATGTGTGATTCTTGTTCTGTGTTGACAGAGATGTGTGATTCTTGTGGTGTGTTGACAGAGATGTGTGATTCTTGTGGTGTATTGACAGAGATGTGTGATTCTTGTTCTGTGTTGACAGAGATGTGTGATTCTTGTTCTGTGTTGACAGAGATGTGTGATTCTTGTGGTGTATTGACAGAGATGTGTGATTCTTGTGGTGTATTGACAGAGATGTGTGATTCTTGTCTTGTATTGACAGATGTGTGATTCTTGTGGTGTGTTGACAGAGATGTGTGATTCTTGTCGTGTATTGACAGAAATGTGTGATTCTTGTTCTGTGTTGACAGAGATGTGTGATTCTTGTCGTGTGTTGACAGAGATGTGTGATTCTTGTGGTGTATTGACAGAGATGTGTGATTCTTGTGGTGTATTGACAGAGATGTGTGATTCTTGTGGTGTATTGACAGAGATGTGTGGTTCTTGTCGTGTGTTGACAGAAACTGATTTTCCACATGTTGATGCAGGGGTCAGATGTGGGGTTCTTGTCGGGTGTTGACAAAGAGTCATCGGTTCTTGTCATGTATGGTTCTTGTGGTGTGTTGACTGAGTGGTCGGTTCTTGTCGTATGTTGACAGAGATGTGTGGTTCGTTTTGTGTGTTGACAGAGTCATTGGTTCTTGTCATGTCTTGACCGAGATGTGTGGTTCTTGTCGTGTGTTGGCAGAGTCGTGGGTTCTTGTAATGTGTTGACACTGATGTGTGGTTCTTGTCGTGTGTTGACAGAGATGTATGGTTCTTGTCATGTGTTGACAGAGATGTACGGTTCTTGTCATGTGTTGACAGAGATGTATGGTTCTTGTCATGTGTTGACAGAGATGTATGGTTCTTGTCATGTGTTGACAGAGATGTACGGTTCTTGTCATGTGTTGACAGAGATGTACAGTTCCTGTCATGTGTTGACAGAGATGTACAGTTCCTGTCATGTGTTGACAGAGTGGTTGGTTCTTGTCATGTGTTGACAGAGGTGTCAGTTAATGTCGTGTGTTGACAGAGATGTATGGTTCGTGTCGTGTGTTGACAGAGTCGTCGAGAGACACTGCTGCTGAAGGCGGAGGAACGGGTGGCGCGCTACGAGGCCTGGAAACGCGGCGGGCAGAAAGGTGGGCGGGGCCATGTGCTGGGTTTTGGCAGTGCCACCCCCCGCTCCATCTGCCAGCCCATGGAGCGACAGCGCCGCTCCTCCTCCCATAGCGGCCTGCTGCGGCACTCGCCCAGCGGCTCGGACTCGGATTACTCGTTCCGCCCTCAGAGGCGCGCTCTTTCCGCTTGCAGCACTGTCCGCCGGCACTGTTGTGTTGATCTTAACCGCTCGGGTAGGTTCCCCCGGTCTTGGCTTCCTCATCCACCCCCCCACCCCTCACCACCCACCCACCCACCCTGCAACAACCCCCTGCCCTCTCCCCCCTCCCACAGCCTCTGCTTGCAGGGGTGGACCCAGCTGTTTGCCTGCTTGCTCCCCTGGAATCCTGAGGGCTGCCCCGGGGAGGCAGCCGGCACTTGTGGCTCCTGGTTGCTTCCCTTGGTGGCTGCTGCTGGCGGTGGTGTGAGGAAGAGAAGACCATGGGGGTGACGCTAGACAGTGATGTAGTGGTGGTGGTGGGATTTGGGAGGGGAGGGAGGGAGGGCTGTGTGTATGATCCACGTATGGATCTCTTCGCTTTGTTTGACTTCTTTGACTGTCCGCAGTCACCAGAAGATGCTGCCCTAGAAATAAAAACAACAAAACAAAACAAAAAAACCCTAGGATGTTTGTTTGAACGCTCTGCATGTGTATAAGTCTCACTTCCTGACAGTGGGGGAATGAGAACTTGAGGCAGAAGAAAACAAGAATTGGATAGAGGAGCTTGCAAAAGATATTCAGAATTGTAAATACAGAAATTTGAAGTGTCACAGGTTTCTACTTCTTTTTTTTTTAATTTTTTATTTTTGCTTTGCTGTCCCAACCTCTGCGCCACCTCAGAGGCAGTGCGCCCACGCCGCTCATTCCGACACCCTGTCCACAGCCACAGTCCGGTCGGCCCCTCCGCAGCTCCGGCACCGGCAATCCACAGGGAGCAGTCAATGTCAAGTCGTCAAGAGGCAACCCACCGGAGGAGACACTGCACTGCTGCCGAGTCACTTCGGTGGTGTTCAGTGGCGCCTGTTCTGATCTAACATACGCAGGACACCACCTACTAAGCCCCCTACTGACGACAATAATTGCTTAGTCGCGGAGCCGACTTGAGTGAGCTCTCCCTCCGGAGGGCGCCACCACGTCCATCCAACGACATCCCCCATGGACTCGCCGATACCGGTGACCCCGACGGAACCAAACCAAGGCCACAGACATGGAGAGGACATCGAAACTGAGGTCACCATCAGAGCAGGGCATGAAGGGTCACAGAATTTGAGACACTTTTTTTTATGCTGATCGATGACAATGAGGATGATTAAGATGATGCTACGGATTTCCATTTTGGTCTGAGACTACATGACAGGGCTGTACTCTACCCTTCCTTTCATAATATATCCCGGCGTCAACCAGGCCCGAGAGATACAGGCACCTGCAGTGTTGGTCAGGAAATTTGAGCAACACTCTCAGAAACGCATCCATTAAGTGGATGAAACTCGACTGTATGGTCCCAGTCTTCCCAACTGAGTCCGCAGCAAACTCAACTCTGGGTAGGAGCCGGTCGGGGCAGAAAAACCCACATGACTCTGATGGGATTCGAACCCACAACCTCCCAGCCGGGAGTCCGCGACGCTAACCACTTCGCCACGGCGGCTGGTAGGTTTTCTACTTCTAGTTCCTTTTGATTTTCTAATTTCTAGTTGTTTTTTTTAAATTGGACAAAAGAATTTGAAGACAATGATGGGTTTTTTTTTTCAGAGAAAGGTCGCCAGGTCTTTTTTGTTGTTGTTTTTTTTTCAAAAGGCAGCATCCAAAGCATAACTTAGTGTGAGTCACAGGATGATCATTTCTTCTTTATTCTAGCTATACCTGAAGCAGGTTTGCATTGAGTATTATAGGAGCTGTTCAAAGTTTACTAAACGTAGTATGATATACGTGAAAATCAGTGTTAGGTTCTAGAACTGACACTGAAAGTTGTTTGAAGTATACTTTTTGATATGCATGAAAAGGTGAGTATTAGCATCAGCGTGTGTGCATTTGTGCTGTGTGTGTGTGTGTGTGTGTGTGTGTGTGTGTGTGTGTGTGTGTGTGTGAGAGAGAGAGAGAGAGAGAGAGAGAGAGAGAGAGAGAGAGAGAGAGAGAGAGAGAGTATGCGATATTGAAAGAGGATCATGATGTAGAAGCTGTAGGTAGAGTTAGGTGCAATAGATGCTTTTTAAATTGACAGATGCCATAGGACAGATGAGTGATAATGATACTAATTAAACCATGTTGACCTGTTTTTCACACTGCATGTGTGGAGTGGATGGACTGCAACCCAAGGTGAAGGGAACGCTCAGTGTTCAGTTTTCTCCCGCCCACCCCTCCCCTCCTTATGTTCTGTTGAACTAATTCTGGCTGTTTTAATGTTCATTTTTCTCCTGCCACCCCACCTGCCCCTCCTCTCCCTCTTCCCATGAACAGTGATTTTCCAGTCCCTTGTCTCTGGAAACGGCCAACTCAAAGATGAAAGCAGACAGACTCTGAGGTCGATCATGCTTCGCTGAGGAGACTGAAACAGGACTCCAGCATGACTGAAAAGCAGTTGGAATATGATTAAACACACCAAACAGACACTGAAGGGCAAAGTGATGCTTATGTGATACACAGTACTTAACAGTCAAGTGATTTTTCAGCATGTGCGCCTTCTTCAGATGTTAGAAATAAATGCACAAAACAATACTCCCGAGTTGAATGCCAGCCATACATGCACAGAAGAATATTCCTCAAGTGAATATCAGCCATAAATGCAAAAAGCAATTTTCCCCACACACATGTCAGCTATAAATGCAAAAAACAATTTTCCCCACACACATATCAGCCAGAAATGCACAGGACTCTTTTCCCCACATGAATGTTTGCATAAATGCGCAAAAACGTTTTCCCCACATGAATGTCGGCTATGAATGCACAAAACCATTTTCTCCACATGAGTGTCAGCCATAAATGCACAAAACCATGTTCCCCACATGTATGTCAGCCATAAATACACAAAACCATTTTCCCCACATGAATGTCTGCCATAAATGCACACATTTTCCCCAAATGATTGTCGGCCATAAATGCACAAAACATTTTCCCCAAATGAATATCGGCCATAAATGCACAAAACCATTTTCCTCATACGAATGTCAGCCATAAACGCACAAAACCATTTTCCCCATGTGGATGTCGGCCATAAATGCACAAAATCATTTTCCCCACATGAATGTCAGCCATAAATGCACAAAACCATTTTCCCCACATGAATGTCAGCCATAAATGCACAAAACCATTTTCCCCACATGGATCTCGGCCATAAACGCACAGAACCATTTTCCCACACGAATGTCAGCCATAAGTGCACAAAACCATTTTCCCTATGTGGATGTCGGCCATAAATGCACAGAACCATTTTCCCCACATGAATGTCGGCCATAAGCGCACAGAACCATTTTCCCTATGTGGATGTCGGCCATAAATGCACAGAACCATTTTCCCCATGTGAATGTCGGCCATAAGCGCACAGAACCATTTTCCCCAGGTGGATGCCAGCAACCTTGCTCACAGCCGTCTTGGGATTTTGATTTGTGCTTTTTTTGTTAATATCTGTCATTTGTGATGTATAAAGACGGCGTACGTCAAATTCTAATCATTTGTCCAAAATTGACCTTGCTGTTTTGTGATAAAGAAGCGGCATTTGGTGCTGTGTTTCCTGTGTAACTTCTGCATGTTGGCAAGCTTCTCTATCATGTTCCACGACTGGATTCCTCCCTCCCCCCCCCCCCCCCCCGCCTTCACCCACCCTCCTCCCACCGAAGCTTCCTGCTGTGGCCGCGCTGCTTGCAGCATGACAGAGCACAGCCCACACAGCTTGCTGAGTTGAGGCCATGCATGGTTCAGTGTGTCTGCTTGATCATATAGGGAGAAACACTAGAGAGTCCATGGTCTTGAGAGCTTGCACTGTTATTCAGACCCTGGGTCAGATTCCGTCCCTTTGTTTTTTTTCAGGATCAAACATGTCTGTTACAGTTCATGCTGGTTTGACAAGGAAAATTATCGAGTGAATGAATTGAAAGCACACGCTGTGATTGTGATATCCATTAATGAGATGATAAGAGTTACTGTTGTAATTCTGTAAGCAAACGGGCAGTATAGATCTGTGGTTAGCTGTACTTTGAGACAGTGAGCATGAATTTGGAATGGTTCTTCCCACTTCAAACACTTCAATTAGCTCATTTTGGAGGGTCAGGCACCATGTGTTATGATCATGACAACAGTGGCCTCTAGTTTGTTTGTTTTTCATTGAAAGAAATGAATTTTTTTACTGATAAGTATGTTCTGACTTTAGATGTAGGGATATATTTTGTTAATGAAAATGGTTATCATTATGCAGTTTTCTGTTCTGTTCTAAGGAGCTTTGTTGAGGAGAAGTGGTAGAAGACACTGACTCACTAAGTTATGCTGAACATCCTGCTGAACATTTCGCTTTTCTCTTTCCCTTTTTTTATTTTTATTTTATTTTATTTTATTTTTTTAGTGTATATGTGTATAACACAAACTTGCCAGTATTTCTGCACATCTTAACCTTGTTTCTTTTATTTGCTAATCCATGTTGTTTGTTATCTTTTCATTTTGCTCTTTCATACTCAACCTTAAGAGATAAACAAATAAAAAGGCTACCTTGAAGGTGAATGCTGTTTATACTAAAAGTAGAACTTGTAGATTGTAGACATCAAGGTTGACTTTTTCATCCACTCAGTTGTTAAAGACTCCGGTTCAGTATTGTTTGAATATACTTTTATGGCTTTGTGGTAATCGTCTGGAAGACTTATGATGGAGTGAGCGGGCATTTGAAGGAAGAAATGGGGAGCTATAGGTGGGGGGGGGGGGGGGGGGGGGGGGGGGGGGGGGGAGTAGGGGAGTTATTGATGTATTTTGCATCTTTGATCTAATTTGCATATTGTTTGTCTAAGGGAATGATTGGGGAAGAGGAAGGAGGACTGAGAGGGGAGAAATGGGTGTGATTTGTGTTCAGATTTAGAGTTAATATCTCTGTTATTTCATATTCAAACGTACATTAATAGACGATGCATTCATGAATATTCCTGCTGTTAATATTAGGGAATGGAAACAAGGCCATCAAGGGTGCTTCAGCACTCATGATTGTTGATTCTTTTTCTTTTTTTTTTTGTTTTTAATATCAGTTATTCAGGAAAGATTTTGTATATGTTGGTTTGATGTATGTGTATAGATCATATCAGTTAAAATTTCCCCAAAGATGGAGTATGGCTGCCTTTAATGGCAGGATAAAAAATGGTCATACACACAAACTCCACTCCTTTTGTTGGGTGGATGGGATTAATCCTTGCCTGTCTATACAGGGAGTGTCCGCAGGAGTATCAGCCTGCGTATGCAGAAGAAGAAGAAGAAGATATCGGTTAATTTCCATTTTGATGCTTAAAAAATCCTAATTCCTTGTTAGGTGGTGAGATGGTTATGATCATGTCCATTGAGGGCTGCTGTCGCTGTTGTAAGTGGCGGCAGTTTCTGACCATGAGCACAGTACAGTTTCGAGACCGTTGGACGTGAAGCATTAGATGAAGTAGCACATTTCCTCTTGACGTTAGACATCTTGTTTTCTTGCATGGTTTTCTTCTGCTTGTGATAACCTTTCAGCTTGTCATATCTCGTGTGTAGCCGCATTTACAACAACAGTAGTGTGCGTTTCTGCTGCAATGACCTGGTTTTGCTCTGTATCATTGATAAACATGAAATGCAGTGAGTCAAAACACAGGCACATTCACACATGTACAGCCTGTGCCTGCGTGTGGACGCACACACACGCACACACGCGCGCATGCGTGTGCACGCACACACTTGCACACGCGCGCACGCACGCAAGCACACACACACATAAGATAAGATAATGTTGCTTATAGCCCAGCCGACCGCAAAGGGCCACATCAGGGCTGTGCACACACACATATTTCTTAACATGGCAAGTATAATCGTAGTGCAGTAGCATGGTACTGTCTATATACTGGCGTGCATACTTTTTAATCCCATCAGTGCTGAAGTGACTTTTCACCCACGTCAACAGTGTGCATTCTTTTCTATGGCAAGGGGAGTTGATATGAAACGACCCAAGAGGTTCGGAGGTTGAGGGTCAGGTTTGGCCGGTCGGGACTGTGCAGTGTGGAGGGGGCGGAGATGACTGCAGCATGAGCTGACAGTGTGTCTCGGCATTCATGACAAAGCGGCTCCGAAGTGGCGTGCACTAGGAAGCCTCCCAGTACTGCTGATGTTGGGGGAACAGAAGTGGTGTTGGTCTTTGTGACATGTTGGTCTTTGTGACAGTCGGTGACCGCTGGTAAACAAAAAGTGGACAACATGAGTTCTTATTGTTGTGCCTTTCGACAGTTGGGAGTGGAACAGACACAGTGCTGGCACTGAGGAGGATAATTGTAGAGAAGTGAGGAAGAGACGGATGTTCAAAAATCTGCAAGGGAGGTAATGGGTGTTACAGCTCGCGTTCTGCAGAAGTGATCGTGCCATTTTCATGGGACAGATGCCACTGACAGGCGTGCCCAGAGTGATCCTGCTGCATCTGTCAGTCGACAGTTCAGTCAGAGAGAGAAAATGCTAGAGCGTGGGTTTGAAACAGTGTGCCCGGGGCACATGTAAAATAGATAGTTAATATGCCAGTCGTTATTCTGGTGGGTGTTCCAATTCAGGTATTTGACTTTCTAGATCTATTTCTTCGACCTAAAACTAAGAAAAGGTAACTCAGTTGCAGTGGAAAGAGGCGTTATCTTCCCGGATTTTTTTTTTTCTGTTGGTACAGGTTGGGGGAAGGGAGGGGGGAAGGGAGGGGGGGGGGAGGGCAGCAGGTGGTGGAGAGAAAAGATATGTGAAATAATGTGTGTGTGTGTATATATATATGTATGATTGTATGTGCAAATAAGAGAGAAAATAGGGTGGGGTGAGGGATTACATCTTGACAGATTGTAGACTTGCAGACACATCACAAAAGGAAGAGCGTTCAGCGCAAAGGTCGGCCTTAAAGTTGAGTTCTAACCCCTGCATGGCTGCCAGGAGGACATTGGTTAACCATTTCCTAACCCTGCCTGTGAGGCATTACTAGCCCTGGATGTGCTGATGTGTATGCCAAGTCTTTCAGTTTCACTGTTTGCATGCTCACTGCTTACCAGATGTAACGCAGACGTTGCCCCATTTTTTACGCTAATTGTGTAACACTGCATCGAAAGCCCCATGCACACAGCACATCACTGCACTACAGCTAACTGTGTAACTATACTGGAGCCCTGTGCTAGCGAGACTGCGTAACAAAGTCTGTACTAACGTGAGTAACAGTTTGTCTAGGAGAGTGCTGCAATGCTGAATGAAGTCGGAACATGCCGGAAGCTGTCGGTGATGACACGAAAGGTGTTCCGGTTGCATGTACCCAACACTGTTTTGGTTTTTTTAATTTTGGTTTGTTAGATCCTGTCTTGCTGTTGTTTGAAGCCAAGCTTGGAAATTCAGATGATGGAAACAAGAACAAAAAAAAAAAAAGAGAAAAAAACCCAACTACCCTCTAGCCCATCTCCTTTGAATGCATGTTGAATGTACCTTTCCAGACTTGTCTGGGGTTTGTTTTGTAGATGCGGAATGGTGTCAGTGTTGTGTCAACAGTTGATGAAGCTGGATGTTGTCTCTCTGTGTTTCTGTTTTTTTTTTTTCCTTACCCACGTCATCCTGTACCCAACAGGTAAGTTGGCCTGGTTGTCGTTTTGGACAAGAAGAGTCTACAGAAGGGGAGTGGTGTGGCGAGGTACCAAGTAGTGTTAGTCTTCTCTTCCAGCTTACCTGGGGTTGGGTTGGGACGCTGCAGATTTCACCTGTACATTTTGTTGCTTGCTGACGCGTTTTGTGTGTGTTTTTTTCTCTGTCTCACTCCCCCCTCCATACACACACACACACACACACACACACACACACACACACATGCGCACACGCACACACACACACACACACACACACACACACACACACACACACACACACACACACACACACACACATTCAAACTCAAAGGAAACAAGAAAGATAGAAAAGTGTTGGTCAAATTTACAACTTGGTGCAGTACAGGTAGAAATCATAACAAGGCTACGTCATAGGATTAGAGTGTGCAATCATCGCTTCCATTTCCAGAAACAATAATTAAGGAGAAGTGTGCAAGAATAGGAATGAAAGTTGAAAGGAATAGACAAAAAAATAAAGACGAAAGGGGGAGAAAAAGGAGGGTTGAAGGAACAAGAACAAACACATTTTGACATTAGAACTCCTCTGTTGTGGTTGAATAGTGAAAAGTCCTGTGCGCTTGAAGAACTGCCCAACGTACGTACCACCACCACCTAACAAACTGCAGACCTACCAGCCGTTTAGCTATCCAGCCAACTGGACAAACAACAAATCTGTTGCTTATAGGAACTGTTTCTTTTAGTCCACATTCATTTTGTTTTTTGGTTATTTTAGACAGGACGTGAATTGAACTTGAAATTTTGTAAAAAACAAAAAAACGAAACAAAACATTTCAATAGATGAATGTGGTGAAGGTTCAGTAATGCTAATGGCTGAGTGATGGAGATGTGGAGCTGGAGGGAGGGTATGGGGAGGAATGGGGAGGGAGGAATGGGTGGTGGCGGAGGGAGAAAAGAGAGGTGGGATGGGTGTGTTTGTGCTGAGAAGAGGAGTAGGGGTTGTTAACTGGAATGCGGAGAAGACATATATACAAGAGAAGAACATGAAGATATTCCCCTGGCCAGTGGTGGTGTTGTGCTGTGGAACGTTCAGCTTCAGTGTCGTGTGGACATGCCTTGGATGTGTGGTGCCTGTTCTTTGTTTGAGTGTGGATGTACCTCGGATATGTGATGCCTGTTATCATTTTTTCTTCTTTTTTGTTGTGTGAGGCTGAATGTCTTGCTGCTGTTGATGAAAGATTCTGCTGTTCAGTCATGATTGTTTTTAAATGAGCCTTGAACATGTGAAAACGGAAACAGTTTACCTTGTCGGAATGACACGGAAAAGAGTAACTGGTGGAACGCAAGGGCTTTGTATTTGCCGCTGTCCACAGAAAAAGGATTGAAAGAAAGGCCATCATTGCTGTGTTCAGGTGTTCTGTGATATCTTCTCCCGCTCTTTGATCACAGTCATGGCTGAACAGTATGTAGTATGCTTGTTTATTTCTTTTTCATTAATGTTTGCCGAGTTTTAAGTGTGCGAACAAAATGCTTTTTTTTTCTTTTTTGTTTATTTGTTTTTGTTGTCGAATCAGTTGACTGATTGCTGTGCATTGGTGCATTTGGATGTCTGAGAGCCTTGATGTTGTTGATATGGCGTGTTTATTATTACTGAGTTCTTCAAATGTGCATTTAGCATCATGTGGCATGCAAATGTTTGGTTTTTTTGTTTTTCTTCTCTCCCCTTGCCTGGCGTAGGACCCCCACCAGGTAGCGCTATGCCCACTGCCAAGCATCTGTCGGTGTCCACCAGTGTGCTTTATCACAAACGCCACTCTGATTTTTCCTCTTCCTCGGGAGCGCTTAATGTCTCCAACCGCCCTGACTCCCTGATGGGTAAGGACCGTGTGTGGGCTGCCGCCTCTGTAGTGCATCATGGTCACCTCCTGTCTCTCTTTCAGCTTCTCCAGTCAACGCTGCCTGGTTTGAGATGTCCTGTCTTTTTTTTTGTCTTTTTTTTGCCTCTGTAGTCGTCTTTAGTGTGAATTTGTATCGTATTTTTCTTTTTAATGTTTTTGATATGTTTCATGTTTTGACGGAGTCTCTTAGCTCTGCTACAAGTGGTTTGTGTGTCTTGTGATAGTGGCACGTAACTGATGACTGTTCATGAGCATGATGTCTGAGCTGTGATCATTCACATGCTGTGCATCTTTTGTACTCTGGTTGTGAACTGTGGACATAACATTTCCTGATTGATTTTATTTATTAACCACAGATTTTTAAGTCTAATGCTGATAGAAACTGACAGTTATTATTCGTAGGCATTTTGTGTTCATGACCATGTTTGCTGTAGGGGTATGAGGAAGAGAGGGAGAAATGTGTGTCTTGTTGTCTCACCGCTACGTTTCCTGTTTGGTGGCTTTGATTGTGAACGTCTTCTGAGGTTCGGCCCTCGGTGGCAGTGTATTGGACTCCTCCTGTCCCCAGGGATGTGTATCTGTTGTATTTCCTGTTTGAGGCTCATGGTCAGCAGTTTATTAGAATAAATGAACAAGGATAGGTTTCATGGAAGTGATGGACACTTTTACAATTTTCATTTTTACCTGTTTACTAATACCTGCACATAGACACCGAAACCTGCAACCTTTCCACCCACCGCCAGACCCCTAACCTTTCCCACTTACACACAACACACACAAACACACATGCACACACACACACATACACACACACACCATACACACACACACACACACACACACACACACAAACGCGTGCACGTACACACACACACACACACACACACACACACACACACACACACACACACACACACACACACACACACGTTTCTGGTAAAAGTCCTACATCTGCGCCATACTAAGTATGTATGTCCTTTATCAGGGTAAATGATCAGTGTGCATGCATTCTAATACAAGTACCAAACTAATGAATCAAATTAGAGATTGCCTCTGGAACTTCTGGCTGAAAAACCTATGGCATGTATTGGAATGTCCCAGCTTTGAATATTGTTAAAAATCTAGAAGTTTTGGACAAACACAGTACAAACTCCTAAAACAAAAATCGTAGACAATAACAGGTGAGAGATGTCTGTTATAAAAAAAAATGGTGACATACATGCATATATGTCTGCAGTGCTCATCATGGTGACATACATACATATATATCTGCAGTGCCCATCATGGTGACATACATATATATCTGCAGTGCTCATCATGGTGACATACATATATATCTGCAGTGCTCATCATGGTGACATACATATATGTCTGCAGTGCCCATCATGGTGACATACATACATATATATCTGCAGTGCCCATCATGGTGACATACATACATATATATCTGCAGTGCCCATCATGGTGACATACATACATACATATATATCTGCAGTGCCCATCATGGTGACATACATACATATATATCTGCAGTGCCCATCATGGTGACATACATACATACATATATATCTGCAGTGCCCATCATGGTGACATACATACATATATATATCTGCAGTGCCCATCTTCTGTGATGCCTTTTTCTCCTGCCTGAGCCCAGTGACTGTCCAGCTTTGCTGTTGCTGAGCTGAATGGTTGACCTGGTGTTATGAATGTTCAGGCCAGCAGCAGACAGATTGGCTGAAGGCAGTGTTTGCGATTCTATCGGCATAATTTCCCATGGCTGGTCTAGAGTGGTTGGGTGTCTGTGTAGGCCAGTACTGATAGTTCTTTGGGGGGAGGGGGGGAAGAAGGGGGGAGCTGCATGTTCATTTTCCCCCTCACACCGCCCTGTTAGTTCCTGTACCCATAGTTCGTTTGTCCCCAGGGGGTCTGCATGCTTCTTCATCCTCTCTTTGTCCTCACCCCACCCCACCCTATCCCAGACAGGTTATGTATTTGTAGAGAACTCGCGTACTCAGGCTCACATGCGTGCATGTGTGTGACTGGCAAAACTCTGTAGAAAATCCACCTTTAAATGTGAACAGACACACATAAAGTTCTTCCCCTTTGAAGGAAAAAAGAAAGTAAAAAAAAGAATGTGACCCGTTGTATCAAGCAGCAAGTAACATGCCTGTAGTCTTGTTGCTGACTCCCCAGTGAAAGAAAGTATGCTGATTCATCAAGTCAGTGAGGTTTTTCAGTGAGGCAAGAGGTGGCACGAAAATTAAACCATTGTTCTTTTAAAACTTCTTCATTATTTTTCTATTGTTTATGTTTAAAAAAAAAGAAGGAAAATACATATTTGGTTGATTTCAAAGTTCTGTGTGATTTGGGGACCTCAAATGGGGGCAGAATGATGAAAAATGAAAACAAAAACAGGTTCATAACAAGAACTGTATTTCTATCATAGCAGACATGTAAGGCAGTTGAAACATGACTTTTCTTGTTTTGCTGAGCGATAGTAATGCAATTACAAAAGAAGTTTTACGTATCTAAACTGCTTTTTTTTCAATAATTTTTTTCCATATGGGGGCCATCAGGCTTCGCGTTTCATTGCTTCTGAATTTTTCAAATAGAAATAGCAAATGATACGTACTGTTTTGACTTATGAATAAAATGTAATTGCATGCAGAAATCGTTTCTGATCAAAAGCAAAAAAAAAATTACCAAGCTAGCTTGTCTAAATCCAGAGATTTTGTGTTCCTTGCATATCAACCGTTGTCGAAAAAAGTGATTTTGAGAAAACGACGTTTGAAAATAAAAAAGTTGAGCAATTTTCATACACACCTCCTTCAAATAAAGTCATTTTCTAACTCAGAAAAATGTGAAAATAGACAAAATGAACACCACAGATGGTTTCAACAGACTTTCTTGAGCACAAAAACACATAAAACCCAAAACATGATTTTTGAAAGAAAATGGTCAAATTTTCGTGCCGCATTCTCTTAAATCAAAATTTGGAATTGGAAAAAAAAAGGCCCACAGCACACTTGTGTATGCAGTGTTTCAGTTTATTCCACACTGGTTTTTTGTTGTCGTTCTAATTGCTTCACTTTTTACAGTGTTTTTAAAGGAAAAGAGACGGAAGACACACAAAACCAACCAACAGACGAAATATAGATATTGATTTTAAAAAACGCAATCGCCCCCCCCCCCCCCCCCATCCCCAACCCCCAAAAGAAAACCCAACAAACAAAATCAAAATATTGAAAAAAACAAACAAAAAATACATACACAACTGTTGATATGATATGTACTTAAGATTATGCATGTATGCACTAATGTTACATGGCTGCTTAAGTATGTACATAGTAATATAATGCTGTGTAATATATATAATAAATTGGAAAAAAAAATGCATGCACGCCAACATCACATTCACAGTTGATATTTCTGGTTTATTTGAATTAATGTTTAATGCAAACTGTACTGGGTACAACGGTTATCTACTGAAAGTGGCCACATAGGCAAAGGATCATTTTTGGAGCACCTGTTCTCTCCCCTTACCCCTCCATTGCTGCTTGTATGCAGAATGCTTCACTGGTGCATGAATTACTAAGGCTGTGCCCACTCCCCCCTACCCCCCCCCCCCCCCCCCCACTCTCTCCCTTAAAGAAAGAACATATATGAATGTGTGAGTAAGAGTAATACAGTCCCTGTTATTTCTGATCTTGCTGTGTCTTTCATGAATGTTTTGCTAACGGTGAGCTAACAGTCCCTGTTACTTCTTTAGTTGTCCTGTTGTTTTAGATAGCACGCTAATTAATACAGAAACAAATGCGTTAGTTTTTATTTTCATATTCCCATTTGTTTTGATGTATCAGAACGAGTGTAGCAAACGTGAACTTGTTTTCTGCTGTTCTCCCTCCATTATGATGTGCTGTGTCAGAAACTAGTGTGTGCTAACAGTCTGCTGTGTGCTGCCTTGCATTTCTTCTTCCTTTTTCTCTGTTTTGCTTAGATGTTCTTTTTTTTCCTTGGCCTTGATCAATGTGTATGTCCAATAGTCCTAACCTTTTGACCTTAATACATGTGTATACCCTTTAAACTTCTTTTGGCTTGATATGTAATAGTTAACTGAATTTCTTTTATACATGTGTTGCATACTGTGAATCATTTCTATACATGTGTATCGGCCAGGTCTAGAATAGCCATGGAGGGTGGTTGTCCTATGTGCTGTCTGTTTTCATTGGTAACGTGGATTAACCCGACCTATCAGTGTAAAAGTTACTGCCCTTTGTCCTATCCCTGTGAACTGATGTGGGCCTGTGTTTCTCTCCATTCACCTTGGGTTGCCTTCTGTGGGGCGTGGCTGGCCGCCTCAGCTCTCAACACGATACCCGAAGGCCGTAGATCTGTTCTAGCTCCGTCCAATCTCTCCACGTCGCGCCCCAAGAGCACCATGAGCCTTAGCACCTCCTCGGCGGGCTCGACCTCAGGACCCGTGGTGCGGCTGAGGGAGCACAAATCCCCACGCAAGCCCCGCCCTGCCTCCGTGGCCACCTCCATGCCCAGTTTCGTCAACGCCGACAGCTCCAAAGCCTCGTCAACGCCGCGCAGCAAAAGTACTGACAGGCTGGC
This sequence comes from Conus ventricosus, assembly GCA_018398815.1. NCBI lineage: Eukaryota > Metazoa > Mollusca > Gastropoda > Neogastropoda > Conidae > Conus > Conus ventricosus. The sequence goes on along the minus strand of CM031607.1, from coordinate 84,849,084 downwards.
ACGAGGTAGCTTGAGATCGGAGAGGAGTAAGCTTACCCTTCACCCCTCCCCCCCCCCCCCCCCCCTCCTCCCTGGGTCAGCGTCTAACCCCTTCTATTCCTTTCAAGGGTTTCGGGTTGAATGATAGTTTGTTGGTAGTTATTTGTTGTGCGTATGTTTATTGTTGTGCGCACACGTGGGCTGTGTCTAGTGCAGTAGTTGTAGCACTGGAGTTCAAAGGTTTTGTTGTGTGTAATGGTGAAAAGAATCTTTAAAGAAAGTGAGCCTTTGGAAAGTTACTTGGCTCTCATATAATTGAGTCTTGTGAGTATGTGGGCTTCTTGGAACAGCAAAACTTGTAGAGAAATATGAGTACATGGTTACAGTCTAGATGATCTGTATACATTTTTGTCTGTGTGTATCTATCTATATTATATCTCTATCTATCTATCTATCTATCTATCTATCTGTCTATCTATATTTTATCTGTTTATCAATCTCTCTCTCTCTCTCTCTCTCTCTCTCCAGCCCTGATGTGGCCCTTTGCGGTCGGCTGGGCTATAAGCAACATTATCTTATCTTATCTCTCTCTCTCTCTCTCTCTCTCTCTTCTCTCTCTCTTATTTATATATATATACAGCATGTGTTTAGCATTCTTGCACTTGACTGATGTCGGATATTCAAGCAAGTGTTGAGCTAAAGAACACTAAGGGGAAATGTGTGATCAGTGGAACATATTTATAGTTGATAAGCAGATGGATATTTCATTACTCCTTTCGATACACCAGTGACCTATTAAAGCTAGATAATTTGTCCTTTGACAGTTCTGCTTAGAGACCAGTCATATTTATGTAAGCGGATAATTTGTTGACTCAAGAGAGTTCAGTCCAGGGTGATAAGGTTAAATGAGTTGATCAGATATATGTAGGTGTTGATCGTGCATTTTCGATATGTCTGCCTGTTTGTATGTTTTTTTCTTTTTTCTTTCTTTTTGATTTGTCTAACCCTTTCATCATTATATTTCGTTTCTTTCTTTGTCTTTGCCTCATTTGATATATTATCATTAACATCTTATCTTTGATACCCAGGTGAGCCAGAAATGTCACATTCAGAATGTCTCGCTTGTTGTGAGACATTCTCTCTATGTACTGGTGGTAGCAGAGTCATTTGAACAGTGGTGGAGTAGTGTTGGGTTGGTCAGGACTGGAAGTCTGTGTTTGGGGTAAACTGCAGGTAATGAGAGTGTTAATGGGTTGGGGGTAAACTGCAGGTAATGAGAGTGTTAATGGGTTGGGGGTTAAAATGCAGGTAATGAGTGTGTTAATTGGTTGGAGGTAAAATGCAGTTGATGAGTGTGTTAATGGGTTGGGGGTAAAATGCAGTTGATGAGTGTGTTAATGGGTTAGGGGTAAAATGCAGGCAATAAGTGTGTTAATGGATTTGGGGTAAAATGCAGGTAATGAGTGTGTTAATGGGTGGGGGGTAAAAGCAGGTAATGAGTGTGTTAATGGGTTGGGGGTTAAAATGCAGGCAATAAGTGTGTTAATGGGTTGAGGGTAAAATGCAGGTGATGAGTGTGTTAATGGATTGGGGGTAAAATGCAGGTGATGAGTGTGTTAATGGGTTGGGGGTAAAATGCAGGTAATGAATGTATTAATGGGTTAGGGGTAAAATGCAGGCAATAAGTGTGTTAATGGGTTTGGGGTAAAATGCAGGCGATAAGTGTGTTAATGTGTTTGGGGTAAAGTGCAGGTGATCAGTGTGTTAATGGGTTAGGGGTAAAGTGCAGGTAAGTGTGTTAATGGGTTGTGGGTAAAATGCAGATACTAAGTGTGTTAATGGGTTGGGGTTAAAATGGAGTTGATAAGTGTGTTAATGGGTTGAGGGTAAAATGCACTTAACAAGTATGCTGATGTTTGGGATTGACATCTGGTTTTGACACTTGTTAGGTAAAGCAAAACTAGTTTGATACTGGTAGTTCTAAACAATGGTACTATTGCTCTTGATTTCATTGAAATCTGAATCACTTGCGTTGAGAGGAGAGAGAGAGAGAGAGAGAGAGAGAGAGAGAGAGAGAGAGAGAGAGAGAGAAGAGAGTGTGTGTGTGTGTGTGTGTGTGTGTGTGTGTGTGTGTGTGTGTGTGTGTGTGTGTGTGTGTGTGAAGGACAGGGGATCAATTTGGAGGATCAGGGGGAAGAGGGAATGATAGAGAAGCAGCTAGAAGAAAAGCGTTCTCATTTGTTTTTTTCCAATAAAGAAGCAGTGCTCTTCAAGAAAAATGAAATGATGATTGATCAGTATTACATGTATTAGACACAAATGTAATGGGCATTCTGAGACATTATTTTAGGTGGAACCTTGGCTATCGTAGATAACTTGACTGCTTTTAATCGGTTCTGAAAAGTTTAAAATGCATATTCATGAACAGAAGATATTTTAGATTGAGTCTGAAAGTTGAAAATGTGTATAGATCTGTGAACTGAAGATATTTTAGATTGAGTCTGAAGAGTTTAAATATGCATATTTATAAACTGAAATCTTAAAAGTTTAATCATGCATATCTGTGAACTGAAGACATTTTAAGATTGATGATCAGTTGTGCTAAACAGCTGCAGTGCTGCTTCAGATGTTCTGTGGATCAGTGCTGTGACCAGGTGTGTGGGCTTTTTTGATTCGTTCCGCTTCATCTTACCCACAATGCAGAGCGCTCACGGCCCAGAGGAGCTGGGTCAGCCAGCCGTGCAGAGAACAGCAACAAGGAAGAGGAGGAGGAGGGGGAGAAGAAGACGTCGGACAAACCAGGCGTGAAGATGAGCCGGAAGACGTTGGAGCGACTGTCAACGCCCAGGCAGGTGCCGACAGGAGATGGGGACAGGAAGGATTCCTCGTCCACGCCACGACGGGAGCCGAGCCTTGTCAGGGTATGTGGTGAACAGTTGGCTTTTTTTTTTGTTGTTATTGCTTTACTTTTGATTTTTTTTGTCCGATGTTTTTTTTTTGTGATTGTCAGTTGTTTGACTGCAGTAGGTTGCAGGTAAGGGATGTGGTCGGAAGTGGTGTACAGGAACGCTGAACAGCTCTTGCAGTGAAGACTGTCAGTGAAGCAGGAAAAGGTGTGGTTAGGCAGATAGCCAACTAGTCGTAGGCCCTGATTGTCATGGGAATCGCGGAGATTTTTGGCCCTGGTTATGTTGGCTTTTAATATTAGGTAAGGTAAGGTAACGTTGCTTATAGCCCAGTGACCGCAAGGGCCATATCAGGGCTGTCACCACATTGAAGTCAACTCACCATTAATTTTTATATCAGGTGATATACTTAGCAGACAAAAGCATACAGTGGACTGTTTTATAGCAGGGCACCAAAACAGGTGTTTGTTTCTATATATCAGTAGTGGAGGTGAAACGTGTGGGGCATGAGAATGATCGTCCACAAAATGTGCCTGGACAGACCTGGTGGTGGTGGACTTGCTAGAGCATGAAGGCAGGGTATGGAGTGCATGGAGACATGGACCTGTGTCCCTCTGCATGGTTAGAGGACTCTGACCTCACAGATGTGTTAGAGGGTCAAATGTCACCTGCCTGATGTTCTGCTGCGTTGCTCCTGGCGACATGGACACACTCTTTTCACTCCGCTAAACCTCCATACTCTGCCAATGATGAAAGGGACTTCCTTTTTTCGGTTGTGTTTCTTTTTTTAGGTGTGTGCAATTTATCCAAAAAAAGAAATTCAACACTCTTATGAAATACAGTATGGCTTAAAGGAGTGCATGAAGGACGCAGGATATTGCATAGGTGAAAAAGGGCATTTTACGAAAAAGGAACAGAATGAAAATTCACATGGCATGCTTCTGTGTTTTGACAGTGTGTAGAGGAAGGGCTGTAGTGACAATCTGAGCATTTTGATCAGAGCATGGTTTTAACACTTACCTCGATAGATACGAAGGCATGAGCAGTGATATGTTAATGTGTGTGTGTGTGTGAGATGTGTGTGTGTGTGTGGTGATGTTGCTGTAAAACTGTGTGCCATGATTGCTCTGTTGGTGTCATGATTGCTGTGTTGGCGTGTGCCATGATTGTTATGTGGCCATGATTGCTGTGTCAGTGTGTGCCATGATTGTTACGTGGCCCATGATTGCTGTTAGCATGTGCCATGATTGTTACGTGGCCCATGATTGCTGTGTCAGTGTGTGCCATGATTGCCGTGACTTATTGCAGACGTCTCCACGGAAAGCTTACTCCACCTCAAATCTTGCTATGCCGCGCCAGGTTGGTTTGGCACAGTGTATGGAAGTGCCATGTAGCAGCATGATGTATGCATGTAGCATGCTTCTGAAATATCCTGATCTCCGTTTCTATGTATTGTTACAGTGTGGCTCAACGCTATGCAGACCTCTGTACCCAGACCATTTCAGTATATGTGTGCACAAATTTTGCGTAAATTCGCAGAATATAGTGATGTGAAAAAAAGGAGAAAACTTTGGGGGAGAAAAAGAAAAAAAAAACATAGTTCTTGAGTGATAATTGGACTTGTGGAGCGTAACCACGTTTTTGTCAAGGTTAGCCAGTTTGAACGCTTTTGCCACTGAGGGACAACTCTCGCTGACTATCGTACATGAAATCTTCTTCAGTCTGCCTCTTCGACAACCTGCTGAAACTTGTGAACAACTTTGGGGCATTAGGCCTAGATATAATGAACAAGCACAGCTATAGAGCAGGAAGTTGTCCCGAAGTATGCCAATGAACCGGGTATCAAAGATTGATCCGTTGGAAAAACCCTATGCTCTCTGCAGTTACATTTAGATTGACTTTCAGGTTGAAATTAAAAAACTATTGCAAAAAAAAAAGTGTTAATATTAGTAATCAGCATTAAAACAAAAATCAGTTTTTGTTTGTTTGTCCTTTTTTTCCCATTTTTATCCGAATTTGAATGAAAACCATTGTAGGATCCATTTTTGTGTGTGTGTGTTTGTGTTAAAAAAAATTACCTATCATCTGAATTGATATGTAGGTTTTTTTCCCCCCATGTTCATCATCAGAATTTAAATGAAAGTTGTATGATTTTTTTTTTTTTTTTTGCTATCCTTTTATCAGGTAAGAATTTTTTTTCAAAAATGGAATGTCAGCAATGAAAAGGAAACCATTGTTGATGTTTTCAATCAGCTCCTGCAAGCGTGGTTAGGTCTGCAGGGAATTCCTGGGTTGACGGGATCGTCCTCGGCCTTCTGTATCAGTATGAATTAGAAAAGGGTGGGGCTGAGTATACTGCAGGGAGTGGAGTGGAGGGGTGGGGTAGGGTTAGAAGACCAGAACCAGTTTGGGGAGAGAGGTTATTGAGCCATGCTGTGTGGAGTTGTTGGGAACAGTCGCAAATCCATTGCATGTGTGCAGTTTTAAGGAACAGTCTTATATCCATTGCACCTGTTTCTGCCTTTTGTACACTGTATGTGTGTGTGTGTGCTTACTCGAAGGGTAAAACTTCCAGATGCGAGCACATAACACAGTATTCATATTCAAGAAAAAGCATATATTGCAGTGCTTATGTAAGACTAACTACGTTATTATCGGTTGTGTGCAAAGATCATATATTGCAGTGCTTATGTAAAACTAACTACGTTATTATCGGTTGTGTACAAAGATCAAATATTGCAGTGCTTATTTTAAACTACCTGTGGTATGATCAGTTGTGTACAAAGATCATATATTGCAGTGCTTATTTTAAACTAACTGCGGTATGACCGGTGGTGTACAAAAGATCTCTAACCCGGTGTGCTTGGCTTTGTATAGAACTAGCCATGTCTTTCTGTTAAATTAACTGCATGCAAAGCAGCAATCAAGAACAGTTGCTGCTGTCTTTTTAAAAAATGTGAGTTCCATTTATTCCTTTTTAAAATTTCATATTTTTTGTTGTTTTTTTCCCCTTTTTTTCTGTTTTACACAGGAATGGGGGAAATTCTGTAGATTGCAGTTTTACAACTAATTACATCAGTTTTTAGATCAGTGTCAGTTTATAATTTGATGTTTTTTTTTTTTTATTGTTTTTCTCTTTTTTCTTTTAATTTTTATTATGTATAACCCATAGCTGCCAACTCGCCTAAAGTTTTCATGAAATTCCTTGCTTTAAAATTGTTCTTGAAATCCAGAAATTGGTTGAAAAACTCAGTGTCCAAGTTAGATTTTAAAAGGTGTGAAGTTGGGAAGTGATTTTTATGGGGTGACTGATAGAATACAAGTTGCTATAGAAACAGCCAAAATATTCAGAGAGCATCAGCTTTTTTACCTGAAGTCAGAGATGCTTTTATCTTTTTTAATTTCCAAGCTGCACGTGCTGTTGAAACATTAAGGGGTGAGAAGGGTGTCACAGTGGAAGGCAGACTGACCTCTTCATCCTCTGACCTCCCCCACCTGACTCCAGGAAGTAGGCAGCTGTGGTGTGCTTCTGAACTCTGCTGTTGAAGTGCTTGGGTCCACACATTGTTGTAGAATGAAGGGGTCAACCTTGCACTGTGTTTTCCTTCATTGCTGTTGAAGTGCTTGGGTCCACACATTGTTGTAGAATGAAGGGGTCAACCTTGCACTGTGTTTTCCTTCATTGCTGTTGAAGTGCTTGGGTCCACACAGTGTTGTAGAATGAAGGGGCCAACCTTCCACTGTGTTTTCCTTCATTGCTGACCTTCACTGCCTCCCCCTTCCCTGCATATCCCCCCCCCCCCCCAGCTCACACACAGCTGATCCAGAACTGGCCCACCCCAGGTCCACTGTTCCACGTCTGCACAAAGATGGATCAGAAGGATTTGCTTTATCTTCCATCTTTCAACATGGGATCTGGGGAAAAAAAAAGATGCAGCAAACTTGATGACTTAGACACTTTGCATAGACCATAGATGACGTAATGTTAATTTGAGCAAAATGTAAGACGCTTCCAGTGTATACTACTTAGACTATCACCGTGCTAACCATCTGTAGATCTTTAAAAAAAAAAAGACCACACCGGTCTCTCATTTATACAACAGTGAAATATATCAGTTTGCCTTGTTTTTTCTTTTGAATTTGAATTTTGTTGTTGTTGATTAATCATGGCTTTAGACAGGTTGTGATGTGACTTAAGGAAAAAAAGCAAATATTTTTGTGTGATTGGACTTCAAGGTATTGTGGTATGAAACTGATTTTTAATGGTGGAAAAAAAAAAAGAAGTACAAAGATAATTCTCATGCAGAATGGAAAGGATTCGAAAGGCGATGCAACACTGACGGCCACATTTTGCATTTTAGGGTGGATGTGGAGGCACAGTTGAATAAAAGCGGCACACATCATGTGCATCTGCATATATTGACTGACAATGCGGACCGAAGAGGTTTGCGAGGGATTTGCGCGAGATTCTGGAGAGCCATACTATCATGATATGCATGTGCACATGAAAGGTCTCCATGGGGTTTTAAAGACAGGGGAAAAAAGGTCCCATCCAGGTTAAGGCTGCTTCATGGACAGGGAAACAGTATTACAGAACAAGTTAGGTACAAGTTGTCGCCTGTTGCCATTTTGAATGATATATATGGGAAATGGTGATTAAGAAGTGCTGGTCAAATGTACACCCCTCTTTTCATGCGTTTTTTGTTATATATGCACATTGGTGCAGCTCCTCTGTCAGGCGACAGAAATCTATCTTTTTCAGTGTGAGTGGCAACAGAAATTTCAGTTATCCGAGAATTTTGCTGTGTACAATTTTGGCTCTTGAATATCCAATGAAGAAAAGCATGGTCTTTTCTCTCTGCTCTGGAAAATTCTGAAGAAATCCATGAGAAAAAGAATTACAGAAATGAAGCAACATCTTTTTTTTTCAACACATTTTAATAATTTTTGTGTTTGCAATGTGTCGCTGGATGACTGGTCTTCCTGACGACTATATTACAGGGTTCGTATGCTCCTTGAAACTCCTTGAATTCTGACAGGGAATTTCAAGACCTTGAAAACCTTTGAAAATCAATAAAATGTTCTGTTGACCAAACCTCCATGAAAACCTTTGAAAATCAAGCCATCAGCTCCAAAAATCTTTAATGTGCCAAAAAAAAAATGGCAGTTTGATTTTTCTGCGTTCAGGTTAATGAAAAACTATTTGAAAACAAATTTTTACAAACATTGTCGCGATCCTGGATCGTCTGCGATTTTACCAAGGGAGATAATTTGTAACTTCATCAAACTGATGAAGTTACAAATTATCTCCCTTGGTTGAATCGCCGACGGCAATCCAGGATCGCGACAATGTTTGTAAAAATGTTTTTAAATGATTTTTTTCATCAACCTGAACGTAGAAAAATCAAACTGCCATTTCTTTTTTCAATTTTCATGCAATTAGTGTAGAGAGATGGCACGAAAATTTGACCATTTTCTTTCAAAAATTGTGTTTTGGGTTTTATGTGTTTTTGTGCTCAGGAAAGTCTGTTGAAACCATCTGTGGTGTTCATTTTATCTATTTTCACATTTTTCTTGGAAAAAAAAAGACTTTATTTGAAGGTGTGTGTGAAAATTGCTTAACTTTTTTACTTTTAAATACTGTTTTCTCAAAATCACTTTTTCAACAATGGTTGATGTGTTGGGAGTACAATATCTCTGGATCCAGACTAGCTAGCTTGGTATTTTTTTTTCTTTCGATCAGAAATGATTTCTGCATGCAATTATATTTTATTTATAAGTCAAAACAGCACGTATCATGTGCTATTTCTATTGCAATAATTCGAAAGCAATGGAACGCGAAGCCTGATGGCCCCCATATGGAAATAAATTATTGAAAAAAAAAGCAGTTTAGATATATGAAAATCCTTTTGTAATTGCATTACTATAGCTCAGCAAAACAATATATAAGAATCCTTTTGTCATTGCATTACTATAGCTCAGCAAAACAAGAAAAGTCAGTTCAAGTCCGTTACGTCTGCTATGATACAAATACAGTTCTTGTCATGAACCTTTTTTTTTTTTTTCAATTTTCATAATTTTGCCCCCCTTTGTGGTCCTCAAATCACACAAGGGCTTTGAAATCACCCAAATATGTTTTTTCCATGTTTTTTTTTTTAACATAAACAATAGAAAAAAAAGAAGTTTTAAAAGAACAATGGGCTAATTTTCGTGCCACCTTTTGCCTTGAAATAAAATAAACGCGCCTTGAAAACTCCTTGAAAACTCCTTGAATTTTGTTCTTGGGAGTCTGTAGGAACCCTGTATTACTTGTCATGATGTATTTATCTGCAGGTGTGACAAATGAAAATTTGAAATTTACCTGGTGAAAGCATGTGCCATTTTAATTGTGTTTTTATTAGTAGCAAAAATGAAAAGAAAAAAAAGTGTTGCAACAGATGGTCAGTAAAGACTGTGGGGCTAAGCTCAGTAACATAGAGCACATACCACACAGCACTGGCAGCACATGTATGCTCAGGAAAGATTAGTGACCAGGACCGTTTTTCACAACTCTTGTTAGTTACATCACAAGTCTTTGTGTCTTTGTGCACCGTGCTCTGAGTAATCAAGTTCAGAGAAATGTCTTCACATATAGTGTGATCAGTGAATGAACACAGGAAATTTGGGTACAATTAGCACTGCATTCCAAGGTAACAGTAAGAAGGGTGTTGTTAACAGGCCGTACTGATTATTTGAATCACAGACTGCGGTGCCAGTTCAGTCTGTTACTGAGTATGGTAATGAGTATGGTAATGAAACGCAGCAAAGGAACCTTCATCTTGATGCTGAATTTCAGTTTTTGCTTCAGTAGCTTGAGTAATTTGATAGTTTCACTATGTCTATAAGCTGCTGTATTTTAAGAAATGCTCTCGTTTGTTACACTGAAGTTTTGATGAAATTCACAATTGTGCTGCTGTGTCTCCTCACATTGAATTGAAACCTCTCGTCTTCATAATTTGTAAGAAATATTCCAGTGGAGTTACAGGCAGATGTAATAAAGTAGTAGGAAAACAGCCCTATACCCCACTAGGGGCCTGAGTGGCCTGTGGAGCCTTGTCTTTCAGTGATGTGAAAAGTCAGAAGATGCACCCATGTGTATGTGCACACACACACACACACACACACACACACACACACACACACACACACACACACACACACACACACATATGTTTTGAACACATGCCTGTTCACTTGCGCACACACGCACATACTTACGCACGCAGGCACGCATGCAGGCACGCAGGCACGCATGCATGCACGCACGCACGCACGCACGCACGCACGCACGCACGCACGCACGCAGACGCACGCACGCACGCACGCACGCACACACACACACACACACACACACACACACACACACACACACAGAGGGGATGTGCATATCAGTACCCAATGCAACTACCTTTGGAATTTTTTGTGAATTTCCTTATTTTGGAAATGTTCCTTGAAATCTTAAGATTTGATGAAAACAATCCAGAATTTAAGAATTGCATTAGAAATTCTGTGGTTGGCAGGGGAGTGGGGGGGGGGGGGGGGGTGTCATTTTTGGTAAGGGCTGCTAAAGTGTTGCAGTATAAAGCCAAAATGATGTTCTTTGACAATATTGACAATCACATGCACTGGAAAATCGGTTTTCTTTTTATCAAGCCACACATTTTTCACGTGAAACATTTGAGAGTAACAATGCTTTCACTCATAAACCAAGCTGCCCCTTCATCCCGTTGCTCCCAGATTTTGAGTGCTAAAGGTTGGCCGTTGCAATGTACATTTCTGTTTGCTGTGTTGGTTAATTTGTTCATTGCATGCTTGTCATGGCTCTTGTGTTTCCTCTTACTTTGGCAGAAAAGAAAAAAACAGGTGTCCTTCTGTCTTTGTGTCTGTTTCCACATGGAAAATCAAGATAAGAAAGGCAGCCGTTTGTTGTTGTTATGATACTGTGTTTGTGTTTGTTGAAGTTAGATTAGTGAAACATGCACGACGGTGAAAAGAAACCTCCCGCTTCCTGCACATTTCCCCTCTGACTTTTTTTTAAACAAAAATCTGTGCGGTCCAGCTAAATGCTGGGAGTTACCATGTGTCATGGTGGTTTCTTCGGTACAGATGCCATAATTCTCCATTCATTGTCACAGAAATCCTCACTGCGGGAAAAGACCAGCAAAGAGTCACCAGGCAGGCCCCTGCAGCCCAAACCCAAGGACACGGCCATCAAACCCCACAAGCCAAAGGACACACCGAAGGACAAGACTCCACAGCACGCCACCCCTCCGCCCCCTCCCCCATCACTGCGGCACCCGCCGCCTCCACCTCCCCCGGGCCTCCTCCCCAGCCTCCCGCACACCCTCCCACACTCCGGTGCGCGTGCTGTCCCCCGCCCCAGGGCCGATGAGGACGGGGGCAGTGGGACGTCCCAGGCCCGCTCCACCCCCACCCCTGGGAAAAGTCCACGGTGGAAACATCCCGCTCCACCCCCACCCCTGTGGAAAAGTCCATGGTGGAAACATCCCGCTCCACCCCCACCCCTGTGGAAAAGTCCACGGTGGAGACTCCCCGCCCCACTCACACCTCCACCCCCGCGGAAACGTCAGGCGCCGAGGGCTCCCAGTCCTTCAGCACCCGACCACAGCGGAGAGGTCGACAGGGGACATCACTGCGGAGGAGTACAAGGCCAGGCTGGCGGAGAAGCGGAGGCAGGCGAGAGAGAAGGCGGAGAAGGAGGCGGAAGAAGAGAGGAAGCGGAAGGAGGAGGAAGAGTAAGTTGCTGATCCTTGTGTGCTGGTGTCGGCTTTGAATAGGGTTGGGGGCAACATGGGCAAAGACAAAAACTGACCTGAGGAAATTCGGACACCCTTTTGCAAGCCATTCCCTGTATAGCTGGCGAAACTGAAAGAAGTTAAACTGATCATTTTGTTTATCATTGACTGCCTTGAAAAACATGTTTTGCACAATAAAACTTGGGTACAGATAATGTTGCTTATAGCCCAGCCGACCGCAAAGGGCCATATCAGGACTTGGGTACAGAGACATTTAAGTATTTGCTGTGTGTGTAATGACGGTTGTTGTAAAGAGTGTCCCTAATGTTTTGCATGTAATTGATTGAAGCGTTATGAGGTAACCTTTTTCCATATTAGAAAAATATTGTTGGTGTTTCTGCAGACGGTTAGAGGAAGAGAGGAGGCAGCAGGAGAGGAAGAGCAGAAGAAGAGAGAGGAGGAAAGCAGTGAGACTGGCGGAGGAAGCGCGGAGAGCGGAAGAGGAACGCTTGCAGAGAGCCATTGAGGCAGAGGAAGCACGGAAAGCAGAGGAGGCTGCTAGACTGGAACAGGAAAGGCTGGCGGTAAGTTACACTGGTTCTGTAGTGTGTGTGTGTGTGTGTGTGTGTGTGTGTGTGTGTGGTGTGTGTGTGTGTGTGCGTGCAGGGCCTCTGAAAACGCAAAAAATTGCGTACAGTACACATTAAAACTCTACGGGACGCACTGGGTATCCGTGTAAGGGGTCCCCAGGGACCCCTTCAAATTTTGGTGAAGTCAGACATAAAGTGAGAAAAGGCTGCCTTCAACATCGTAAGTTGGGTGCCGTAACATCGTAGGTCTGCTACACTTCGGACCGAACCCATCCCTTTTCAAGTTAGAACAGTAACTAAGCGAGTAGGGCAGCCTCCTAACGACATAAGTCGGTCACTTTGTCGTCTGCTGAGGCTGACTGACTAAGCTTAACGCTAGGCCACAGCCTCGTTTTCAGTTGACCGAATTTTCCTTCTTTGAGTCATGTGATGTCACGATGACGCTTTTCATTTTCCCGGCAGGAGAGAGGCATTTCCGCGAAGCCTTTGTTTCCAACATGTCTCTCGAAGCGTGGTTAACGAAATCATCGTCGCAAAAGCGAAAAAGCGTAGCAGAGGAGCAAGATCGAGAAGATCAAGAACCCATCAGTCTTGTTCTACTTCAGAGCAAGTAAAAGTGAGGCTCAAAAGATAACCCAACTTTAAAGGAAAAAAAAGTTAGAGCTTACAACTCGGCGTGGGAGAAGGAGTTTCTGTGGCTCGAACGTTTATTTTGTTGTTTTTATTGTGGTGTAGGGACCCCTTAATGTTAGCCTGGGACCCCTTAAAAATCTGATGAAGGGGTCCCTGGGACCGGAAAGATTTTCACCCCAGCAGAATGTTATTTGTCTCTATGCATATATTATTGAACGTGTGTGTGTGTGTGTGTGTGTGTGTGTGTGTGTGCGTGTGTGTGTGTGTGCGTGTGTGAATATAGAAAAGATACTGACACAGTTCTGCAGATAGCTGGTTCTGTGGCAGAGGTAGGGTGGCCTTTCATGCTTCTTTAAATCCTTCTGAACTGAAGTTGCTTCGAAAAAACTTTTAAGTCCTTTATTTCAGTTAATGATCCTTTTTACAGTGCAAAGTTAGGTTTTACAGAACCAAGGCCTTCTCATGTCCTTTCAAAAGCCTCTGTATTCCAAATTAATTAGTTTTGAGGATCATTTTTGACATTGAAAGTTAAAAGTAAAAGAAAATCAGTTCAATTCACCGTAATGCGATCAGTTTCAGCCAGATGATAGATGGTCAAGGGAGAGAACTTGGAAACAGCCACACTAATCAGGACAGACTACTCTGTTCAAGTGCCATGTCAGAATTCGCCATTTTGAAATGGAAGTTAACATCTGTCTCCAAAATGGCAGGAAAGTGCTCATTGCAGGACAGGTCAGGTGGCTTTGAAAATATTCATACAGAGAGTGGGACTGGACAGAAGCTCAGTGTACGGTGTACATTTTGTGGTCACTGAATGTGGGGTCAGTTGGAGCATCGTGTCTCAGGCCAGCACGCCAAGAGGGCTGGTGGTCAGAAAGCAAGACACTCAAGAAAGGACAGTATTTTCTTGCCACTGAACAAAGTAGGAAAGAAGAAGAGTTGAAGATGATGGGATCAAGACGTAAATGCTCTGAAGACTGTAGAGGCTTTCAAGATAATTCTGTTAGATTTATTAGGACAATGTTATTGAATTGTTACCATTGTAGTTATGCTTAGTAATTAGAAAATTAAACTAGACCTACGCTAGGAGGTTGCAGTTTAATTGAAATTATTACGAGCCTATTGTGGAGGAAGGAGAAGTTGCGTTGAGTATTGGCGCGCACAGCGTTGCAGGCAAATGTCAGAGCTGTCTGGCCACTAGACTTACGCCTTTAGGGAGGGACAGTCACATGGATTATTACTACCAACACTAATTGGGAGGGACGTAACTTCTCCTTCATCCACAATAGGCTCGTAATAATTTCAATTAAACTGCAACCTCCTAGCGTAGGTCTAGTTTAATTTTCTAATTATCATTCGCCTATTGCTCCCGGAAGGGAAGCTACGTTGAGACTTTAGAGAAAGTAAGGATAGTGGCCAATATAAACATCACAGGCCAGACATGTAATGCCACACACATTTATTCACAATGATCCTTCGTCCAGACCTGCCTACCGTCCCGGAGTATCCGTATTTGTCCCCCGAAATAATAAAATCATGCAGCCTGTCCCTGGAATCCACTTTTTTATTCGATGTCCCGCGAAAAAAAAAATCCGGGAGAAAAAAAAAAAAAAAAACGAAGTCGAGTTCGTTAGCCGATCACCGACTGACCGACTTTGGTCGTGGCCATCCCGACCAAATCCGTCGAAAAGACCCGAACATTGCCGAACTGATCAGTGCGCATGCGCATACACCGTCTTCCCGAGTTTTGAAAGCGAGAAAAATGGACGCGGAACAGGGAAAACGAAAAAATGCCGATGGCGATCTCGACAATGGGGCTACTGTCAAGAAGAAGAAACGTCAGCAGACGTTCCTGTCGAAATATACGGAAACCTGGCCGTTCATCAAGCGTGGCAAGATCGAGACATACGCGTCGTGTGAAAATTTGTGCGTGTGAGTTCTCCATCGGATCTGGAGGTAGGGACGAAATAACCCGTCACGTCGCTACTGAGAAGCACAAGAAGAACACAAAAATCTGTGAGAGCGAGAAATCTTGCAACATTAGGGGATTCTTTCAACGTGCTCAGACGTCAACCAGTCAGGAAACTTTTGACGTCATAAGAGCTGAAACGTTGATGGTTGACCTTGCAGCTGAACTGAATTTGCCGATGGCCGCATTGGATTAAACAAAGGAGTTAAAATAAATTGATGTTTCCTGACTCGGACATCGCAAAAAAATTTCAGTGCGCTAGAAGCAAAGGCACGGCGATTTGAAAGAAAGTGCTGCCCAAGTTACCCTTACTCTCGGGGATAGAATGAAAAAACAACCTTTCACAATTTCAACAGATGGAAGCAATGACAAAGGAGGACAGAAACTTTTTCCACTGATTGTGAGGACTGTTGATCCAGACACTTTTGGAGACACTATACAGGTGCAGGATTTGAAGAGTGCCTATTACCGTTCTCTTCACCCTGCAGTGCAGGACCTGAATTAACCAAAAGCCATGGTAGAAGTTGTACATATTGTAAAAAAAGGGTAAGCTTTCACTTTAATGTTGATGTGGTTGTGATATGTGCTACCGCTGCATGTGTCCCTGGAAATCAGTCTGTGTCCCTGGTTTTGAAAATGTATGTCCCTGAAAGTGGCGGAAGGGGTAGGCAGCCCTGTTCATCATTTTCATTTACTGTTCACAATAGCCATCAAGTACCTCTGGCTGAAACTGGCACTGTTCTGTCTCTTATAGTATTTACAGAATGTCTTTTTCATTTGCCCAGCCCGTGCTTTCAATATTGTTTTCAATGAAACTCCAGCCTGGGCGGCTGCACTGCAGCTTGCAGCCCTGGTGGAGTGTGCTGTGTACTGGTTAGTGTCAATGCCTGAGCGCGCTAGCACCTCTTTCACCCATCGCGCGAATGTCTGCTTACCCACAGGTGCGTGAGGTTTGGTGTGACTGATGAATAACTGCTGTTGGTGACTGCCTCTGAGATCCTTAGTTGTGTCAATATACTGCTTCAAGTGTTTCACTGGACACAGATTTTCATTCTTTGCAAATGCCCTAATCTCTGCTGGTTCTGTATGTTTCCCTGGCTTTGTTGTTTTCAATACACATGAAAATTGTAACACACATTTACAATCAAACATCTTTACATCACTTGTTTTCAAAGAGTATAAAGCATGACCTCTTTGTCCTGTAACTAAAGCTAACAACATGCAAGTTTTCAAAGACAGTTCTTTCAAAGTCAACTGATTGATGGGAGATAAGCAATCTAAATAACTAAGTACAGTATTTACATCCCAAGTGTCCTTATATTTGGGTAAGGAAGGCCTTATGTTCAAATGCTCCTTTCACAAGTTTGCAAATAACTGGATGACTGCCCACTGAAAATACATTCACTAATGGCAGATAAGCGGACAAAGCGCAGCGTCCCGAGTTTATAGCACTGTGGGCTTGCTCCAGCACTAAAAAGTTCGGCAAGAAAGTTTGCTGCCTGCACAATGTCCGGCACATCATGTGGGATACTATTCTTTGCTGCGTACTGCTTCCACTTGGCAATGTAGGTGTTGTACACTGCGCGTGTGTGGGGCGCCAAGAACTGACGATTAGCGCTGCTGCCTGGTTGGAACAGCCTTCCCTCTGGTACCGCTCCCCGATACTTTGCATACCATCAGTTGAAGGCGGGAAGAAGGGGGTGGGTTCTCCCTTGCTGCGTGGGGAGGGAGAGGATGGTGTCTCGTGTTGGTAGCAGTACGGGGTCTTGTGTCAGCAGCTGTGTCAGCAGAGGCCACCAGACTTGAGTTGGCCAGCGGGCACCACCACTACCCCATTGCTCGCTCTCTCTTCACCTTCCCCAACACTGCCGTGATCGTGCTAAAAGGGGAAAAGGGCATAAAAATTGAAGGTTACTCCAAGGGAGAGAAAATGCATCAACTGCATAGGCGCTTGGGTCAGGTCTGTAAAAAACATAGCACTGCATTGGTTGTTCAACCTTGAGGCAAAGAGATCAATGTCCGGATTCATATGCAATTGTATCAATGCTTTGTGAAGCTCTTCTCTGTTCAGCTTCCATTCTGCATCCAGGTTTATTTTCCTTGACTCCTCATCTGCTGCTGTTTTTTCCCTTCCCTGGAATATAAGCAGCACTCAACCATACGTGATTGTCAATGCACCAGTTCCATATCATCTGTGTCATCAAATTACATGAATTGGAATGACTTGTTCCCATATGATTGATACATGCAACAGCAGTTGTGTTGTCTATCATGATACGGACATGTCGCCCATAAACCTGATTTAGGAAACATTTCAAAGCAAAAAATGCTGCCTTAAGTTCCAGATAGTTGATGTAAAATGTTTTTCTTCTGGTAGCCATTCTCCCCCAGATTTTGACTGTTCACATGCACAACCCCATCCAGTTTTTGATGCATCCGAGGTCAGGGTGACATCAGGCTCTGTTTGGTGAATAACATTATAAGCAGTCTCAATGTTGTTGATCCACCAATTTAGTTCTCTTTGGCAAGAGGCGACAATGTCATGTGTCTGTCAAAATTCCTGCATACAGCAACAGTGCTGTCTTTTTCTCTTTCTCCAGCTGTCTATAATAAAGTGGCCCATACATCACCGCTGGAAAGGAAGCCACTATCTTTCCAATCACTCTCGCCACATCCTGATACTCACTGTATCTTTCTTGACAGCTGACAGGCAAATCGAAACCATGTCTGCTACTCTCTCAGGTGTTAAAGTTACTGTCATTGATCAGAGTCAATGATGACTCCCAGATACTGAATGCGACGAGTGGGTTCTAGTACTGATTTTTGGGGATGGATGATAAATCCCAGAGACCTTAGAAGTTTCACTGTGTTTAAATACATTAGAGGCACATGACATTCTCGTCTCTGCAAACAAAAGTGAATCATCCAAAAATACTGAGGAAAGATGACCTTCCCCTCTCAAGGTGGCAAACACAGGTTTTAACAGCTTGGTGAATTTACGTGGTGCAAGTGCCAGCCCATTAGGCAGACAGTTAAACTGCCAAAGCTGGTCATCCCACTCAAAATCTGAGAAATCTTCTGTGTTCCTCTTTGGACTGATACTGAGTAGTATGCATCCTTCAAGTCAATGAAGCCATGAAGCAGTTTGGAGTCACTGGTTTTAGAGCAGTATGCAAGGTTTCCATTTTGAAGTGATAATAAACGATATCTTCGTTTAGTTCTTTAAGTTCAGAATCATTCTATGAGTTCCATCTTTCTTCGGAAGAACAAAAACTGGGGACACAAACTGCTCTGCTTCACTGACACTTTGAAATCATACCTTTTTGGCAAAGTTTTTGTATTTCTTTGTCAATAACTTTCTTTTCTGATGCATTTAACTCAGGCTGGAAAGTGTAATCCTGTCTGATTTGGCCAATATCACAATCAAATTGAAGGCTCACGCCTTGTACTGTTTCTAAAATTTCAGGGTCTTTTGTCAATTTTTCCATCTATCAACATATTGTGTAAGCCTGCCCCCTTGAAAAAGTAAAGCCTCCTGTCTCATTTCATCCAGCAGATGAGGAGGGGTAGTGTGTCTCACCTGGCCATCCAAGAGTGACACAGACTCTAGGCTTCTTCTGGTAGAATTGTCTTGCGTTTCTTTTCCCCTGGAACTTCTTTTGATGGCCGTAGTGTTGCTGTCTCTGGGCCCAAAAAAGGACGTTTTCTTTCTTGTTGGCTTTCTGCCATGGTCTGTTACGTTGTCTGTTGTCATAACGACTGGGCCTGCACCCTGTGACAGTCTGTCCAGCTCTTTGATCTCCTTGATGGAAGCAGTCAGATTGTCTCCAAAGAGCTGACCAGTAATGGGAACACTCTCACTGCACAATCCTGTCAGCTGTCTGGGAGATGGGGGCGCAGGACCTGTCTGCGTTTTACTGACAGCTCGTGACATGCATGACCCAACAAGGCCCGAGCATCAGCGTTCTGATCAGTGACAGAGGCTTTGATGTCTGCATCAGTCAACTTTTTCTTGCTTTATGCTTTTAGTATAGCCTGAGTGTTCTGTGCCAGTGCTGCTGTGGCTTTGACAATGGCTCTCTGCACTGAAGCCATCTTAACATCAGCCTGTTTGACAGTGGCTGGCAAATCCTTCCAGATTTCTGTATTCACTTTGAGCACCCGAAGCTTGGGACAGTTGTCTGGGCGTTGGTATTTATCAAGCCGTTCTTTAAATTTTGTTTCAGAAAGCCCTGTGCAAATCTTTTATTAATGATCTCAGCCATTGAGTCAGCCACTTTGTCAGCTGTTTTCTCTTTATTGTCCAAGTCTTGTTCTATCTCCTTTAACAAGTTATCTTGACAATCAAGGGAAATAGTATCCACAGCATCATCATAGATTTCTCCATCTGACGATGACTCAGAGTCCTCATTGCTCAGAGTGGCATTAGCAGTTTTCTTAACCGGCTGTTCACCTTTCGTGCGCCTGTACTCGCCACGGTCGGACCATGACCCAGTTTCTTCTCCCTCCTCATCAGAGAGAGAATCACGCCGTCTCTTAGTGCCACGCGGTGCCTGAGACGTGATCTGGTCTTTGTCCGAAGTTTTGGCGGTCAACAGCTTGTGAATAGCCTCTTCCAGTCTAGAAAATCTGTCATCCATTTGACCGATGCGAGCATCAAGCCTTCGACTTTATCTTCCTTATCTATAGGTGCGACCTCTTGCTCCTGGCCCCTGAATGACTGGCCATGCTTAGCTTGGGTTATATCTTGAGCATGTACCGCACACAGGCGGAATGGTACTGCCAAATCGCACACAGGCGAACAGGAGAGTTGTATATCGCAAAACAGGCGAACAGGATAATTGTATATCGCACACAGGCGAATTAAGGTACAGCTGCACACAGGCGAAAGTTATGAACTATACTCCAAACTGTATGGTCATATGATGCATGCAACACAGGCGTGGGCTTCTCTCAGAGAAGTTATTATACCCAATTAATTCAATCCAATTATACACGTACACCACTTTTTACGCTGCCAAGATCTACTCGGGAATGAAAAAAGGGGTTGCCACTCACCTTCAAGTTCTTGTGTACTTTGCACACTGGTCTCATTCACTTGTACTTACGTTTCATTCATTCATGTAGGCTACCTACACATGCTCACACATCCGTTGCCTGCAAACGCCAGCGTCCAATTGTCTGCAACGCTGTGCGCGCCAATACTCAACGTAGCTTCCCTTCCGGGAGCAATAGGCGAGTGATAATCTAAGTGTGAAACAAACAGTTGTAGGTCCTTTAAGTATCAGATCCTTTTGATGCTTTTTAAAAATTAGATCCAGTGGAGGTCCTAAGTCTGTTGTTGTGGTGTGACAAAGAACACAGGGACCCTAATGGAGTCTTGAACGATTGAATTGTTCAGCCAAGAGCATGGTTGTGCTGAGTCCCCAGGCAGGCCTTAAGGAGTGTCACACCAGGAGCATGTTACTCTGTGATATACTGGGTTGTTCAGTATCCAGCTTCTTATCCCATCTGACTCTCAGTGTATGCATGTTTGTTCTGAGACCTGACGTACACATGTCCACACATGCATGGAGAGAGAGAGAGATTGGGAAATCTAGCAAGCGCACACACGCACACAAGCACACACACACACACACCACGCACACACACACATGCACACATGCATACAAGCATGCACTTGAGTGTCAGTATGTGCATGTTCATACACCATGCCTGTGCTTCACTGTACAAACAGAAAGAGGAAGCCGAACGGAAAGCCCGAGAGGAGGGTGAACGACTGGATGCAGGAGAGACAGGAGAAATCTCGTCGGGAGGAAGAAGAGAGGCTGGAAAGGAAAAAGGTGAGCTGGAAAGGAACATTGTGGTCAGGAAAATGGTGCTTAAGGAATGGGAAGTTTTGATGAGAACAAGACACAAGCTGGAAGAGAACGACTTGGAATCGGTGTCATGACACCTTAAGGAGGTGTTTTTTTTTTATTGAAATGCGTCCGTTTGGCTGTCTTGTCAATCGGCAAGATGACGCCAGATGGAGTGACACCGGAGGAAGAACCCATGACATTGTTGATGCAGATCCAGATCAGAGAGTGAATTCAGGATTGGCAGAGTAAGATAGCATCAAAACTACTGAACTGAATCGGTCACATCAGAGATCAGTATTGACAAGAAAACAGTTGGGCTGGTTCTGCTTGGGTTTTTTTTTTTTTTCCTTTTCTTTTCTTTTCTTTTTTGTTTGTCTTGGTTTTTAAGTTTTCGTTCTGCTAACCCTTCAACCTGTTGTTTAACTCGCATCTTTTGTGTTTGGGTTTATTCAGATTTTGTTGTGTATTTTTTGTTTTCATATAGAATTTGTTCAGCTTCTTTGAGTGAGAAGGGGGGTGAGGGGTGGTGGATGTGTGTTGGAGGGTTAGGCAGGGGCAGGGGGTTAAGCCAATGTCTGTTTCCTTTTGTTTTCATCTTGTTTTGTGTAGCTTTCGTCCTGGTTCATTGATCCTGGTGTGTTCGGCTTTCATCTAAGGATTGCTAGGCTTTCATCTTGTTTTATAGGTGTGGGTTTGTTTGGTTTTCATCTTGGGTTTGTTTGGTTTTCATCTTGGGTTTCTTTGGCTTTCACCTTGGGTTTGTTTGGTTTTCATCTTGGGTTTGTTTGGCTTTCATCTGGGGTTTGCTTGGTTTTCATCTAGGGTTTGTTTGGCTTACATCTTGGGTTTGTTTGGCTTACATCTGGGGTTTGTTTGGTTTTCATCTTGGTATGTTTAGTTTTCATCTTGGGTATGTTTGGCTTACATCTGGGGTTTGTTTAGTTTTCATCTTGGGTTTGTTTGGCTTAAATCTGGGGTTTGTCTGGCTTTCACCTTGGGTTTGTTTGGCTTTCATCTTGGTTTGTTTGGCTTTCATCTGGGGTTTGTTTGGCTTTCATCTGGGTTTGGCTTTCACCTTGGGTTTGTTTGGCTTTCATCTGGGGTTTGTTTGGCTTTCACCTTGGTTTGTTTGGCTTTTATCTTGAGTTTGTTTGGCTTTCACCGTAGGCTGGTATATCTTGCATCTTTGGTTTGATTACCTTTCATCTGGGGTTGGTTTGGTTTCATCATGGATTTGGTGAGTTTCATGTTAGGTTTGTGTGGCTTCTTCTGAGCTTTGTTTGCTTTTATGTTGGGATTATTTAGCTTTCTACTTTAGTTTCATTACCTTTTATAGAGGGTTTTATCTGGTTTTGATGTTGGGTTTGTACAGATTTCGTCTTCGGTTTAGCTTTCATCTTGGATTGAGTTCTGCGCTTTAGCGTTGTTTAACTTTCTTCTCTGGTTTGTATAACTTTCAGGTCTGTTTGGCTTTCATCAGATTTGTTTACCTCTCAACATTGTGGGCTGGTATGGGTTTTATCTTAGTCTTGCTTCACTTTGATCTTCAACGTGTGAATGTGTTAACCTTCCGCTTTTCATGAGTTTATCTTTTGTTGGATCAGTTTTCATCTGAGGTTTCATCTGCAGCGTGTTTGGCTTTCATTTTGGGTATGGGGTAGCTTTTTTTTTCATTTTGGGTACGTCCCATCTTTTTTGTCTTGGAGAGGGGTGGGTGGAGTTTTTCAAACAAAGGGAGTAGGAAGATCAAGATAGTATGCATCAGGGCAGTATGGGAGCTGAAGTTTGAGGGTGTTAGAAAGGTAGGGATGTGAGTTAACAGCTGAAAGGACATGGATTTTCCCAAACCCTTGGGTGAATGTTTTGCAGTGTACTGTAGTAAACATGTTCAACATGGATTACCTGTCATGTTTCAGAGGTTGGAGATGATCATGAAGAGAGTGAAAACCGAACACTGGAGAGGGGTTAAGGTTAGTAAACATTTATTCACAAGGCCCTTTTGTGCCAGTGTTTTGTTTTGTGTGTGTGTGTGTGTCTGTGTGTGTGTGTGTGTGTGTGTGTGTGTGTGTGTGTGTGTGTGTGTGTGAAAGGTCTGTGTCAAATTCGTGTGTTAGTGCATGTTTCAGTGATTATGATTTAGTTTGATTGTATTATATTTAGACCGACTGCTTATTCTCTCGTCAGAAATTTCTTGGACATGAAGTGCATATAGAATGTGTATGTGTGCATGTGTGAGTGTATATTTAGTCGTGTGGTGTGCATGTATGTGAGGCCGTGTATATGCGTGTGTGTGTGTGCGTGTGAGTGAGTTCATTAATTTAGAGTCTATTCACACTTGGTGATATTAGACTTTAAAAAAAAAATAAATAAATAAATAAAAATAAGATAAAATAAATAAAACAAAAAAAAAAAAAAAAATGAAAAATAAATAAAAATCAAGAAGGGAAACGTTTATAAAAATCTATTAATTTGATGCATGGAAAGCACTTTTGCTATTTGCACGATGTCTGGTTTGTGGTTATTGTTTTGATAGAATCGTGTACAGTCACATCCACGTTCGATTCTTTATACAATGAAGTTAAAATTGAACAATGAAAAAGAATATGGTCCACTGATAGAAGATTTGAACAATCACATGCTACATTTTGTGAAAACTTGGTTTTCCACGAATTGAGACGAAGCTTGTATATTAAAGATGACAAATATCGTGGACATGATAAGATTTCATACTTCTCTGGAAGGTGTTCACTGTTCACGCATTTTTCTAATAGCGAATTAATTTCTTGTACGTCAAGCTTTAATTACTCTCAGGTGTTTTTCTTAACGCACCATCTCTAGCTAATTTATCTGCTGTTTCATTACGGATATCCCACAGTGTGATGGAATCCAGCAAAACGATCCCCCAATTCCTTTCAACATAATAACATGTATGTAATGTCTTATTTCAAAAGAAATCTTTTCTTATTTTTGATTCCCAGTTTTGCAAGCTATATAGAACTCCCTTGGAAATTCAACGCAAAAAAGTATATTATAGACAGCAGTGTTATCGTCACACATAAAAATCAACGCCATAAGAATAGCATACAGTTCTGCCGTAAATATGGAGAACCCTTTCCCTAGAGAAAAAGATCTACGAAACTTCAGCAATGGAATCACAAAACCGGGACCCTGCATACGAGTCTAAAATCGAGCCATCTGTAAAATCTTCAGATGATATGGATAAACGTTTCAAGGTGTTCTTTTGCTTCACATGACAGAATATTAATGTTATCAACCTTTCTTCATGTCAGTGTAATCTATATCGAATTTAGCTTGGATATGCTCCCAATGAGGTATGCTTGAAACTATTGGCATATCTGAAATAATTTCAATATCAATGTTACATTTTTCAAATATTTCATTTGTATAATCCCTAACAGGCTGGAGAGAGGTAAGGTGTTGAGCTCTTTTAGGATAGTCCTTTCAGAAATTACTAATACATCATGTTTGACAGAATTTGAAACATGTAGGCTTCTGGCAATATATTTAGCCGTTGCCAGTTTTCGTTGATCTGACAGTGCGTGTGCACATGCACGTGTGTGTGTGTGTGTGTGTGTGTGTGTGTGTGTTATAAATGGCTGAACTGGAAATGGTAAATATCGGTGATATTACTTAAATCATGATACATTTGCTGTTCACGCAGTCAAGTGTATAGAAAAGGACAAAAAGAGAGTTAGTGCATGCAGATAACTGACATTGTTTAGAACAAAGGGCAACAGCCTGTGGCATAACCTGACCTGAAATGCACTGGACAGGACTCCCCCAGATCAGTCAGTAGCTCCCCAGCACGAAGTGCCGCGCCGCCGGTGTCCAGCGAGAACGCCACTGTGAAAGGTGACGGCAAGGTCGTCCCCACGGTGACTGCAGAGACGGAGGAGAGGAAGAGGAGCACGGACGGCAATGCAAGGAGAGTCGGTCCCCAGTCATTGGGAGATGTCCCCCGGTCAACGCTCCCTCCCCCGTCCCACCGGCCACCCCGGAAACCACGCCATGCCGCAGTCCTCGTCCCAGGAGAACATGCTGGAGGCCAAAAGAGGACTACACACCCACTTCGTCTCGTTCCGCATCGCCTGTCGTCTCCGCAATGACCACGCCTCGTGCACAGAGTTCGGCAGCCGACTCGGGGGCTGACAAGCCCAAGTTCAAGTCCCCGCTGCTGCAGAAGCTGGTGGAGGGTAAAGATGACTCTGGTTATTCGGCGGGTGACGGTCCCAGGTTCAAATCCCCACTGTTGCAAAACATTCTGAGCAAAACACGCGTGGGGGCGCGCATGGCCCGGCGCAAGACTACTCCCGCAGCTCTCCGGACCTGAGCCAGGTGGACGTGGGCAGCAAGGGCGGGGCAGCAATGTGTCCCCCTCCCTCATGGCCATGTCCGCCAGCATGATCGACATGGGACACCGTCAACTCTGCCTCCAAGGAGGAGCTCAACGTCAACGAGGAGAAGGACGTGGACACCAGCGAGGACACTCCTCCTCCACCCACTCCACCCCCGGCCACCCGTCAGGAAACACCTCATGGCCAACGGGGAGGGGGGCAGCAGTGGTGAGGTGACAGAGTCTTCCGTGGCTTTAGGACTTCCGTTCCATTCCTGGGGAGGCATTGACTTCCGTGGACAGCTCCGCTGCTCCCGAGGTTCTGACCACCAGCGGAGCTTCGCTGTGGAACGCCCAGGACAGTGGGGTCAGCCTGGGGTCATCCATCTGCAGTCCTCGGCTCCTTCATGATGATGTCACTGAACGGACACGCTCCAGCAGTCACAGTGTCTCAAGGCCAGGGCCTGGAAGATTCCAGTGAGTTCATCATGGCTGTGACCCATAGTTTCTCTGTAATTGTCCACAGGCCAAATGCTTCACCAGTCTATAAGAAAATCCAGCTGATCTGAAAGGGCTGATGCGAACGTAAGAGCATGTGTAGAGTTCGTATCTTGGTTAATTAAGGGGTGTCTTGTTGTTGGGTGGATTTGATTGTTTTTTTTTAAACAGTAAACAAGTGGGTAACTTTTGCTCCCATAAGAAAACCTAACACAAGTAACTTTTATTCAAGACTGGTACAGTTGTTGGCCTGCGCTTGTTTTTTTCCCCCACTATTAGATTGTTCGTCTATGTATGTGTTTGTCTGACTTTATTCAAGTTTTACCCAATGCCTACCAGATCGACCGAGATCGACCGCGAGATTTTCCTCTTTCTGAATACCGGATCGACCCGAGATCGACCGCTGAATACTTGTCAACGACTTTTTTCTTTCACCATCGCCTATCCCAGAATGCAATTGCGACAGAAGAGTCTTCCAGTACTTCCGTTTCTGGACGCCATTTTGGTTTTTGTTGCATGAGTTTTGGTGGAGTAGTTTCACTGCTGTGAATTTTGAAATTTCGGATTTTTTTTGCGAAGATTTTCTGGGAAAATGGCGGATCAGGTAACTATGCAACTTGCAGAATTCATTTTAAAATAATAATAATAATGGGGATTTATATAGCGCCTTCCACGGCACAAGGCGCTTTACAAAGGCAGAAAAAATGCAATTGCTAAATGTAAAGAAAATGCATTGAAAAAAAACGGCTCAGAAATGAAAAACAAAGGCTCTCTCTCATTCTCTCCCACGCGCACACACACTCTCACGCACAGACACAACAACCACAACAGCCGCAACAAGCACAAACTACTAAGCAATCCACAAAATAACAAAAGTCAATCAACTATCTGGTAATGACTGTCTTCTTAGTATTGTTTGAAAAGGTAGGTTTTCAGGGAGGTTTTGAAGGAAGAAAAGGTTTGAGAATGTCTTAAGTCATAGGGGAGTTTATTCCAGAGTTTGGGAGCTGCGTATGAGAAAGCTCGTTCGCCATGCTGTTTACGATGGGGGCGGTAACTGGGAAAGCGGAAGGTCCTAGTGTCGGTGGAGGAGCGGAGCGTACGTGATGGGACATATACTTGAAGGAGATCGGATAGATAGGCAGGGCATCGCCAGTGAAAATCTTGAAGCAGAGACAACAACATTTGTATTTAATTCTTTCTTCAACGGGAGCCAGTGCAACTTTTTCAGGAGAGGGCTGCAGGGTTGGGTCCTAGGAGATTTGCAAATGAGACGGGCTGCAGAGTTCTGTACACATTGGAGGGGTTGGATGACAGTTGAGGGACAGCCAAGGAGAACACAGTTGCAGTAATCTAGCCTTGAAAGGATGTATGATGAAACGAGAGTTTTTGTGGCGTCTTCAGTGAGATAGGGTCGAATAGCAGCAATTCGTTTAAGTTCCATGTAGGCTAACTGACAAATTTTTGTGACATGCTGTTTCATCGAGAGGTCACTATCAAGGAGAACACCAAGGTCACGAACAGTGTTGAAAATTCAATAGTGCTGGAACCTAATGTCAAAGAAGAAGGGAGCGGATCAGGGCCATGATGTGACCGCTTTAAAAAACGGATGGCTTCAGTCTTCTCACAGTTTAATTTAAGCTTATTTGCTGACATCCAGGTCTCAATATCAGAAGTACAAGATTGAAGAGTAGAAACAAGGGTGAGTAGTCATCGATGACAAGGAATGGAGCAGCTGAGTATCGTCCGCAAACATTTCGTGTGAAACGGAATGGCCGTGGATGACATTAGACAATGGAGTGGTGTACAAAATAAAGAGGACAGGTCCCAGCACGGATCCCTGAGGCACTCCAAATTGGAGGTTAGATTCATCAGAACGGTGGTCACCTACTTGAATGAACTGTTTCCTATCTAGAAGATAAGAACGAAACCAATTTAAAGCTGTTTCCCTGATGCCACATGTGTATTTCAAACGAGAGAGAAGGATTTCATGGTCTATGGTGTCAAAGGCTGCCGAAAGATCTAGCAAAAGAAGGACAGAAATTTTGTTTTCGTCTAAGGAATTTAGAATATCATTGAGAATGCGAAGGATGGTGGTCTCCGTGCTGTGCCCAGGGCGATAGGCTGACTGATGTGTGTGAGGAGGTTGTTTGAGGCCAGATGGTCAGAGAGCTGTTGAAGAATGACTTTCTCAAGAATTTGGATAGGAAAGGAAGATTTGAGATGGGTCTGTAATTTTTAAGAACGTTGGGATCAAGACTGCTTTTCTTGAGTAGAGGTTTAACAAGGGCGGTCTTAAAGTCAGTGGGAACTGTGCCAGAAGACAGGGACTCGTTAAGAATTTTGGTGATGGTAGGAAGGAGAGAGTCAAGGTGTTCAAAGAGGAGTGGGGTGGGAATGGGGTCAAGGTCACAGGATGTTTTCGCAGACTGTGTGATGATTTTACGAACAGTCTGCTCCGACACTGGCAGGAACTCACAGAGTGTGGTACCGTTAAAAACAACAGACTGATCTGAAATATCTGAGGATGGGGAGAAAGCGTTTCGAATTGTCTGAATTTTAGGGCGAAAAACTGAGAAAACAGACCAGGAAGCTGTGACGGCTCATGAGTGGACGGCATTACAACACTTGCAGCCTTACCCAACATGCTAGTGACAGTTCTAAACAGTTCTTTACACGAGGATGCTGCTGCAACTTTAGAAGAATAAAATGCGGTTTTGGCTTGATGGACAAACTGTACGACTTTCTGTTTGGCAGCATCGTAAATTTGCTTGTGTATTGTCAGTCTAGATGATACCCAGCGCCGCTCGGCTCGACGTCGCTCGCGTTTCAATATTCGCAGCTCAGGTGCAATTGAGTTGTACCACGGAGCCGGGCGACGCCAGTGTACCGTCCGCTGACATACAGGCGCATGCTTATCCAAAACTTTTCTAAGACCAATGTTCAAATCAGTAAGTGTTACGTCAGGCGTGATAATGTTAGCGATGTCATGAGAAAAATCAGCAGGGTCGATCTTATGAATGGCACGAACACATTTGAATTGGGGTGCCGACTTTTGCTTTGGAACACTGAGATGGCACACTAGACTATAGTGATCTGAAGTGATATTGATGAAGAGAGCGTATTTGCGGGCTACACAATTTTTTTCATTACTTTTACAGAATAGATAAGTTAAAAACAAATTTCTATTGAGGTTTCTTTATGGCAAGTGTGTATGTGTTGCGGAGTTACCTCTCTTGGCATGGTAATCTCATAGTCATATACCACAAAGTCATGCGGTAGGCAGAGGGTTAAAAGGCTGTGCCAGTCTTGAATAAAAGTTACTCTGTGTTAGGTTTTCTTATGGGAGCAAAAGTCACCCCACTTGTTTACTGTTTATTGTTTACTGTTCCCTGCCTCACTTCATTTCCAATTTTGTTCTTTTAATTTTTTCTCTCTCTTCTGTTCTGTCGCACAGCCTCGATAGAATTGTACTCACACCATATGTTGCCAGTCCTGACTCACATGTTCAGCTACGGCAGGCTGGTTCTGTCGATCTGAATGCCAGCAGTCCAGAGGGAGTGGTCAGTGTGGGATCCATTTGATCTCATAGGTCCAGTGGACAACAGCATCTAGTATGAAAAGAAGCATGAAGCTCAGCCTTGACATGAAATCTCCAACCAAAATGGAACCCATTACAGGGTACAGCCTTGTCATGTAATCTCCAACCAAAAGGAAACCCATTCATAGAGCACAGCCTTGTCATGTAATCTCCAACCAAAATGGAACCAATCACAGAGCACAGCCTTGCCATGTAGTCTCTAACCAAAATGGAACCCATTGTAGAGCACAGCCTTGTCATGTAATCTCCAACCAAAAGGGAACCCATTGTAGAGTACAGCCTTGTCATGTATTCTCCAACCAAAAGGGAACCCATTGTAGAGTACAGCCTTGTCATGTAATCTCCAACCAAAAGGGAACCCATTGTAGAGTACAGCCTTGTCATGTATTCTCCAACCAAAAGGGAACCCATTGTAGAGTACAGCCTTGTCATGTAATCTCCAACCGAAAGGGAACCTATCACAGAGCACAGCCTTGTAATGTAATCGCCAACCCAAATGGAACCCATTACAGAGTACAGCCTTGTCATGTAATCTCCAACCAAAATGGAACCCATTACAGAGTACAGCCTTGTCATGTAATCTCCATCCAAAATGGAACCCATTACAGAGTACAGCCTTGTCATGTAATCTCCAACCCAAATGGAACCCATTACAGAGTACAGCCTTGTCATGTAATCTCCAACCAAAATGGAACCCATTACAGAGTACAGCCTTGTCATGTAATCTCCAACCAAAAGGGAACCCATTACAGAGTACAACCTTGTCATGTAATCTCCAACCAAAATGGAACCCATTGTAGAGCACAGCCTTCTCATGTAATCTCCAGCCAAAAAGGAACCCATTACAGAGTACAGCCTTGTCATGTAATCTCCAACCAAAAGGGAACCCATTACAGAGTACAACCTTGTCATGTAATCTCCAACCAAAAGGGAACCCATTGTAGACTACAGCCTTGTCATGTAATCTCCAACCGAAAGGGAACCTATCACAGAGCACAGTCTTGCCGTGTAGTCTCCAACCAAAATGGAACCCATCAGCATTCCTCTGTGTCCTAGGTGATCATCAGTTTTAACTTCCCCTTTACTAAACCAAGCTTGCAACGATGGCCTGGACGTCTTGATCACCGCCAGATTGCTGGGTAAGATAAGATAAATAATGTTGCTTATAGCCCAGCCGACCGCAACGGGCCACATCAGGGCTGTGGATTGCTGGGTCTATCATTGAAGGGATGTAGTGGTGATCAGCGTCGGCAGTGGGATGCTCTCTCAGTCTGGCTTCAGGACTTTTAGTTGCTGTTGTCAGTTGGGGATTTGTCAGTGGTGATCCGTGCCCTGACAGTTTGATGATTGGTGGAGTCCTGTGCTCAGACTGTGTGTCCAACACAGCTGTAGGGACAGCGTACAGACTGGTGTACAGTAAGGTTGATAGTACAGACAGAAGTCTGTGGAGAAAATATACACCCCACACTCACAATCATTCTGAGAAGATCCAGAAAATATACATGTGGAGCAATCAAAGAATAATTTTCCTTTTTCTGTATGGCTATGTGTAATTCAATCTCTAGAGGTTTATAAGATTTACAATAATATAAGGCCCTAACTGAAAAAAAAAGACTGGAATGAAATGCTCTAGAATGGCAGCCTACATATCAGTGTTGCAGAGTACGTTCATAATCACTTGCTCATATGAAAAAAAAACAATGGAAGGTATTGTGAGTGGTCACGGAGGAATAAACCATCTTGCACCATGTGTTCAGCTGCCACACTGGCTAAGAATGACCACAAGCTACTAGGAAGTAGCCCCCCTTTTCCCAGTGGCTGCTCAGCGTGACACTACAGGCTGGAACTGTTGGCTGTGGAGCCAGCTCCCATACAGATTATCAACGTATAAACAGTGATTCACTTTTCTCTTTCATTTCTGTCTGCCCTGTGGTGGTTGTAGACCCTTGATGGTTCCCACAGCAGAACTGGAGTCGCGCCCACACATGGCACATGGATGTGTGGGCATGCAGACGAGCACCCAGTGCGCAGCTAAACTGTTTGCATTCCTCCATTTTGTTTTGTTTCTTTTCCCACATTAGCATGCAGTCTGGGGGACAGCGTGAACCCCGCCCTGGCAGACAGGCCTGCAGAGAGCACACCCCCACCCCAGGGAGTCCCCACGCCAACAGCATTCCAGTGAGGACAAGATCTTCGAGGAGCTGATTGATCTGTCCATCAGCAACAACTCCTCCTCCACCACCACCACCTCCCCCATGTTGAACAAATCTGAAGAACTTGTGAGCTTTAACAAGCTGGAGGAAGGATCTGAAGGGTCGCCCGCTCTGCCCCCGCCCATCATCGCCTTTGAGGAAACCAGTCTGATGAAGCACCAGGACGTGTCCGGTGAGTGTACGGGGGCGCCTCACTGTGTGTGTGTGTGTGTGTGTGTGTGTGTGTGGGTGTGTGTGCGTGTGTGTGTGTGTGTGTGTGTATGCGTGCGCACTGATCTGTACTGGGGGAGAGGCCTGAGAGATGTGTTGAGTTACACATAGGGCAGTTATATGTGTTGAGTTACACATAGGGCAGTTATATGTGTTGAGTTACACATAGGGCAGTTATATGTGTTGAGTTACACACAGGGCAGTTATATGTGTTGAGTTACACATAGGGCAGTTATATGTGTTGAATAATTCAATACATATAACTGCCCTATGTGTAACTCAACACATATAACTGCCCTGTATGTAACTCAACACCCATAACTGCCCTGTGTGTAATTCAGAATTGCACACGGGGCAGTTATAGGTGTTGAGTTACACACAGGGCAGTTACATGTGTTGAGTTACACACAGGACAGTTATAGGTGTTGAGTTACACACAGGGCAGGGTAGTTATAGGTGTTGAGTTACACACAGGGCAGTTATAGGTGTTGAGTTACACACAGGGCAGTTATAGGTGTTGAGTTACACACAGGGCAGTTATAAGTGTTGAGTTACACACAGGGCAGTTATAAGTGTTGAGTTACACACAGGGTAGTTATAGGTGTTGAGTTACATACAGGGCAGTTATAGGTGTTGAGTTACACACAGGGCAGTTATAGGTGTTGAGTTACACACAGGGCAGTTATAGGTGTTGAGTTACACACAGGGTAGTTATAGGTGTTGAGTTACACACAGGGCAGTTACATGTGTTGAGTTACACACAGGGCAGTTATAGGTGTTGAGTTACACACAGGGTAGTTATAGGTGTTGCGTTACACACAGGGCAGTTACATGTGTTGAGTTACACACAGGGCAGTTATAGGTGTTGAGTTACACACAGGGCAGTTACATGTGTTGAGTTACACACAGGGCAGTTACATGTGTTGAGGTACACACAGGGCAGTTATATGTGTTGAGTTATACGCAGGGCAGTTATATGTGTTGGGTTACACACAGGGCAGTTATATGTGTTGGGTTACACACAGGGCAGTTACTTCTTGAGGGAAACTGAATCTTCACAGAGGAAGACAGAAACTTGCTTGTCCAGTAATTGTAGTCGCTCTATTTCGTGCATCTTAGATCTTCTTGGTAAGGCTCGGAACACACTGTTGTGACCAGGTCATTAGACTATGCAACCTGAACCTGTGTTAACCTAACTTGTAATGAGTTGTAGATTAATTGCAGTGCTAGTTGTTTATATACCATTCATTATTAGATTGTTAACTGCAGTTTTAGTTGTTTATATACCATAGCAGCACAGACATAAGTTGTAGATTGATAATTGCAGTGTTAGTTGTTTATATACCTTATACCATTCATTGTTAGATTGATAATTGCAGTGTTAGTTGTTTATATTCCATTCATTGTTAGATTGATAATTGCAGTGGTGATTGTTTATATACCATTGTATTATTAGATTGATAATTGCAGTGTTAGTTGTTTATATTCCATTCATTGTTAGATTGATAATTGCAGTGTTAGTTGTTTATATTCCATTCATTGTTAGATTGATAATTGCAGTGTTAGTTGTTTATATTCCATTCATTGTTAGATTGATAATTGCAGTGTTAGTTGTTTATATTCCATTCATTGTTAGATTGATAATTGCAGTGTTAGTTGTTTATATTCCATTCATTGTTAGATTGATAATTGCAGTGTTAGTTGTTTATATACCACTTTATTATTAGATTGAGAATTGCAGTGTTAGTTTATATTCCATTCATTGTTAGATTGATAATTGCAGTGGTAATTGTTTATGTACCATTTTATTATTAGATTGATAATTGCAGTGTTAGTTGTTTATATACCATTTTATTATTAGATGATAATTACAGTGTTAGTTGTGTATACACGATTCATGTTGTACTGCTGTCTGTTGAAATAGTGCAGCCTCACACATCCATGGGATGAAACGGTGTTTGCTCTGTGGTATAATAAATCAGGTTGCTCCTGTGTGTGTGTGTGTGGTGGCAGATCTCCTGTCTTGACCCAGTTTCCCGCTAACACCAGTCCTCATCCAAGTGTGTTGTGATAGTGATGCCTGTACTGTGAGCGAGGAGAACCAGTGGGGTGCCCATCGCTGTCTTGATATCCTGTGGGACCTCCACAGACCCCTTGCAGCCTGTCCACCATGGCTGGCGCCACTGAACACGACAGACTTGGCGCCCACCACCGTCAGTCCTGTCCACCTGACAGACAGTGTGGAAGAGAGGAACATTGGTTCTCCTGTGTTGATGACTTGCATGAATTTGTGTCAAAGGATATCAGTGATTTGCTTGGCAGAAATGGAGCTGACATAGACTGGGCTGGTTTAGGAAGAGAGCAGAACATTTGGGGCTAAGCTAGCCATTATTCAGCTGGAAGTATTCCCAGTGCTTCTAGTACTGACGTGTTGTCATCGAACAGGAAGGACATGATGGTGACAGCAGAGACTTGGGAGGATGTCTATGTATATTTATATCTGTGGGGAGAAAGGGTGAGACGACTGGGGTGCAGCCAGGAGACCTTGACCTTCACAGTCTGGTACCAGTGAGTGGTGGAAGAATTTACAGTGTGGTGTGATGCGGTGCGTATGGTTGACAAACGGCACAGGAGAATGCAGTGAGTACATACGGTGATTTCGTGAGAAGTACAGCACCAGAACATTTTATTCCTGTTTTGAAAAATGAAAAGAGCAGAAAGAAAGAAGAGTAAAAAGGAAAAAAAAAAAAAAGGAAGAAAGAAAGGACAGCGGAGAAAAGAAAAACAATTAAGATCATTCCCCGAAAATCACCTCATCCAGAAATAAAGTGTACACTTCAGCTAACATGTTAAAGTCTAATGGAGTGTTTGGTAGTATCTTCAAGTATTGATGTGCGCAAGGACACATGCGCGCTCACACACACGCACACACACACTACGCACACATGCACACACACACACGCACAAACACACACACACACGCACACACACACACTTACACACACGCACGCACCACACGCATGCACGCACGCGCGCGCACACGCACACGCACATGCACACGCACACGCGCACACACACACACACACACACACACACACACACACACGTTGGATACGGATGGCGATGACGATGATTGACAGATGCTGGTATTGTCCAGTCTGCTACCAGGCGCCTTAGTGAAACAGATGTGGAGGGGGGGTGGGGGAAGGATGCCAGGGGACATGTGCTGTGAAAGACGTTGATCTTGTCATCCAGCCTTTTCTCCGTCTCTCTCAGCCCTGATGTGGCCCTTTGCGGTCGGCTGGGCTATAAGCAACATTATCTTATCTTATCTGTCTCTCTCTCTCTTTCATTCTTCCTGTGGGATCCCAAAACCTTACCTCAACAACAGCTCTGTGAAACATCTCTCTTCCTCGCTGGCTTTTGACAAACACAAACCTTGTGGGGAGATAAGTGTTTGAAAGGGAGAGACGATGGTGGTTGTGATTGGGTGGGTGGTGGGTGGGTGATTAACGGTGCACGGAGGAGCGAGTTGGATCTTCACTCGTCCTCCTCTTCTTGGTCTCAGACTGAGAGGAGCTGTGTATTGTTTATCAAAACCGGTTCCTGGTGACCTTATCAGCTTGAATAACCTGGGTCAGTCAGAAGATCAAAGCGTATGTGTCAGAGAAATGGTTTTTAGCATTGTGTAACATCAGTTGTATATCTGAACTGCATGAGGAAAGATCTCAGAAGGCAATACAAAACTTGGTTAACATGCGCGTGTAACCAAATTCAACGTGCATTTGATAGCACGTGATATCACTATATTGACGTAGGAAGTTGCCGTCACTGTGATAGTATGTTAGCAGATGAAAATTCATCAGTGACTGGACTAAGGCAGTTTACTGTAAAATAGTGTCAGCATAAATTCATCAGTAAGTTGCGTGATTTTGCTGATGCCAACATACAGCAGTTGAAGGAAGAAGTTTGCCACAAGCAGAAAATAAAGGACAGAAACATGCAGTGAACACACAGACCAGGACAAAAAGCGTTAATTCTGCAGAGGGGAAGACAGAATTGGTTGTGAGAATTGACATGTCTCGCTGTACCTCGGCCTTGAAATAACATGTCAAAATACTTATTACGTTAGGGCAGAAGTTGATAGTGATAGAAAAAGCAGTTTCCCAGACAAAAAGGTAAGGAGGGAGATGCGACTGATGGTGGTTTGTCACAACGCTGAATCAATGCTTGTTTTGTTCTTCTCTGTCAGGAGTGGAGGCAGAGGGTGTTGTTGGTTGTATCGCACGCAGATATAGCCCGGACCGACTTGTACACAGCTTTAGTAGAGAGATTGTGATACTGAAAGTGATTTTTTTTCCCCCCCTCATGATATTTATACAGATGTCATGTTGACGTATGAATTTTCTGGAGACATAATGTATGCTGCTACCTACCTGATCAGAGTCTATACAATTATGATATTATGGCTGTATTTAAACATTACATTTTTAATGACGTGATCTTCTGCACAGTGTTTTGCCCAGGTGTAAACAATACTGATTGTGCTTGTGTTGTACACGAGCATACAATTGGTGACACGTATGCATTCTCCAGTGTGCTCTCAGATACACAGTTATGTAATCGTCGCAGTTGTGTGAAAGAATGGGCTGTTGATGTCTGTCACTATTCCACGGTGTATCAGCCAGAAGGGACCTCCAAGACCAGGCCTAAGCCACTCAACTGGTCAGTTCCATTGTCCACTGAATGACAGGGTGTGAGTGGCGTGGGCAGAACAAGCTGATGCTCAGGTGTTTTCTCTGTGTGTGTGTGTGTGTGTGTGTGTGACTCGGGCTGCAACTGTTGTGGCTGTTAGGTACACAGGTCATGGTTCAGACAGGAAATGAATCCGTCTGTAACTTGACTAATTTCATGCTCTTAAAACTGAATCTGTCTGTGGTTTTGGTTCAGTTTTGATTGCAGACATTTTGATTGTTCTCCTCCTCATTGGGAGGAATTTTTTAAATTTTAATATGGAAGTGTCTAAAATCAGAAGTAACATCTTCCAATGGGCCAAGTATGCAAGAGTAATGGGTAAATGTATATACACTGTTATGCTATGACATTAGAATAGCACTTACTTTGAACAACTTTCAGTGTCAATTTACTGACAGTTAATTGAAAAGATCTGTT
The DNA here is from genome assembly GCA_018398815.1 of Conus ventricosus. Taxonomy (NCBI): domain Eukaryota; kingdom Metazoa; phylum Mollusca; class Gastropoda; order Neogastropoda; family Conidae; genus Conus; species Conus ventricosus. Next base: position 84,812,303 of record CM031607.1, on the reverse strand, counting down.
AATTTAAACACTACCCACTCTCTGAGATGGGGACGTTGTTCTCTTTCAGATCAGTGATTCATTGTCATGTCGATGACCCTTGCCCTGAAACTGAATGTTGTGGGTAACAGAACCATAATAGAAAGAACAAATACAGAAACAAAAAGAATATTGAAAGAATGTGTTGTATTTGGACATGAAAATTCACGTTTATTCTGACTTGGTTTACTTTTACTGTTCTGGCTCGTTCTTGCCAGAACATATATGTGTGTGTGTGTGTGCATACGTACATGCATGTGTGCGTGCGTGCACGTGCACGTGTGTGTGTGTGTGTGTGTGTGGTGAGAGCTTTAGGCAACCTGTGCCGTTGTTCAGTGTTGTCCTTCAGTGTGATGGTGTCCCGATGCTCATGGCTTTCCTCGTCAGACGACTGGGACTGAGGGCTTTCAGCAGGCACTGCAGGGCGGTGGCCCTTCCATGATGACAACAGTGATTTGGGGGAGGGGGGGGGATTTGAACCCCAGAGATTATGACCAAAAATCTGTGACAAGGAAGAACTTCACTGTAAAGAAAAGCTTTTTTTTTTTTTTTTCCATTTATAGCGTGTGAAATTGCCTCTCATTATGGAAATTGTAATTGTGTATGAGGTTTCATTTTTTATATTTTTGTTTTTGTATTTTTTTCAGAGTTCATGGTTGTCAGCATCATGAAAGGGAGCCGGAATAGCTCGTTGGTAGAGCGCCTGACTCGTAATCTTGGTGATCCTGGGTTGTGGGTTCGAACCTCCGCCGGGCGTTTCGGTACAGGGGATTTTTCCCTCGGAGTTAACATTGGTTCTGACTCCTTTTCCCATACAGTCCTTCGAATGAGACTATAAACCGAGGTTCCGTGTGTGAACGCACGCATAACATCTTGCACACACGTAAAATCCCATCACCAACTTTCGGAAGAGTAGGCCAGTTTGGCCGTTGGTATGGATGACACGTTACACATAGCATGCACCCTGCGTGAGAAATGGAAAGAATGAAGGAAGTAAGGAAAATGAGTGATCGATATTGAACGATACTGACTGCATGGCACGGGAAACGACTGAAAGAAGCGCCACTGGCAGCTCTTCAGTCGCACTACCCAGGTAGGCAGCCCGTTGTGTAAACGAGTGTTGATTGTAAAGCGCTTAGAGCTTGGCCTCTAGCTGAGAATAGGCGCTATATAAGTATTCATTATTATTATTATTATTATTAAAGAAGGAATGTAATGCTGTAAATATTTTAGTATTATATTGTATATATGTAGGTTTTTAATCAGCGGGTATATTATGACATTAAAGTATGGAAAAAGGAGAGGAAAGAGGAATCGGTGTCCACAAGATTTTCAGGGAGCCTCATCAACCAGGTTGTTGAATACTTGTTTAGTCTCTCCTTGTAGCAATAAGCATTTGTCATTGTTCAGTCGGTGCTCCATTTTATTCTGTTGTTTTAAAAGGAAAACGAGTGTGTCATGTTTGTGGAATGAGTATATATAAAATAAAAGGAAAGCATTCTTTTTTTGCAAAAAATTTGAAATTTTTGAATTTGCAGAAGAAAAGAAACAACACCTGGCTGTTCTGGTGTATATGATAGAATGATATTGGTTTTATTTATCAAATTTGGGTTCAGTACTGACTTTCAGCTCCAAGATTCCTTGACTCATCGTTAACCTCAGTAGCTGCTACACCTTGAAACAAGGGTACAGTGGTCAGGTGTGTACCAGTCATTACTCAGTGAAGAATCTTTTGGCATGAAACAAGGATACATGGTCAGGTAGTCGGCAATTATTTGTCATGAACCCAGTGCTGAAAGCATGAGTCATTTGCACTGCAGGGGTCTAGATTCCTGATGTTTTTTTATGTGTCAAAAGGCACTTTGTAGGATTTTTTTGCCCACAACAAAACTCCTTTTCCTGCTAGTCTTGAATTGTTGTGGTGTCATTGTCCCCTTTCTCTGCATCTTTTAGGATAGAAAGGGTTTTGAATCTGTTACATATATGTGATAAACGAATGCATTGAATGAGTGGTAGTAATGCGTCGGGTGGGTCATTCGAAGACAACATGCAATGATTGATTATCAAATTTTATTATTGTGAACATGAGCTGCCTTAAAACATTTTGTATTGCTCTTTGACCTAAACACTTAGCTTTACCTTTTGAATACTACTCCGAGAGCTCCTAAACACTTAGCTTTACCTTTTGAATACTACTCCGAGAGCTCTGAAAGTATTTCAGTTTTGTAATTTTCCACTGGGTTAATGTGTTAATCTGTGTTTTGGCATGGTATGTAAACGTTCTCTCTCTCTCTCTCTCTCCTCTCTCTCTCTCTCTCCCCCCCCCCCCCTCATTTTCTGATCTCTAGATCATCTACAGGTATGGTCTTTCTGCAGTCTTTTGGCTGCCAGTGTGAAGATATGGCTTTCCTTTTAGCATGTGTTGTGTCTGAGTCTTTGGGTGTGTACCAGACGTATGGAGTGGTCATAATGATAACAGTGGTATTTATTTATACATAAATGAAGTAATAAAATTGCCTCATTAACATCTGTGGTTGGGAGTTTGGATGTGTGATTGAGTGGCTGGATGGACCTGGTGGTATTATGATGATTATAATTGGTATTACTCCAGAGCGAGGCAGACTAGTGGTATGATGATTATGATTGGTATTACTCCATATCGAGGCAGACTAGTGGTGTGATGATTATGACTGGTATTACACCAGAACAAGGTAGACTGGTGGTAATGCGAGTACGATTGGTATTACACCAGAACAAGGTAGACTGGTGGTAATGTGAGTACGATTGGTGTTACACCAGAGCAAGGCAGAGTGGTGGTTTTGATGAGGATTACAACTGGTACCACGCCAGAGCAAGGCAGTAACAAGGTGACCATGACATGGAGGGAGCGAACAAGATCATGACAACCCAGGGTTACAGTCATGGAAGACAAAAGCTGCTCCCTCTTCGCAGAACATTGAAGCAGTTTCGAAGGTGAATGGAGCTCTGAGTGGAAGTGTACAGGATGACCCACAGCCAGGTGTAGATACCAGCCTACTGGATCGTCCCGAGTATTGCCTTCCGCTGGGCTAGAAATGACACAGAAAGAACAACACCGAGGTGGGGCTGTAAACATGTAAGCACTAGCTGGCTCTGTGGGAGTGCTCCAATGTTCACGAAAGAAGCGTAGTAAGCTGTGGGCTCAATTCAAAGACGATCGGGAGGAGTGGGTAAGGACGCAGCAGAAACGTCGTTGCATGGAAGTGCAAGAGTCTCTGAGGCACCGACATTTAAAGCTAAGCTATCTTTCACAATGCATGTACCGGAGAAACGAACTGGACCAAAAGAACCAGCACGACAGCGTGGAATGAAGTCTCATCAGATGAGCATGAGCGTGGCTGTTACACTCTGATCTCTTGGTCACGATGCAAAACGGTTTCACATATCAAGGAAAAAAACGGATGGATGAATGTATGCTCTCGTACACGCACAGACAGACGGACACATACACACACTTACGCATACACCCACGTGGTGTGGTCGAAGATGACTCGTTTTCTGGACAGCTGCTCTAGATACACACTGCTGGGGCTGATGCTAACAGAACAGCTATCAAAAGGTGTGCCAGGCAATGACGACTTACAAATTCATATTGCAAAATACGTTCATGATTAAAGTGAATTTGAGAAGACGGTAATGGCTCCCTGTATGAATCTACATGAAGTGTGGTCTATCCATTAATCATGATTTGTCATGATTGATGATACCATGCCGTGTCTATAGACCCTTAAAGCAGTGTCGCGCACGCACACACACACACATAGTTGAATTGGTGAAGCATCATCTGAATGGGAGGCTGTCCTGATCCCGGTGCTGAATATGGAGGAAAAACAAATGAAAACAGGAAATTACAGCATCATTCTTAAACGATACCTTGGCAAAATACCAATTCTGGCATACAATATTTGGAGGGAATAAAGAAAAGAAAAATGGACAGCATTTTCTCAAGCCCTCCCACCGCTCTCTTTTTCTCTTAAGTTCTCGTTGAAACAAAATATGAAAGATGAGAGCCCCCCCTCCTCCCCTTTACAAGAACTACGAACATTTTGACGATAAACCATCCCCAACCCTTTCCCTGCTTTAAAGAAAAAAATATAAACTGTGGCGATATCTGTAAAGAAGAAAAAAAAGACGTGTTTGTCCGTTCGATAAACCGCAGTGACGTTTTTGATAAACAAAACAAAACAAACAAAACAAAAAACCGTTTGTACTCTCTTCTCCCACCCACCTCCTAGTGACGCAACGGTTGAGGGCAATAACGTCAACATTAACATTTAAAAAAAATTTGTTTTTCACATTTTGAAATAAGAAATATTTTCACATTAGCAGGACTAATCCGATCATCCGCTCCACGCCCCCCCCCCCCCCCCCCCCCCCCCTTTTTGTTTTAAGTTAATGATTTATTTATTACTTCCGACAACGACGCTATATCTACACTACATCGGTTTTCCTATTCTGTGGATAGCGACGCAAAATCTTACAAACCGATATGGACTGGACAGGACAAGATGGCGGATGCCCTCATGGTGAGTTCGTTCCTTTTTGTTTCTACCGACCTTTAAAAGTTCTTGAGTTTGACAAGCTTGCTACATTTCAAGAACAGAAATAGTTGTGTGCGACAGATGGTCTTGTGGCTCTTCCACTAGGCTTGGTATCCAGAATTCCAAAACTGTCTTGTTTACAATCCTTGCACTGCCGCGAAATCCAAACCTATTTTAGAGTCCTGTATGGCGGACGCTTCGAATGTCAGAAGGCCGTCTCAGAACTCCGACCAGGCTCAAGCCCTGAACTCTAAACAAAATTCGAAATGTGGCACTTGTGATAAAAAATGTGACCCAAAAAGCTAACGCATTGATGTGTGAGTACTGCGCCCGTTGGTATCACGCTAACTGCCAGGGCTGTCGACTGAGGCCTACAGAATCGTCGTGTCAGGAGTCGAGAGTCTGCATTGGTTATGCAGAACATGCAACCCCAAGGCCCTCGATGTTCATAGGATCGTACAAACACTCAAGTATAAGAACGATGAGCTTGAGAAACGACTAGACAGGGTTGAGAAGGTGGTGTCAACCGTCGGCTCAGATCTCAGCGAGTTCAAAGTATCCCAGGCCGAGGAATTTAACAAAGACATTGCGGACAAGGTAGCAAAACAGAGCCAGGCAGGGGCTATGAGAGTGCCCGCGAAGTGCAGGAGAGGGAGGAGAGAAAGCAGAATCTGATCTTTTCAACATTGCAGAGAGCGACAAAGTAGATACTAAGGACAGGTTACACGTGACGTACAACAGGTCGGTCGGTTCTCGAGCAAATCGGAGTCGAGAACTGTGAGTTTGAGCGTCCGGTCAGAATCGGGAAGAAAGGAGAGGGCCCTAGGCCTCTGAAATTCGCTTCAAAGCCATGAGTCATGTGGTAGGATTCTCAAATCGGCCAAGAAGCTGAAGGGCACAGACACCTATATCAGCAGGGACATGACCCCTTTAGAAAGAAAGGAGTGGAAGGCACTACTCGAGTTAAGGGACAGGAAAAGACGGGAAGCAGAAGACCTGGGAGAGGGTCCAAGTGGGTCATTCGGTAGGGAAAACTGTGAACGTGGCAAGGGAGGATCCCGGCAGCCCCTAGGGCAAGCCGAACCAACCAGTAGACAAGCTCAGCAAAATGTTCCAAATGTAAACAGTGTACAAAATGTTCTTTTAAGTTCTTCTTCTTCTAAGTTAAAATGTTTGTATTCAAACGCTGATAATTTACTTAATAAAAGACATGAGCTCGAGGTGTTTATGTCCGTCCACAAGCCAGATGTCTTTGTGACGGAAGCCTCACCAAAGAACTGTGTTACTCCAGTACAAGACTGTGAGTTACAACTTCAAGGCTATGATCTGTTCAGCAGATGCGGCAAAGGCAAAAGAGTGTACTGATTTATGTAATGTGCTGCTTAAAAGCTACGCCTAGTCCGGTGAATGAAACTTGTGCTGGTGAGGAATCACTCTGGTGTGAGATAGGCCTTGTGGGTGAGGATAGACTTTTGATAGGTTGTAAACAGTCACCTAACAGTGATATGGCGAACAATGACCTCATCATTGGGGATCTCAGATCAGTGTGCAACAAACAGTTCTCACATATTCTGATTTGTGGGACTTTAATCTTCCTGACATTAAATGGTCTGATGACTGTGTGTGTGAGGGTAAAGTGGGGCTTCCTTCCTAGAAGGTTTCAGAGACTGTTTTTTTTTACACCAGCATGTGCTGGAAGCAACACATCACAGAGCTGACCAACAGCTAACATTCTTGATCTGATATTTACCAACGAGGAAGGTATGGTGGGTGAAGTAAATTTTGAGCCTCCCTTAGGGAAAAGTCATCACTCTACTCTGGTCTTTGAGGTGAACTGCTATATGCAGAAAGAGAAACCACATAAGTCTCGTTATGTTTATGATAAAGCTGACTGGGTTAGTATTAAGAACGGCCTTCGGTCAGTGGACTGGGAGTTAGCTCTTGATGGATTAGCATGTGAAGAGATGTCTGTGATTAGAGACAAGATACAGAATAGCATGGACAGTTATATTCCCAAAAGCCGACCAGGCGGTAGGCCTAGAAAGCCACTGTGGATGAACGAGAGTGCCTTGGCTAAGGTCAAGAAGAAACATTTTGCCTTCATGAGGTATATGGAGATAAGGGGGGGAAAGACACTGCTGTTTACGCAAAAGCAGGAACCAAGCCAAATGGGAGTGTCGAAAGGCAGTGCGTGACCTTGAGAGAAAGATCGCCCACGAATCAAAGCGTGACCCTAAGGCTTTTTTCAGCTACGCTAAAAGTAAACTGAACACAAAATGCGGTATAGCAGATCTAGTCTGCGAGGATGGTAGTGTTGCTAGGTCTGATAAGGAAAAGGCTGAGGTTCTAAACAATTTCTTCTGTTCCGTCTTCACTAGGGAAGATACGAGTGAAATACCTGAGTTCCAGGAGAGAGCTGTTAGCTCCAAGTTAGACAACATTTACATTACGGAAGAGGATGTGCTCAAGAAACTTTTGAAACTGAACCCCAACAAAGCTTCGGGTCCGGACTGCATACCACCACCCATTCTCAAGCAGTGTGCTAGTGAGTTAGCTCTCCCCTTTGCAACATTGATGAACAAGTCACTACAGGAAGGCGTTATAACCTTCTGAGTGGAAACTGGCTTATGTGTCACCATCTTCAAAAAAGGTAAAAAGACAATCCCAGGCAATTATCGCCCAGTGAGTCTGACAAGTGTAATCTGTAAAGTCTTAGAATCCCTCATTAGAGACCAGCTTATAGAACATTTCAGTCAGAATGATCTGTTCAGCAATTGTCAGCATGGGTTCATGAGTGGTAGAGTTGTTCAACCAATTTGATTGCAGTGCTTGATCTTTGGACGTCAGTCTTGGAGGCTGATGGTTGTGTTGACACCATCTACCTCGACTTTGCAAAAGCATTCGACACTGTTCCACATGAGCATTTGTTGACGAAACTTCAGGGCTATGGGTTGAGGGGCAGTTTCTCGCATGGGTGAGAGACTTTCTGACTGGTCGGAAACAACGTGTTGTGGTGAATGGCGAGGAGTCGTCTTGGGGGGGTATGCAGTCCGGAATTCCTCAGGAAGTGTATTGGGGCCATTTTGTTCGTGTGCTTCGTGAACGACCTTCCTGACGCTGTCCATTCTGCCACATTTCTATTTGCAGACGATACAAAAATTTTTGCCAGAGTACCCGACCACTCAGACACTCTACAGGAGATTTAGACAGGCTTCAACTCTGGTCTGACGTGTGGCAACTGAGGTTCAACGCAGGAAAGTGCAAGGTCATGCACATAGGGAAAAACAGTGACCCTTGTGAGTACAGGATGACATCAAAAGGCGAACGTATCACTTCAAAACTGTGTCACTAGAAAAAGACCTAGGAGTAAGTATTGATAGCGATCTGAAGTTTAGCAAGCATGTCAGCATACAGGTCGAGAAAGCAAATAAACTCCTGGCACTCATCCGAGAGGTTTTACGGCCCTCGACATTGTGTCACTCCCTACCCTGTACAAGTCCATCATTCGTCCTCACCTAGAGTATGGGAATG
>CM031607.1:84781674-84799174 GCA_018398815.1 Conus ventricosus | reverse complement strand
TGCTCTTTCTATGATTTTCCAGGATATATTGTAGTCTATCTTTTCTCTTTGAGCTTCCAGATGTATTTACTCAATTCTGTTTGGTTTTTGTATCTTTCTTTGTTAAATGACTGTTTGTGGTTTGCATATCTAGTTTTAAATTGGTTTTCAGTGATACCTATCTATGTTTCTTCTGCGTTCTCTGATTTTACAGTGGCTTGGTATACAATGCTGTTGTAGAGGCATTTGTTGCTCAGAGGGCACTGTTCTTTCTTGATACAGTTGCAGGATTTCCTTTCATCACCCTCGTTTTTCTCTGTACTGCTTTTCATTTTGTTGGTTGAATCAATGATGTTTTTAAGGTTGGGCATACACGAGTATGATAATTTGATGCTGTTTTTGTTGAATATCTTGGATAATTTGTGCTCTTTTGGAATGATGATGTTAGGATTCTAAAGAATAAAAAACGTTAAAAGTGCTCAACCATGTAGGGAGCGACATACCAGTTTAAAATAGGATTTTAAAATGAAGAGATTAAAACCTACAAGCTTGTTTCAAGCTAAAAACGCTCTCCTCAGGTATACAATTTGGGCACGCCACCGGTGTTATATATTGTGGTGTGTGGGCGTGTGGGTTCTGTGCGTGTGGCACGTGGCCTGCCGGTTTTTTCTTTTTGGGCGCGTTCAGGGGGACGTGTTTCGGAATGGTGCATTGACAAAGATTTCCATTTATTGCCTGCAATTGTTTATCATTTCTACTTTAGAGTTCAGGGATGCTAGGTGGGGTTTACATAACATCAGCCACTTTTCTGTAGTACATAAGTTGCATTTTTTAGAAATGTTGTATGGGTTGCTCTTTTTATAATTTTCCATGATATGTTGTAATCTATTTTCTTATTTTTAAGCTTCCAAATATATTTACTTCATTCTGTTTGGTTTCTATATTTTTCATTTTTGTGAATTAGTTGGACTTTTCATGTTGTCTCATATACAGAAAATACTTGGTAACAGGTTGGCTTATACAGAGATGACGGTCTTGCCACGTTAAACAATAAACCAAAAACCATTGAAAACAAGAAAAAAGAACTTTGTAAAATTTTCAAAGCCATAACCTAAAAATCACAGTAGAAGCCAACAAAAAAACAGTAAATTATTTAGACATAACATTAGACCTTAAGGATCATACATACAAACCATATAAAAAACCTAATGACACACCTGTCTACGTAGACATCAATAGTAACCACCCACCCTCCATCTTAAAAACCATACTAATGGTATAAACAAAAGATTATCTAAACTGTCATGCAATGAGAAATAATTTAACAGTGCAGCAGCTGAATATCAAGAGGCGCTGAAAAAACGTGGCTATAACTACAAATACAATACAACCCAGATAACAACATGAACAGCAACAGGAAAAACGGGAAAAGATAAATTATATGGTATAACCCTCCATATGATGGAAGAACAAAAACTAACGTAGGAAAAGAATTCCTCAGAATCCTTAAAACATCATTCCCAAAAGAACATGTACTATCTAAAATATTCAACAAAAATACCGTCAAGCTATCATACTCGTGTATGCCCAACCTTAAAAATATAATTGATTCTTCCAATAGAACCAAAAACAACACAACCAAAGAGGGTGATGAAAGGATATCTTGTAATTGCACAAAAAAAGACCAGTGCCCCTCTGAATAATAAATGTCTCTACAACAATATTGTGTACCAAGCTACGGTAACAACAGACAGTGATAAAGAAACATACATAGGGATCACGGCAAACCATTTTAAAACCAGATATGCAAACCATAAACAGTCTTTCAAAAATGAAAAATATAAAAACCAAACAGAATTAAGTAAATATATTTGGAAGCTTAAAAATAAGAAAATAGATTACAACATATCATGGAAAATTATAAAAAGAGCAACACCATACAACAACATTTCTAAAAAATGCAACTTATGTACTACAGAAAAGTGGCTGATATTATGTAAACCCCACCTAGCATCCCTGAACTCTAAAGTAGAAATGATAAACAATTGCAGGCATAAATGGAAATCTTTGTCAATGCACCATTCCGAAACACGTCCCCCCTGAACGCGCCCCAAAAAGAAAAAAACCGGCAGGCCACGTGCCACACGCACAGAACCCACACGCCCACACACCACAATATACATAACACCGTGGCGTGCCCAAATTGTATATCTTGAGGAGAGCGTTTTTAGCTTGAAACAAGCTTGTAGGTTTTAATCTCTTCATTTAAAATCCTATTTTAAACTGGTATATATATATATATATATATATATATATATATATATATATATTATACCAGTCTGTCTATCTACTCATCTGTATCAATCTATGGTTCATATGCTTTATCTGTTTGTCTATCTTTCATCTGTCTATCAACCTATGATTCATATGCTTTTTCTGTTTGTCTGTCTACTCATCTGTCTATCTGTGATCCATATGCTTTACCTGTCTGTCTGTCTGTCTTCACCTCTGTCTATCTACCTACGATACACATGCTTTATCTGTCCGTCTGTCTATTTCCACCCATGTCTGTGGTTGGCTAGACACCCCCAGACCAGTCCCCAGCCTCATGATGATGGTGCAGACCACAAACTGGACAACGGTCACTGAGGAGACATCCTTTCCCATGACAACGCTAGACTACGGCAGCAGCAGCAGCAGCAGTAGCACACTGTCCACCAGACTTCAACCCCAAGGGTCAGAACTGTGGCAGGACATTGACCAGATCTTGAAATGGTTCCAGCAACTGGGTTACGTGCCCCTGTCGTCGCTGGGGGTGGTGGGCAATGCCGTGACGTTGTGGGTGTGGTCGGCGGAGACAACGTTCAACTCCACGGTGTTCATGTTGAAGGTGTATTTGTCCGTGAAGGATTAGATGAGGATGATTGTATTCTCTGTCTGTCTGTCTGTCTGTCTGTCTGTCTCTCTGTCTCTCTGTCTGTCTGTCTGCCTCAACAAGCAAATTACAAGACAAACACGACGCGTTTCGACCTCTTTGGTCTTCTTCAGGCAAGACAAACAACATTCAAGACACTGAAAGCGAAGAACGAACAATCACTTATCTCCTCAAATTAGGCGCAAAGAAGATCAAAGAGGTCGAAACGCGTCGTGTTTGTCATGTAATTTGTTTGTTTCTTTCGCTCGGTGCCATAGCAAATTTTCTTTCGCTCGGCGCCATACAAATTTTCTTTCGCTCGGCGCCATAGCAAATTTTCTTTCGCTCGGCGCCATAGCAAATTTTCTTTCGCTCGGCGCCATAGCAAATTTTCTTTCGCTCGGTGCCATAGCAAATTTTCTTTCGCTCGGCGCCATAGCAAATTTTCTTTCGCTCGGCGCCATAGCAAATTTTCCTTCGCTCGGCGCCATAGCAAATTTTCTTTCGCTCGGCGCCATAGCAAATTTTCTTTCGCTCGGCGCCATAGCAAATTTTCTTTTGCTCGGCGCCATAGCAAATTTTCTTTCGCTCGGCGCCATAGCAAATTTTCTTTCGCTTGGCGCCATAGCAAATTTTCTTTCGCTCGGCACCATAGCAAATTTTCTTTTCGCTCGGCACCATAGCAAATTTTCTTTCACTCGGCGCCATAGCAAATTTTCTTTCGCTCGCGCCATAGCAAATTTTCTTTTCGCTCGGCGCCATAGCAAATTTTCTTTCGCTCGGCGCCATAGCAAATTTTCTTTTCGCTCGGCGCCATAGCAAATTTTCTTTCGCTCAGCACCATAGCAAATTTTCTTTCGCTCGGCGCCATAGCAAATTTTCTTTCGCTCGGCGCCATAGCAAATTTTCTTTCGCTCGGCGCCATAGCAAATTTTCTTTCGCTCGGCGCCATAGCAAATTTTCTTTTTGCTCGGCGCCATAGCAAATTTTCTTTTCGCTCGGCGCCATAGCAAATTTTCTTTCGCTCGGCGCCATAGCAAATTTTCTTTCGCTCGGCGCCATAGCAAATTTCTTTTCAGCTGGTTTCGGTTTCCGCCTGCAGTCGCCTCACTTTGAATGAAACTTAAATTTTTTTTATTTTATTTATTTATAATACGTTTGACGCTTTTAGTCAACCATCCCTTCGACTCCTGGCCTACTATCAATGACGAAGGGCCTCTCCGACTGCACACCCAAAATTAATGCGCCAAGGCCTTGCTTAAGGAGTCGAGTATTTATAGACTGGTGCCATTGGATTGTTTTGATCATTTTCATTGTGTCTGAAAGTTGATTCTCCTCCTTTTCTTTCCTGTGGCCATCAAAGTACAGGCCTGGTGGTTCCCAGCAGACAGATTGAAATCAAAGGAATGGGATTATTTTGGGCTCTTGAAGTTAGTGCAAAGATAGGGCCACGGGTGAATGGGAAGGCCTAAAATGTGTGTCAACTAAGGGGAAGGTCACGTATTTGAAAATACTGTTTGTGACTTCATCGGTGAAGACCCCCCCCCCCCCAAAAAAAAACCCAAAAAAAACCCCAGAAAACAACAACAACAACAACCAACAACAACAAAAAAAAAACAAAAAAAAAACAACCAACAACAAACCAAACCAAATCCAAACAAACAAACAAATAAAGAAACAAGGGAAACAATTGGTGGAGAGCTGTTCAATTATCAGTTTAACATTAAAAGCTGGCTTAAATTTAGGGTACGCCTCAAAACGCTTGCCTAGATAATAATTATATAGAGTTTTAGTGTCAAATGCTCATTGTGGTGTGTGGCCTGCGTGTGTGTTGAGGTGTTGGCGGTGTGGGACCTGGTCTACTGTATGGCCAACCTGGTGTACTACAGCGTACAACTGACCGAAGGCGTGGCCATCTTCTCTGCTGTCCACTACCTCCTCAACACCATCGTCATCGTGTCCCAGGTCAGTATCACGTTGTCTTCTTCGTCTTCATCATCTTTTTTTTTTTTTTCGTCCTTGCCGTTAGTCATTTCCTTCCTCGATGACGACAATAATTGCTTGGTCTTGGAGCCGGCGTGAGTGAGCTCTTCGTCCGGAGGGAGCCATCATGTCCGTCCAACGACAATCTCCATGAATTTGCTGATACCTGTGACCCCGAAGAATCAAACCAAGGTCACAGCTGTAGTGAAGCAATCGTAACTGAGGTCACATTGAGGGCAGAGCACGAAGAAACATATAATTTGACACTTTTTTTTTTTTCAAATGCTGATCAATGAAGTGGATGATGATGAAGATGATGATATATGGATTTCCCATTCTGGTTTGAGACTACATGACACGGCTTTTACTCTACGATTACTCTCAGAATATATTCCGGCCTTAAACAGGCCCGAGAGATACAGACACCTGCAGTGCTGGTCAGGAAATTTGAGAAACACCCTCAGGAACGCATCCATTAATTGGGATGAAACTCAACAGTGTGGTTCTAGTCTTCCAAGTTGAACCCAAAGCAAACTCAAACTCGTGGTCGAGGCAGAAATTTCCTTCAAGAAAATGGCTCTGATCAAAAACCGAAACCACGATCTCCGAGTCGAGACTGCCACTGTACCAAGGCGGCTGGTCCGACCAAGCAGCTATTGTCGTCAGCAGGAAGTAGACGTAGTCAATCCTACATATCCTGGAGTTGACGTGGTCAATTCTACATATCCTGGAGTTGACGTGGTCAATCCTACATATCCTGGAGTTGACGTGGTCAACCCTACATATCCTGGAGTTGACGTGGTCAATTCTACATATCCTGGAGTTGACGTGGTCAATCCTACATATCCTGGAGTTGACGTGGTCAATCCTACATATCCTGGAGTTGACGTGGTCAATCCTACATATCCTGGAGTTGACGTGGTCAATTCTACATATCCTGGAGTTGATGTGGTCAATCCTACATATCCTGGAGTTGACGTGGTCAATTCTACATATCCTGGAGTTGACGTGGTCAATTCTACATATCCTGGAGTTGACGTGGTCAACCCTGCATATCCTGGAGTTGACGTGGTCAATTCTACATATCCTGGAGTTGACGTGGTCAATTCTACATATCCTGGAGTTGACGTGGTCAATCCTACATATCCTGGAGTTGACGTGGTCAATTCTACATATCCTGGAGTTGACGTGGTCAATGCTACATATCCTGGAATTGACGTGGTCAATTCTACATATCCTGGAGTTGACGTGGTCAATTCTACATATCCTGGAGTTGACGTGGTCAATTCTACATATCCTGGAATTGACGTGGTCAATCCTACATATCCTGGAGTTGACGTGGTCAATTCTACATATCCTGGAGTTGACGTGGTCAATTCTACATATCCTGGAGTTGATGTGGTCAATCCTACATATCCTGGAGTTGACGTGGTCAATTCTACATATCCTGGAGTTGACGTGGTCAATTCTACATATCCTGGAGTTGACGTGGTCAACCCTGCATATCCTGGAGTTGACGTGGTCAATTCTACATATCCTGGAGTTGACGTGGTCAATTCTACATATCCTGGAGTTGACGTGGTCAATCCTACATATCCTGGAGTTGACGTGGTCAATTCTACATATCCTGGAGTTGACGTGGTCAATGCTACATATCCTGGAATTGACGTGGTCAATTCTACATATCCTGGAGTTGACGTGGTCAATTCTACATATCCTGGAGTTGACGTGGTCAATTCTACATATCCTGGAATTGACGTGGTCAATCCTACATATCCTGGAGTTGACGTGGTCAATTCTACATATCCTGGAGTTGACGTGGTCAATGCTACATATCCTGGAGTTGACGTGGTCAATTCTACATATCCTGGAGTTGATGTGGTCAATTCTACATATCCTGGAATTGACGTGGTCAATCCTACATATCCTGGAGTTGACGTGGTCAATTCTACATATCCTGGAGTTGACATGGTCAATGCTACATATCCTGGAGTTGACGTGGTCAATTCTACACATCATGGAGTTGACGTGGTCAATCCTACATATCCTGGAGTTGACGTGGTCAGTACCACATGTCCTGGGTCAGGAGACAGACCACTGGACATTGCCGGAGTGGCTGGGCACACAGTGCAGTGTGTCCTCAGGTGGAGTGCCTCACGGCGATCTGAAATGGACTGCTTTTTGTGAACTTGTGGTGTGGGGCTCAGACATGCTGACCTTGATGTGTGTGTGTTGTTGTTTTTTCAGTTCAACGTCCTTCCAATAAAAGTGATATCAGACAATATGATTGCGTGTGTGTGTGTGTGTGTGTGTGTGTGTGTGTGTGTGTGTGTGTGTGTGTGTGTGTGTGTGTGTGGTGTGTGTGGTGGGGAGTAGGGTGGGGAGTGGGAGCTGTAGAGTGTGTGTGTGTGCGTGTGTGTGTGTGTGTGTGTGTGTGTGTGTGTGTGTGTGTGTGTGTGTGTGTGTGCGTGCGTGTGCGTGTGCGTGTGTATGTGTGTGTGTGTGTGTGTGTGTGTGTGTGTGTGTGTGTGCGTCGTGGGGAGTAGGGTGGGGAGTGGGAGGTATAGAGTGTGTATGTGCGTGCGTGCGTGCGTGCGTGTGTGTGTGTGTGTGTGTGTGTGTGTGTGTGTGTGTGTGTGTGTGTGTGTGTGTGTGTGTGTTTGTGCGCGCGCAGGTAATTCGACGCTACTGTACACAAACTCACTGGAAATGAAACTTGTAAAATTCAGTGTAATATCCCATTACAATGATGATGTGATTGCCGGCATTGAAATGAAATAATGTTTAACACTTACACAGTATCACCGGAATTATAAACAAAACTAAAAAAAAAAAAAAGAAAAAAGAAAAAGGCACGGAGCAGATAATGCGAAAGCATAGAGAGGACGGCGGTGGACAGTGGCTAGGAAGAGAGAAAGACAGATTGAGGGGGGGGGGGGGGGGGGGGATGAGGGGGATGAGGACTAAATATAGATTATGTCTTAACAGATCATACAAAACATTAGTCGTTAAGTTTACATCAGAAACTATCGAAAGTGAACGTTAAACAAATCATTAACGTAGTTGCCATTTTGTGAGAAAACAAAACTTGGAAAGAACTTGGATCTCAACTAAAAATGGTATGACAATTTACTGTATTGGATCTCAACTAAAAATGGTATGACAATTTACTGTATTGGATCTCAACTAAAAATGGTATGACAATTTACTGTATTGGATCTCAACTAAAAATGGTATGACAATTTACTGTATTCGGTATCAGAACAGTATTTTGTCTCTGGTGAACGTGAACGAAAGTCTGCACACCAAACGCTGAATCTTGATGCTTGGGGGGGGGGGGGGGGGGGGGGGGGGGGGGGGGGGGGGGGGGGGTGTCCTGATGCAGATTTGTTCAATCTACATCACCCTCCTGTCCAGCTTCACAAGGCTTCTCGCCATCTTCCGACCGCTCAGTTCAACCTCATCCTGTCCAGACCCGACTTGTCGCCGTTTGCCTCGCCATCTTCCTCTGGAGTCTGCTCCTGTCGTCCCCGGAAGGCTCGTGGTACGTGTGCCTGCTTGCACGCGGGAGGCTCCAATGTCAACACATTCATAGGATCGTGGACTTCTATCGTAGGAACTACCTGTACGACCTGTTCGCGTTCTGCATACCTTCCTTCCTCCTCCTCACCTCTAACGTACTGACGGTGTGGAAATTCTCCCGCCATCGCAAAAACATGGCAGGGGGGGCTTCGTCCAGAGAGGGACAGGGAGACAGAACTCGTCGCCTGTCCGTCACCATGGTGATGATCTCAGTCACCAGTCTGCTGACCTATCCGGTGGCAGTGTCCGTTCGTTTGGGTCTGAACCCCGGTCAGAACGAAACGGTGGCCTGCGACTGGAACTGTTACTACACAGTGGTCAGCTTCTGCGGGCTGTTGACCACCTTCAATTCCAGCGTCAACGTCGTCTACTACGTCCTCATTTCTTCGCGGTTTAAGGAGCTGGGGGCTCAACGCTTAGGTAGACTGGGTCGACTTTGCTGCCGTTCAAAATGAACAAATTCTGTTGTTGCAGTTGTTGTTGTTGTGTGTGCATTTTGTTTGTTTTTATGTTGGCTTGAAGTGTACCTTTTGGCTTGCTTCGTATTTACTTTTGTGAGTTGGTTACCGTGTGGACAGCTGAAAAGGCCAGGTCGGTAACATGGGTGGACTTTGTTATTCTTAATGATGATTAACGCATGTGTCACTTCAGACACCGTTTCGTTGTGCTGGCATGTACAGGTAAGCTGACCTGTTTTGTGGCGTTTGCTGCCCACAGTATGTTGACATGTGAAAGACTGAAGTTTATGTTGATTTACACACACACACACACACACACACACACACACACACACACACACACACACACACACACACACACACATATATATATGTATATATATATAGATAGATAGATAGATAGATAGATAGATAAAATGAAGATTCTCTCTCTCTCTCTCTCTCTCTCTCTCTCTCACACACACACACACACACACACACACACACACACACACACACACACACACACACACCACACACATATATATATATATATATATATATATGTTATATATATATATATATATATATAGATAGATAGATAGATAGATAGATAGACAGATAGATAGATAAAAATGAAGATTCTCTCTCTCTCTCTCTCTCTCTCTCTCTCTCACACACACACACACACACACACACACACACACACACACACACACACACACACACACACACACACACACCATCACCACCACCACACCACCACTACCACCACCATCACCCTCATCCCACAACACACATAGACCTCACATGTACCTGATCAGTGTGAACAAACACATCCTAACCCGCAAGTCATACCAGGTACAAAGATGCTTTTGTTTTGGGAAAACATTTTTTTCCATTTTGTATTCTCACTGTGAGAGTAAACTGCCCTTTGTTCAGTGTCGGACAATTAATCCAGTTATGACACCACACATTTTTTCTTTTTCTTTTTCAATAAGCTAGAACAAATTTGTGTTTTAACGCTGAAACAGATGTGGTTTCCAAACCATTTATTCCATTGCCAATCTGCAGTCAAATTGCTCCACCATGTACATTTTGTGGGTCAGGGGAGAGCAGTTACTTGTCTTTTGTGACGGGTCATTGATCGCAATTATTTGCCTTAGACCGGCCTCGAAACCTGACCTGCGATTGCTTTTTTTGTTTTGTTTTGTTTTTGTTTTACTTTCAATATTCTCGTATTCAATTTTGACTGTCTTAGTCAAGAGTTTCTCTTGATTAACCCAGTATGCTATTAAATCACTATGTCAAATTTGGTGAATTAAACTGTGAATTTGCATAGCGAGGGAAAAAAAAACAACTCCTACCGACAAAGACACTGAATACACTTCACATGTTTTTCCACACTTCTTGTTTATTCAACATGTCTGTATGTATTGGTTTTTTTTTCTATGGTATGCTCATTATGAACGTGGAGTACATTGTTCCGGATACATATTCTGATGATGGCACTAAATAAGTATGTTCTTTACTAATATCAGGGTATGAAGAGCCAACAAGTAGGGTAACTCTTGCTCCCATTAATGAACTAAGCACACGCCCTTAACTCTAAACGAATATTACTTTAAGACACCGAATCGCCTAGCAGAAATAACAACACAGAGCACACAGAGCACACAGAGCACACAGCAAAAATAACAACACAGAGCACACAGAACAAACAGCAGAAATAACAACACAGAGCACACAGCAGAAATAACAACACAGAGCACACAGAACAAACAGCAGAAATGACAGCACAGAGCACACAGAACAAACAGCAGAAATGACAACACAGAGCACACAGAACAAACAGCAGAAATGACAACACAGAGCACACAGAACAAACAGCAGAAATGACAACACAGAGCACACAGAACAAACAGCAGAAATGACAACACAGAGCACACAGCAGAAATAACAACACAGAGCACACAGAACAAACAGCAGAAATGACAACACAGAACAAACAGCAGAAATGACAACACAGAGCACACAGAACAAACAGCAGAAATAACAACACAGAGCACACAGAACAAACCAGATGTGGTCTGTATTATCATTTTTTGCTTGACGATTCGGTGTCGTAAGCAGCATTCGTTTGGAATTATGGGTATATATTTATTTCATCAGGGACAAGAGTTACCCTACTTGTTGGTTATTTACAGTTTTCTGTTCTCTGTCTCATTTAAGACTGCCTATTATCAGGCTGTCATTACGTGTTTGCATATTTATCTACCAGGGAGGCAGAGATATGAAATCCAGACCACACATTCCACTACGGGCAGTCTGCAATAAAGCTGTTGTTACTATTGGTGTGCTCTTTCTTCCCTTAGAGTGTTGGGACTGGCATGACGTGGGACATAAACATTTTACAGCAGACTCCATGAAAACCTTGCTCAGAAATGCCCCCACCTGATGTGATCTTTGAATTTCTGAAAGAGATCAATATTTTTCATATAAATGATCTAACGTTTTTACGGAGTAAAGTTAAAAATTTTTTTTTTTTTTAAAACAAAATTTCCGGTGTGTTTTTAGAGGGAGTGTTTTAAAGGGTTGTGTGAATGAGTTTTCTTCTTCTTCTCCTTCTTTTTTTAAATAATGACGTGAGTTGATATCAACGCAGTTGCACCCCTGATAAGGCTCTTTGCCGTCGCCTGGGCTATGAGCAACATTACCATTACCTAACCTCTTCCTTCCTTTACCTATGTTTCTGCAGGAAAAGTCCACGAACGCTTTGCCTCCTGTTCAGGATTATTTTCTCATGGAATGTGGTTTGTCTTGGCTGAAGAAGACCAAAGAGGTCGAAACGCGTCGTGCTTTGTCCTGTACTTTGTTTTTCTCTTTCTTTCTGTCCACGTGTCTTGCAAACCATCCGTTCCTCACAACCTGTGAACTGCCCTGACAACGTCGACTGAAGATGTGGTTAGCTTACGATGTGATGTCATTGACTATCTCCCCCCTCTCCCTTCTCGTAGGTGTGTGTGTGTGTGTGTGTGTGTGTGTGTGTGTGTGTGTGTGTGTGTGTGTGTGTGTGTGTGTGTGTGTGTGCGAATGCGTGTGTGTGTGCGCGCGCGCGCGTGTGCGTGAATGCGTGTGTGTGTATGTGCGCGCACGCGCACGAGCGCACCTGTGTATGTGACTTGCTCTCTGCCTCTGTCTGTCTGTCTGTCTGTCTGTCTGTCTGTCTCTCTCTCTCTCTCTCTCTCTCTCCTCTCTCTCTCTCTCTCTCTCTCTCTCTGTGAAATTAAGACACGAACATCAGATTTTACATTGATCACAAACGTTTTTCTTCCCTAAATGATCTTCAAGGCATATATGACTGATTCTCCCAAATTACACACACACACACACACACACACACACACACACACACACACACACACACACACACACACACAGATAATATGAAAGCTGAAATTCAATACACGTAATAACAGTCCTTTTAAGACAAATTAATGGCATGTTCCAAAGAATCAGATACAAAGCCAATACATGATCAAGCAGATCAGAACACATTTCATGCACGGGACCAACCGTCATCGCGTGACCAAGTGTAATCGCGTGACCAGCCGTCATCGCGTGACCAAGTGTAATCGCGTGACCAGCCGTCATCGCGTGACCAAGTGTCATCGCGTGACCAGCCGTCATCGCGTGACCAGCCGCCATCGCGTATCAATGTGTTGCGCGGTTCTGGCTGGCAAGTCGTGCGTTCGAGTCCCACGGTAGGCTTATGTTTGTGGGATTATTTTGTTTGTTTGTTTGCCCTACCGACGGAGGAGCGTGCTAGGGGCTGGAGTAGCCAGACTGAAAGAACCACCCAGTCGAATGTCATCCACGTGTTGGACGTATCCCTGGGTGTGTTGTTCGACATCCCGAACAACACCGCAGGTGTCTGTATCTCTCGGGGCCGGGCTGACACCAGTGTATACAAAGGATTGAAAGTGTTCAGTCCTGTGAGATAGTCACCGTGGCACGCCTCATCCATTTACCATGGACCCTGCTATTTTGCGGAGACCTTATTTTCGGTTCCTCCCTAAACATCTGCTCGTGGTGACGTAAGAGTCACAGACACGTCAGAATCGGCCAGTGTCTGGGGACCCTCACTGGATGAAGTTCAGGGTCGCTCCTGACAAGAGGTCCCACTGAAGACACAGGCAGTGTCTCCGTCTGCGGGTGGGGTGTGGTGGTGTCCTGGCTATGCTGGGTCAGAACAGGCAGTGAAAGGACTGGGCGACAGTGCGGTGTCTCCTCTTGTGGGGAGCTTTGTGGCGACCTGATATGGATCGCTTCCCGTTGGATGCTGATTCTGGGGGAGCTAGAGAACGTTACCTGGTGTAGCTGTGCCAATGGGAACCATCAGAACACGCCACTAGAGAGTTGCAGTTAATGTGTGTGTGTGTGTGTGTGTGTGTGTGTGTGTGTGTGTGTGTGTGTGTGTGTGTGTGTGTGAGAGAGAGAGAGAGAGAGAGAGAGAGAGAGAGAGAGAGAGAAAGAGAGAGAGAGAGAGAGAGAGAGGAGAGAGAGAGAGAGAGAGAGAGAGAGAGAGAGAGAGAGAATATAATTGCTTCCAGCACCAGTTAAAACATTCCAAAAATGGCAAGATGTTCATAAAAACTAAAACAACAATAGCAATAACAAAGACAACAACAACAACAACAACAACAACAACAACAACAACAACAACAACAACAAGAAACACAAAGAGAACACGGTGAAAGCATGTCAACAAAACCTAAAACACTTTGCAACCTGTTTGGGTTTTCTGTTTTTTTCTAATTCTCAAGTACCTAAACACATTCTGTATACTACGAATGTCAAAACACACCAACCAAAACCCATTTTCTCGAAAAAAAACGAAAGAGTATCATCAAACATATCTTTAACCCTCGGATCAGAGAAAAGAACAATATCATGCAATGTGACTCAAGCATGCTGATACAACGTTCTGGTTTGCAAGCCCAACACGTTTTTCCCCATTCGAAAGTAAATTTTAAAAAAAGGGCTTTAAGTCGAGTTGTCAACGATGATCATTTTGATATTCGCTGCGGAATTATTAAGCGGAAGTGATGATTTGATAAACGTAATAATTATTACGAGATTGAGTGAATATGAAATTGTCTGAAAAAGTGAGCGATCGGCGGAACAAACCTTGGAGCGACCGTTGAGGCGTGAAACACAGTTTGTAAAGTCTATGGACATATTATTAGCATAGGAAATAAGTTGAAAAGAAAGGAAGAACGGGTTAGAAAAGAAATGAGATATGCGCACATTTTGGTGAACACAGTAAAGATTTCAACGTCAAAAAAGAGTTACGACACAAATCTGCCATGCTCTCTTCCTGTCCACTGTCTTTATTTCATTTTGTTATTTTCGTATGGCAGATCAAATTATTTCAATATCCGTCTTTAATGCATCCTCCAAACAAAAGAAAAAAAGGGAGGAGAGAGGGGATATTTTCTATATTTTGAACACATATTCTCTTCCCCATGCATTGAAATAGAAGCGGAATACCAGTTTGCAAAGAAAAGTAAGATTTAAAAAACAAACAAAAACAAATGGTATTACATGACCGTAATTAGGTAATGGATTTCCCTCTAGACCACTTTGCTCATGGCAGCTCGAAATGCACCCACCCCCTTTCCCCTTGATAGTACTCTCTCTGGGTAGCAATCGCCAAGAACTTTACAGGATTCGGCAAACGGCTTAGCACGACACATTTGTTCATGCGCGCGCGCGCGCGCGCACGCGCGCACGTGTGTGTGTGTGTGTGTGTATTTTGTCCACAAACATTAAAAACACACTCGAGGTTTAAATACCTGAATCTGATTTAGCTTCTTTCTGTCGATGCTTCACTTCGTTTCCAGTATAAACAAGATGAATATTGTCTGCCCAGCTAAGACGTCAGTGAAGAAAGAAAAGTATTACCACCAAGCTTGGTCGTACCCTCCCTCCCCCCTTTCCCCGCATATTCTATATGAAATAATAACCTGTTCTGAGCGGTACACAGAACGAGCGTCATTCTCACGCGCCCTCAACTTGATTACGGTCAGGATAAGCAAAACCAAGAAAAGCTATCATTTCATTCACCAGTCAGAGCACCTTACCACTCACCGTGCATAGGACAAAACATGAACGGCTGGACATCATTAGACATTTCCTTTCTGTCCTCCAGACATTAACTTGCTTCCAAACTGTGTTCAGTTCCCCCCTTCCCCCCCCCATCTTTCTCTTGTATCTGTATATACTAATATCTGTATCAGACCACGTGATTCGTGGTCTGTTACGTAGTCTCTGACCCGTCAAAGGACCTGTAGCATCATCTTTATCATCCTCATGCAGGCCTACACTGATCAGCATGAGAGCGTCCCCCCCCCTCCCCCAGTGCTGCCCCCCTTCACGTCCTTCTCTCGCGGTGACCTCAGTTTCCGTTCACTGCCCACGTCCAGTTCGTTCGTTGAAGTCGCCGACGCCGACAAATTCATTCATGGGGATGGTCGTTGCACGGATTGTGGTGGCGCTCTCCGGAAGCGGAAACTAGTGTCCGTTCGCTCCGCCGGGACTACTGGATTATTGTCGTCCGAAGGGGGCTGAGTAGATATTGTTCTAGGCAGGCTGGATCACACCAGGCATCACTGAACACCACCGAAGTGACTCAGCCTGGGTGCGGGGTCTCCTGCAGTGGGTGTCCCTCAATGACAACCTGGCACTGATGGTTGTGCCAGTGCTGTATTTGGGGAACCGGAGCGTAGGGCGTGCGGCGAGTGATGCCACAGTGAGAGAATGACGATGACAACAACAAACAAAAATAAACAAACAAAACAAAATAAACAAACAAAAAGATAAATCAGTACATGGAAATCTAAATGAAGTCAGTTACATTCACATCGTGAATCGGCGGAGAAAAAAGAAATGTATTATCACTAAGATAAGAGCCAACAACAAACTTCTCTACCTGAGCTACACTAACGACTCTTCAAACAACACTTCACTGAATTCAAAGCGACGTAGATCCTCGAATGAAAAAAAAAAAAAAAAAAGACAAAAAGAGAGGTTACAGGAAGCCTTTTACATATCGCTTCTAACATTTAAGAGATCCGTTTTCATCATAGCCAAGAGTTATATACAAATAGATAATCACAGAAAAATCGTTCGACCGAACAAGAAAAATCAGACAATACAACACTTAGATATAAACTTACGATAGTTATAAATAAGATCTGCATTGCAATTATTGATCATGAACTGATTTACTTTTCTCCATTTAAATACTGGACGCTAGAATCACTCGAGTGAGAATATAAAAGAAATGACAATAATGATGATGATAACAATAACAGTGATAATAATAAAAGTAACAATAATAATAATAATAATAATAATAATAGCAACAACAATAAAAACAACAATAACAATAATAACATTTAATCGTAATAGTTGTAGCAGACAAAGACGTATTAATGTAGCACCTTTTCTTCAAAAGGCTACAAAGTTAATTACAAGTATGGCCATCATAAATGAAATTTGAAACGAATGCGACAATTATGTTTGTTACAATCATTGATGAAATACCATTTTTCTCCTCTCTCTCCTACCCCACGCACTGCCCCTCCAAACAACCACACACACACACACACACACTCCAAACAACCACACACACACACACACACACACACACGCGCGCGCGCGCGCGCGCACGCACACACATACACACACACGCATGCATGCGCGCGCACACACACACACACACAGAGAACACAGATAGAAAATAAAGAAGCGTACCTTACTTAAGGTAATGCCTGGGAATTCTGAAAACCGAAAGCCTATTGCATGAAAGAAGGAATCGGCCAAGAGTTGCAGCTTACTGCTTCAATCAAAGAAAGAACAAAGAAAGGGACAGCATTGTTTAGAGTAGAAACGAGAAAAAATGGACCTCGTTTTTGAAAAGCTCAGAGAAACAAAGAAAAAGGATCTCACCGCTTATTAAACAACACCAGAATTGAGAAATGGGCCTCGTTATTCAGTACAAGGTAAACAGATGGCTTTATTTACAAACGGAACATCTTGTGGCCTTTTTGCTTGAAAAATTGGACAAGAAGGAAGAAACAGGTGTTATGCCATAAAAAAAAAAAAAGAGAGGAGAGCGATACATTTAAATCAATAAAGAATATACCTAATTACTTGAAATGAATGGCAATGAAGTTCCCAATCGAGAAAACAAGAAATCGACCATATACTATATATTGTTGAGCATATTGTTGAAAACAGCGGATGGGTTTAGACACTACCCTATTGGTTTGAAACGAGAAAAGACAAAGACCGGGACCTTATCATTTAAGGCGGAAAGGACGTTGGAACGAGCCTGTACTGCTTTAAGCGAGAAAATGGACCGCACTGTTTAACACACAAAAAACGCGAAGAAATGGACCTCACGGTTTCAAAGGGAAAGAACTAAGACATGGCCCTTAGTAGTTATAACGCCAGACAGGGGAAAGAAACGGACTATTTTTTTCAAACAGAAAGAACAAAGAAATGGCTTTTATTGCTTATAACGCCAGGAAGAGCA
>CM031607.1:84749174-84764174 GCA_018398815.1 Conus ventricosus | reverse complement strand
TCTGTTTCAGCCTCTATAGACACCTGTAGACAGATTCACATCCTTTGTTTCAGTTTCTATAGACACCTGTACACACCAAACCACGCTCTTCTGTTTCAGTTTCTATAGACAAGTGTAGACAGAACAACACTCGTAAGTTTCATATGCTACAGACATCTGTAGAAAGAACCAGACTCTTCAGTTTCAGTTTCTATAGACACCCGTAGACACATCCGCACTCCTCAGTTTCAGTTGCTATACACACTTGTAGACACAGTCATGCTCTTCAGTTTCAGTTTCTACAGACACCTGTAGACACAGTCATGCTCTTCAGTTTCAGTTTCTACAGACACCTGTAGACACAGTCATGCTCTTCAGTTTCAGTTTCTACAGACACCTGTAGACACAGTCATGCTCTTCAGTTTCAGTTTCTACAGACACCTGCAGACACAGTCATGCTCTTCAGTTTCAGTTTCTACAGACACCTGCAGACACAGTCATGCTCTTCAGTTTCAGTTTCTACAGACACCTGCAGACACAGTCATGCTCTTCAGTTTCAGTTTCTACAGACACCTGTAGACAAAACCACACTCCACAGTTTTAATTTTGTTTCTGTTCCAGAGGCAAGTTAACTTCATGCGGACTAGTCTGTGCATTTTTTTTTTGTCGTCCAACTTCCATGAAAGAATGTTTATGCTCTTTGCTTATCTTTTCATCTTTTTCTTATTTTTAGAGTGGGGCCTCGGTCCGACAATTTTTTTTTCCATTTTCATCTTTCTTATTCATCAGCTCTCACTCATTATGCAGACGAATACCCCTTTTAGTGGTGGACTTGTGTATGTGGATTTAAAAGACATTTTAGCGTTTGATACAAACATCTGGGTTTATTTGTGGACTAATATTTTGTGTACTGGCACTTTCATTCTGCTACATTAACTGCTTTCTACAAAAAAAGAAGATAGATAAATCGAAAAGTAAATGCTGCAGTACTGAGTAAACAAATCACTCCATGAGGAGGAGGCAGAGAGGGGAGGGGGAGGGGAGTTCTATTTTTTTAGTCCATAGTTTTTTTTTCTCTTTTCTTCTTTTTTATTTAACAGCCAGTCTCTTACACACCATACATAGTCTGTATGTTCTCTTACAAATGGACATAATTCTTGCTGATTTTAGTGTTTTGGCGTTTGATACAAAGTGTCTGGGTTTGTTAATGTTCAAATGTGTCGTGTACTGGCACACTCACTCTGATAATGTGCTGCTTTCAAATACAAAGAAAACCAACAGACAGACAGAGAAAAAGAAGGAAAGAAAGGAAGGAAGGATGAAGAGGAAGAAGGAAAGAACAAAAAAAACGATAAAAAAAATTCGTTACTGTGTCAAAACAAACGAGATAACAAAATATATGTACAGTTGTTAAGCAAATTTGAAACACAATAATCTTCAGGCCTAGATGTGACCAGGTTGAATACATTCAATACAAGATAAAGATTGCCTTTCGCCTCCTCCGTTCTCTCCTGTGTGCCTGAACGTTCCCCAAAGCCCTCCTTGGAACGAAAAACGAAAACATCCAAGAATGACCGAGGGAACGAGCGAACATGGAACGAAAGGATAAATAAGGTGGGAGGGGAGTTCTAATCATGCCCCAAATGACTCCTCAGGGAGTGTGGAGGTTTTGGAACAGTGAGGAGTGACATCGGCTCAGGCCCAGACCTGGTCACCTCTGAAATGACTGTTGAGCTGACTGTGCTTTGACTGATGTATTTCCTCGTTTGGAACATGTTGAGAACTTTTGAAGGAGAGAAGCGATTGGGGAACGCAGAGGTAGGTTGATCTGGATTTAGTCCTTGGGAATTGAGTTCGAACAAGTGTCTTTTCTCAGCAGCTGGAAAGTGATTTTGGACACGGACCGTCACATTGAAAACACACCTATTTCTTCAGGTATTTTTTTTAAAGAGAGAACGCATCTGCATCTGCCCAAACGCAATATATTTTGTAACAACCATACACGCTATGGACGAAAGACATTCTTCGTGATTGACAGTTGTCAAGCTAGAGGACTGAAATATTGGGACACCTACACAAACTGATTGTCAGGACATGAAAACATCTGCTATAAACACAGGCAGACAGTATAGCACGCGCACCATCTTCTGCCCTGCTGTAACACACCTGCGGACATAAAAACGCCATCCCCTCTGTCTCATAGACACCCTGCAAACAGTCAGACCATATCTCTTGTTGTTTTAGAACTGGGAAACAATACGGCATTTGCTCTCAGTCACTGCTATAGACGTGTGCTGACAGTAGGAAACTAACACACAACTACAGTGCAACACAATACGAAAGGGTAGGACACAGCACAAGACAAGATCAGCCCGTTACCTGATGAAGATCAACCCGTTACCTGATGAAAGTCAGCCCGTTACTGATGAAAGTCAGCCCGTTACCTGATGAAAGTCAGCCGTTACCTATTGAAAGTCAGCCCGTTACCTGATGAAGATCAGCCTGTTACCTGATGAAGATCAGCCCGTTACTTGATGAAGATCACGCCATCACCTGATGAAGATCACACCATTACCTGATGATCAGACATTACCGATGAAGATCACACCATTACTGATGAAGATCACACCATTCCCTGATGAAGATCACGCCATCACCTGCTGAAGATCACACCATTACCTGATGATCAGACCATTACCTGATGAAGATCACGCCATTACCTGATGATCAGACCATTACTGATGAAGATCACGCCATCACCTGATGAAGATTGCACCATTACCTGATGATCAGACCATTACCTGATGAAGATCAGACCATTACTGATGAAGGTCAGCCCGTTCCCTGATGAAGATCAGACCATTACCTGATGAAGATCAGCCCATTACTGATGAAGATCAGACCATTACCTGATGAAGATCACACTATTACCTGATGATCAGACCATTACCTGATGAAGATCACGCCATCACCTGATGAAGATCACACCATTACCTGATGATCAGACCATTACCTGATGAAGATCAGACCATTACCTGATGAAGATCAGCCCGTTCCCTGATGAAGATCAGACCATTACCTGATGAAGATGAGACCATTACCTGATGAAGACCAGCCCATTACCTGATGAAGATCAGACCATTACCTGATGAAGATCAGCCCATTACCTGATGAAGATCATCCATTACTGATGAAGATCAGACCATTACCTGATGAAGATCAGCCCATTTTCTGATGAAGATCAGCCCGTTACCTGATGAAGATTAGCCCGTTACCTGATGAAGATCAGCCCATTACCTGATGAAGATCAGCCTGTTACCTGATGAAGATCAGCCCGTTACCTGATGAAGATCAGCCATTACCTGATGAAGATCAGACCATAACCTGATGAAGATCAGCCATTACCTGATGAAGATCAGACCATTACCTGATGAAGATCAGACCATTACCTGACGAAGATCAGCCTGTTACCTGATGAAGATCAGACCAATACCTGATGAAGATCAGACCATTACTGACGAAGATCAGCCTGTTACCTGATGAAGATCAGACCAATACCTGATGAAGATCAGACCAATACCTGACGAAGATCAGCCCGTTACCTGATGAAGATCAGACCAATACCTGATGAAGATCAGCCCGTTACTGATGAAGATCAGCCCGTTACCTGATGAAGATCAGCCGTTACCTGATGAAGATCAGCCCGTTACCTGATGTGTGTCTGTGTTTTCGTGCTGTAAGGCCAGTGAATCGTACTCTGCGGCGTCCACAAACTGGTTCACCTCGATGTAGTGAAGGAACATCCGCTGGTACGTCACTTTTAACCTGAAAACAGACAAGCCATCCATGAGCGTCACTAACCCACAGGCTGAACTGGCCGACACTCACTTCACCTTCCTTCATGTCAATCTTCACATGTCAGGCCGGTGAAGTGAGCCTTTGGACACTGAAAAGTACACGATCTCAGAGAGAGAGAGAGAGAGAGAGAGAGAGAGAGAGAGAGGGAGAGAGAAGGAGAGAGGAGAGAGGAGAGGAGAGAGAGAGAGAGGAGAGAGAGAGAGAGAGAGGAGAGAGAGAGAGAGAGAGAGAGAGAGAGGAGAGAGAGGAGAGAGAGAGAGAGAGAGAGAGAGGAGAGAGGAGAGAGAGGAGAGAGCGAGAGGAGAGAGAGAGAGAGAGCGAGAGAGAGAGAGAGAGAGAGAGAGGAGAGAGAGAGAGGAGAGAGGAGGAGAGAGAGAGAGAGAGAGAGAGAGAGAGAGAGAGAGAGAGAGACAGAGACAGAGGCAAAGACAGAGACACTGACACTGACACAATTTTATTGCCATTAGCTAAAGGCCCTGTTGGCAAGGGGGTATCATGAGTCATATCTAGCAACAACGACTGAAAAGGAGACAAATGCAAAAGACTTCCCTTGTGATGCTACACACTCTTCAAACATATAACTTCCCAAAAAGGATCAACGAATCAAGCACCCATCGATCCACACGACCCCCTCCCCCCTGCATACCCCTCCCCCCCACACACACAGAAGCACACACACACACACACACACACACACACACACACACACACACACACACACACACACACACACACACACACACGCACGCACGCACGCACGCACGCACGCACGCATGCACGCACGCACGCACCCACCCCCACACACACACTCGAACGCGCTCACGTGCGCGCACGCACACACAATATTTCTTTGCCATAGACTATCAGGTCACATTAAGTGACTACTACTGAACCAAGGCACCTTTAAGCAAGTGATTATCTTTTTCATTCACTTTTTTCTTTTAACGAAAAGGGCTAGCTTCTGCGATATACTTCGCAAATTCTGTTATAATGTTTTCCTTTCCGCTTGATAAAATTGCTATCAAATCTCTTCTTTGAGCAACTTATTCATTGAAAATTTTACAACCTCTGCGGATATTGACATATGCAGGACAATCAAACACAAAATGTATTTCATTCTCAACACTGTCTCTTTTTCTACACACTTGACAAGATCCATTATTCGATTTCTCGAACCATGTTTGATTTCGAGATTACTTTCAAATGAGAGGAACCAGTCGTATTCATCATTTCCATTCAGGGCAGCGGGCCAGTTTTGTTTACAAGTACAAATTATACGGTCCTTGGAATTCAGAAATAAATTTTGCTTAATTACGGACTCCTTGTGACAACAAGCTATGCCAAAACCATTCGCTGTCAATATTTTCTTAATACAGGAGACCCAGTTAAATTTTCCACTTCCATGTTGCAGCTTGAGCATTTCATATGCCTGACCACAGTCTAGCTATTGGTAGTGTCACGGACAGAAAAGAAAAACCGAAGTCGTGGTCAGTCACCAGCCAGCTCAACTGGGCATAAGCCCAAAGTCAAACATTCTGGGCGCCAGGCAGACGGCCTCATGTGTCGGGTCAGCCAATTAAGCACGGTGGGAGGTATTTTTAGTCCTACATGTAGACAGCATCATTCCCAGACAGACTAAGCCGCTTGACCGACGCCTCGATGGGTCTGGCCAGACGGGTCTCGGCGCCTGGGTCAGACTCATCCAGCCAATTTGTAGGACCAGTGTCCACAATTAAGTCGGACATCGTTGGTCAAAGTAGGAGGGGGGAAGGTACTGTGTAGTGGGGGGTGAAATCAAGCTAATTAATTAAATGACCATTGACCACCACAGAGAGCAAGGCAGGTAGATGTGACTATCATGATTTACATATCCAATGAAATGAGAGGGGAGGCAAACCTCAGTATAAGGCGGGAAAATACTGACCAATGGTACTCACCCTTTGACAGATGGGTTTAGGACAAGATAGGAATGCGTGAGAGGGGAGAAGAAAAAAACGAACAGACAGAGAGAGAGGAAGAGGTTCTGGGAGTAGGCTCTCGCCTACAGAAGAGCAGAGAGATGAGAGGTGGAGAGAAGACAGACAGAGAGAGAGGAAGAGGTTCTGGGAGTAGGCTCTGACGAGAGAAGAGCAGAGAGATGAGGGGAGTGAAGAGAACCGAGCTGTAGCATTAGCACCAGATAGAGTCTGCAGAGGAAGGACTAAGGAGAGATGCGGAGAGAGAGAGTTGCTAACTGATGAAGAGAAAAAAAAAAAGAAAAGAAAAAGAAAAGAAAAGCAACCATGTCCATTCGATAGAGCAGACTAGAAGAGAGAGAGAGAGTGCAATGCGTTAATGCAGGAAGAAAGAAAGGAGAACAGATCGATGTCTGATTGTCACTGTTCAATCTGAACCGGGGTTCGACCTCATACTTGGCCGCGCCACTTTCATCAGCAGTCCAACCTGACCAACGCCAGCGGTCTAACCTGACCAGTCCCAGCGCCCAAACCCTGACCAGTGCCAGCGGCCCAACCTGACCAGTTCCAGCAGTTGTGTTGTGCTTGTGAAAGTGACAGTGAAAGAAACAAAGAAAAAAAAGAGAAAAAGAAAAGACAATGATTCGTGAATAGTAAAAGATCACCGGGCCCAGGCAAAGTAGAAATCTATTTATACCGGGCTAGTTATGATGATTTAGATAAATGGTTTTGTGAAGTTCAAAGAAAGGAGAATGTTTTATTTGTTTGACTCCATGCACATTGATGTTTGTTTCTATGATTATGTGTAGTAAGTTATAGACTTTACTAGTGGTTTGATGTGACAAATGCATGATATATGAATGAGATTGTAAGCAGTGTGAGTGTGTTTGGCTGTGCGCTAGCCCTTCTCCATGACTACCGAGGTGAATTTTTTGGCGAGCTGCAGATATTCGGGCCCCATTTATTATAATTGTTCAACTTTCAGAGAGGAAGCTGGGTGGAATTTAAGTATTGTATTCCTAAGGCAAGGTAGTGTCTTACTGTTGTTTAAAGGGATAGTAAATACTAGGCTGGCATTGCTTTCAGATAGTTAATACTGGGCTTGGCATTAGCCCGAGATATTATTTTCGCACAGATTGTTTAAAATTCGATCTCATAGTTGGGTCAGGCGCTGGGTCTTATAAAAAAAATTACGTTGTCCAAGTAATTCATCTTTTCATAGGATTGTGCTATTACGTCACTCGTGTCGGAAACCACCATTTTGGCTGTCTAGAAATAAATTTCTTGTTAAAAAAAGAAAAGATATAATGGCGACGAAAAGAACACCCTATTGAACACTTGTGAGCGTCGCTCGTGTTTAGGCTTTCAGGAGAAGATTTGGAGCATTGTTGGAACCAACAAAGTGGGAAAGGATGAGCAGCGGAAAGACGCTGTGCTGCAGTTGAAAAGAAGAAACAGAGTGATTAAGGTTTCAGGCTAACAATGATAAGGAACGCAGGAACAAAAAGATTAAGGATCAGACTAGTGAATGCAGGAACAGAAAGATTAGGATTCAACTAGAGTTAAAGAGAGTGAGAATACAAGGGAGACCACCGATGTGGTGTCTACTTTCAGTGACCCTGTGCGAGTTTGCCCCGAAAGTTGCAAAATTCTCTAAAGGGAACAATTCGATGATGCGTCACAGTGTTTTAAAAACGTTTGCTATTTGTCAGGGTTGGCCTTAGAAAGAGTGGCAGTATTTTGTCAGCGCTATTGACGGGTAAGGCTTACGATTTTCACTGCGTTACCAGCAGACCAACAATCTGATTTTTGGTGCTGTGAAGGAGCCGTGGATGAAGGGATTTGACCTAAACAGGAAGGGTTTTAGAAAGAATTCGATCAGTAGATAAAAGAGGTGAAACGTCACTCAGTTGGTGCACGTTTAGATCACTATTTGAGAAGTGGTTAGAGTGAGTGGACGAGAAAGGTTCGCTGAATTGAAGGAGGGGTTTATGAAAAGAACAGATTTTGTCAGGTTGCAGTTCAGAGTTAATATACATTTGAAAGAGAGAAGCCGGACAGCAGGGGAGTGCTGAAGTTAGCAGAGGTGTATAGAGAGGCACGTTTGGGCACTAAGGTGCGGGAGAACAGGTGCCAGGAACAGGTGAGAAAGAGTGCAAGGGGGAATAGGGGAGTTTCGCAAAGTCTGAAAACCAGTGGTGGGCAGAAAGGAGGAAAAAGGGGACAATGGGAGTTCTTTGTCACAAGAAGGGGACATGTGGCGGGAATGTCGCATGAGGTTTCCCGAAGGCAGCGCCTTGCAAGAGGTTGATAAGGGTCGAAGGGGAAACGCGCAGTGGAACCAAAGGGTCCAGTCTGAAGAGGGTGGAGTGCGGCTATGGTAGCACTGGACGATTTCAGTGTAGGGATGGAGGGCACAGGTGAGGGTTCGTTACAGTGGAAGAGGGTGGATTGGCCAGCGGGGGTTTGAAAGTTTTACGAGACACTGGTTTTCTTGTGTTTTGTAAGACAACGCTGGTCGTGAAGGGATTTGAAGGGCAAATCCAGACCCTACTCTAATCGATGGCACTGTGAGGGAGTTCCCAGTTGCTAAGATAGAAGTACGTACCCTTACTTCTCAGGCGAGTTGTCTGCGCTGGTGATGGAGAACCCTTTATGATTTGATCATTGGAAATATTCCAGGTGAAAAGGGATCCAGGGGATCCTGAGTTGTTGACTGCTACAGGGGCAGCAGTTCAAACACGGAGCAAGAAGGAGGGAAAGGTTGATAAACCGTTAGTCGTTCAGCAAGGAAGTCAGGCATAGATGTGTGCCTGATGAGTTTAGGGCAGCGCAGGAACAAGACCTTCGCTCGTGAAGTCTTGGGGGGTTAGCAAGAGGTGGAGAGAAAACAGGTGGTTAGAGGAGGTGAGACAAAAATTTCTTGTGAAAGGCGGGTTGTTGTACCGAGTGTTCCCCAAAGGGGGAAGACAGGTAAGGTGAAACTCAGTTAGAGGTACCAGATGTTATCGTGACACTGTCATGTCAGTGGGTCACGAGTCGCTCATGGCGGGTCATCTCGGCACCGGCAAAACAGCCGCCCGAATTTTTGATGATTTTCATTGGCCAGGGGCAATGGCAGACATAAAGCGTTTCTGCATGTCATGTGACGTGTGTCAAAGGTCAGCCACAAGAGGGGTGAAAAGGAAGGCGCCTTTTAAAAACGCCCCCTTTAATTGACACACCATTCAGGAGGGTGGCTGTTGATCTGATTGGCCCAATCCCCGCCCTTTTCCCAAAGGTGGGAAAGGGTATGTGTTGACGCTCGGGGGACTACGCGAACCAGAACCAGAAGCAGTCGCATTGAAAGGCTTTAGATAACGCAACAGGTCGCTGAAGGCTGGTAGACATCTTTTCTCGCGTGGGCGTGCCATCACAAATTTCAGTGACAGGGGGTCACAGTTCACTCAGGCGTGATGAGGGGGTCAGCAGGCTGCTAGGGATCACACAGCTTCTCATCCCCCATACCATCCCAATGCAATGGCTTGGTGGAAAGATTCAATGGTGTGTGAAGGGCATCTTAAAGAAGCTCTGTGAGGAAAGACCAGCAGTTTGGGACCGTTAATTCAGGGGGCACTGTTCGCCATACAGGGAAGCCCTCAGGAGAGCAAGGCTTTTCGCCATTCGAGCTGCTGTATGGGCGGAAGTCAGGGGACCAGTGTGCATTCAAAGAGCTTGGTCCGGGGGAAAGGAGTCAAAAGAGGTCAAAACCCACTTATCAGTATGTGGGGGACTTACGCAATAGGCTAGAGGAGACATGTAAGGTTGAAAGGGAAATTTGCAGGAGGTAGGGTCGTCAGAAGAAGCAATATGACGGGAAAGGTGGGAAGCAATCCCCAAGGTGGGAGATAAAGCCCTTTTAAATCCCTTCCCACGGATACAACAAGCTGTGATGCATTGGGAAAGGACCCCTCACCTCACTGAAAAGGTAGATCGGGATTACCGAATTGATGTGAATGGGAACCAAAACTTTTCCATGCGAATTTGCTCGCAAATATATTCAGCGTGAGACTCAGCACATAGGCGCAGCAGCAATCATTGATGAGGTGAAAGAGACCCAGCAGAGAAGGGGAGATTTTTTTGCCTAAGTTTCCAGAAGAGTCATACGGGATGTGTCACTGTATGAAGGGTAGACAGTTTGGAGTTCCTAGGTTTTGTTGTTGG
Source organism: Conus ventricosus (assembly GCA_018398815.1). Lineage (NCBI taxonomy): Eukaryota > Metazoa > Mollusca > Gastropoda > Neogastropoda > Conidae > Conus > Conus ventricosus. The sequence continues at coordinate 84,754,179 of CM031607.1, read as the reverse complement.
AGGCGACACAAAGCAGCAGGAAAAGGGGAAAGGGGGAGAAGATGATGAATTCTGGAGACCAAAGACCAAAACAGAAAGTCAGGGGGTTTTGCTAGGTTTTATTGGTGGAGAAGATGATGAATTCAGAGAGACCAAAGACCAAACAGAAGTCAGGGTCTGCTAGGTTTCTGTTTAGGGAGTTTGTTCCAAATTTCGCAGCAATCACGAGTCCTCTCAGTGATTTGGTCAAGGCAGGGAAACCGGCAGTGGTCGAATGGTCAGACGCTGCAGAGCAAGCATGCAGACAGTGCTAGAACGACTAGGTTCCGTCCATCTTGAAGCTACCAGATATGTCTTAAAACCCTTTTTGCTGCGTACAGATGATCAGGTGGGGAAATAGGTGCGTATTGTTGCAGGAGCACGAAGGGGTCGAGTTTCCTGTGGGAAATATGCTAGCAGGAAGCTGACGAAATGTGAAGAAGGGTATGCAACGGTAGAGGGAAAGGGGTGTTTGGCTGTTGTGTGGGGCCGTGCAGAAAAATTTTACAAATACTTGTATGGGAAAGAGGTTTGTGATAGAGATGTCATCACCCCTCCAATTCCTGCAGGAGGCGCAGCTGAAAAACAGCAGGGTGCTGCGCTGGACAATGGCACTGCAGCTTACGGTATCGAGTTCAGTACATTCCAGGTCGACAGAATGTAGGAGCTGCTTTTAAGCCGTGTAGTCTAGCAAGCTGCAATCCAGAGGAAGTCAGTCATATCCGGGGTGGCATAGCTACTTTGTAAATAATATGTGGGATTACAGTGAGATTGAGTGGATATGGGGTCATTCCCATTTGGCTATGGTTATATTTTTTTTTTTTGTGAGACTTGTTCATTCCAGTCATTTTCCCAGGCGCATAGTACTTGTTAATAATATGTGTTGATTACAGTTATGTGAGTGGATATGGGTTCATTTCCCATTTGGCTATGGTTCATATTTTCTTTGTGAGACTTGTTTTTGTAAATGTAGTTATGTTTGGAGCATACAGTCGCTTGAGTAGTAATGCACTGTTTGCGATAAGTGGGATGGAGATTCCTCAGTGAGGTGTCATGGATCGTGATCAATCAGTTGTGTTTTCTAATAATTGTGGAGAGAAGATGTGGCAAATCCGCAGGTAGGGGATTGCATAGGTGCGCACAGAGGTTATCATTTAAAAAGAGTTGAAAATGAGGCAAAAGCGCAGTCAATGTAACTCATTGGGGGTGATATTCACTAATGATATATCTTATAATTTGCCAAACCCTTTGTTGTAAATTATTTTTGCAAAACTTTGCACGTGTAGTGTTTGGTGTCAGCAATTCGGTTGTTGTCTTTTTTGTACCGTTGTTTTGAGACCCAAAGCTGAGCATAGTCTTTTGCAAGGGGAAATTGTCACGGACAGAAAAAGAAAACCGAAGTCGTGGTCAGTCACCAGCCAGCCTCAATGGGATAAGCCAAAGTCAAACATTTGGGCGCCAGGCAGACGGCCTCATGTGTCGGGGGCAGCCAATTAAGCACGGCTTGAGGCTATTTTTAGTCCTAATGTAGACAGCATCATTCCCCGACAGACTAAGCGCCCTTTACCCACGCCTCGTGGGTCTGGCCGAGGGTTTTCGGCGCTGGGTCAGACTCATCCAGCCAATTTGTTTGGACCTGTTCCACAATTAAATCGGACCCTCGTTGGTCAAAGTTTGGAGGGGGGAAGGTACTGGTGTAGTGGGGGGTGAAATCAAGCAATTAATTAAATGACCCTTGACCACCACAGAGAGAAGGCAGGTAGATTTTGACTGTCATGATTTACATATCAATGAAATGAGAGGGGAGGCAAACCTCAGTATAAGGCGGGAAAAAACTGACCAATGGTACTACCCTTTGACAGATGGGTTTAGGACAAGTAGGAATGCGTGAGAGGGGAGAAGAAAAAAACGAAACAGACAGAGAGAGAGGAAGGGTTTTGGGAGTAGGCTCTTGCCTACAGAAGAGCAGAGAGATGAGAGGTGGAGAGAAGACAGACAGAGAGAGAGGAAGAGGTTCTGGGAGTAGGCTCTGACGAGAGAAGAGCAGAGAGATTTAGGGGAGTGAAGAGAACCGAGCTGTAGCATTAGCACCAGATAGAGTCTGCAGAGGAAGGACTAAGGGAGAGATGCGGAGAGAGAGAGTTGCTAACTGATGAAGAGAAGGGAAAAAAAAAAGAAAAGAAAAAGAAAAGAAAAGCAAACCATGTCCATTCGATAGAGCAGACTAGAAGAGAGAGAGAGAGAGAGTGCAATGCGTTAATGCAGGAAGAAAGAAAGGAGAACAGATCGATGTCTGATAGTCACTGTTCAATCTGAACCGGGGTTCGACCTCATACCTGTCCGTGCCACTTTCATCAGCAGTCCAACCTGACCAACGCCAGCGGTCTAACCTGACCAGTGCCAGCAGTCCAACCTGACCAGTGCCAGCGGTCCAACCTGACCAGTTCCAGCAGTTGTGTTGTGCTTGTGAAAGTGACAGTGAAAAGAAACAAAGAAAAAAAAGAGAAAAGAAAAGACAGTGATTCGTGAATAGTATAAGATCACCTGGCCAGGTAAAGTAGAAATCTATTTATACCCGGGTTAGTTATGATGATTTAGATAAATGGTTTTGTGAAGTTCAAAGAAAGAGAGAATGTTTTATTTGTTTGACTCCATGCACATTGATGTTTGTTTCTATGATTATGTGTAGTAAAGTTATAGACTTTACTGGTGGCTTGATGTGATGAATGCATGATATATGAATGAGATTGTAAGCAAGCTGTGAGTGTGTTTGGGCTGTGCGCTAGTCCTTCCTCCACTGACATACCCCGAGGTTGACAGGTAGGTTTACTAAATTCAGCGAATATTTGATACATCTAACATAAGTTATGATAAATAGAGGGTATCATCCACTTTCACCATAAACCATTTTATTTGATGCGTGCAAAGGTACGTGGATAATACGTTTTATCGCATAGGTATGAACTTTTTTCATTTGGCTATAATCCAACATACCCCAGACTTATGATGCATATGTCAAAATAGGCTGTATCTGTGAATCGAATAATTTCCAAAATAGATTTACATCATTGGAGATCAGCTTTTTTCATAGTCCTAAGAATATTCATGACACCCCTCTTTCCCTTTCTACACATCTCAAGCCAGCCCTTACTCAAGCTCAATTTTGTTGTGAAGAACATCCCAAGGTATTTATAGCTACTTGTCTTAACTTCTTCTCCACCATAAAACCATCTTTCATATTTTGATAAGTAACCACCATTTCTAAAAACCATTACATTAGTTTTGTTTAAGTTCACTGTTAATTTTAACCTATCTGATTCCGTTTTCATTGTGTCTAATTGATTCTGCAAACCAGTAGGGGTATCTGATAGGAGGATAACATCACCAGCGAAAAGTATTAGAAATAAGTCAGCGGCACCAGGTAACATTTGTATTCCATGTTTCCCTCCCCCGATATCTTTATCGCTAATTCATTGATGAAGAATGTGAACAGCAGTGGGCTAAGCAAACATCCTTGTTTCATTCCCCGCGGGAAGCTGAAATAATCGGTATAAGCTCCTTTCTCTCGAGCACATGCAAGAACAGACTCACACATTCCATGAACAGCTGCAGAAAACTTCCCATTTACGCCATTATTCCTCAGAATACACTATAGAACATTTCTGTTGACTGAATCGAAAGCTTTCTGGAAATCAATAAATGCAACATACAATTTGGATTTTGTTAATAAGCGTTTTTGTACTAAAGTATACAGAGTGAATATATGATCTATTGTACTTATATTTGGATCGAAATCCAGCCTGCTCTTCCATTATTATCTCTTCTCTCTGCCCATGCTTTTAATCTTTTGTTGAGTATATGTGTATATCTTACTAATAATACTCGTCAGTGCGACACTTCGATAGTTATCAGGATTGTTACCATCACCTTTCTTGTGAAGAGGAACTATTATGGATTTAGACCAAGATTCTGGAAAGATTCCCTTATCAAACACTGAGTTAAAAAGATTAACCAAGAAATCAACTGCAACAGAGTTAGCACTTTTGAACATTTCTCCAACTGCTTTATCTGGTCCAGCACTTTTTCCACATTTGATGTGTTTTATGCTGTTTAAGACCTCATTTCTTGTTATCTGATCATTAAACAGTGGTTCATCAGTAATTTGTTCATCACCATCTATATCTACACTTAAATCTTCACAATCGTTATGAAATCTATTAAATACACTGTAGAAATGTTCATACCACTGCTGCGAGCTGATTTCATTGTAAATGATTGGTTTTCTACTGATCGATCGAATAGTAGACCAGAATAATTTAGGGTCGTTAACAGACGCTTTCAATTCATTAATTTGTTTTCCATCAAAACTTTTCTTTTCTCTCTTTTCAGTAAATTATAGTCTTTCCTTTCCCTAACGTAGGTTGCTTTGTGTTGTTTTTTTCAGTGTTATAGATTTGGTTCTTTGATATCGTTTCAAACACCTTTTCACAACTTTTTTTCATATTCTCGCACTCACCATCAAACCAGTCGCTCGCTTCTTTCTTGTTTTCCCCTTGGTTCTCACCATACACGCAGCTGCACTATACAAAGCTTTCACAAAATATTCTAAACCAGCGTTGATATTCACATCAAGATACTCTGTTGCTTCGTTACAGCACTGTTTGAACTCATCTGAATCTAACGCCTCCTTGTACGTCTCGGCGTGTTCTTCAGACCAATATAAAGCGCTCTTCTGTTTGAAATACTGGATGTTCTTCTTTTACATTAATATTACCTATTTTCCATTTTAATTCTACAGGTAAATGCCAGGAAAATAAACAATCGCCAACCTTCATTCTGCAGTTTCTCAGTAAATTTTTAGTGACATTGAAATAATCAGTTAAGCTACTGCCACTAGGTGACACAAATGTAAACTCTCCTTTCGAATCATCATGGTATGTACCATTCAAAATTTCCAAGTCAAACATAAAACACAAATCTAACAAAA
>CM031607.1:84741674-84744174 GCA_018398815.1 Conus ventricosus | reverse complement strand
GAGGAAGGAAGCGTTGGTCATGGTGGTGGTGGTGGTGGTGGTGGTGGTGGTGGTGGCGGCGGTGGTGGTGGTGGTAGTCAACGACGTGATGGTTGTGGTGGTGTGGGGGTGGGGGTGGGGGGTGGGATGAGAGTCGCACTTCCACTACACACTTGAAGCTGGAGGATGGAGGGAGGGTAGAGGAACAACCAACTGTTAATGCATATCCGCAACTGGACACAGTGCTTCACGTTTTCACAATGCTTCACGTTTACATAATGCTTCACATTTACACAATGCTTCACGTTTACACAATGGTTCACATTTACACAATGCCTCACTCGACACAGTGTTTCACTCGACACAAGGCTTTACGTTTCAACAAAAAAAACTGTTGGCTGACAGTTTGGCGACAGAACGGGTGGGGAGAACGTGGAGAATGAAGAACTGTGCGTGTGTGTGCGGGGAGGGGGGGGGGGGGGGGGGGGGGGGGGGGGGACTTCTTCCTGTTGGAGAAGCGGAGAGTGCAGCACGTGTTTAGTAGCAGGTGCCGTGACACCCTGTCTACATTGGACACGCTACGGGTGTTTCCTCACCATGTTCACAGGGCGAACATTCAAGGCAGACACTTCTTAATTTCTGTGTCTTCCGATCCACATACTACAGGAATCCTGAAGACATTTCACACAAGATGCTGAACTGCGTTCGCTTACTCATTCACATGATTTACATGGTTTCAAAGACATGCCATGTATGTTCCTTCACAAAAGAGGAGGAGGAGCAGGCGTATTGTGAAGAAAGTGACTGAGCATTTTCTGGCTGAATTCGCCCTCTTTGTCATTCAACTGCAGATCGTTGAGGTCAAACTCTTACCTGCGTGGCTCTTACACAGACATGTTTCACGCCATTCCATCGAAAACAAAACCACGTACTGTAGGAGAAAACCCAACGCACATGATTGAAGTCCTGCAGATGGCACGAAGAAGTCACAGTCTGAAAAGAATCTCTCAGCTCTGGCACTGGCATTGGTTTCTGTCGGGTTTTCCACAGTTCTGTGTCTGGTGACGACTCCAAATACTGTACAGACCACCTGACGAAGACCAGGGCAGCGGAATTAAATTCTGGCACTGTCTCTGAGCACAGAGTGGTGGTTTGGTAGACTACTGGCACTGTCTCTGAGCACAGAGTGGGGGTTTGTTAAACATGCAGTGCAGTGGAAACTCGTCACCGGCCATGTAGAGTGTGTCCTCTTGTTCATCACAGTGTGCACCTTTTCCACAAACCTCAGTAAACTGGGTCGCTGTTGGAGGAGGACTTGGAGGTAGGGCTTACTTCCCACTTTCCACACTGCTTTAAAGATCGGCTGTCAACGTCACAATGTTCGCGGACGTTGAACGGTACTCTGGGCCCGGAAGTGACGTGACAAGGTCAGTGTGATGTCAGCGAGTGGGTCAGTGGCTGATGGGTAGGTCATCTGCAACACAGAGTCCAACGATCCGTTCACATGACAGTTACAGGGGGGTGGGGGTGGGGGATAGCTCAGATGGTAGAGCGTCGGACTCGTAATCTTCGACTCTCCACCGGCCGTTTCGGTACAGGGGGATTTTTACCTGAAGTTAACATTGGTTCTGACTCCATTTCCATACAGTCCTTCGAATGAGACTATAAATCGAGGTTCCATGTGTGAACGCATGCATAACATTTTGCACACTTGTAAAATCACATCACCAACTTCCGGAAGAGAAGGCCAGTTTGGCCGTTGGTATGGATGACACGTCACACATAGCATGCACCCTGCGTGAGAAATGGAAAGAATGAAGGAAGTCAGGAAACTGAGTGAACGATATTGACTGGACGACACGGGAAACGATGGGATGAAGAGCCGGCAAACAGCTCTTCTGTCGGCACTACCCAGGTAGGCAGCCCGTTGAGTACACGAGAGTGTGGGTTGTCAGCGCTAGAACATTGTGCAAGGCGCTTTATACATGCTGTATTAGTATTGTTATTTTTATTATCATTGATGACAGCCATGCTTTGGGACTCTCAGCGTGAAATCAGTATGTGGTTGTTCCTACTGTTTTCTTCTCTACACTTCATAAAACATCACTTTTTCAAACCAAAATGACTATACCGCCGAACGAAGGAGACCAACTAATTTCAACACAAAACGCGACGCGTTTCGACCTCTTTGGTCTTCTTCGAGCAAGACGAACAACATGCAAGACAATGACAACAAAGAACCAACAATCCTTATCTCCTCAAACTGGGTACAAAAAAAAAATGGGTGTGTCAATGCGTTCATCCATTTTGCATCCAATTTGAGGAGAGAAGTGATTGTTCATCCTTCCTTTTCATTGTCTTCCGTGTTGTTTGTCTTGCTTGAAGAAGACCAAGAAGACCAAAGAGCTCGAAACGCGTCGTATTTTGTCGTGTAATTTGTTTGTGTCTTTCGTTCGGCGGAATAGCAGTTTTTCTTTTTAAGTTTGTTTCAAATTTCCGCTTGCAGTCACCTCCCTTGGAA
>CM031607.1:84704174-84706674 GCA_018398815.1 Conus ventricosus | reverse complement strand
GACCACTCTGCTGCATGATTTCAAGCTGATGGGTGAATGAATTAATGACTAAGATGAGAGATTTCAAGAAGAGGGTCTCGTGGTACGACTTAGCAGATATCTGACCCACGCATTAGTGCAACGTGCTGGACAGACCGTGAGTAACCTACCTAACATTGGTTGTGCCGTTATTATCACTGTGTGTGTGTGTGTGTGTGTGTGTGTGTGTGTGTGTGTGTGTGTGTGTCTGTGTTGTGTGTGTGTGTGTGTGTGTGTGTGTGTGTGTGTGTGTGTGTGTGTGTGTGTGTGTGTGTGTGTGTGTGTGCGCGCACGCGCCTCATCAGTCAAAGGCTTGGTAACAGTGTGGGTGTGTCCAAGAAGCTTTGAAGAGCTGTTCAGAAATGTCGTGACGACGCAGACAGGCTGAATCCAGACCAGAATCGCTTTCCTGAAGAAAACCTTGGAGCGGGAGAGGTAAGGGGAGTGGGTAGGGAGGATGGGGGGGGGGGGGGGGGGGAGAGGGGGGGGGGGGGAGAAGAGGATTCATTCACGCTGGCTCTGTGACAAAGTAGCCATTGTCATCAGAAGGGGGCTTGACAGGGGGTGTTCTGTTATGCGGGATCAGACCAGGCACCCACGGACTATCACCGACATGACCCAGCTCAGTGCAGCGTCTCTTCTTACACCCACTGACTGTCACCGACATGACCCAGCTCAGTGCAGCGTCTCTTCTTACACCCACTGACTGTCACCGACATGACCCAGCTCAGTGCAGCGTCTCTTCTTACACCCACTGACTGTCACCGACATGACCCAGCTCAGTGCAGCGTCTCTTCTTACACCCACTGACTGTCACCGACATGACCCAGCTCAGTGCAGCGTCTCTTCTTACACCCACTGACTGTCACCGACATGACCCAGCTCAGTGCAGCGTCTCTTCTTACACCCACTGACTGTCACCGACATGACCCAGCTCAGTGCAGCGTCTCTTCTTACACCCACTGACTGTCACCGACATGACCCAGCTCAGTGCAGCGTCTCTTCTTACACCCACTGACTGTCACCGACATGACCCAGCTCAGTGCAGCGTCTCTTCTTACACCCACTGACTGTCACCGACATGACCCAGCTCAGTGCAGCGTCTCTTCTTACACCCACTGACTGTCACCGACATGACCCAGCTCAGTGCAGCGTCTCTTCTTACACCCACTGACTGTCACCGACATGACCCAGCTCAGTGCAGCGTCTCTTCTTACACCCACTGACTGTCACCGACATGACCCAGCTCAGTGCAGCGTCTCTTCTTACACCCACTGACTGTCACCAACATGACCCAGCTCAGTGCAGTGTCCCCTCTTGTGGGTTGCCGCATGGCGACCTGATAGAGGCTGCTGCTCCCTGTGGACTGCCGGTGCTGGGGGGGGGGGGGGGGGGGGGGGGGCGGAGGGGGGGGGGGCAAGGGAACAGACCTGGGTGTGGTTGTGCACAGGGAGCCGGGAATGGGAGTGACGCTGATGAGAAGGCACAGAAGAGAAGACAGCAACACAAAGAAACAAAACAAAGAAACAAAACACACAACAAACAAACAAACAAATAAACACAGACAAACAAACAGACAGACAAACAAACAGACACACAGACAGACAGACAGTAGGACAGACAGAAAAACAAACAAACAAACAGACAAAGAAACAAAGAAACAAACACACAGACAAACAAACAGACAGACAGTCAGGCAGACAAACAAACAAATCATTAAACAGACAGAGAAAGAAACAAAGGAACAAACAAACAAGCAATCTATGGTGACACTACAGTCCAGCTGATTCCAGCACATTACAGTCGTCAATCTATGGTGACACTACAGTCCAGCTGATTCCAGCACATTACAGTCGTCAATCTATGGTGACACTACAGTCCAGCTGATTCCAGCACATTACAGTCGTCAATCTATGGTGACACTACAGTCCAGCTGATTCCAGCACATTACAGTCGTCAATCTATGGTGACACTACAGTCCAGCTGATTCCAGCACATTACAGTCGTCAATCTATGGTGACACTACAGTCCAGCTGATTCCAGCACATTACAGTCGTCAATCTATGGTGACACTACAGTCCAGCTGATTCCAGCACATTACAGTCGTCAATCTATGGTGACACTACAGTCCAGCTGATTCCAGCACATTACAGTCGTCAATCTATGGTGACACTACAGTCCAGCTGATTCCAGCACATTACAGTCGTCAATCTATGGTGACACTACAGTCCAGCTGATTCCAGCACATTACAGTCGTCAATCTATGGTGACACTACAGTCCAGCTGATTCCAGCACATTACAGTCGTCAATCTATGGTGACACTACAGTCCAGCTGATTCCAGCACATTACAGTCGTCAATCTATGGTGACACTACAGTCCAGCTGATTCCAGCACATTACAGTCGTCAATCTATGGTGACACTACAGTCCAGCTGATTCCAGCACATTACAGTCGTCAATCTATGGTGACACTACAGTCCA
>CM031607.1:84691674-84699174 GCA_018398815.1 Conus ventricosus | reverse complement strand
TCTCTACTGACCGACGAATGACAAAAAAACAAAACAAAAAAAAACAAAAACAAACAAAACAAACAACAACAACAACAACAACAACAACAACAAAACCTCACTTCATTAAGTTGCAAAATGAGACGACTGCAGGCGGAAATGTAAACAAATTTCAAATGTAATTAATAGCGAACCGCCAAGAAAACGCAGACAAACGAATCACAAGACCAAACACGACGCGTTTCGATCTCTTAGGTCTTCTTTATGCAAGATACAAAATACTCAGCACAACGAAAATGAACGAGCAATCACTTATCTTCATTCACTTTATTTCTTGTTCATTTTCGTTGTCCTGAGTGTTTTGTATCTTGCCTGAAGAAGGCCTAAGAGGTCGAAACGCGTCGTGTTTTGTCTTGTGATTCATTTGTCTGCGTTTTCTTGGCGGTTTGCTATTAATCACATTTGAAATTTGTTTACACTTCATTAAGTTTTCGAAGCACGACACCAGATGTTTTGTGGAGTGAGGTTTGCAAGAAACGAAGAATTAAATTGTTCGGAATACATAAAACAACAACAACAACAACGTATTACTTTGGGAAATAAAGACAGAAAAATGACGCTCTCGCCAACAACCAACACAGACCAGCGTGACGAAGTGCGAAGCACAACACAACCAAGCAACTTCTTCCTGTGGTCAGTGGAAGAGGCCAAGTACTGACCACTGCTGGTCGACCATCGTCGCCTTCGTCCGTCTCTGAACGTGTTGACCATCACCATCACCAGCTGCAGCAGCAGTTCGCTACGCCGTAACAGTGTGGACATCGATCAACTGTGGTCAAGCTCTCTCACTTTGACCACAGAGTGAACATCGATCAACTGTGGTCAAGCTCTCACATTGACCACAGAGTGGACATCGATCAACTGTGGTCAACCCCTCACTTTGCCCCACACAGTGGACATTGATCAACTGTGGTCAAGCTCTCACACTTTGACCACAGAGTGGACAATCGATAAAACTGTGGTCAAGCTCTCTCACTTTGACCACAGAGTGGACATCGATCAACTCTTTCACTTTGAACACGAGTGGACATCGACCAACTGTGGTCAAGCTCTCACTTTGCCCCCACGTGGACATCGATCAACTGTGGTCAATCCTCACTTTGACCACACAGCGGACATCGTTTCAACTGTGGTAAATCCTGTCAACCTGGGGTGATGTCGATGGAGGAAGGACTAGCGCACGGGCCCAAAACACACTCACAGCTTGCTTACAATCTCATTCATATATCATGCATTCGTCACATAAAACCACTAGTAAAGTCTAAAACTTTACTACACATGATCATGGAACGAAACATCAATGCATATGGAATCAAACAAAATAAAACATTCTCTTTTTCCCTGAACTTCACAAAATCATTTATCAAAAAACATCATTAACAAAACCCGGGTATAAATAGATTTCTACTTTACCTGGCCAGGTGATTTTAACTATTCACGAATCACTGTCTTTTCTTTTCTTTTTTTTCTTTCTTTTCACTGTCACTTTCACAAGCACGACACAACTGCGGCACTGGTCTTGGTCTGCTGGCGCCTGGTAAAGGTGAGACTGTTGGCACGGGGCGTTGGTCTGTCGATGAAAGTGGCGCTGGCCAAGTATGAGGTCGAACCCCCCGGTTCAGATAGAACAGGGACTATCAACATCGATCTGTTCTCTTTCTTTTTCCTGCATTAACGAAATTGCACTCCCCTCTCTCTCTCTCTTCTATTCTGCTCTTATCAAATGGACTGGTTGCTTTTCTTTTCTTTTTTTTTTTTCTTTCTTTTCCTCCTCATTAGTTAGCAGCTCTCTCTCTCCACATCCCCTCCTCAGTCCTTCCTCTGCAGACTATCTCATGCTAATCTCTCAACTTGGTTCTCTTCTCCCCTCCCCTCACCCTCTCTGCTTTTCTCTCCTCAGAGATTACACTCAGACCTCTCTCTCTCTGTCTCTTTTGTTCGTTCCCCCCCCTCGTTTTTTTCCCGTTCTCTCACTCTCACATCCTTCTTATCCCGTTCCGATCTGTCAAAAAAAGGCGAGTACCTTTGGGTCAGTATTTTTACTGCCTCGTACTCGAAGTTATCCCCCTTTCTAATTCCATTGGATTTTTCAAATCATGCCAGTCATGCCTACACGCCTTACTCTCTGTGGTGGTCAATTGGTCATTTAAAATTTATTAGCTAGATTTACCCCCACCACACACTACCTTCTCCCTCTCCCTTTCCTGCTTTAAACCTGCGACCGTCCGACTAACAATGGCGCTGGTTCACAAATTGGCTAGATGAGCCTGAGCCAGGCGCTACGACTCGTCTCGCTAGACATCGAGGGCGTCGGTCAAAGCCGCTTAGTCGTCTGGCGGACAGACCCTCTCTGTGGAGCCTCTCCCCTATGCTTTAAATTGGCTAGATCCGAACCATGGGCCCGTCTACGTGGCGCCCAAAAATATTTGAGTTAGAGCTTTTGTCCAAACAACCCGGACCACGACTTGGTTGTTCTATTTTTTTGACCGTGACCCAAATTTTCCCCCCTTTCAAAAGACTATTTCACCGCATCGCTCAAAACCACGGTACAAAAAAACCAACAACCGAAATTTTCTGCACAGCTACACGTGCAAAGTTTTAAAAAAATACTTTACAAAACCCAAAGGTTTTATAAATTATAAAAAATATCATTAGGAATCACCCCAATGAGTTATCATTGACGTGCGCTTTTGCCTTATTTCAGCTCATTTTCTGATAACCTCTGTGCGCACCTATGCGATTCCCTACCTGCGGATTTGCCACATCTTCTCTTCACAACCTTTATGAAAGCACAATCTAAAATGATCACGATCCATCACACCTCACTGAGGAATCTCCATCCTCACTTATCGCAAACAGTGCATTACTACACAACGATTGTATGCTCCAAACGTAAAATACATTTACATGAACAAGTCTCACAAAGAAAATATGAAAACCCTGGCCGAGTGGGAATGAACCCCCTATCCACTCAACATAACTGTAACAACACATTTATCAACAAAGTGGCTATCACCCCGGATATGACTGACTTCCTCGAGTTGCACTTGCTAGACTACACGGCTTAAATAGTCAGCTCCCACATTCTGTCGGCCTGGGATGTACTGCACTCGATACCTGTAGGGCTGCAGTGCCATTGCCCAGCGCAGCACCCTGCTGTTTTTTCAACTGCGCCCCTGCAGGAACTTGAGTGGTTGGGATCGTCTCTATCACGAACTCCTTCCCATACAAGTATTTGTGAAATTTCTGCACGGCCCCCACAAAAAGCTAAACACTCCTTCTTACAGTTGCGTACCCTTCTTCACACTTGTCAACTTCCTGCTCGCATACCTCACAGGGAACTCGACCTCTTCATGCTCCTGCAACAATACTGCACCTATCCCACCGCCTGATGCATCTGTCCGCAACAAAAATGGTTTGGACATATCTGGTAGCTTCAAGATGGGACGGGAACCTAGTCTTTCTAATACCGTCTGCAGTGCTTGCTCTGCAGCGTCTGACCACTCGACCACTGCCGGTTTCCCTGCCTTGACCAAATCACTGAGAGGACTCGTGATTGCTGCGAAATTTGGGACAAACTCCCTATAGAAGCCAATAAAACCTAGCAGACTCCTGACTTCTGTTTTGGTCTTTGGTCTCTCTGACTTCATCATCTTCTCCACCTTTCCTCTTTCCGGCTGCTTTGTGTCGCCTCCGACAACAAAACCTAGGAACTCCTACTGTCTAGCCCTTCATACAGTGACACATCCCTGTATGACTCTTCTGGAAACTTAGGCAACAAAATCTCCCCTTCTTCTGCTGGTCTCTCTTCACCTCATCAATGATTGCTGCTGCGCCTGTGTGCTGAGTCTCACGCTGAATATATTTGCGGAGGAAATTTGCATGGAAAAGTTTTGGTTTCCCATTCACATCAATTCGGTAATCCCGACCGACCCTTTCAGTGATGGTGAATGGTCCTTTCCAATGCATCAGCAGCTTGTTGTGACCCGTGGGAAGCAGTACCAGGACTTGATCTCCCGCCTTGAGGGATTGCTTCGTCACCTTCCTGTCATATTGCTTCTTCTGACGACCCTAGCCTCCTGCAAACCTTCCCTTGCAACCTTACATGTCTCATACCTGTGCCCACCTTTGGAACAGGGCGAGATTGGGCCAATCAGATCGATAGCCACCCTCCTGAACGGTGTGTCAATTAAAGGGGGATGTTTAAGAGGCGCCTTCCTCTTCACCCCTCTTGTGGCTGACCTTTGACACACGTCACATGACATGCAGAAACGCTTGATGTCTGCCATTGCTCCTGGCCAATGAAAGTCATCAAAGATTCGGTCAGCTGTTTTGCTGGTGCCGAGATGACCCGCCATGAGCGACTCGTGACCCACTGACATGACAGTGTCACGATAACCTGCTGGTACCTCTAACTGAGTGGTCACCTTACCTGTCTTCCCCTTGGTGAACACTCGGTACAACAGCCCGCCTTTCACAAGAAATTCTGTCTCACCTCCTCTAACCTCCTGTTTCTCTCCACCTCTTGCCAACTCCCAAGACTTCACGAGCGAAGGGTCTTGTTCCTGCGCTGCCCTAAACTCATCAGGCGACACATCTATGCCTGACTTCCTTGCCGGAACGACTAACGGTTTATCAACCTTTTCCTCCTTCTTGCTCCGTGTTTGAACTGCTGCCCCTGTAGCAGTCAACAACTCAGGATCCCCTGGATCCCTTGCCCCTGGAATATTTCCAATGATCAAATCATGAAGGGGTTTCTCCATCACCAACGCAGACAACTCGCCTGAGAAGTAAGGGGTACGTACTTCTATCTTAGCAACTGGAAACTCCCTCACAGTGCCATCGATTAGAGTACAGGTCTGGATTTGCCCTGTCAAATCCCCTTTCTCGACCAGCGTTGTTCGTACTACACCCCGCATGAACAACCAGTGTCTCGTAACACTTTCACCCTCTGCTGGCCAATCCACCCTTCTTCCACTGGTAACGAACCACTCAGCCTAGTGCCCTCCATCCCTGACACTGACTGCTGTCCAGTGCTAGCCATAGGCTGCACTCCACCCTCTTCAGACTGAATCCCTTTTGGTTCCACTGCAGGTCGTTTCCCTTGACGACCCTTATCCACCTCTTGCAAGGCCCCTGCCTTCTGGAACCTCATGGGGGACAACCCCTTCGCCAATGTCCTTTTTGTGCCCAAAAAAAACACCAAATTTCCCTTTCCCCTTTCCTTCTGCCCCACCACGGGGTTTTTGCAGATTTTGCAGAAAAACCCCTGGGTCTCCTTGCCTTTTTCTCCCCTTTTGTCCCTACACCGTTTTTTCCCTGCCCCTTTAGTGCCCAAACGTCCCTCTTATAAACCTCGGGGGAATTTTCAACAATTTCCTGCTGTCTCGGGCTGCCTCTCTTTCAAATGTATGGTTAACTCGGGGCCGCAACCTGACAAATCTGTTCCTTCATAAACCCTCTTTAAATTCAGGCAAACCCTCCTTCTTCTTTACCGCTAAAACTCAAACCCATTTCCAAAATAGGGATCAAAAAAAACGTGCCCCAAACTGGAGTTTTTTTTAACGTCTCCCCTGCTTGTAATTTAGTTTTGAACAAAATTTTCCCTTCCTAAAACCCCTCCTCTTGAGGTCAAACCCCCTTCTTTCAATGACTTTTTCACGGCAAACCAAAATTTCAGATTTTTTGTTCTGCCGGTAAACGCGGGTGAAAATTTGAAAACCCCCTTTACCCGCCCCAGTAACGCTGACAAAATGACTCCCCCATTTCTTCTGGGGGCCCAAACCCCAAAAGGTCAAAAAAACGTTTCGAAACGACTGATGTATGCATCAATCGAATGGGTTCCCTTTTAAGAAAAATTTTTGGCAATTGGGTCGGGGGGCGAAAACGCGCACGAGTCGCGGGAAAACTAACCCCCCATCCTGGGGGGCTCCCTTTGTTTTCCCTCACCTTTTCAAACCCTTTAATTAAATTTTAAAGGCTTCGCTAGCCTGATTACCCCTGAACCCTTTAAATTTCTTTCTGTTTCCTGCGTCATTTTTTCTGTTTCCTGCGCTGCGCTAGCTTTATTTCCTTTCCTGCTCTGTTTATTTTTTACTGCAACACGGCGTCTTTTTGGGGGTTCATACCCTTTCCCTCTTTTTTTTTGGGTTTTTAACGAAAAAACGCAATTTATCTCCTGAGTAAACCCGAAAAACGAGCGACGTCAAAAAGGGTTTTCAATAGGGGGTTCTTTTCCCTTTCCCCCATTATATCTCTTTTCCCTTTTTTTTTTTTAACAAGAATTTTTTAAAAGACGCCAAACTGGGGGGTTACCGACACGAGTGACGAAAAAGCACAATCCTATGAATGATAAAATTTGCTTGGGGAAAAACCCTAATTAGTTTTTTATAAGGGCCCCAGCGCCTGGGCCCAACTATGGGGAGGAATTATAGGCAATCGTGCGAAAAAAGTAAAACCCGGGGCTGAAATGCCAAAACCTAGTAAAAAAAATATCTTGGAAGCAATGCCAACCTAAATTTTAAAAACCCAAACTTGGGGAAAATACAGTAAAACAACCCCTTGTCTTTGGATTAAAAATACTTGAATCCCCCCCCGGGTTCCTCTCTGAGAATTGAACAAATAAAATTAAAAGGGGCCCGAATATCCTGGGAGGCTCGCCAAAAAAATTTTAACCTCGGTTTTAATGCAGTGGGGAAGGACTAGCGCACAGCCCAAAAAACCCTCACACTTGCTTACCTTTTCAAATTTTTAAAATCATGCATTTTGTCACATCAAACCACTAAAAATCTATAACTTTTTACACATGATCAAAGAAAGAAAAAATCAATGCATATGGAATCAAAAGAAAATAAAAACATTCTCTCTTTCCCCCAAAATTCACAAAATCCTTATCAAAACATCAATTTAAATAACCCCGGGAAAAAAACGATTTTACCCTTTTCCTGGCCAGGTGATCTTAAAATATTCACGAATCACCCCGTCTTTTCTTTTCTTTCTTTTTTTTTTCAAAAGTCCCCTTTTACAACACGACACAACTGCCCGGCAAATGGTGTTTTGGGTTTATGGCGCCTGGTTTAGGGGAACTGTTGGCACTGGCGTTTGGGCTGTCGATTTAAAGTGGGCTTTGGCCCCAAATATTAGGGCGAACCCCCCCGGGTTTAGATTGAAAAGTGCTATCAACATCATCTGTTCCCCCTTTTCTTTTTTCCCGCAATTTAAAGCATTTTCACTTCTCTTTTTTCTTCCCCCTTTCTAGTCTGCTCTTTTCAAAAGGACAGGTTTTCTTTTTTTTTTTTTTTTTTTCTTTTCTTTCTTTTTCCCCCCCTCATTAGTTAGCATCTCTCCTCTCCCCCTCTCCTCAGTCCTTTCTGCAGACTATTCTGCTAACTCTCAACTTTTGGTTCCCCTTTCTCCTCCCCTCATTCTTTTGCTTTTCTCTTTCCCCAGGGGATTACATCG
>CM031607.1:84686489-84688989 GCA_018398815.1 Conus ventricosus | reverse complement strand
GATGTTGGTCTCAGCCATCTGTGAGACAAGCCGGGCAAATAAAGTCACAGAACATGCCAAACATTCAGATCACCCCCCCCCCCCCCCGTCTCCCACCTCTCTGTGTGACCCCCCCCCCCCCCCCCCCCCCCCCTCAAACCGGTCCAAGCAGACCAGCCGACCACCACAGACTTTAACTGGACCCGTCATCAACAAGTGGAACACGGCCATCACTCCCTATAGCAAGCTCCTGGCAAAAAAGAAGTCTTGATTTTCATCATACTTTTAGTTTAAAACATCGTCTCAAAGCTCGGGGGGGTGGGGGTGGGGTGGGTGTGGGTGGGAGGGGAGGGGCAGCAATTTAAGGATGACAATGTGCTTTAAAACTCGTGGTTCTACCCCCAAACTGTCACTTTTTGATATATATATCAACATGGAAGAATGTTCAGTTTAAAAATGATGTAAAAAAAAATGATAACGCTTTAGTAATTTTGAAATGGAAAAAATAATGCGTGGAGCTTTATCTCATGGGGAAAAAATTATTCTCCCAATTCTTTTATGAATCTTTCTTTAACATGAAATGAGGGAAAGAAGGTGAAACAGTGAGATTATCCACTTGAAGGGTGATAACACCACTGAACCGAAAGACAAATATAGAAAGAGGTGAAACACAAGCCAGTAGCATGAATATATTAGACACAATTAATAAAAACAGCTAAAAAAAAGAAAGAAAAGGCAGAAATGGAATCAAATAGTGGCACTGCCGGTCTCCCGATTCTACAAAATCTACCTCTTTACATTAACCTAAAGCCTGGGCCATTCCAAAACATGAACCTTGCAACCTTTTAAACATAAAACCAAAGTAACTATATGGTCAAACACATGACAAACTACAAGACAAAAGTTGACGCACCTCGATTAATTAAGACAACTACATCGAAGACTATAAAAAAAAAAGACACACAACGAATAATCACTTATAACCCCAATTAACTCATAATGAGAAATGATGTTGAGTGATGTACAGAGTTCTCTTCACATACAGCGAACATATCGGGGTGCTCTTCCTCTCGAAGACATTGTAAGAATTCCGGAGGAGACGTGAGCACCATGCACAATGAATGACTCACGTACCACAACCAGAGTCGTTCTTGTGGTTAGTTTGTTGAACAAATCTCTTTAGCAGATATGCAATCGAGAAACAACAAAAACAGAAAACGCACACACAAACCCCCCCCACCCCCCCCCCCCCCCGCACACTTCCATCCATCTTTCTGAGACCAGGACAGTTGATGAAAGTGAATGTACATTAAAACCAGGTCATGTACATTACAACCAGGTCACGTAGTCTCTGACCAGAAGGATCCTAATCCTCATCGATCGGTTGGGGAAAAAAGAAGCCCTGAGATTAGGTGGCTCTTCATACTCTCTGCTCGTGTGGTGAGCTCGGTTCCGATTTCCTATATATCGCCTTGATGAGGTCATGATTTGCTATATACGTTTTATTCCCCTTGATGAGGTCATGTCAAAGGATTGGGCGGTATGCATGGAGAACTCTTTCAACAGACGTGGTGACACACCCTCCAGAAGGAACAACCCACGTTCACTCCATGCTGAGCAGTTGTTGTTGTCGTCGTCAGTAAACTTTTAAAAAAAATTTTAAAATTATTTTTTTAACTGGTGTCCTTCGTACGTTGGATGAGAACAGGCGCCACTGAACACCACCGAAGTGACTCGGCAGCAGTGCAGTGTCCTCCTCTGGTGGGTTGCCTCCTGACGACTAGACACTGACTCCTTCCCTGTGGACTGCCGGTGCCGGAGCTGCCACAGGACGACCCAGATGTGGCTGTGGAAGGGGAGAGGGGAGAGATGGGCGAGGGAGTACTGCCGCTGAAGTGGCGCGGAGGTGGAGGAGACAACAACCCTCCCTTCTCTCTTCTTCCCCCATTCCCTCCCCCTTCCCCCCCCCCCCCCCTCCGAAGCAAAAAAAAAAAAAAAAAAAAAAATAAATAAAAGAAAAAAAAAGAACAAAAACAAACAATCTAAAAGTGAAGGGAGCTGGAGACACAACAATACAATTCCGCACGACGCGTTACAATTCCCATAAGCAAGGGGAGTAACTTGCCACGTATCGGTCCTGACAATCCCGCTACAAGCTTCGCTCACTGCTCGCTCACTCTGATCTCATCATCTCCACCCCCACCCCCACCCCCTCACCCCCATCCTGCTCCTCCTCTTCCTCTCCTTTTCCTCCCCCCCTCCCATTCCCCACCGCCTTTCCTCCTCCTAAAGGAAACAGAGAGACATGACGATCAAATAATCAGCAAAATTAATGTGTGTCGATCAAATTGTCTATTTTTTTTCTTCTTTTTTTTTGTTGTTTTTGTACTCCCAGTTCTTATAGAGCTGGGAGTACTTTACAATGGGAATGAAGAAATGCTTTCTGTGTGCCTGTGTGTCTGTCTGTGTGTCTGTCCGTGGTCAAAATGTGTTCCACTCGCTCCAGACAAAACATCTGGGC
>CM031607.1:84643989-84678989 GCA_018398815.1 Conus ventricosus | reverse complement strand
ACGTACTCCTCAAACCTGTTGAAATTTGCCAAAATTGATCACAAAACCATTGCCCACGTTATCCCGTGAGTCCCATTCCTAATTGGGAACTCATCCGGCAAGGTTTGATTATAAATACACTGATTTGCAAAAGAATGTTAATAATAACGTCTTAGGTGCTATGGCCAAGTCACATATTGACGACAGTTATCCTAATCACTTAAAAGTTTATACAGACGGATCCCTGTTAAATGGCAATGCTGGTTCCGGCTTTGTTATTCCTGCTTTGAAAGCAGATAAATCTTTTCATCTTGGAAAGGGGTTTTCTGTTTTTACGGCTGAATTGATAGCAATTCGAATGGCTCTGCATTATATTACTGACATTCCACGTGATTTTTCCAGAATACTTTTTTGTGTTGATTCCAAATCTGTTCTTCAAGCAATGGAATCTATTGCTGCTACCAATCGCGCCGAGATAATCACCGAACTAAAAATTCTGATCCATTTCCTTACATCTAGAGGGATAACAGTGGGCTTTTGCTGGATTCCGTCACACTGTGGGATTGTAGGAAATGAATGGGCAGACAGAACTGCCCGTATGGGATCCAAAAACTCTGAAATTCTGTCCATATCAAAATACCTTTGAGTCTTCACGAAGCCTATGGACTCTTAAAAAGAGACTCTTTTGAGTCTTTTCATAACCTGTACAAAGATTCAGTACTCTTTAAAATACATGCACAAGATTCTCCACTGAGTTGCTGTTCAAGAATTCAAAACTTTACTCGTCCATCTAACGTGTCCATTCAATTCGTAAACTGTATACAAAGACGTATGTGCATGTACACAAATTTCGGAAACTGGAATCTCTCTTTTACAGGCTTAAAGTTAACGTTCTTCGTACAAAATTTCACACAAATTTAGAATGCGCTTGTGGAGCAGTCGACAGTTTCAATACTCTGCATTTTCTTTGTAATTGTTCCTATTTTAACTCATCTCTCTCCAATTTCCGACAAAAAGATTCCCTGTGCATTTTCCAGAATCTTCATGCCTTTTTTACATTTGTAAATTCGTTGATTTTAAGCCCAGTTGGCTCGTTTGTGTAAATATTTTCAGTTTTTTTAAAAAAATGCTTTGTAATCTGTCTAAATTGTTACATTTAGAACATCTTTTTCATTTCAGTTGTCAAAGTCGCACACGCACACGCACACGCACACACACACACACACACACACACCCCACACACACACACACACGTAGGCCTATAATAGCATGTTGCATACACTATTTCCATTTCTCTCATCCACTCATTTCTGCATTATTTTGTCTAATATCACTTAAAGTGAACAGACGTTAAATTGAAGAACTAACTAACTAACACACACACACACCAAAGCACACGCACACGCACACACACACACACGCACACGCACACACGAAACACACACACACCACACACACACACACACACACACACACACACACACACACACACACACACACACACATCTGCACAGCCAGCTACATCCCATGACCCTAACAAAAATGGCGCACACGTTCAAAACAGAGCACAGTTTGGGTGGTGCCTACAAGTGCTTGGAGAAAAATGTATTTTGTTTCGAATGCATAAAACTACTATTTCACCTGGTCATTGTGAGACTTGAGTTTATCCATTTATCACGTTTTGGTTAACTAAAGTATGATTCTGGTTCTGCTGGGAATTGATATTTGATACTGATCCCCCCTGCGAAATATACTACCCAACCACGTCAAATAATTGTTTGTTTTCTCCTTGATTTGCCACGCGCAAAGTCTTCTAATAAACAAGAAGTTTGGCTGTGGGTGGGGAATACACAAATTCTGGTGGTGGGGAATACACAAATTCTGTGGGTGGGGAATACACAAATTCTGTGGGTGGGGAATACACAAATTCTGTAGGCGGGGAATACACAAATTCTGTAGGCGGGGAATACACAAATTCTGTGGGCGGGGAATACACAAATTCTGGTGGTGGGGAATACACAAATTCTGTGGGTGGGGAATACACAAATTATGTAGGCGGGGAATACACAAATTCTGTAGGCGGGGAATACACAAATTCTGTGGGTGGGGAATACACAAATTCTGTAGGCGGGGAATACACGAATTCTGGTGGTGGGGAATACACAAATTCTGTAGGTGGGGAATACACAAATTCTAGTGGTGGGGAATACACAAATTCTGTAGGCGGGGAATACACAAATTCTGGTGGTGGGGAATACACAAATTCTGGTGGTGGGGAATACACAAATTCTGGTGGTGGGGAATACACAAATTCTGTAGGCGGGGAATACACAAATTTGTGGGTGGGGAATACACAATTCTGTAGGCGGGGAATACACAAATTCTGTCATTTGCAAGAACATTCATGGTTCACTCCGGTAAAGAAATCAGAGTGAAACTGAAAACAACACACACAGCATACACCTTTTCCACAGTTTGCAAGCAATAAATCATGTATTACAGTTACCTGATGTCAATGTGTTTCTTTTGGCTATATTTACATAAAGCTGTTACAGGTTTTAAAACTGACTTGGGCAGGCACATGAGAGCTCGGAAAGGGTTTAAAACACGAACATGAGAGCTCGGAAAGGGTTAAAACACGAACATGCTCTCATACGAATGAAATGTGTTGCACTTCTCTCGAATATAGGAATATCCTGAAATTCGAAACCAGAGTTTTTGCTTACAAATGTTAATAACAATCTACGTTTCCATTTTGTAATATGTGGGGGTTCCAGCAAGATTGTTGTGTTGCTATTAGCTGCTAAGTAATTCAAGATGGGAGACACTGTAGCAGAACATTCTGTTTTGTTGTGTCGTTCTCTTTGCAACTGTGGACTTTCATCTGTAGGACACAGTCTCAAGATGAAGAAGAAGAAGAAGAAGAAGAAGAAGAAGAAGAAAAAGAAGAGAGAGGAGGAGGAGGAGGGAGGAGGAGGGAGGAGGAGGAGGAGGTGGCGGAGGAGGAGAAGAAGTAAAAATGAAACCGACTGCCGCATAACGAAACAAGCCAAACACACACACACACACACACCGCACACACACACACACACACACACACACACACACACACACACACCACACATACATTCTTGTGTTTGTTGGTCCAGTCATAGACTAGCTCAGTCTAATTTATCCATCAAATTCATATTTCATTTTAGTTATTAATTCATGTTTATTGTGAGGTTCTTAAGTTAAACACACACGCAGCACGCACACACACGCACACACTCACTCACACACTCACTCACTCACCTTTCACTTCACGGACTACATAAACGAAATCGACAGCTCGCCAATAGAATGGGGGAAATTAGCCAGTGTGACAATGGTAAAGATCTACGTGGAAAGAGATTTTCCAGGTCTTCTCTCTCTCTCTCTCTCTCTCTCTCTCTCTCTCTTCTCTCTCTCTCTCTCTCTCTCTCTCTCTCTTTTCCCCTCTTCTCTCTTTTCCCCCCCCACACACTCTCTCACCCCTCTCTCTTCTCTCTCTCTGTCTGTTTGTTCTCTCTCTCTCTCTCTCTCTCTCTCTCCCTGTCTCTCACCCCACTCTCTCTCTCCCTGTGTGTGTGTGTGTGTGTGTGTGTGTGTGTGTGTTGTGTGTGTGTGTGTGGGTGTGTGTGTGTGTGTGTGTGCGCGTGCGTGCGTGCGTGCGTGACGTGCGCTGTGTGTGTGTTCCTTGTCCAAACCAGTCTTGATTGGTTCTGGACAAGGAACACACACACAGGCGCACGTCACACAATCAAGACAACAAACTTAGCTTCATTTCTGACAAACTGAGCAGTTCCACAATGACCACACTGACCATCTGTCCACGGCAACAGCAGGACAGAGTACAGGACAGCTCCCGCTTGACCACGACAGCAAGACCAGAGGAGACCGGAAGGTCACTGACCTGTGCATTGGCTGTCCTCATAGTCATCAGCACTGACGCAGTCACGGTCAGCCAGACTCTACTGTGACGTCATACGCTGTTCAGTTCAGCAAACCCTTGGGGGCCGGAATAGCTCAATGGCAGAACGCTGGACTCGTAATTTGGTGATCCTGGGGCTGCGGGTTCGAATCTCCACTGGGTCGTTTCGGTACTGGGGGATTTTCCCCTGGGAGTTAACATTGGTTCTGACTCTATTTTACCAAAACAGTCCTTCGAATGAGACTATAAACCGAGGTTTCCGTGTGTGAACGCACGCATAACATCTTGCACACACGGGCAAATCCCATCACCAACTTTCGGAAGAGAAGGCCAGTTTGGCCGTTAGTATGGATGACACGTTACACATAGCATGCGCCTTGCATGAGAAATTGAAAGAAAAAGGAAGTAAGGAAATTGAGTGAACGATATTGACTGGACGACACGGAAACGACCGAATGAAACGCTGGCACGCAACTCTTTCAGACGCGAGAGTGTGAATTGTCTGCGCTGCAAGGCGCTTTATAAATGTTTTTGCTATGAACCTGCTCTGACGTCACGACCCACGTGATATTCACACACGGGCAGCCTGCAGATTGATTTAGCAAACCAGTGTATCGAATAGTTTAGTAAAATATCAGTCTGAATGTGATCTGTTGAGCTATTCGCTGCAGCGATGACTGTGAGTTTGTTCGGCAAACATCTCACGTGCTAGGTGATAGCATGCTGCTGTGTTACCTCTCGCATGGAATGGAAAGCGGTTAAAAAAAAACTTCGGAGAGGACGCAAAAAAGGATTATCTACGTTACGTGTCACGACGCTGTTGAGATTGACCTGGAATGGTTGAAAGGCGCACCATTACTTACAGTCCAGTTATAGATTTGATGCTGCATTGGGGGGCGGGGCGGGGGGCGGATGGTGGGGGGGGGGGGGGGGGGGGGGGGGATGTACGTTCGAAATGGAGCTCTAGACACATGTTACAAAAGCCAATGACGTCATCGTAGGTTGCTAAGTTGAACAATGTGCCGCAGACAACAAGACCAGACAGGTTCAATTAGCCAGTGCTGCCCGACTCATCAGGGTGGTGGCTTCAATGTTAGAAGCTCATTAGTTTCTTTCTTGGGTTGTTGACATCTCCCTGTCTGTCTGTCTGTCTGTGTGTCTGCCTGTCTGTCTGTCTGTGTGTTCTGTGTGTGTGTCTGTCTGTCTGTCTGTCTGTCTGTCTGTCTGTCTGCCTGCCTGTCTGTCTGTCTGTGTGTCTGCCTGTGTGTCTGTCTGTTGTGTCTGTGTGTCTGTCTGTCTGTCTGCCTGTCTGTCTGTCTGTCTGTCTGTCTGTCTGCCTGCCTGCCTGTCTGTCTGTCTGTCTGCCTGTCTGTCTGTCTGTCTGTCTGCCTGCCTGTCTGTCTGTCTGCCTGTCTGTCTGTCTGTCTGTCTGTCTGTCTGTCTGTCTGTCTGCCTATCTGTCTGCCAGCCTGTCTGCCTGCCTGCTGCCTGCCTGCCTGCCTGCCTGCCTGCCTGCCTGCCTGCCTGTCTGTCTGCCTGTCTGTCTGTCTGCCTGTTTCCGTAACAGGCATCAGTATACCGAACAACGACCCCCGGACTTCGGTCGAATCAGTCACGCTGACGCATCACCTGTTGATTTCAATTATAACACTGACACACCCACTGTTGGTCACATCCTAGAAACATGTGGGGAGGGGAGGAGAGGGATGGGGTTGGGTGGGGTGGGTGGGGGTGAGGTTGGGAGGAAAGGAAACCTTTTTTACACTACACTGATACCCCCCCCCCTTCCTCCGTCCCCCCCCCCCCCCCGAACTCCCTGAACGACAACACATCAACATGAGCAGCGTGTGTTCCAGTTTGTACCTTCACCACTCGTGGTGTCTAAACTTGAGATTGATTGACAGTGAACTCAATTTCGTCTACTAATCCACATCCAAGGAAAATGTTAGGTAGGTACTCAAGAACTGACCAGCGCGTTGGGCAAATGCTGTAGGTCGGACACCTGCTAAGTCATAGCCACGAGACCTTCGTCTTCAATTCTCTCATCTCAGTCATTACTGTATTTATCCACCAGCTTTTTAAATCATGCAGCAGTGTGGTTTCAAAACTTAGCGGATGTGGTGTCGCGTATATGGATTAGTCCGCACGCAGTGACACCTCCTTGATGACACTGAAACTGAAACTGAAACTGAAACTGTTCCAAGAGAAGAAAAGGTACATACCCCGGCTACATAAAAGATGCCAGACCATGGAAAGGTTCTCCACACGCAGAGACTACATGACGGCGTTCATAAACTACGTGTCTGTGTACTTAATGGACACACTGACACATCAGCGCTATAGCACACGCCTCACTACGTTTCTGTGCACGTGTACTAGACGGACGCACTAACTCATCAGCACTCTATTTCACCACTCACAAACTACGTGTCTGTGTACTACAAATATACACACGGACACATCAGCGCTACATGACACCGCTCACTACGTGACTGTGTTATAGAAAGACGCACGGACATCACTAATCACGCTCCACTACGTGTCTGCTATGACGAACACACTGACACAAGTATATT
Organism: Conus ventricosus; assembly: GCA_018398815.1. Classification (NCBI taxonomy): domain Eukaryota; kingdom Metazoa; phylum Mollusca; class Gastropoda; order Neogastropoda; family Conidae; genus Conus; species Conus ventricosus. The sequence goes on along the minus strand of CM031607.1, from coordinate 84,672,482 downwards.
CTGTGCAAATCGACCATGCTGCGGAGGATGTCATGTCTAATAGAACACACTGACACAAGTGGAATATTGCAGAAAATAACACAAATTCTTAGGCGGGAATACACGAATTCTTTGGTGTGAACATACACAATGCTGTAGGGGGGGAATTCACAGAAAATTTCTAGTGGTGGAATACACAAATTCAATACGGGGAAACACAAATTCTGTGGTGGAATACACAAATTCTGGTGGAGGAATACACAACTTCTGTCGTGGGGAATACACAAATTCTGTAGGGCGGCGATCCACAAATTCTGTGGGGGGAATACACAATTCTGTAAGGCGGGGAATACACCTAATTCTGTCATTTCAAGAACATCATGTTCCACTCCGGAAAGAAATCATAAGTGAAACTGGAAACAACACACACAGATACACCTTTTTCCTCATTTGACAAGCAATAAATCATGTATTCGTTACCTGGATTGTTCAATTTTTTCTTATGCTATAGTTACATAAACTGTTACCAGTCTTTAAAACTGACTGGCAAGCCCATGAAAGCTCGGAAAGTAAAACACACATCATGCAGAGCGCGAAAGGGTTAAACCCGACGATGCACTCTTACGAATGGCATGGATGCAACTGCTCTCTACGAATTAGATTTCCTAAATTCGAAACCAGAGTATTCTACTAATGTTTAATAAACAATCTACGTTTTCCACTTGGGGGAATATGGTGGGGGCCAGCAAGAAAATTTGTTGATGTTGCTATACTGCTAATAATTCAAAGGGAGAACACTGTAGGCTAACATTTCTGTTTCTTGTTGTTCGAAGCTCTTTTGCAAATGGGGACTTTCATTCGTAACACAGTCTCAAGATAAGAAAGAAAAAAAGAAGACGAAGAAAAGAAGAAGAAGAAGAAAGATAGAGGAGGAGGAGAGGAGGAAGGAGGAGGAGCGGAGAGGAGGCAGAGGAGGAAAGAAGTAAAAATGAAACAGACAGCCGCATTACGAAACACGCCAAACACACACAACACACACACACCACACACCCACACACCCACTCACCCACACTCAATCACACACACCTCACACCCACATACATTCTTTGTGTTTTTTGGTCCAGTCAATAGACTAGCTCAGTCTAATTTATCCATCAAATTCATATTTCATTTTATTATTAATTCATGTTTTATCTCGGTGATGTTCTTAGTTAAACCACGACGCACGCACGCACACACACCACACACTCACTCACACACTCACTCACTCACTCACCTTTCAATTCACGACAAACATAAACGAAATCGACAGCTCGCCAATAGAATGGGAATAAGCCAGGTGGGACATGTAAAGATCAACGTGAAAAAGAGTGTCCAGTCTTCTCTCTCTCTCTCACACTCATCTCTCTTTCGTCTTCCACTCTCGGATTCTCGCATCTCTGCATCTCCTCTCATCTCGCTCCCCATCCTCCTCTCTCTCTCTCTTCTCTTTCCCCCCTCATCACACCCTCTCAACCCCACTCTCTTCTCTCTCTCGTCTTTGTCACTCTCTCCTCTCAATCTCTCTCATCTCCCATGATCACTCTCTCCCCCGAAACCCTGTCTCGCACCCCACTCTCCTCTCTCCCTGTGTGAGTTGTTGTGTGTTGTGTGTTGTGTTGTGATTGTGGAGGGTATCAATATGGGTGTGTTAAGGTGAGTGTGTGTGTGTGTTTGTATGACGCGATTTGGCTGCGTGCGTGTGCTGATCGCGTGCCCTGTGTTAGTGGGGATTTAATTGATCACCCGTGTCCAATACCATCCAGTGATTGGTTCTGGAGACAAGGAACATAACAGCACAAGGTCACGCTTCCACACAATCAAGACAGACAAACCTATAGCTTCATTTTCTACAAAAACTGACTAATCCCTCAAAAAATGACCTCCACTGGACTCATAACTTCCACCGGCCAACCAGCAGGACAAGTACAATGACAGCTCCCCCTTGACACTGACAGCACAGACCCAAGGAGACCGGAAGGTTCAACCTGACACTACGGGCATGTGGCTGTCCCTCATAGTCATCAAGCACTGACTCGTCACTCACCAGTAACTCTAACTGTGCACGCTCCACGCTGTGGATTCTAGGCTTCAGGCAACACCGACCTGGGTGGCCGGAATAGCTCAATGCGCCAGAAAACTCTGACTCGTACAATAATTGGTGAGCCTGCTGCGGGGTTCGAATCTCTCTCCCACTGGATCTCGTTATTTCGTACTGGGATTTCTCTCCCTGGGATTTACAATAGCTTTCCCATGAACTCTATTTTAAACCCAAACAGCAGAATCCTTCGAATGTAAACTATAATCCAGGTTTCCTGTTGAACGATACCACGCACTAACATCTTCACTTACACGTCAATCACCCATCACCAACTTTTCTAAGAGAAGCCCAGTTGGCCGTTAGTTACTGAAGACACGTTTACAAATCATAGCATTAACTCTCGGCGCCTTGCTTAGAGAATTGAAAGAAATAAAAAGGAATACGAAATTGAGACACGATATTGACACTGGACGTCTACACGAGGAAACACCGATATGAAAACGCTTGGCAACGCAACTCCTCCCATAGAAAACCGAGAGTGTGAATTGTCTGCGCCCTTATTTGTTGCAAAGAGGCGCTTATATAAATGCATATGCTATGGGGGAAACCTGCTCTGACGTCAACGAACCCACGTGATATTCACACACGGGCATCCTGCAGATTGATTTAGCAAACCATGGGTCGAATAGTTTAGCTAAAATAGCATCCAGACATGATGATCTGTTGAGTCCTATTCGCTGCACGTGAATGACTTTAGTTTGTTCGCAATACATCTCACGTGCTAGGTAATAGCATGCTGCTGGTGTTACCCTCTCGCACATGGAATGGAAAGCGGTAAAAAAAAAAAAAACTTCCCCGTGGAAGGACGCAAAAAAAGTGATTATCCTCTCCTCTCTCTCTAAATGTTCCGCCCTTATCTCTCAATATTACGTTACGTGTCAACGCGCGCACGGCAGTTGAGTCAAAATTGACTAACTGATGGTTTGAAAGGCGCAACACATTACTTACGAGCCCACATTATAAAAATTTGTTTTTTTTTTTTTTTTTTTATTTATTTATTTTATTTTTATTTTTTATTATGTATGCTGCATGGGGGGGGCGGGGTAGGGGGGGGCGGTGGGTTGGGTGCGGGCCAGGGGGTGGGGGGGGGTAAGGGCGTGGCGGGGGGGGGCGGAGGGGTGGGGGGGGGGGGGGGGGGGGGGGGGGGGGGGGTGGGGGGTGGGTGGGATACGTTCAAATGGAGCTCTAACACAATTGGTTACAAAAGCCATATCGTCTAATTCGAAGGGTGTGCTAAGTTGAGACAACTGTGCCCGCAGACAACAAAACCATACAGTTCAAGTATTATATTTTTTTTTTTTTATTTTTTTCTTAAATGCCTCTCCCCCTCCCCCAATCCCTCGCACCCGCCTCTCCCCTCCATACCACAGCCCGCCCGCCCCCTCCCCCCCCCCCCGCCACCCCTCTGCGCTCCCCGCACTCCCCCTCCCCCACCGTTCCCGCTGCATCCCGCCGCCCCCTACCCAAACCATACCCCCACTCCCCCCCCCACACTCCCCCTCCCCCCCCCCTCACCCTCATACCCCCCTCCCGCTGAGCCCCCGCTCCCCACGCCCCGCCCCCCACCCCCCCCTCGCAGCCAACCCCACCCCCCCTCCCCCCTCCTCACGTTCCCCGACGCTCACCCCCCCCCGCACCCCTTACGCCCCCCCCCCCTCTTCCCCCCCACACACCCCAGCCACCACCCACCCCCCGCTCCACCCCTCCGCCCCCCACCCCCGCTCCCCCCGCCCACCCGCGTCGCCCACCACTCCCCTCTACTCCCCTTCCCCCCCCCCCCCTCTCACCCCTCCCCTCCCGCCCCTCCCCACCCCCCCCCACCGCTCTCCCCCCATCACCCCCCCCCCCACCCCAGCTCCCCGCCCCCCCCCCCCCCCCTCGCCCCCACCCCCCCCCCCTCCCCGCCGCCTCCCCCCCCCCCCCCCCTCCCCCCTTCCCACCCCCCCCCACCCCAACCCCACCCTCCCCCCCCCATACCCCCCACCCCGGCCCACCACTCCCCCACCCCCCCCTCTCCCCCACCCTCCCCCCCCCCCCAACAGCCAGCCCCCCCCGCCCCCCCCCTCCCGCTCGACTCCCCAGCCACCCCGATGTGCAAGCCCGACTCAAAGAACAGGAGGAGCGCTTCAAAAAATGGTTGTAGAATCTCAGATAAGTTTCCTTTTTCTTCTTTCTCTTATCCCCTTTTCCTCTCTCATTACTTTGGGTTGTTGACACGATCTCCCTTTCGCTTCTGTCTGTCTGTGTGGTACTGCCCTGTCTGGGTGGTAAGTTCGGTCTGTGTTGTTCTCTGTGGTATTGTGTGCTGCTTGCAGATCCTCGTTCTTGTCGTCTGTCTGTCTTTCTGGCCCTGCCTGTCGTTGTGGTGAGTGCCTTGGTGCATGGCTGCGGACTCGTCGGTGTGTCTGTCCTTGGTGGTGCTTCTGAGTCTGTGTGTCTGGTGTCTGTCCTGTTCTGGAGAGTTCACCTTTCCGTCTGTCTGGAGTACCTGTCTGTCTGTCTGGTGGATGACTGGGATTTTCTGCCTGCCAGCCTTCGGGTTCTGTCAGTCTTCTGGCCTGTCTGTCTGTATCTAGTAGGTCTGTCTTGGCCTGCCGGTATGTCTGGCTGCCTGTCGGGTCTGTCGGTGTCCTGTCGGTCTGACTGTCTGTTCTGATCCTGCCATAACTGTTCTGTCCAGCCGTCTGCCGTGCCTGCCTGCCTGCCCTTGCACTGCCCTCCTGCCGTGCGCGCCCTGCCTGGTGGGGGGGGGGGGGGCCTGCCTGGTCTGCTGGGGTGGACTGCCCCTGTCTGTTCAGGTCAGCGCCTGTTTCCGTAACAGGCATTCAGTATACACCGATCAACGACCTCCCGGAACTCGGTCGAAATATCAGTTGCACAAACGCAGACCGCATGCATCACCTCGTTGAAAAATTTCTAATTATAAACACTGACAACATTAAAAAAAAAACCCACTTTTTTGTCACATCCTAAGAAACATTGGGGGAAGGGGAGGAGGAAGGCGATGGGGTTGGGTTGGGTGGGGGGGGACGGTGAGGTTGAGGATAGGAAACCTATTTTTTTTATTTACATGAACAGCCACTACACTGAATAAACCCCCCCCCACCCGCCTATTTATTTTGTTTTGTTTCCTCTCCGTCCCCGCGGGGGGGGGGGGGGGGTCCCCCACCCCCGAACTCCCTGAACGACAACCAAACATAGTATCAACACATGCGCACAGTTGGTTCCAGTTTTTTGAACCTTCAAATTCCACTCAGTGGTGTTCTAAACAAAACTTGAAGATGGGATTGACAGTGAACACAAAAATTACGACATACTAATCCCACATCCAAGAAATGTTAGGTAGGTTACCTTCAAGAACTGACCAAATTGTATGTATCGGGCGGCGCGCTGGGCCAAAAATGCAGTAGGTCGGTTCACACCCTGCTAAGTCATAGCCACAACGAAGACCTTCGTCTTCAATTCCCCTCACATCTCAGTCAATACTGTATTATTTCCTATCACCCCATATTATCCACCATCTTTTTTTTAAAATATCAATTGCAGCATCACAGACTGGACCAGGGGTGAGGTTTCAAAAACGAGCGGATGTAGGGGTCGCGTAAATGGAATTCGATGTCTCACACGCATGCTTTTGACAACACCTCCCTTGATGAACACATGAAAAACACTGAAACTCAATCCTGAAACTGTTCCAAGAGAAGAAAAGGTACATTATACCCCCGGCTTACATAAAAGAAGCCCATACCCATGGAAAAGGTTCTCCACACCCAAGCAACAACATGACGAGCGATCCATAAACGTACGTGTCTGTGTACTTACATGGACAAACTGAACCTCCTAAAATAACATCCGCGCTATACAACACCGCTCACTACGGTTTCCTTCCCTCATGTGCACTGTACTATAAAAATGAGTAGGGACGGGACGGCAGCTAACCTCAAATCTGCACTTCTATTCACCAATCACAAACACTTTCTGGTGTACAACAAATATATCACACAGGTACTAGACACGCAGCGCGGGGCTACAATGACAAACCGCGGGGGGGGGGGCTCACTACGTGACTGTGTTTATAGACAGACCAAGGAGGGACACATTCACACTATATCACACTGCGATCACATAACTACGTGTCTCGCTATTAGACGAACACACTGGACACAAGGTAGTATATCATTCTAATCGGACCCCCCTTCTTCGACATTTGCGATGCGGATGGAATGTTCTGAATGTATGACGCACAGAAGTGACATCGGCGGTAGTTGACTCACCCGATAAAAGGCAGTGACATCATCTCCCGGAAGTGACATCATCACAGGAAATGACCTCAGTGGTAATGACCCGAAGGGTTCCTGTGAACTGTTTGACTACGTGTTTGTTGGTCGGAGAACAAGGTAAAGGGGGCGTCAAAACCACCAAATCGACTGACAAATCCACCCCGATTAGGTCAGGAGCGATGACCAAAAAAACAAAAGAGAGGGATGCTATGATAGCAAGAAAGAAAAAAATCATCAACAAACAAAAATACAAAAAAAAAAAAGAAAAAAAGAAAAACAGGAAAACAAATAACAAAAAAAAAACCCAAAAAGAAAAAACAAACGCAAAAAACACCTAACAAACAAACCCACACTCAAACCAATCAATTTAAAAAGCCACCCGACACAAAAATAAATAAACTCTACCAAAAAACAGCAACCACTACCACCACAAAACAACAAAACCAAAAATCAAAAAAAAAATAACAACACAACAACACCAACCAATAAAGAAAACCTTAAAAACAGCAACCCCATAAAAACACTAACACTATCCAAGCCCCCAGAAAACAAAACCAAAAGACAACACGACACCACAAAACAAAAATCCCACCCCATAGGTCAAACTCCAAACACACCACTACCCCAAATTAAAAATGAAGCACAAAGTACCCAATAATCATTCAAAACACATACAAAAACAAACTATAGCAAAAACCAAAAACCAAGCACAAAATCCAAACCAACACAAATAAAAAAATCAAACACATCGGCCAAACCACCGGAGAAAAAGCAAAACAAAAATCAAAAACAGAAAACAAAAACAACAAACCAAAATAGCAAAACAAACGCAACAACATATAAAAATCAAAATCCAAAATGAACAACCCCAAAACAACTCAAACCTCATCACAAATAACACAAAAAAAGAAACAACAACAAAAAAAATCACGATCAAAAAAAAAAAAAACGGAAACAACAAAAAGCACCAAAACTCACTAAAAACAACAAAAACACAACACAAAATACAAAACAACAAAAACAAACCAAAAAGTAACAAAAATACAAAAAAACAAACAAAAAAGTAAAAAAAAAAACATTAAACACACTAACAAAAGAACCAAACCACAAAGAAAAATAAAAACAGCAAAGCATCAACAAATCAAGACACAAAGGACAAAGAGCGGAAAACAACAAAAAATACAAATAAAAATAAAGGACACAGAAAAGCCAAAAAAAACAAAACAAAAACCCAACAACATACACGAACAAAACAAAGAGCCAAAAACAGACAAAAGCTAAACACCTCTCAAACCAAACAAAAAAAGCCCCAACACATCCCAAACACCTAACCACCTAGCCTAACAAAGGAACCCCCCCAAACACCAAAGACACACCAAAGAAAAACCACTCACATGCACACCCCACCACCCCCCCCAGCCCCCACCACACAGCCAACCCCACCCGCGCACCCGCAACCCACACATGCCCCCAACCCAAGCCGCCCATCCCACACCTCCACTCCGCCCACCCAACGCTCCCCCACCGCCTCCCCAAGGCCTCCCCCACTCCCCCATTTCCCACCCCCCTCCGACCCCCCCCTCCGCAACCACCCCCCCCCCCACCACCCCACCAATACCCTCAACCCCCCCCCCCCCATCACCCCACCCACGGCCACCACCCCGCCCGCCCGCCACCCACACATCCTCCACCCCCCCCACCCCACCTCCACCCCCCCGCCCGCCTCCCCCCAACCCATCTCCCCCTACACTCCAACACCACCACCCTGCCCCACTCCCCCAACTCCCAACACCCCAAAACCCCCCCCCCAACCCTATCTTCGAGCCCGGCCCGCCAGCACCCAAACCCCCAATAGAGAACACGCCCCATCCCCCCCTCACCATATCCCTCCAAACCCCCATCAGCTCACCCGCGACCGGCCGCAAATCTACCTCTGGCCCGTAACCCCCCTACCCCCCCACCTCCTTCCCCACCGACCCCGCCCCACGCGCCACGCACCTCTCCCCCCTCTCCTCAACCTGACCAATCAGCCCCGAATCCAACCAAACACAAAATTAACCCAAGCACACCCAAACACCCTTATCTAGTCACTCCAGAAGTCGAAAAAATCTAACAACTACAAACCCACGCACACAACCACCGCCACCAACGCCGAACATAGCCCAACACACACAAAAACAAACATAAAAAAAACACAAACACCCCAAAAAAAAAGCAACCAAAGAAACAGAAAACAAAGCATGCACCCAACCCCCCACCCAAACCCACAATACAACCACATCCACAACCCACTCACCAAATCACCACCTTCATAATCCATCCTCCGCCACCAAAAGGCAAATGCCCACCCACCCACTAACCACCCAGCCCCACCCACCACTAAAACCCTCATACAGTCCAAACCGACCCCTTGCATACACAACCCCAAAACTCCTACCACCCACTCCCCGCCCCCACTTGCACCCCTCACTAACAGGCGGAGCGTCAAAGGCTTGGACGTTCTCACCACCGAGGACAGAATTCTTTGTCGGTTGCGGGTACGGTTCTGAGGGTGAATGTGTCATGGTGTCTTGGTTTTGTGTCGCGTTTTGTTTTTTTCTCAAATGGATGTTCGCTCCAACACCCCTTTTGTTAAAAATAAACCACTGCCCTTTCGCGTCAATAGCGGGGGGTCCTACTGGCTCAAAGGAACACCATTTTGGGTTTTTTAAACGTTTTTTAAAAGTTGTGTCAGAAAATGATGGTAGTCCGATATCCCCGATAGAAAATAATAAGGTGTTTTGGAAAATAGGCACAACAGTCGTCAAACGATTTAGAAGGGGACGTTTACGGAAGTGTTACCGGATAATAGAACTTCGTGAAGGGAGACAGTAGACGTTTGGTGATCATTGAAGGTTATGACGATATTAATGCGCGAAACGGAAGCGATCGGCGGTTACGAAGTTTTTACCAAAGGTTGTCATCATCTCGTATGCGATCGTAAAATGTAAACAGTATTCCAAAATGTAATTTCCGGAAATCAGAAGGCGAACAAAGAAAACGATCAGTTTGAAAACTCCCACTACATGGTCGTATTTAAAAATCCTAGAGGGTGGACGCAATCGCAGAGTAACGCATACTCCGGCGAAACAAATGTTATCCCTGGAATAGTCAAAAAATCCAAGCAGGAATTTTAAAAAAATCGCAAACGTCCAAGCCCACATAAGTCAACATTACGGCACCCCCCAAAATTAAAACAATCATGTTCTTGGAATTAATAAACCGTCTTCTGGTTTGTTGTTTGTGTTAAACGATTCTTTGATTTGGGTTCTTATAAAAAATTAAAACCCTCATGCTTATTTTCTGTAAACATATGTATCGTCGTTGTTAGGTTTGAACTGGAGAAAACAACCTTTGGTTGAATAGAGATGTCCGTTTTTTTCCCCTCCTGCTGAGAGAGATGGTTGTACTTTTTGTTGTCATTAAAAAGGATTGGCGAATTTTGTCTGTAATAATTTATCCGCCTGTAAATTCGTTAGATATTGTGTGTCCATGTGCAAGATATGGCGTTTCCGAGTCTGTGGTCTTCTTCATCTGGACAGGTCTGGGTCAGCCCTATATTGGGTGTTTTCTGCCTCCACCTTATGAAAGAATAAACCTGAGTAAATATGTAAGGTTTGTTCAAAAAAAAGTGAGACTGCTGAGTGGCCTAGGCGGAATCAAAAAAAAAAAAAAAAGGAAAATAGGAGGTTCATGCAGTTTGTCGATTTAAAAGAAAAAGCTTGTTTTTGATGTATTTTTACAGGGTACCCATTTTTGGGACCCCACAAGCTTTGAACTGTGTATCATCATAGCAGAATGGGGTTATATAAAAAACAATATTTTTGTATCATAATATGTCAAATTCAAGAGGTGTTTCCACGAAAAAACACCATTCCCTCATTACCTCACACATGATTTAGAGTATTGTTTTTTTTTACAAAAGTTAAAACAAAAGAACAGGTGGAAACTACACAAAAAAAAAAAAAAAACCAAATAAAAAAAAAACAATTTTTTTTTATTTTGCTTTATGGTGAATTCCACTTTTTGGGGCTAAGATATAATAAACATTAAACCCTTTAAAGACCAAATTTAAAAAAGGAATGGAATCTTGAATTTATTTCTGTTTTTTATTTACTTTGTTTATTTTTTTGTTGAGTGATAGAAGAGATACTATTAAGGAAGAGTAGGGTGTTGAAAATTGTAAGACATCACTACCGGATTGGCTAGAAAACAATAGAGTTGAGAAAATGAAATTAATTACCCATCAATCCCTGGAATTTGGAGGATGGACTGGAACCTCGCACAAGATGTTTACAATGGGATTATATTTAAAAAACATTAGCTATTTAAAAAAATAAAAAATAGCAATGTATAAAATCACTACAGCAAGTTGAAGACAATATCTTAAATATAGACCTTACTGAATATAGCAATGTGAAACCCAGAAATGAAAACGATGCCATGGGAAACAGATTCCTCCTTACCCGCTTGAACTTGGCGTAGCTCTTTACATCGGCCCCTTCTGGGTCGAGGCAAAAAAGGTAAGTTTGATTGTTTTCTACGTATCCTAAATTATTGGTGTCCATCCTCTATGTGCATATAGTGTTCAGGTATGCAGATATTAGGAAGGGTCCAGGACAGACAAATCAATTCTTACTCTGAATTTTTAAAAAGAACCTTGTGCAAAAGAAACATCCTTCTGAAATTTAAGTTGATCTTATGTTATGACAGGATAAACATAACATTGTGATAAAATAACGAGGGACAATTAAAGTTTTAATAGAAGGAGCAAAGCGTAACTGGCCCAGTTCAAGGTAACAAGTAATCAGTTTATTGAGCAACTCTTCAAAAAAAAACAAAAATTAGTTACTACAACAGATTCAACTTTTTAGATTTTTATTTAATAAAAATAAAAGTACAACCTAATAACATTTGCGAGTTTTTAGATGTGTTCTGGCAACCAGGAAAGAAACCCCGCAGAATAAAAAAAGCAGAATTGTTTAGAATGTGCAAAATGAAAACGTATGCGGGGGAAAAGGAACAGTTGACTGAATGAAGAAAAGAAAAGCATATAGTAAGCAGTACAACATAGGAACTAAGTTAGGACTTTTAGAAGCTAAAATGCAGGGGGGGTTTGATTCGAGTCGCGAGCAACGTTGGATTAGCAGAAGGAAACGGTCAATCAGTATGCTTTTGTTGCCTTGATAACAGAAACTTCTTAAACAAAAAAAATGACAAAGTTAAGATACGATTGATGAAATCAGGCTCGCTTGAAAAAGAAACATCTTAAACAAAAAAATAACTAAAGTTAACATCAGAGTGATGCATAGAAATATTTCAATGAAGAAAGGATCCACAGAAACCGAGACGGTGAAGAAAGTTTAATGAAAAAAATAAAAAAACAAAAAAAAAAAAACACAAAAAAAAAAAAAAAATAAAAAAAAAAAAAAAAAAAAAAACAAAAAAAAAAAAACAAAACAAAAAAAATAAAAGAAAAACAAAAAAACAAAAACAAAAAAAAAACAAAAAAAAAAAAAAAAACAAAAAAAAAAAAAAAAAATAAAAAAAAAAACAAAACAAACAAAAAAACAATAAAAAGAAAAAAAAAAAACAAAAAAAAAAAAAAAAAAAGACAAAAAAAAAAAAAAAAAAAAATACGTATACGTATAAAGGAAGTTCTAGGATTTACGAAATATCTCAAAGTGGTTAAATTACAACCCTCAGACTTTAAACAATTAGAAAGGAAGAAAATTCTATAGATGAAGCTGAGGCTAAGCACTTTAACAAGATGCAACACAATAAAATGCCGCATGGAAACAGAGATGGATTTACCCTGGATGTCGAGTTCTTTAAAATAGGTTACAAAACAAATCAATCATCCAACCATCAAACCAATTCACTAATAGTTCGGTATTCGATCCTTGAATGAAGTGGGGTGTTAGAAGCTGTGCGAGTTTGATCCGACCAAACAGAAGGAAGGGAATCTCATAGTTTGTTTTCCCGTAAAGGATAATCTTGAGGCGCCATTAAAAACCCAAAGGCCATTTTACTCTTTTAAAAAATGGGTATTTATTACGATAGGGTACTACGTGTTGTGGAACAGACTCAAATAACATGGTTTTTCTTCCCCCAAATATTGAACAACGTATACGCAACGGGATATCTATGGCCAACAGATGTATTTCGGGAGATTAAAATTAGACTGAATCATGATGACGAATTACCTAGTCAATCAAACATCCTCCAACACTAGCCTGAACCTTGCTTTAGACAATTTATACTTTTTTGTTAATTTAGAGAAAGACCTTCGGATTCACCAGACAGGGGATTCCACTGGAATAAAGTGACTTGGATAGCAATTCGGTTATGGTGACCAGATATACATACATGGATAACTCCTATCTATACTAATATTAAGTCCGGCCAGCGGCTGTACTCTTGTGAACGCGGCTTCCTGAGCATGCTGGTTGGACTATTCTGTAGGGCAGTCCGTTGGTCGCGTAGGCAGGGTGACCCCTGTTTCACCTACAGATCTAAATTCTATTTAGTGGTTAGAAATGTCTGCAATTATGTTATTGAGAGAAAAGTAAGAATTATAAAAAGGAATCCAAACTAACAATGCCGAACAAAATTGGCAACCAAATTACAGTGAACGACGCGGACGATGTAGAAATTATGTTTAGAGCAAAGGACAAGAGTGTCTTATTGAGGGGATTTGCAGAATAACAGATCATTGATAGGGTTTTTGGGAGAAAAACATGTTTTGATATTAAAACACAGAAAAATAAGAAAAAGTGCTTTCTATTTGGCGTTCGGCATTAAGGAAAAACCTCGAAACGGATTTGCTACATGCAACATTGTGTAAGCGTTATTCATGGACACCCAGCCACCAATTCAACAATTTCCCCAAGTATATTCGAGTAGGTTAACACCCCCACCTCCCCACCCGCGAAGTGTCTTGCTGACTGTTTCAGTAAAATCACATACAGGCTAGATTTTCTTGAAATATGAATTTATACACGTCAGGTATGGTTAAAGATAACAGGATTACTCCACTGAGCAGGGGAGTGGCTGTGTATAAAGGAGGGTTGGCCTTTACTTTCTTGTCCCAACATATCAAGTCACTGATTCTACTTTCCCAAATCTTCGCCCAATATGTAATTAAAGATACAAGAACTCAGGTCCTATATCGGGTTTTGTTGGGGGATCGAAGATGACAAAAATATGAGACTGGAATAAACCAACATACAAAACTGGAAGTTAAACAAAAAGACAAAATGAATGGAGGACTTGGTGTGCCAAATAAAGGGAATATATAGTTGCATTTAGAACCTTGCAATGTAAGATAGAAGTCAATAAGTATATCGTCTCACAATTGGAAAAAGTATAACTATTTGGCAAAGGTTGTCCAGAGAAGACATCGAATGCAGAACTAAAAAAAAAAAGGTGCCTGGTAGTCCCCGCCGATATCTCTTCGAGGGCCGCAAATATCAAACAAAAAAAAATTAGGGCATGACCGGATTTAGTGAGGCCTATAAAGAATTTGGGTCAAAGATTCGCTGCCAACCCCTCTTGCATTTTTCCCGAAGAGATAATTGGCTTGCTGAAAGGTATTTTATTATAGAAAAACTTTTGTAATTTAAGAAAAACAAACAAAAAAACAAACAAAGTAACTTATTTTTTTATATCTAATCCAAAGTCAATTCCCCACATCAAACGTAATATACACAAATGGACGACATATGGAAAGAAAGATATAGGCGTCATTTGGCATCACAGAGAGTAGTTCAATAAACCAATAAGGATTTTTGGCATTGACTTTAATTCGTATTACTGGATAGGAGTAATGGGGAGTAAACGCGCGTATAATTCGGAGAAAACTAGCGTAACAATGACAAAATACCTAAGATTGAAACACAGATCTCTAAAATGTGGAAACATTGTATCTGTTAATGGTGCGGGACAGACAGCGGGTTCACGTGATTTATATAATCAATGATGCAATTCTTGTGTGACAAACATAAAAACCGTGCTATTGGGCAGTGGATCAAAAAACTTGAAGAGGAGCAATTGGGAATGAATATCATCAACAAAAAGGTACAAAAAATAAACGACAATCAAAACTTAAATGCTTCAAGAGAGATAGTTCAGACACTATGGAAAGTGGTGTCACAAATAATGTTGTTAGTCTAAACATGGAAATGAACAGAAAGAATCATTGTACAATTTCGTAAATATACGAGAGAAAGGGAAAACATTGAGAGCTTCTAATTTGTGGTGTTATTTGAACAAGCCGGGCAAATTTTCTTCACAACCACTTTAAGCAACAAATAAAAGAGAAATGATGGTCAGCGATGCCGATGGGTTGGTGGGTTGAGTGGGGTGCTTTCCTTTTAAATTTAGGCTGTTCTTAGTATGTTATGTGGGCATTCAAACGATATTTCTGGAGTTATGAAGCCTTAGACTTCACATAATACTGTCTTTGAAAAAATTTACCTATTCTAATTGCAACGCGAGAAAAACTCTTTAATAAACATATGTTCTTCTACATGTTGAAAGACAAGATGTAATTTTGAAAACAGCAATTTTTGCGAAAAGCGCAAAAACTATCAAAAACTGCAATGAAAAATGGTCAGTGTTATAAGCAAATCATTTGATTTGAACTTTGTTACTTGTTTTCTGGGACTGTGACCGTACATCGTTTGAGGGAACTAGTAGGTCTCTGTGGGTCTGCTACTTGAATTATGCATGTATTTTATATGGGATCTCCCAGGTGTCGGTTGGCTTTGCTCTGTGTCACTAGTTCTCGTCTCTCTCTCGAGCTCGTCTCTCTCTTCCTCCTCTCTCTCTCTCTCATACCTCTCGTTCGCGCTCTCTCTCTCTCTTACTCGTTCACTCATCTTTCAAGAAGAACATGTCAGAGTTGTGGCACAGGCTCTTTGGACTTGATTTTGAAAGATATTTCTTTCATGGTAGAACATTCCCAAACCAAACAGGGTGTAGGTAGTTATTAATGGGTGTACCGACTTAATATCCCTCCTATACCTATAAAAAAAATATTAAAAAGGATAATATAATATAAATACCAATCTTTGAAATATACGGGCATAAAACAGAGGTATAAGGTGATTGTTACTTGGAAACATAAACTGCACTTAAAAAAAATATGAAGGCTATACCAAATTTGGCTGGCTAGATTATTATTTAAATTGTCCAGAGAAAATGTTATCCATTCGGCTATGAAGTTTATCTGGTTTGAACTAATAATACTAAAGTGGAAGTTCTGTGCATAACTTTCACATGCAAGTTATGAAAAGGAAGGAAAGTTAAAATCCAAAGAAGGGACAAGTGAACTAGATAAATATGTTAATCTCAGTTTGGTTTAAAACTCACAAAAATGTAAATTTACTCATCTTTTCTTCTACTTGCGCCCATTTGACATTCTAGATAAAACAAATAGATACTACCCGCGATCTCCTGTTGTCTGGCGAACCGCCGCACACCATAGAACCCATACTACACTCACCTGAGCGTGATTCCCCCTGCCCATATGATTGGTTGATAATAAATCGAAAAGAATCAAAAATAAAAATAAAAATAAAACAAATATAAAAAGCAAAAAAAAAAAATATATGAAAAAAATGCTAGCTGATCAAGCATCACGTCTGAAAAAAAAAGAAGTAACAAAATAACTCATCGAAAGACGGGCTAAAATAATTTAATCAATAAAATACAAGAAATATAAATCATCAACCATGCAGCAGGTCAAACAAGGAAACCAGTTTGTTTAAGCCTACCCCTCGCCACGTGTGCTAGATGTAACAAAGTCCTTGAGTATTTGGTAAGTGGCATGCAGTAGATTACCCATATGATGAAGCCCCAATGACTTGTTCGTAATGGCTAATGATTTATTTAGACCCCATACCACCTGACGTTGATTCTTTTGTTGTCCTTGCATTGACTCCGGTTATAAAATAGGTGACGAATGAACTGTGCCACAAAGTTTGAATGACCAGAGAAATCTTGACGTTTGTCCCCCTCCATGGACTTTTAAAAAGTCATTTGATTCTTTGTCCCTCGGTTGGGAATGTAACTCCCTTGTCACACAGGCTTCTCGATCAGATGGAGTAAATTGGGTCATACAATATTTAATATGGGTATAGTTTCCTTCAAAAACAGATCACAGGGTGTAAGGAGCTGGGAACTCTTTCTTCCTTGAATCTGGAGTTATGTAAAAACTCGTATCCTTCAGGGAAGATCCTTCGCTTTTGTGATTCTTGGTTTAGGAGTTTTTGTCAAGGAGGTATATCAGATTAAGGTTGGTAGTCTTTGTGTAAAGCCGTTTGGTTTAACGTAAGGGTAAAAGTCTTTTGTCATACTTTGTTAAGAAAAAGAAAAACAAAAACAAAAATCATTTTCCTTGTTAGCAACAAATTGGTGTGCAGCAAGCGGGAACTTATCGATGAGATATATCTTCCACTGCTAATACTTTGAATTTATCAAGAATGGGATAAACATGTGACAGGCATATTTGTATTTTTAAAATAAACAGAGCAAAGTACCTGTCAAACACAGGAAAGAATGTGTAATTAAAATTGGCAAACATACGCGGGTGGGCGTTGTTTCAAAAACTTACAAAAGTCAAAATAAGACACATTGTGACATAGAAAAGTATTGTGAATATTTGTTGGCATTCTACAGACTGTTGGATTTTTTCTTACTCCATGCTCTGTTGCTTTATTTTTTTGCTTTTCATAATTAAAATAATAAACTCGGAGTTATTCTTCCCCAAACACGCCAATCCCCCCTACCACACAGCCCCACCCCATCCACATAGATTCTGTGCAGATAGCCAACCCTGTCGCATTTTTATCAGTTATCATGTTGCATGGGGGGGGCCTTGTGTACAACATGTGCAATATAAAATAGAAAAGCAACGGGCTTTCATTATGACACTGAAATATTTGCTTTCGGTCCTTTGTTCCCAACCATGACCTGCGCACTTCGTGCCCCCTTAATATTTTTCTGTGGGGCTTCTAATAAAATCATCAGTGTGAGCCAAGATCGTGAGCCATGACGCATAAATAGTTTGCTATCTTGTCTATTCTGTGTGCATACTGCCTAAAAAAAAAAACATCACTCCTTCATAACCAAATTTCACCCATTCTTCAGAAGATTTTGTATCAGCAGGACGTTGTTTCATTAAAGTATTTCGGTTTTGGGGGAGGTTTAGTGGTGAAACTCTTAAAAGTATAATGAAAGAATAGGAAAAATCTACGCTGCCCTCTATCTTCTCGATATCGTCGTGTCTCGCTCTTTTCTGCTCTCGCCTTATCTTCGTCTATCTATCTCCTTCTATCTAGAAGTAAGTGTCCGATTAACCTTTCGTTAACACCCATTTAGATATCTTTGTTTCTTTCTCTTTAGGTTTCGGATGCCTATGTGCTTGAAATTACAAGGAGTTTGCTTCAATCAAAAAATTTGCATCTGGGGCTGGTGGTTTGGTAGGAGAGTCGGGGTTGTTCTGAGCTGGCAAGGGGTTGGTTGCTAGTTACTAAATAAATGTAATACATTCTGAAAAAAAAAGAAATTAAGAAAGTCTCAACTTGGCATGCTTTGTTTTAAGATCTAACCCCAAGGTATAGAGTCCAGTAGAAGAATGATCGTTTATGTTGAATGTTTCGTTAATATAAAATGAACTGTTCTTGGATCAAACGCAAAAATAAAGTAATAAATTTCCGTAAGTCAATAAGATAAATTAGAGATGTGTGTGATGAAAATTGATTTTTCAATGATTAATGGATCCCCTAAAAAGTGTTTGTATGCACGTGTAATAATGTTTAGAGGATATTTTTAGTTTTGGATGAATGTTTTTTTTTCAAATGAATGGCTTTTATTCATTATAAAAATGTGAATAACTTTTTTGTGATATTGGTATGTTTGATGAATTATTTGTTTTCGAAATAATGGACATTATCCATTGAAAAAATAATTTAACTTTAGCCAAAAAATTGCAAAGTTTTGATTGTTTGTTTTTTCAGGAGAAGGTGCTATAATCATAACAAAATGACTTCAGAGAATTGGAGTAATTGTATGAAACCTAAAAGTTTGTTAGTGTTTTTTTGTGTTTGTTTATTGATTTTGTTTTTTTTTTGGTTTTTTTGTTTTGTTTTTGTTTTTTTTTTTATTTTGCGTTTTTATTTTATTAATTTTTTATTTCGCCCCCTTTGTCTGCCAAACTACTTCACCTTTCACGAGTTTGTATGTCTCTGTGATTCTCTGCCGGTTCTCTCGTCTGCTTCTCCTCACTCTCTGCTCTTTCTCACACTCTTCTCGTCTAATCTCTCTCTCTCTCCTCTCTCTCAGCTCTCTCTCTCCATCTCGCGTGAGGGCACACACACACGGTCCCACACACACACACATCACATCACGACCACACACAAAGGTCACCCACTGATAATTGAGTGTTTTGCTAAACCTTGTAAACTTCCCCGTATGTGACTGAAAGAAAGGAAGATAGATTTCGGGTCCGTTATAAACCCCACCTGCATGACCAAAAGCTCCCCCTCCTACGTTATCGTTGACACGACTCAGTACCTCCCCGGAATACGTGTTGGTGTCAAAAAGGAGACGGTACACACTCGGTTGAACCACAGAAACTAAGAAAACGAAGTTTGTAGTTATGCGTGGACTGGGTCAGTCGTCAGGAAAAGAAAAACGACCAAGGCTGCGCGGAGCTGAGCCCATCACGCAATGGGTCTGTGAAAACCGAGTGTGTACGTTCCTTTTTGACCCCACACAGGGATTCGATGTTGTGTACTGACGTTCCGTAACCGATAAACTGTAGGAGGATTGGTCATTCAGGTGGGTATAACGGACCCATCTTCTTTCTTTTTTTGCATGTGCAACAGAGGAAATTTACAAGTTTGGCAAATATTACTCTCTGTGGTTGGTCGTTTTTGTGTGTGGTGGTGTGTGGTGTGAGGTGGTGTGTGGTGGTGTTGTGGGTTGAACAGAAGAGAGAGAGAGAGAGAGAGAGCAGAGTGAGAGAGAGAAAGCGAGAAAGAGTGGAGAGAGAGAGAGAGAGGCGGAAGACCGGAGAACCGATAACATACAAACTGTAAAGTGAAGTTTGCAAGACAAAGGGAAACACTACGCGTTTTCATCAAACTACAACTCTGAATGTCTTTTGGTTTTCTTGATTAAGCACTTCTTGAAAACAACAATCAAACTGCAATTTGTTAAGGATTATATATTCAATTAGAATGCATCTATTGAAAACAAATATTCATCAAAACTACATGTCACAAGTAATGCATTTTTAATGGGATCAAGCACATTTGAAACAAACATTCATCAAACTACTAATCTGACATTATACACTGCATAACATCTTTTTAGTGATCATACATTCATTTAAAATCAAATATCATCACATCAAACAATTCTTCCTATTTTGATTTCTTTTTTGTTCAGGGAACAGCATCATTTATTATCAAACATTCAACAAACACCAGTTTTAAGGGAAATATCCCCACCTTGTTCTAAAAACCAAAGCATCGTTTGGTAACTAGCCTCCCAACCGGGCCAGCTCAGCCCAACATCTCCATCACCAGACCCAGATGCCATGAAGCATTCCACGTAATCTTTCAACACATGCAGCAATCCAAAATTTTAAACATGTAATATGAGAAACGAATGGTATAATCGACACTAATGAGATTTCTTCAGTCTTTGTATTCGTTGACCAACCAAGCCAAAAACCAAACGTTGGGAGAAAAATGACGAGGGATATCATAATTCTGTATGGGGGATTTTTGTGATGAAATCTAGTAGTGGCGTTAGTAGATGGGAAGATGCTAAGTAAAGAAAAGATTGCATATTAACTACGCATGGCTCTTAGCAGGGGCTACACTAGATGATTTTTAATAAAGCCACAATAAGGCGCTCAAAGGTGAACCAAGGGACGACGCAAAATTCAGTTGCAAATGAAAGCCGTATTCTTTTTATGCACATGTGTACATAGCAGCAACATTGATAACCCGGTATAACTATGTAAAGGTGGGATTTCTGCACAGAATTAAAACACTCAGGTTAGAAAAAAAAAGCAACAGACGGAGAAAAATCAATGTCTGCTAAATGCAACATTCAAACTGTATCTATGTCACAAATGGCTTATTTGACTATTGTAAAGCGTTTGAAACTACCCGTATGTGCAATTTTACTAACACATGCTGTTGCATTCGTGTGACAGGTACTTTGCTCTGTTCTTTTAAAATACAAGCAAAAAAAAAAAAAAAAAGTTAATCCACTAAGTGATAAATTCATCTTGTATGCACGTGCAATTTAAATCATCATCGTAATTCGCATTGCATGCACACGTAGGGTGTTGTGTCTCCAATGGTGCTAACCAAGGAAATGATTTTTGGGTTTTGTGGTTTTTATTTTGTGCTTACCATGTATGACTAACTCTAACCTACGTAAACATAACGGCTTTACAATGACTACCAACATCATCTGATAACTCATTGACAAAATCCTAACAGATCCAAACAAGATTAGCCTGATGGATACCATTAAAACTCAGATTCAAGGAAAAGGAGATCCCTCTAGTTACACATTGATTCGTTTTGAAGAAACCTAACCCATATTAAAGTACAGACAATGACTCCATCTAATCGGATGCGGTGTGAGGGATACATTTCACGAGTACAGAATCAAAACCGTTGTAAAGGTCCATGGAACTACGGAACCAAGAGATCTTCTGCATCAACATTTGTGGCTCAGTGTCGTCGCACCTCTAATAACCAATCATGCAAAACGATATGGTAATTCCATATACGTAAAAAGTCAGTGGCTTTCATAAGTTAACATACTGCTCCCGTACTAAATACACTCTCAGAACTTTTACAAGCACACTTGTTAGCTTTAACACGGTCCTATTTGTTCCCTGCTGATATTTATCTCCTTATATTTTCAAAGTGAATCTTCTTACTTAGACATTTTATCACCAATCCTAAGGGAATCACGCGTTCTCTAGGTTGTTTTATCAGAAAGTGAGTCAATGCATAGTAGAATAATATGTTTGGGGTATTCTGGAACAACCAAGATAAAATATGATCTAGTTCACTTGCCCTCTGAGGATTTAATTTCTTCTTTTCAACAGCCTGTGAAAGTTAGCAACGTCCATTATTTTCAAACCAGATAATGCAACTTCAAGACAGGAATGAACAGTTTCTCTGGACAATAAAAATAAATCAAGCCAGCCACTTGTGTGAATACCTTGGGGATAGTCGGTACTGCCCTAATACCAACTACACTCGTTTGGTGGTTGGTCACATTGAGAAGAAATATTTGTTCAACATCAAAGTCCCTAAGAGGCTGGTGCCACAATCTGAACAGTCTCTTGAAATATAGAGAGAAAGAGAGAGAGAGAAGAGAGAGAGAAGAGAGAGAGAGACGAAGAGAGAGAGAGAAGGAGAAGTAGAATCGGACACAGACAAAGCCACCAGGACCCAAATATACATGCATATCAAGGACACAGTGAACAGACGAGTCCCGCAACAGTACTTCATTCCAAAAGTAACCACTCTATCAAAGATTGGTATAACGGCCATTTACATGAAGTTTTTGAACTAGTATTTGGCGCTTTCGGGGCAACTTGCTGTTCATAATTAGCATCTTGTTCGTCTATATATGTATAAGGTTATACAAGTTTTGTTCTCGCTTGGCAATTTATAGTTCAAAATAAATTTTCTAGAAAGTAATATGAATCTAAGGCTTTCAGCAACCCTTGAAATGTGTTTTGAATGCCAAATCTAATACTAATTCATCAGCGTACCAAATTTAAAGAACACATGCGGTACATTTTCTCTATGATTGTTGCTTAACGTTTTTGTGAAAAAAATCCGCGTGTTCACATAACCAAAATAGATCTCACATGTATATCCCTTTCTCGATATTGACAAAATGTACAAGGAATCTTTCTGTGCTATTCTCAGTTGGACAACACAATATTTGTACCCTATAAATGTGTAGAACTCTATCGGGGGAAGCCCGTTAAATTTATTTCGTTGATTTTTGGTACCTGTTTGATGATTATATTCATCCAAATTGTCTTCATCAAGTTGTTGATTCCACGACGCGTGCAAACGCAGTTTTGTTATGTTGTCACACAGGAAAGCAGCATAATCATAATACACTGTCCCTCTGTTGACTAAACAGACAAGTTTCCACAATTTATTATCTTGTGTTCATTCTTGTTATGTGTCATTGATACGCAGTTTCCCGAATATACCCGGCCCCCCCCCCGGTACTCCCCATATCAATCCAGATACGAAATAAAGTTCATGCAAAATTCCATGCTTGTTATTAGGAACTCTCTCTGAAGCCAAAAGCGGGGGGCTATGCTTCTTGCAGAATGTGTCCAATTGTGTATATACGTGTGATGAAATACTTTGATTAGAAAAAAAAGGTCTGTTTTGTTTTTGTGGTTTTGTATCTGAATATTTTCAAGATTAAAATATACATTATTGCAGAAGCCATTTATCGGAAATGCAAGGCAGAATCCATTTACCAATTCTTTATATGCCTCAAAACGTCAGCCCTATGTTTTTATTGTTTTTGATAATTGCCTAGCAGTAAGACTACAGACCATTTTTTTTTTCCAATGAGTCTACTTGGACATCTGGTGCCAATATTCTTTTCCACGTTGAGACATATACATATTCTGTCGACTCCACAAGTTTCTAATGCACTAATATATACCTTTAGCTTGCACACCAATCTCCATTCATTATGTTTTTAACTTCTATTTTTGATGTATAAACAGTCTCATTATTTCGAATCCCCCATAACCCGAAAGACTGAAGTTTGTGAATCGCATTACTTTCAGCATGGAAATTGTGGAATAGAATCCAGTGTTGAATTCGGGTTGTGGAACAGATTAAAGCCTTTTATAACACCACCCTGCCGAGTGGGAGTATCTGTATCCTTTAACCATACAGTACTTGTATAACATTCATATCTTTCAATAATCACCTGTCTATTTTATTTCAACGTCAGACAAGATCACTGTAAATACATACACAGAATTTGAATTTGTGGGTGGGGTCCACTGATGACTAATGTGCATGTAGCAAATCGTCGAGTTTTCCTACTGACCGAAGCCATTGACACTTGTGTTTTTTCGTTGTTTAATATCAAAACTTGATTGTCTCCCAAACCTATCAGCGTTATCAGAATCCCTCAAAAGACACTTTGTGTCATTTGCAAACATTAATTTCTACAGCGTCCCGTTATTGTCATTTTCAGTTCTGCATTGTTATTTGGAAATCCTTTTTATAATTTCTTATTATCTCTCAACATAATTATCAAGACTTCAACACACAACTGAATATGTAGGTGAAACTGGGGTCACCTTCTGCCATTCGCCGCACTTACTCGACAGAAATCCCAACCAAATGCCTGCCCGTTTCACAAGTAACAGCTAGACTATATAAATATATAGATAGAGTATCCAATTTATGGTATACTGGTCCAAAAACCGCATGCTACAAGTACTTAAGTCATGAATCCCCTGTCAGATAATCTAAGCTTTCTCTAAATCTAACAGAAAAGCACTCAGGCATTGGTGTGTTTGTGAATAGTTAATTCAGTCATAGAGATCATCTAATATTATCTCCGAAGATAGCTGCGTTGGTCTATAAATCCCCGATTTTGTTCTTCGTTGAAGTCAAACTTGAAGAACCAGTATTAAGTCTGTTCACAACACGTACGTACCCTATCTTATAACAACAATTTGAAAAGGGAGAAACTGCCTTCTGTTTTTAAGGCGTCTCAAGATTTTATCACCTTAGAATACAAAATATGATTCCTGCCATTCTGTATGCGGACAACTCGGCACAGTTAAAACTCTTCATGTGGCAAGTGGGAAGCGGGGGATCTCGAATATTCCAAGGAGGGGGTAATAAATGTGACAGGAGGAATCGACAGTAAATCCATCGAGATCAGGTCTTCTTTTCGTGTTTGTTCATCTGTAAAGTCTTAGCCACTTCACTATAGTATATTTCTCCTACAATTTGTTTTGAGACATGAGTAAATTAACCTTTTGAGAGTTTGTCGGATCCTCACTTACTTATCCGACGTTTTTTTTACAGTAAACGTTTCTTCACGTCTCGATGGATCCTTTCATCATGAAATATTTCTAAGCCATCATCTGATGTTAATTGTTTGTTATATTTTTTTTTAAGAAAGTTTCATTTTTCAACGAGGGCGAAAAACATCTTCTAATCTTAACTTTGTCATATTGTTTTAAGAAGTTTCAGGTTATCAGCGATACAAAATTACTGATTGACCTTTCCCCTGTCTGCTAATCCACCTGCACCGGATCGGGAATCAAACCCCCTGCACTTTAGGCTTCCCTAAGTCTAACTAAGTTCCTCTTTGTCGCCTGCTCTAATTCATGTCCTTTCTCATCATTCAACGGATTTTCCATCTTCCGCTAACTTTTCATATCACTTCTAATCATTTCCTGCTTTGCATTCTTCTGCGGGGTTTTTTTTCAGTGGGCAAATGGCGATAGATGTACGTCTTTAGTTTTAGTTAATATAACACTAAATAAAATATCTGTATTTTAAACTAAATTTGAATTGCTCAATAAATTAAACTTGTTCCGTGAACTGGAGAGCAGTACAGCATGCGCTTCTATTACAACTGAATTTCCTCTTACTTATATCAATGAACTGTTTATCCTTGCAACAAAGAACACGGAATTTCTCAAAGGCAGCTTTTCTCTTAGCAAAGGTGAAAATTCAGAGATAGCATTGAATGGTCTGTCCTACCCTGCCTTAATATCGGCATCCGTGACAAGAGTGGACACAGAACCGGAATCAAAATAAATCCATTCACTACTTTGGCGCAAGGAGACTTTCCATTCGAAACTTTTCTTACAGGTCAACATTTCTCCATATATCTAGGAAGGATCTATATTAAGCATCAATGTCTTCAACTGCTTTGTGGCTTTAACTATTGGCATAAGGCTAATGAGGTAAAATAATCCATTAAAAACAGCGTGTGGCGAGGTTCAGTCCACTCCAATTACAACTATGTCAACTCCCTCATCCCTAATATAGCTGCTAACTTACATACAAAAACTAATATAATAACATAAAAAATCAAGATTATCATAATTTGGTCCTATACAGGTTATAGATCAGATATTCATCTTAGCCAAAATGGATGACAACAGCAAAAACATGTAGTTTTCCACCTGTAATCTTTGTAAACCTTTTGTACACAATACTCAATATCATTGTTAAAGAGAAAGGAAACACTCTTGATTTGACATATATGATAACAAAATATTTTTTATAAACCCCATTTTGGCTCGGAGACACTTTTTAATCGGAAGTCAAAATGTACCCTGTATAAGACATACAGCAAACACAGCTAGTTCTTAAATATTCTAAACACCTCCCTCCTATTTGCCCTTTTATTTTTGTTTTTGTGCCGCTAAGCCGCACATTCATTGAACAAAACATTACTGAGTGACTCATGTTATAGCTTTATAAGTGGAGGCAGAAACACACAAATATAGGCAACACGCCCATAATCTAGCTATGACACAATAGATAACGTAATACAGCAATAAAGACAGACAAAATCGCCAATCCTGTAATTGACTACAAAATCTCACCATCTCTTCTCACAGAGGGAAAACGGGCATCTCCTTCAACCAAAGTGATTTTCTCCATTCAACAGACAAAGACCAAATGCGTATACTAGAAAAATAAAGCATAGGAGGTAAGACAAACAAAGAATAGATAAAAACAAACAAGTCAAACATTACAATAAAACATAACATGTGTGAATTTGGGGGGAGCGATTCTTATGTGTGGCCCGGGTGAGGGACGGTCATTTAAATCCTGCGTGATATAACTGATATTCCAGGAAACATTGATTTCGGGCCAAGGCGTTATCTGCATGCGAACCAAGAGATTTTAAATTCACCATGGTATGGGCGTTCAAACCTGATCGGGACGTGTGCCTTCCTGTTTCGAAAAATACATGAGTGTGGGGTTGTAAGTTACATTACGCTCGCAGTACGATGATGACAACCTTGGTAAACAACTTCATAATGCGCGATCGTCCTTTCGCTCTTTACATCTCAATGATCATCCAAACGTCTACTTCCTCTCCCTTCCACCGTCTATATCCGTAACCCTTCCGTAACGTCACCTCTCAACTCGGTTATACGACGTTTGCCATTTCCAAACCACCATAGTCTTTTTCTTCGGGTATCGGGTACCATCATTTCTGATACATTGGTTCAAAACGATAGACAAATATGATTGTCCATTGGAGCCAGATAGGACCCGCATACGCTACTAAAAAGGGGTGGTCCAGCGAAACATCCTTCGTAAAAACTAAACGCGCAAACAGACCTCACACCGAATACTGTCCCGTCTGACGTCCCCTCCAGGAAGTTCCGCTGCGTTCAATCCCTCTTTTGTTTCTTTGGTCACTCGCCCTCGACTATCGGGGGACGCCCCTTTAGCCGACTTCTCCGGCACGTATCGCACAAGTCCACGACCCTTCCGGGTCGCCATTTCCCACTGATTTTCATTTTCCTTGTTGATGTACACTGCCGGGATGAGTCATTTCCATCATTTCCACGTTTATCACGTCCGCCATGTCACATCTCTGTGATTCGACATTCCAGCCATCCATCCTCATCCCATGGTCGTTTTTGCACATGTTATACTACTGACACTTCAGCACTATATCACACCACTCACAAACTACGTGTCTGTTTATAGACGAACACACGGACACATCAGCACTATATCACACCGCTCACAAACTACGTGTCTGTCTATAGACGAACACACTGACACATCAGCACTATATCACACCGCTCACAAACTACGTGTCTGTCTATAGACGAACACACTGACACATCAGCACTATATCACACCGCTCACAAACTACGTGTCTGTCTATAGACGAACACACGGACACATCAGCACTATATCACACCGCTCACAAACTACGTGTCTGTCTATAGACGAACACACTGATTATCACCATGTTCACCAACAGTTGACATGACCTTGACCTTTTGCACGTGCTCTCCTGGCGCGCCAAGGGTCAGACAACCGTAGTGGTCATCTGAACTGACCAGGGACAGTCCCTGTCCATGGAATGCTGCCCTCACGTGTGAGTGGGTATACCCCCTCTCCTCCCCCTAACCTCCCTGATTGTTTTGCCGTTTCTCTTCCCGCCCTCCCCCCCCCCCCCCCCCCCGATCCGCCTAAAGCATCGATCTGTTTTTGTCTGCTGTGATGAGGAGGTAAACAACTTGGCATTCAGCCTCCTCTCTCTCGCCAGTATTACCTACGGGGATGTTATCAACGGATGATGATCCCTCTTTTCTTCGTATTTTATGTGCCCCTTCTCCCACCCACCCCTAACTCCATCCCACCCTCCACCCCCTCTCTTTCTCTGTCACTCTGCCTACCCCTGCGATCCACCCAGACACTACAATATCCTCGCACTGTGTGAATAGAGGTTTACGGTCGATGTATAAATGCTTAATTAAGTGATCAGTGTTCGGCATTCTCTCTCTCTCTCTCTCTCTCTCTCTCTTCTCTCTCTCTCTCTCTCTCTCTCTCTTTTCTCTCTCTCTCTCTCTCTCATATCAATACATTAACATTCTCCCTTTCTCTCTTATGTCAATACATTCAGATTCTCTCTCTCTCTCCTCTCTCTCTCTCTCTCTCTCTCTCTCTCTCTCTCTCTCTCTCTCTCTCTCTCTCTCTCTCTCTCTCTCTCTTATATCAATACATTTACATTCTCCCTCTCTCTCTATGTCGATACATTCAGACTCTCTCCTCCTCCCTCCCCCCCCCCCCCCCCTCTCTCTCACATAAACATACACGCCATATGCACACCTGTGCGATCACTGGAAAGTAATTTCATTAAGTTCAGATAACCAGTAAATAACAAACAAGCAAACTAACACACGAACAAACAAAAAAACACACACACACACACACACACACACACACACA
>CM031607.1:84636489-84638989 GCA_018398815.1 Conus ventricosus | reverse complement strand
GCTTATTTGTTCTTTTAAACAGAATTGGCACTCAGATATGGAAAGTAAAGAAAAATATCGCTGGTTTTTTCTCATTTAAGAATGTGTTTCATTCTGAAAAGTTTCTCAATGTCATAACAGATAGATGGCACAGAATAAATTACGCAAGATTTAGGTGAGAACTTTAGGTTTTAATGCGAACAAAAGATGGTTTGAATGTGAAACATCCACAGAATCTCCTTGTCCTGCATGTAGACACATTATTGATGACGAAGAACTTTCTGTTCCTCTGTACTGCTTATAATGAAGTGCGGACAAATTGTTCACTTTTCAGTTAGATATAGCGAAAAGACAAAATGTTGCAGTCGTGTTATCATCAGATGATGAACTTGTAATTAATCAGTTGCGAAATTCATCGCAGAAGCATTGAAAATTAGACAGATGGAGAATAGTGAAATTTAAAATAATGCATTATAAGAGATATCTGAATGAATATTATCATTCATCGCAAGTGGAAGAGATCAGTAAGATACATTGTCATCATTTGAACGAGTGGATGGTCGAGTTAGTCTTTTTTTTTTTCCTAATTGCATTACTCCTGTGCGTGAGGACATAAGTAAATGTTATGAATTTATTTGTTTTTAACCTTTGATTTGGTGCACCTTAGGAATGAATGTGTACTATTTGATTGCAGGAAAGGAAGAGGGAAATGTTATTGTTCTGTTACCTCTCCCCCTTGTCAAAAGACCTGTTTGGTAATGACAATAAAATATGAAAGTGTCAAAAGTGTCTCTCTCTCTCTCTCTCTCTCTCTCTCTCTCTCTCTCTCTCTCTCTTCTCTCTCTCTCTCAGTCTTCCAGGCCTCTGATCTCTCTTTCCCCCTTTCTCTGTCACTCTCTCTGTCTCTCACTGTCTGTCTATCTTTCTGTCTGTCTGTCTGTCTGTCTACCTGTCCTGTCTCTGTCTCTGTCTCTGTCTGTCTCTCTTACTTCCTCTCTCTCTCCCTCACTCTCTCTCTCTCTCTCTCTCTGCCCCCCCCCCCCCCCCCCTCTCTCTCTCTTCTGGGTCACTGAACATATACAGGTGATACATGACAGGAGTTGTAGTGTGAAATATCTATTTTATTCTGTTTAACGTCTGTAATTTGTTCTTGATGCATTAGCAATGTGTTTGTATGCATGTTGATGACCACATCTAGAGTCTGACCAATTCTTTTTTGGATCTTGTCCTAAGATAACTTAGAAGCTGCTGATAAGAAACAGAGAAGATGATGATGAGGCACAACGATTCAGAGGTTTGTTTGGAATGAGCAAATTTGACAAGATTTTCATTGTAAACTATGTGAAGCTGAACTTCAAAGTAGACTTAAAAACACACACAAACACACACGCACAAACACACACACACACACACACACACACACACACACACACACACACACACACACACACACACGCACGCACGCACGCACGCACGCACGCACGCACGCACGCACGCACACAACTTTCAAACTGATTAATGCAAACTTCATTCAAATATGTTTAATGACACAATGAGAATATGTGCCATATGTATAAAAATAAAAAGAAGAAAGGAGCGTTAGGCCAGACCAAGAGAAACATAAATAAGGGCGGTTTGGCGTGAAATGTTGTCTTGATGAGAGATTAGAAAACTACAAGTGTAGGAAGGGATTTATTTGGCAGCGAGAGAATGCTGCACAATAGCTTTATTATGCGCGCGATAAAAGTTTAGTAAATGTCTAGGAGTAACCTTGTGTACTCGTTGGGCTTTGTTCTCTGCATGTAGGAGTCTCCTAGAAGAGATCGAAACGTGCTACGACGTGCTGTGAAAGAAAAAAATCTAACCAATAACGCTGTTTTGGAAGATTTGTCAAAATATTCGAAGCAAGATAAAGCCCATTGTACAGTATGGCTCAGTCATAGGGTTCGGATAAGAAACCTGTTAAGAGACCTGTTCTGTGTTGGTCCATTTCATCAGATTCAAATGAAGTTTTGGAGGCAGAAGATAGAAAGCCAGATGGTTTAGTGTTTAGAGAAAGGAACAATTTCTCACACTGTGTAAGATTATCCCTTAATGTGGAGATTACATTATTTGGTACGCATGAGAAAACTAAAGCCGACGACATGCTTGACCTGATAATTTCAATGGGAAAAATATTTCATATATAAATGTAGGATTAACAAAACAAAGCTGATCTAAATACGTTTTTTTGAAGGAGCTGGAATATAGACATAAAATGGAGAAATGTATGTCCTTAATGGAGATGAATCATGCAACCTACCAAACAAAATGGTCACCTTATATTAAACTACTAGGGGACTAATGGTTATATGACATATCATATGTATGTGTGTGTATGATGTTAATGAGAGTACTGTATACTCTCTTTCTTTTCTATTTGATGTTGTCCGCAACCTTGGTACACAGAATTAATGCCAGTAATTGGAATGTATTGGGTATGTGTGCCCGTATAAAAGATTAAAAATAATTCTAAATTGAA
>CM031607.1:84608989-84626489 GCA_018398815.1 Conus ventricosus | reverse complement strand
CGGTACAAAGCAAATACTTCAAGAAGTAAAGTTGATCATCACTGTTGTTTGGACAATGCCCAACGTTCAATTCGATTTCTAGTGGCATGCTTTAAAGACGAAACCGCAATGATACCAACCATACCAAACCGCCGTCTTTCTTCTGGTGTGGCACCGTTTATCATTTTGTATCACAGCAGGCTGGTTGGTTCATTCATTCATTGTCTGTTCATCTATGTTGATGATTGTAGGTTTTCAATAAATGTAGTTAGTGGATCAATGATCAGTAGAATAAGCCGATTCCAAAACCAAAGACAAAATAGACTGACATAAAAAGGAAAGGTTTGAAGCCAAAATAGATTGACATAAAAAGGAAAGGTTTGAAGCCAAAATAGATTGACATAAAAAGGAAAGGTTTGAAGCCAAAATAGACTGACATGAAAAAGGGTTGACATAAAAAGGAAAGGTTTGAAGCCAAAATTGATTGAAATAAAAAAGAAAGGGTAGACGGAGAATGGAGGATCAAGGAGGGTGGGTGATAGATAAACGGGTCTGGTGGGGTGGGTGTGGGTTGGGTGATAGGAAAAGATTTACAACAAATGAGTGACTGGACTGCGTCAAAGAGGACTGGCCAGTGTCAAATGGAACATTTTGAGATAAAATGATTTTTTTCACTCCCAAATCACTTAACATCTGAAACTGGCAACACATTTTTCATCATCTTTGGGAAGAAAACGTCTTATTTGTATACAATACTGTAAAACATGTTCAATTGTCAGGTTTTCATTACACATGCAATTGATTTCTTTGCAGTGCTTTGTAGTTGGAAATTTAAACAGAAGCTGAACGCTAAACCTTTTAATAATTCTACTAGGACCTCGTACGTTTAATAAACAGGATACATGTGTGTCAACATGGAAAAAGGCTGCTATCGTGTCTGTTTCTATGAAACCACGAGCTTCCATTCACGACATCATGCATGGCAATTCAACAACTTTTGACATATTTCTTGCCATGGCAACAAGCCTCCTAAGTTCCGCCTACCTATGTACTAGTTATTTTGTGGAGAAAGAAACACGTGAACATACGACCAGATGACCACAACAACCGAACATAATATTGCCCTGGCAACAATCCTCGTAAGCTCCAACTACCTGTTTACTTGTTATGTTATGGACAAAGACATGAACAGATGGTCAGACGACAGAAACAATAGCCAAACATAGTACGCTGCTTTGCAGTGCTCATGGAAAGAGTAGCAGTGAAAAATGTGGAACCGAGTAAGTTACAACCAGCTTTCACGCCCTCACCCGTTAGACTGTGAGGAGAGGGATAAGCACAGAAGGAGAACAGGGTCAGGGGACCTATGTTACACCACACTGACACTACCAGAACGAAAACACATTCAGAGGGGCAGCTAAAATGGCCATTTGTTTTAAATGTTAGGCTCCAGAGCGCGATTTGAGCTGTCGAGGTCTGACTGATGAACGAGTGTTAACCACTAAGCCCAGGGTAGAGTGGCGTGGCCATGTGTGATGGGGGAGATGGGGATGGAGGAGACAGAGTGGCCGTGACACCACCACCCTTCCCTCCTGTCCTCTTCGGCTGAGCGCTTACCGCCGTTGATGTCAGCCTAACCGATCTGGGTGGAGGGAGGGTTGGAGGTGGGAGGTGGAGGCGAGGTAGGGGTGGGGTGGGGGTGGGGGGGGGGGGGTGGTGTCCACCAGCCATCAGATAGCCGGTATCAGGCAGAAGTCTTGTAATCCCCCCTGGGTTTGTGGCTGTCAGTCACAGCGTTGTTGGGACCCCTCATTCATCGGGGCGC
Source organism: Conus ventricosus (assembly GCA_018398815.1). Taxonomy (NCBI): domain Eukaryota; kingdom Metazoa; phylum Mollusca; class Gastropoda; order Neogastropoda; family Conidae; genus Conus; species Conus ventricosus. The sequence continues at coordinate 84,624,685 of CM031607.1, read as the reverse complement.
ATTCAGTGAGGATTGTCTCTGAACTGCCTATTACTGCATGTGCTGTTCAGCGAACACTGTTGTTGTCTACGTTTTGCTACATGTGTCAGACAGCCAGCACGGCTTTGTGGTATGCTTTACTACACACCAGCACTATTGTGTGTTGCGTGTTCGTAATAATAATAATGAATACTTATATAGCGCCTATTTTCGGCTAGAGACCAAGGTCTAAGCGCTTTACAATCCACACTCGTTTACACAGCGGGCTGCCTACCTGGGTAGTGCCGACTGAAGAGCTGCCAGCTGGCGCTTCATTCAGTCGTTTCCCGTGTCATCCAGTCAATATTGTCCAATATCGTTCACTCAATATCCTTACTTCCTTCATTCTTTCCATTTCTTACGCTACGCAGGATGCAGGCTATGTATAACGTGTCATCCATACCAACGGCCAAACTGGCCTTCTCTTCCGAAAGATGGTGATGGGATTTGACGTGTGTGCAAGATGTTATGCGTGCGTTCACACACGGAACCTCGGTCTACAGTCTCATTCGAAGGACTGTATGGGAAAAGGAGTCAGAACCAATGTTAATTCCGAGGGGAAAATCCCCTGTACTGAAACAGCCCGGCGGAGATTCGAACCCGCGACCCCAGGATCACGAGTCCGGCGCTCTACCAACTGAGCTATTCCGGCCCCTCCGGTTACCATATGTGTCAGGCAGCCAGCACTGTTTTGTATGAATATGCACTGGATGCATCGCTCAACCAATTCTACTCTACACTGCTTTAGTGTGTCATTCAATCTGCACTGCCTGCCGGGGGGAGGGGGGGGGGGCACCTTTTACTACACGTGCCATTCAGCAAGCACTGTTTTACATCTTGTTTTAACCACAATTGTTGTTCTATGAACCTCATCCATTTTCCAGTGAAAACAAAATTATGTCAACACTTCTTACCACACGTGGTGTCATCAACTGATAGTCTGGAACTGTGCTGTGCAAGTGCATATTTTACTGAACACAATCATTATTGATATTGATATTATTATATTTGTATTAGTATCATCATCATCATCATCATCATCATCATCATCATCATCATCATCATCAGTTTTAAAGTCTAAGTTTACAATGATTTCAAACAAATAGCACACCCTTCAGAGACTTGTTAAAAGAGAGAGAGAGAGAGAGAGAGAGAGAGAGAGAGAGAGAGAGAGAGAGAGAGAGAGGGGAGAGAAGAGAGAGAGGGGAGAGACAAGTCTGAGATACAGACAGACAGAAAGAGGCAGCGAGAGAAGAGACAGAGACAGACAAAGAGACAGGCAAACAGACAGTCAGACTGAACAGAGAGAGAGAGAGAGGAGGAGGAGAGATAGATAGATGGAGAGAGAGAGAGAAGAGAGAGAGAGAGAGAGAGAGAGAGAGAGAGAGAGAGAGAGAGAGACAGACAGACAGACAGACAGACAGACAGGCAGACAGACAGACAGACAGACAGACAGACAGACAGAAAGGCAGGCGTACACACACAGACACACAGACACACTACACTAATACCACCAGAATCACAACACAAAAGATGCGCAATGAAAAACGACCTTTTTTTTTCAAAATCCTGGACAGCAATAGGATTTAAACTGTCAATGCCTGACGGCACTCTCTGTACTCTACCACTAAGCCCAGGGTGGAGCCGACTATGTGTGATGGGAGAGATGGGGATGGAGGAGACAGGGTGGTCGTGACACTGCCCTTCCCTCCCGTCCTGTCCTCTTCGGATGAGTGCTTACCGGTGTTTGTGGCGTCATCCTATCCTATCCTATCCGGAGAGCTCTAGCAGCCGTCAGATGGTCGGTATCACGAAGAAGAGTGGTTATCCCCCATGGTCTTTGGCTGTCAGTCACAGCGTCGCTAGCACCACGCAGATATCTAGGTTCCTTCGGTCAGAATTAGGTTTACACTACGTGTGACTGCAGGGAATTCCTCCTTGGCTTAAGGCTGTGTCAAGCTAACTGACATAGGCTAGAACACCAAGGCTACATCAAAATGTTGTCATGCTCTGCATAGTTATGCGTGGATTATCTTCAGTTGTGACAAGCTCCTAGCATAACATTATCAGTCTCCCAAATCCCCCGAAGTCGGAGTGTGGCTGCCCACGTGGCGGGGTAATCAAAAAACGGTCACACACGTAATGTTCTCATCCCCAGCTGATGCATTTTTCCCATAGTGTTCAAGTGCTTTGGCTGTTCGGATGATCCCTGGAGTCTTTTACCCAGGGTACGACGACGACGACAACAACAACAACAACAACTGCAGGGAACAGGCATCGTTTTGTACTACGGCTTACTACATATGTCCGTCAGCGAGGACTGTATTGTGCTAGTATGCACTGTATGATCGCTCACACAGTGGATTATTCCTTTTACTACACGTGTCAATTCCACCAGCATTCCCTTAGACCAGTTTTTACTTCATGTGTTACTCACCCAACACCATTGTGCAACACACGTGTTGTTTTCCAAACCTCGTCCAGTTTCTGACAACAACTAAAAAGCATCAACGTTTTCGGACCCCCTTGCGTTAACAGCCCAGTTTACATTAACAGCAGTGCACATTTCCTTGTGGATGTTGCATTTTCCAAGAGCTGCGCTTGGCACTTGTTGCTCATTACACCGGCTAGCGTGTGCCCTCAGCAAAATTCCCACACACTGGGCGATACTGTTTATTACTGGCATTTGGGCTCGCTCTCTCTCTCTCTCTCTCTCTCTCTCTCTCTCTCTCTCTCTGTCTCTGTCTCTCTCTCTCTCTCACTCTCTCTCTCTCTCTCTCTCTCTCTCTCTCTCTCTCTCTCTCTTTTGCGTCCTCAATGTGCCCAAGGCACATTGTTAGATTAATTCATAAATTAAGGCTGAATACTTGGAACACTAAATATTCTCATGGTTATTACTTGTGTCTGCAGAGAAAACATTTCTGTGCGTCATCTTTTGTTTGAATGCTCAGTGTTGACCTCGTTTATCAGGAGAAAGGTATTGAGATGACTAACTTTGATAGTGTCAATACTGTTTTACTGGTTCATGTGTTGCTGAAATTGCCATGGTTATTTCGCAGTCACAGGTTTGCAAAATGTTTGAAAAGATCACAACTTTGTGTACCACTAGGGTATTTCACTTCTGTAAATATGCACATATCAGATGGGGCTTTGCAAGTACTAGACAAGTTGAGTGTGAGGTGTTGTTGTTTTTTCTTTAACAAGTGTCTAATATCATCTGGCGATGAAAAGACATTAAATAAACCACTGAACTGAACTGATCTTGCGTCCTCTCTCATAGTGACCAGGAATAGTGCAGATAGAGGCACTGACGCGTGGGAAGCAGACAATACCATGGTATGCATTCTTTCAGCAGGTGGGGGAGGGCGCCTTACTGTGTTCCATTACAGAAATCGTTATTTTCTTCTTAAACACCCTTTCTCAGCGGTGTATCCTGCACTAAGTGCATTGATTGCAATACACAGATTTGTCATTAACCGACAATGCTCTGTTTCGGACTCCTGTGAGGATACGGTCTCTGTTTAACGTGGGGGGGGGGGGGGGGGGGGGGGGGGCACAACGTTTCTCGCTACATATGCTGCATGACACAGGCATCACTGAACACCGTCAACGTAATTTGGCAGCAGTGCAGTGTCTCCTCTCGTGCACGGCCTCATGGCGACGTGATATCGAGCACTCCCTGTGGTCTGCCAGCGCTTAGCCTGCTATGCCAAAAAACTGTGTGTTGTTCTGACTGGAGATGCTGACCTGTGTGTCGCTCTGACTGGAGATGCTGTGTGTTGCTCTGACTGGAGATGCTGTGTGTGTGTCTGACCAGAGATGCTGTGTGTTGCTCTGACTGGAGATGCTGTGTGTTGTTCTGACCAGAGATCCTGTGTGTTGCTCTGACTAGAGATGCTGACCTGTGTGTTGCTCTGACTGGAGATGCTGACCTGTGTGTTGCTCTGACCAGAGATGCTGTGTGTTGCTCTGACTGGAGATGCTGTGTGTTGCTCTGACTGGAGATGCTGTGTGTTGTTCTGACTGGAGATGCTGACCTGTGTGTTGCTCTGACTGGAGATGCTGTGTGTTGCTCTGACTGGAGATGCTGTGTGTTGCTCTGACTGGAGATGCTGTGTGTTGCTCTGACTGGAGATGCTGTGTGTTGCTCTGACTGGAGATGCTGACCTGTGTGTTGCTCTGACTGGAGATGCTGTGTGTTGTTCTGACTGGAGATGCTGACCTGTGTGTTGTTCTGACTGGAGATGCTGACCTGTGTGTTGCTCTGACTAGAGATGACCTGTGTGTTGCTCTGACTGGAGATGCTGTGTGTTGCTCTGACTGGAGATGCTGTGTGTTGCTCTGACTGGAGATGCTGTGTTGCTCTGACTGGAGATGCTGTGTGTTGCTCTGACTGGAGATGCTGACCTGTGTGTTGCTCTGACTGGAGATGATGACCTGTGTGTTGCTCTGACTGGAGATGCTGACCTGTGTGTTGCTCTGACTGGAAATGCTGACCTGTGTGTTGCTCTGACAGGAGATGCTGTGTGTTGTTCTGACTGGAGATGCTGTGTGTGTTGCTCTGAGTGGAGATGCTTTTCTGTGTGTTGCTCTGACTGGAGATGCTTTTCTGTGTGTTGCTCTGACTGGAGATGCTGACCTGTGTGTTGCTCTGACTGGAGATGCTGACCTGTGTGTTGCTCTGACTGGAGATGATGACCTGTGTGTTGCTCTGACTGGAGATGCTGCGTTGCTCTGACTGGAGATGATGACCTGTGTGTAGCTCTGACTGGAGATGCTGTGTGTTGCTCTGACTGGAGATGCTGACCTGTGTGTTGCTCTGACTGGAGATGCTGTGTTGCTCTGACTGGAGATGCTGACCTGTGTGTTGTTTTGACTGGAGATGCTGTGTTGCTCTGACTGGAGATGCTGACCTGTGTGTTGCTCTGACTGGAGATGCTGACCTGCGAGTTGCTCTGACTGGAGATGCTGACCTGTCTTGCTCTGACTGGAGATGCTGACCTGTGTGTTGCTCTGACTGGAGATGCTGACCTGTGTGTTGCTTTGACTGGAGATGCTGACCTGTGTTGCTCTGACTGGAGATGCTTTTCTGTGTGTTGCTCTGACTGGAGATGCTGACCTGTGTGTTGCTCTGACTGGAGATGATGACCTGTGTGTTGCTCTGACTGGAGATGATGACCTGTGTGTTGCTCTGACTGGAGATGCTGTGTTGCTCTGACTGGAGATGATGACCTGTGTGTTGCTCTGGCTGGAGATGCTGACCTGTGTGTTGTTCTGACTGGAGATGCTGACCTGTGTGTTGCTCTGTCTGGAGATGCTGACCTGTGTGTTGCTCTGACTGGAGATGCTGACCTGTGTTGATCTGACTTGAGATGCTGACCTGTGTGTTGCTCTGACTGGAGATGCTGTGTGTTGCTCTGACTGGAGATGATGACCTGCGAGTTGCTCTGACAGGAGATGCTGACCTGTGTGTTGCTCTGACTGGAGATGCTGTGTGTTGCTCTGACTGGAGATGCTGTGTGTTGCTCTGACTGAAGATGCTGACCTGTGTGTTGCTCTGACTGGAGATGCTGACCTGTGTGTTGCTCTGACCAGAGATGCTGTGTGTTTGCTCTGACTGGAGATGCTGTGTGTTGCTCTGACTGGAGATGCTGACCTGTGTGTTGTTCTGACTGCAGATGCTGTGTGATGCTCTGACTGGAGATGCTGATATGAGTGGAATGGGAGTCAAACTGCAGATTAAATGTGGAAGGTGAGACAGCGGAAATGAAATGAATGTTGTTACGTTGTTTAGTGACAAATCAGCTTCTTACGTCACTAAAGGATGAAAATGTAGCTTTGAAGAGCCTTGATCGCATTCTTTGGTGTGTGCTCTCAGTGATGTATTTCATTAACTCTTTCAACACCACAGGCGAGCTTCGTCATCAATGCCGCTACTGTGAGATTATTGTTTTGTGACTTGGAAAAAAAAAGCCAATATACATTTTTTTGGGTGTTAAAACGCAATCCTTTTCTATTATTAATCATAAAAAGTATTCGATGTTCAACATTTCAATTCTTGACTTGTAGATTCAGTTTAACAAACTTTAAAGAAAGTAACAGCAAGCCCAAAATGAAAACGTATTCGAAAATGAAACGCATCATCTCCATCGTATTTCAGCAGGTATTCGTGTCGACTTCTGTTGGATTCCATCACATTTTGGACTTGAATGAAGTTTTTGATGTATGAATGAAACGAGGTGACTTCAATAAAGTTAACGCTGTTGTAATGAGTCTGACATTGTCGGTTCATGAGGCGTATTCCTTATCAGAAATATCTACAGCCACTTTTTTTTCTTTTTTGATTCTTGCAGTAAATGACGTCTCTCTACAGACAATCATTTTTTTTCTTACACATGAATTATGACTCACTGTATGAAAAGCCTAGTACACAGAATGTGTGCATATGTTCACGTCAAATGTCTGTTTCTCAATTGTTTGTTGAATGTCCAGTCACTCTCAAAACATCAAAAGCACAACACAGACTTTAAACAGAAATAAACACATCAAAGACATCTTACACAATCCAGACATTGGGCTGGATCAGATCTTACAGTTAAACATTTTCTCTTGTGCTGGAAATTTGTTGTGGACAGAGACTTCCAGAACAAAGCCAACACCCACATTTCCAGGCACTCATCGGCAAAAACCTCAGGTTCATCCTCAACATCAAACAGTCAGAAGTCATTTATTTCCAATAAACCCTGTGGGACAAAACAAAACGAAATTCTATAGACACTGGGATAAAGAATAGGAAATGGGGCTGGTCTGGCCAAACACTACGAAAGCCTCCTACCAACATCACAAGACAGACACTCCAGTGGAACCCACAGGAGGAAAGGAAGGTAGGACGACCTCGACAGACTTGGCACCAGTGTGTGGATTGTGAAATAAAGACAGCTGGAATGATGTGGGCCCAGTGTGTGGATTGTGAAATAAAGACAGCTGGAATAAAATGGGGCCCAGTGTGTAGATTGTGAAATAAAGACATCTGGAATAAAATGGGGCCCAGTGTGTAGATTGTGAAATAAAGACAGCTGGAATGATGTGGGCCCAGTGTGGGGATTGTGAAATAAAGACAGCTGGAATAAAATGAGGCCCAGTGTGTGGATTGTGAAATAAAGACAGCTGGAATGACGTGGGCCCAGTGTGTGGATTGTGAAATAAAGACAGCTGGAATGACGTGGGCCCAGTGTGTGGATTGTGAAATAAAGACAGCTGGAATGACGTGGGCCCAGTGTGTGGATTGTGAAATAAAGACAGCTGGAATAAATGGGGCCCAGTGTGTGGATTGTGAAATAAAGACAGCTGGAATGACGTGGGCCCAGTGTGTGGATTGTGAAAGAAAGACAGCTGGAATGATGTGGGCCCAGTGTGTGGATTGTGAAATAAAGACAGCTGGAATGACGTGGGCCCAGTGTGTGGATTGTGAAATAAAGACAGCTGGAATAAAATGCGGCCCAGTGTGTGGATTGTGAATTAAGACAGCTGGAATGACGTGGGCCCAGTGTGTGGATTGTGAAATAAAGACAGCTGGAATATAATGGGGCCCAGAGTGTGGATTGTGAAATAAAGACAGCTGGAATGACGTGGGCCCAGTGTGTGGATTGTGAAATAAAGACATCTGGAATAATATGGGGCCCAGTGTGTGGATTGTGAATAAAGACAGCTGGAATGACGTGGGCCCAGTGTGTGGGATTGTGAAATAAAGACAGCTGGAATGACGTGGGCCCAGTGTGTGGATTGTGAAATAAAGACAGCTGGAATGACGTGGGCCCAGTATGTGGATTGTGAAATAAGGACAGCTGGAATAAAATGGGGCTCAGCGTGTGGATTGTGAAATAAAGACAGCTGGAATGACGTGGGCCCAGTGTGTGGATTGTGAAATAAAGACAGCTTGAATAAAATGGGGCCCAGTGCGTGGATTGTGAAATAAAGACAGCTGGAATGACGTGGACCAGTGTGTGGATTGTGAAATAAAGACATATGGAATGAAATGGGGCCCAGTGTGTGGATTGTGAAATAAAGACAGCTGGAATGATGTGGGCCCAGTGTGTGGATTGTGAAATAAAGACAGCTGGAATGACATGGGCCCAGTGTGTGGATTGTGAAATAAAGACAGCTGGAATGACGTGGGCCGAGTGTGTGGATTGTGAAATAAAGACAGCTGGAATGACGTGGGCCCAGTGTGTGGATTGTGAAATAAAGACAGCTGGAATGATGTAGGCCCAGTGTGTGGATTGTGAAATAAAGACAGCTGGAATGACGTGGGCCCAGTGTGTGGATTGTGAAATAAAGACAGCTGGAATAAAATGCGGCCCAGTGTGTGGATTGTGAAATAAAGACAGCTGGAATGACGTGGGGCCCATGTGTGGATTGTGAAATAAAGACAGCTGGAATGACGTTGTCCCAGTGTGTGGATTGTGAAATAACGACAGCTGGAATGACGTGGGCCCAGTGTGTGGATTGTGACATAAAGACAGCTGGAATAAAATGGGGCCCAGTGTGTGGATTGTGAAATAAAGACGGCTGGAATGACGTGGGCCCAGTGTGTGGATTGTGAAATAAAGACAGCTGGAATAAAATGGGGCCCAGTGTGTGGATTGTGAAATAAAGACATCTGGAATAAATGGGACCAGTGTGTGGATTGTGAAATAACGACAGCTGGAATGACGTGGGCTCAGTGTGTGGATTGTGAAATAAAGACAGCTCGAATGACGTGGGCCCAGTGTGTGGATTGTGAAATAAAGACAGCTGGAATAAAATGGGGCCCAGTGTGTGGATTGTGAAATAAAGACAGCTGGAATGACGTGGGCCCAGTGTGTGGATTGTGAAATAAAGACAGCTGGAATAAAATGGGGCCCAGGGTGTGGATTGTGAAATAAAGACAGCTGGAATGACGTGGGCCCAGTGTGTGGATTGTGAAATAAAGAGAGCTGGAATAAAATGGGGCCCAGTGTGTGGATTGTGAAATAAAGACAGCTGGAATGACGTGGGCCCAGTGTGTGGATTGTGAAATAAAGACAGATGGAATGAAATGGGGCCCAGTGTGTGGATTGTGAAATAAAGACAGCTGGAATGATGTGTGCCCAGAGTGCATGTGGATTGTGAAATAAAGACAGCTGGAATGATGTGGGCCCAGTGTGTGGATTGTGAAATAAAGACAGCTGGAATAAAATGGGACCCACTGTGTGGATTGTGAAATAAAGACAGCTGGAATGACGTGGGCCCAGTGTGTGGATTGGGAAATAAAGACAGCTGGAATGATGTGGGCCCAGTGTGTGGATTGTGAAATAAAGACAGCTGGAATAATGTGGGCCCAGTGTGTGGATTGTGAAATAAAGACAGCTGAATAAAATGGGGCCCAGTGTGTGGATTGTGAAATATAGACAGCTGGAATGACGTGGGCCCAGTGTGTGGATTGTGAAATAAAGACAGCTGGAATGATGTGTGCCCAGTGTGCATGTGGATTGTGAAATAAAGACAGCTGGAATGATGTGGGCCGAGTGTGTGGATTGTGAAATAAAGACAGCTGGAATAATGTGGGCCAGTGTGCGGATTGTGAAATAAAGACAGCTGGAATAAAATGGGGCCCAGTGTGTGGATTGTGAAATAAAGACAGCTGGAATGACGTGGCCCAGTGTGTGGATTGTGAAATAAAGACAGCTGGAATGATGTGGGCCCAGTGTGTGGATTGCGAAATAAAGACAGCTGGAATAATGTGGGCCCAGTGTGTGGATTGTGAAATAAAGACAGCTGGAATATAATGGGGCCCAGTGTGTGGATTGTGAAATATAGACAGCTGGAATGACGTGGGCCCAGTGTGTGGATTGTGAAATAAAGACAGCTGGAATAAAATGGGGCCCAGTGTGTGGATTGTGAAATAAAGACATCTGGAATAAAATGGGGCCCAGTGTGTGGATTGTGAAATAAAGACATCTGGAATAAAATGGGGCCCAGTGTGTGGATTGTGAAATAAGACAGCTGGAAAGATGTGGGCCCAGTGTGGATTGTGAAATAAAGACAGCTAGGAATGACGTGGGCCCAGTGTGTGGATTGTGAAATAAAGACAGCTGGAATGATGTGGGCACAGTGTGTGGATTGTGAAATAAAGACAGCTGGAATGACGTGGGCCCAGTGTGTGGATTGTGAAATAAAGACAGCTGGAATGAAATTGGGCCCAGTGTGTGGATTGTGAAATAAAGACAGCTGGAATGACGTGGGCCCAGTGTGTGGATTGTGAAATAAAGACAGCTGGAATGATGTGGGCCCAGTGTGTGGATTGTAAAATAAAGACAGCTGGAATGATGTGGGCCCCAGTGTGTGGATTGTGAAATAAAGACAGCTGGAAGAAAATGGGGCCCAGTGTGTGGATTGTGAAATAAAGACAGCTGGAATGACGTGGGCCAGTGTGTGGATTGTGAAATAAATTCAGCTGGAATAAAATGGGGCCCAGTGTGTGGATTGTGAAATAAAGACAGCTGGAATGACGTGGGCCCAGTGTGTGGATTGTGAAATAAAGACAGCTGGAATGAAATGGGGCCCAGTGTGTGGATTGTGAAATAAAGACAGCTGGAATGACGTGGGCCCAGTGTGTGGATTGTGAAATAAAGACAGCTGGAATGAAATGGGGCCAGTGTGTGGATTGTGAAATAAAGACAGCTGGAATAAAATGGGGCCCAGTGTGTGGATTGTGAAATAAAGACAGCTGGAATGATGTGGGCCCAGTGTGTGGATTGTGAAATAAAGACAGCTGGAATGATGTGGGCCCAGTGTGTGGATTGTGAAATAAAGACAGCTGGAATGATGTGGGCCCAGTGTGTGGATTGTGAAATAAAGACAGCTGGAATGAAATGGGGCCCAGTGTGTGGATTGTGAAATAAAGACAGCTGGAATAAAATGGGGCCCAGTGTGTGGATTGTGAAATAAAGACAGCTGGAATGACGTGGGCCCAGTGTGTGGATTGTGAAATAAAGACAGCTGGAATAAAATTGGACCCAGTGTGTGGATTGTGAAATAAAGACAGCTGGAATGATGTGGGCCCAGTGTGTGGATTGTGAAATAAAGACAGCTGGAATGAAATGGGGCCCAGTGAGTGGATTGTGAAATAAAGACAGCTGGAATGAAATGGGGCCCAGTGTGTGGATTGTGAAATAAAGACAGCTGGAATGACGTGGGCCAGTGTGTGGATTGTGAAATAAAGACAGCTGGAATGACGTGGGCCCAGTGTGTGGATTGTGAAATAAAGACATCTGGAATGACGTGGGCCCAGTGTGTGGATTGTGAAATAAAGACAGCTGGAAAGAAATGGGGCCCAGTGTGTGGATTGTGAAATAAAGACAGCTGGAATGACGTGGGCCCAGTGTGTGGATTGTGAAATAAAGACAGCTGGAATGACGTGGGCCCAGTGTGTGGATTGTGAAATAAAGACAGCTGGAATGATGAGGGCCCAGTGTATGGATTGTGAAATAAAGACAGCTGGAATGACGTGGGCCCAGTGTGTGGATTGTGAAATAAAGACAGCTGGAATGAAATGGGGCCCAGTGTGTGGATTGTGAAATAAAGACAGCTGGAATGACGTGGGCCCAGTGTGTGGATTGTGAAATAAAGACAGCTGGAATGATGTGGGCCCAGTGTGTGGATTGTGAAATAAAAACAGCTGGAATGATGTGGGCCCAGTGTATGGATTGTGAAATAAAGACAGCTGGAATGACGTGGGCCCAGTGTGTGGATTGTGAAATAAAGACAGCTGGGATGACGTGGGCCTAGTGTGTGGATTGTGAAATAAAGTCAGCTGGAATAAAATGGGGCCCAGTGTGTGGATTGTGAAATAAAGACAGCTGGAATGACGTGGGCCCAGTGTGTGGATTGTGAAATAAAGACAGCTGGAATGATGTAGGCCCAGTGTGTGGATTGTGAAATAAAGACAGCTGGAATGACGTGGGCCCAGTGTGTGGATTGTGAAATAAAGACAGCTGGAATGAAATTGGGCCAGTGTGTGGATTGTGAAATAAAGACAGCTGGAATAAAATGGGGCACAGTGTGTGGATTGTGAAATAAAGACAGCTGGAATGATGTGGGCCCAGTGTGTGGATTGTGAAATAAAGACAGCTGGAATGATGTGGGCCCAGTGTGTGGATTGTGAAATAAAGACAGCTGGAATGACGTGGGCCCAGTGTGTTGATTGTGAAATAAAAGACAGCTGAAATGACGTGGGCCCAGTGTGTGGATTGTGAAATAAAGACAGCTGGAATGACGTGGGCCCAGTGTGTGGGTTGTGAAATAAAGACAGGTGGAGTAAAATGGGGCCCAGTGTGTGGATTTGAAATAAAGACAGCTGGAATGAAATGGGGCCCAGTGTGTGGATTGTGAAATAAAGACAGCTGGAATGATGTAGGCCCAGTGTGTGGATTGTGAAATAAAGACAGTTGGAATGACGTGGGCCCAGTGTGTGGATTGTGAAATAAAGACAGCTGGAATGGACGTGGGCCCAGTGTGTGGATTGTGAAATAAAGACAGCTGGAATATAATGGGGCCCAGTGTGTGGATTGTGAAATAAAGACAGCTGGAATGACGTGGGCCCAGTGTGTGGATTGTGAAATATAGACAGCTGTAATGATGTGGGCCAGTGTGTGGATTGTGAAATAAAGACAGCTGGAATGACGTGGGCCAGTGTGTGGATTGTGAAATAAGACAGCTGGAATGACGTGGGCCCAGTGTGTGGATTGTGAAATAAAGACGCTGGAATGATGTGGGCCCAGTGTGTGGATTGTGAAATAAAGACAGTGGAATGATGTGGCCCCAGTGTGTGGATTGTGAAATAAAGACAGCTGGAATGAAATGGGGCCCAGTGTGTGGATTGTGAAATAAAGACAGCTGGAATGACGTGGGCCCAGTGTGTGGATTGTGAAATAAAGACAGCTGGAATGACGTGGGCCCAGTGTGTGGATTGTGAAATAAAGACAGCTGGAATGATGTGGGCCCAGTGTGTGGATTGTGAAATAAAGTCAGCTGGAATGACGTGGGCCAGTGTGTGGATTGTGAAATAAAGACAGCTGGAATGACGTGGGCCAGTGTGTGGATTGTGAAATAAAGACAGCTGGAATAAAATGGGGCCCAGTGTGTGGATTGTGAAATAAAGACGGCTGGAATGACGTGGGCCTAGTGTGTGGATTGTGAAATAAAGACAGCTGGAATGATGTGGGCCCAGTGTGTGGATTGTGAAATAAAAACAGCTGGAATGACGTGGGCCCAGTGTGTGGATTGTGAAATAAAGACAGCTGGATAAAATGGGGCCCAGTGTGTGGATTGTGAAATAAAGACAGCTGGAATGACATGGGCCCAGTGTGTGGATTGTGAAAGAAAGACAGCTGGAATGAAATGGGGCCCAGTGTGTGGATTGTGAAATAAAGACAGCTGGAATGATGTGGGCCCAGTGTGTGGATTGTGAAATAAAGACAGCTGGAATGAAATGGGGCCCAGTGTGTAGATTGTGAAATAAAGACAGCTGGAATGAAATGGGGCCCAGTGTGTAGATTGTGAAATAAAGACAGCTGGAATGAAATGGGGCCCAGTGTGTAGATTGTGAAATAAAGACAGCTGGAATGAAATGGGGCCCAGTGTGTAGATTGTGAAATAAAGACAGCTGGAATGACAGGGGTCTAGATGAAGAGGTCTGCCCAGAATCGACTCACTGGAGAGCGTTGCTGTAATCCTGTGGACTCCATGGACTTTCAAGGGTTAACTTAGTCAACATTGCATTACTACAATAGAAACAGTCTTACAGACTTTCCTTTTCCATCTATGGCAGTGACCAAACGTTTTACAGTAACAACACCGATGCTGAACCAAGTTGGCGGTGTTGAAAGAGTTAATAAACGCAAACTACTGTATAAGCGAACCATAGAATGCCATTAAGTCTGTTCCAGATGCTCTTTTCATCTTTTCGAAGGGTTCGGAATTAATCCGCCACCAAACACGTAACAGGAAGGTTGATTTCATTTTGTTTTTGTTTGTTTGTTTGCATTCTCATCATCTTAGAAGACTCATCAGTTGCATAACTCCCCCACCGCTCTTTCTGTCTTCTCCCCACCACAGCCACACTGAGGTAGTGATCAATATCACATCGCCATCACCCAGCAGAGGAGACGCCGCACTGGCGCCGATCCACTTCCATGGTATCCAGTCATGTTCCTACTGATCACTTCCATGGTATTCAGTCATGTTTTATCAGATTCACTTCCATGGTATTCAGTCATGTTTTATCAGATTCACTTCCATGGTATTCAGTCATGTTTTATCAGATTCACTTCCATGGGATTCAGTCATGTTTTTATCTGATCCACTTCCATGGTATTCAGTCATTTTTTTTTTCTGATCCACTTCCATGGTATTCAGTCATGTTTTTTTCTGATCCACTTCCATGGTATTCAGTCACGTTCTTTCTGATCCACTTCCATGGTATTCAGTCATGTTCTTTCTGATCCACTTCCATGGTATTCAGTCATGGAATTGGATGAGGTTGACAGAACTACAAATGTAGCAAAACGTAGTCCAAAGTAGCACTTTATCTGTTGAAAATTAGTACAAACGGTATCGGCGAACGCTTGTATAAAGCAGCCCTAAATACTGCCTAGTTTGGTTTCTTCTTTCTTTTTTTACTTTTTCTTTTTCTTTTTGTACTCCCGGTTCTTAAAGAACAGGGAGTACTTTAGAATGGGAACGAAGAAATGCCATCTGTGTGTGTGTGTGTGTGTGTGTGTGTGTGTGTGTGTGTGTGTGTGTGTGTGTGTGTGTGTGTGTGTGTGTGCGTGTGTGTGTGTGTGTGTGTGTGTGTGTGTGTGTGTGTGTGTGTGTGTGTGTGTGTGTGTCTGTCTGTCTGTCTGTCTGTCTGTCTGTGTGTCCGTGGTCAAAATGTGTTCCACTCGCTTTTTCTTCTTTATGGAATATCTCAGAAAGTACTTGGTCGATCTTGTGAAAATTAGCAGGTATGTTCATTATGGGTCACGGATGATGCCCGATGTTTTAGTTTACCCGTTACAGCCGTTACTAACGGCTGTAACAGCCTGTAACGGTTTTTCTTCTTATAGAATATCTCAAAAAGTACTAGGTGGATCTTTCAGAAAATGTGTAGGTATGTTCATTATGGGTCATGAATAATGCCTGACGTTTTAGTTTACCGTTATAGCCGTTACTAACGGCTGTAACGGCCTGTAACGCTTTTTCTTCTTTATAGAATATCTCAGAAAGTACTTGGCCGATCTTTCTTAAAATTTGTAGGCATGTTCATTATAGGTCACGGATGATGCCCGATGTTTTACGTTACCGTTACAGCCGTTACTAACGGCTGTAATTCCATGTAACGCTTTTTCTTCTTTATGGAATATCTCAGAAAGTACTTGGCTGATCTTTGTGAAAATTAGCAGGTATGTTCATTATGGGTCACGAATGATGCCCGATGTTTTAGTTTACCCCGTTATAGCCGTTACTAACGACTGTAACGGCCTGTAACGGTTTTTCTTCTTAATAGAATATCTCAGAAAGCACTTGGCCGATCTTTCTGAAAATTTATAGGTATGTTCAATATGGGTCCCAAATAATGTCCGATGTTTTAGTTTACCGTTATACAGTTACTAACGG
>CM031607.1:84588989-84591489 GCA_018398815.1 Conus ventricosus | reverse complement strand
TCATACAGACAATTCAACATAGCAACATGATAATCTAATTCTACAATGATAAGCAAACTCCTCATAAAAGCACTAATGAGATGGGGGATAGTAAAACAAAAGGAAACTTACAAGCAAACAAACAAACAAAAACTACAGAGAGAGAGAGGTCAGAGGAGGGTGGGGAAGAGAGAATGGTAGGTAGGGGGAGGAGAAAAGGGATGGTGGACAGAGTGGGAGTGGGGATGAGCGATTTTAACGGAGTAGGTTTTATGTTGAGACGATTTATCCAAAGTATGGTTCACAGAAGGCTTAGCGAATGGACGCTAATCATTGTAATCGAATAATTTAACTACTGAGACATAAAATGTTTATGCAAATGTTCCTTGAAAGGTTTTAAAGTATTCATGTTTTGTAGATTCGGTGGAAGAGAGAGAGAGAGAGAAGAGAGAGAGAGAGAGAGAGAGAGAGAGAGAGAGAGAGAGAGAGAGAGAGAGAGAGAGAGAGAGAGATTCAATGATTGGGCCACAGCCCTTCATAAAAGGACTACGTGAACAAAAACACACAAATTTAACAAAACAAGGTAAAAATTATTTCAAAAATCTGATGAGAAGAAAAAGTAGAATACATCTACAACGGTACGAGGAAGCGATTTCCCTGAACTTCAACGCTCTAACGTAAAGACTATGAAAATGCGTAGGATATTATGTCTCGTACAAGCTATCAATAAACACAATTCTTATTAGGTGTGGTTCTAGGTAATAACGTCCAGTTTTGTGAATTTTCTCTTATGTACTCGGAGCTGGACAACATCAAAGAATGCACTTCATCTTCACTATTTTCTCCACTCAACAACAGACACACCAACTCTACAGAAGTAGTTCTCTGTATACATAAGAATGCACACTTAAAACTGACATGCTACACCTAAATTGTAACTTGCTACACCTAAGTTGTAACATGCTACACCTAAGTTGTAACATGCTACACCTAAATTGTAACATGCTACACCTAAGTTGTAACATGCTACACCTAAGTTGTAACATGCTACACCTAACTTGTAACATGCTCACATCAAGTTAGGTGATCTTAAACGAGGCAGGGAACAGTACACAGTAACTAACAAACAAGTTGGGTAACTCTCGCTGCGATGATGAAATAAATAGGGGCCCACAACTCCAAACAAATGCTGTTCACGACACCGAATCGCTCTGCAGAAATGACAGCACACAGCATTCAGAACAAATAAGGAACCCCCCCCCCCCCCCCCCTAAAGGATGTTCCAAGCTTGCTCATGTATCCTATACCTGACACATCTACACAGCAAAAACAACTAGAAAATGACAAACACCTGACACATCTACACTGCAAAAACAACTGGAAAAATGAAAAACACAGATAATAATGATAATAATAATGAATACTTATATAGCGCCTATTCTCGGCTAGAGACCAAGCTCTAAGCGCTTTACAATCCACACTCGTTTACACAACGGACTGCCTACCTGGGTAGTGCCGACTGAAGAGCTGCCAGCTGGCGCTTCATTCAGTCGTTTCCCGTGTCATCCAGTCAATATCGTTCAATATCGTTCACTCAGTTTCCTTACTTCCTTCATTCTCTCCATTTCTCACGCAGGGTGCACGCTATGTGTAACGTGTCATCCATACCAACGGCCAAACTGGCCTACTCTTCCGAAAGTTGGCGATGGGATTTTACGTGTGTGCAAGATGTTATGCGTGCGTTCACACACGGAACATCGGTTTATAGTCTCATTCGAAGGACTGTGTGGGAAATGGAGTCATAACCAATGTTAACTCCGAGGGAAAAATCCCCCTGTACCGAAACACCCCGGCGGAGGTTCGAACCCGCAACCCCAGGATCACCAAGATTACGAGTCCGGCGCTCTACCAACTGAGCTATTCCGGCTCCCAAGACAAGACTGATGATGAATCATCAAAGGTCAACTCGCTCATACACAAACATTCTGATAATAATCAAAGACAAAATTCTGAAGGAAAAAAACACCCTACAAATTAAAGCACCGAATCCAACTCTTTCACACTTTGTCACGTCAAACATCAAAGATGAAGTCAAGAGTTTTTTCATCTTTATTTTTTTGTTTTTATACATTCATTCAATACTAGCACAGCCTTTTTGATCGTGAATGTAACTGGAAAAATGACAAACACAGATATACATTTTATTCAATACTAGCACAGCCTTTGTGATCGTGAGTGTAACTGGAGAAATGACACAACACAGAGATATACATTCATTCAATACTAGCACAGTCCTTTTTGATCGTGAATATAGTTAAACAATTTATGGGCATGTGCTTATTTCATCACGAGGGGAAGAGTTACCCGACTTGTTCGTTAATTATTGTTTACTGTTCCCCACCTCATTTCAGATTTCCCTTTGGTTACTGTACGTCTGTGTGGTTGTTGCGACATCTTTGCTAAGCCACTGTCATCATGATGGAGATGTTATTTGCCTGCACTTATCCCCCCTCTCTATTTG
>CM031607.1:84552158-84571389 GCA_018398815.1 Conus ventricosus | reverse complement strand
GATCTTATTTTGGGGGGCCTGTGTGTATAGAGAATTATTTTTTCTTTTAAAAAGGTACTCTGCAGAATCTGGTGAAACTTGTTCCTACAACCCCCCCCCCCCCCCCCCCCCCCCCCCCCCCCCCCCACACACACCTTCCCGAAGTGAAACTGAGCATAACGTCAGACTCAGCAATACTTCTCTCTCTCTCCTCTCTCCTCTCTCTCTCTCTACCAGAGATATTTCAGATGGGTGTAGTTAGAATACCATGAAAGAAGTCTTGAATGAGGCAGGAAACAGTAAACAATAAATAACAAACAAGTAGTGCAACTCTTGCTCCGACATGAAAACATATCATAGGCCCATAACTCCAAACGGGGATGTGTGTCCCCTTGTTTGTTTTCTGTGTGCTCGGTGTTGCCATTTCTGCTGGACGAATCGGTATCGTTTAAGCAGCGTTCGTTTGGAGTGATGGGCCTGTTGTTATTAGTTTTCTCATAGGAGCAAGAGTTCCCCTACTTGTTTGTTAGTTAGGATACCATCCTTCACGGGTCACGGGGCCTGGTAAGTATTTTCATTTTACCACTCCCATATCCTTCTTTTCCTTCGTCGTCCCTCTCCTTCCCTTTCCTCCTCGCGATTTCCTGTTCCCGCCACTCCCCTTTCCACCATGCAACAGACATGCACCCCTTCCCTCTCCCCCTCACTGCTCCCCCACCCACGCCACCGTACTCCTAGTTTGTGTGCTTCTCCTTCTTCTTCTTCTTCTTCTTCGTTCACTCAGACAGGAACCCCAGAGAACAGCATTTTACCAATCCTGACTCACTTGCTTCACCACCGAGTTTTTGGGCGAAAGTGGCCTTAAAGCCGCCTTTTCCTGTGGCGGAAGAGAGAGAGAGAGAATCACCGGCAGTACAGACAGAGAAGAGAGAGACAGAGAGAGACAGACAGACAGACAGAGGGCGGGCAGACACACACACACACACGCAAGCGCATATTACTGTTCTCTGACAAGTAAGACTTCAATAACCAAAAATAACGATTATCTACAAACAAACATACTGTGCAGGGTTATCCGTTTTCAATACTAATTTACTAAACTTTTCAGATTTCAGTTTTTGTTTAATCCTATGTTTTTCTGGTCATTTTCAATAACATCATTTTCGCGCAAACATTCTTCAAATGAGTCTTTGTCTTTCATGTGAAATAGAACTACAGTCTTTAACTGTTCTCTAAAGTCTTTAAAAACTGAGTTATATTTCTGGCATAAAATCCACAACTTATCCCAGCATGCCTTCCACTGAAAGCTAGTTTTGACAAAGTGTTTCTCTTTTTAACTATGTCTCTTTCTGCTGAGCAGTCATCTATAATAAATAGTGTCTGCGTTCCCTCAAACAGTCTATAAAACTGTTCTAAACACTCACTCAGTTTATTGCTGGGATCAACTAAATATATGTCATCATCTGTCCATATAAACCTTCTATTATGATATGCTTTGTTCCATTTAAAGTGTTGGACAGAAACCACATATGATTATAAATTATATCGATAAAACTGTTTGTAACAGGTCTCGAGGTATAATATTGTTTTTCCACAACCAGTCTGCCACAAATCAATGAAACAAATGAGGGGTTTTTTTTGTCATTAAAGTTTAACTGCTCCATAGTTTTAGTACTAGAATTAATCTAATCGTTATTGTTTTTATCATGCTCTCTGTCAAAAACTGTTCAGGATATTAAAATCCTATAAGGCCTAAATGTGTAAAGATTAATACAAATTCAGTGCTGTACGATTGTTTATTTAGACTAATATTGATTTTGTTGCTTGTTGTTATGGACTTAATATCTCACCATTGTGAAAGAATGACAACAGTAACGTTAAGACTGTCAACGTCTAAGTTTTGCCAGCTTGAATTGAATTCCTTTAAAAAGGACGTCACTAAACGCCCACAAACCCCATCCCTCTCCTTATCTTTTAAGACAGAAAATTTCAAATTTATATGTGAACGCGTCCCCTAATTTCATTTGCGGCATGAACTGTAATTTTGTTGAAGCATCTTTTAAAACCGCTGCTCTTCTTTGTGGCAGGGGGGATGTACTGTTTTTCCCATACGCTTTATTTCCATCTCTTTCCGGACTATGTCCATCGGGCATAAGACTTACATGTAAGGGGCCAGGAGTTTTGAATGCTTTCTGAAACTTTTTTTGACGGCTAATTATGTAAATGGGCTTATGAATTCAAATTTTATGTCCCATTCTAAATATGGTTATAAAGTGCCATTTGAGGTCAGTTTCGAACTATTTTATATCATACTGACCAAACATTATTTGCTTTCTAGATTGCGCCAGCGGTTCTCAGTTTAGGAATTTTGTTGTCGCCCAACCTCTTTGCGTTTATAATCACCATCTTTAGTGTACTCAAAACCATACAAAGCGCCTCTATCTCACCATTCTGTCCAAAGTCCGCAACGTTCTGCAAGGGTCTTTTATTCTAAAGTTATACACCTCACAGGCGTAATGTAACTCTGGTTCTTCTGGCCCACGCGACATTTTTTTTTAGTAACGTATTATTTTATTTCCATTACAATGGTGCAGGTTATCTATTTCACGACTTTCTGTGTTGTCTTTGATTTTTATAATAAATGATCCGACCCTCCCACAAAACTATCTTTTAAACTGAAATTAGGGAATTGTATAATTTCATAATCGCATATGCAGCTTTTCCCTGGACGGAAGAGCTCTTAAATACAGTTGAGGGCCTTCCATCATATAAGTTTTCATCCCAGTGCTTTGTTCGTCCAAATGAACATAAGGAGTAATGAATATGTAATGCTAAGATCGAGCGGCGTTTTCTCCCGGCATAAGTAGTTTTGTCTGGTGTAACTACTAAATCTATGGAGGTCAGCTGGCAAAAGCTAACCATTTTAGCTAGACTCTCTACATCAAAAGGTAATGTACGACCTTCTTTTTCAGGTTTGAATGATCACATTCATTTTTGATTTGCATTGTTAAGTTTGCGAAGTAATGTCAAAGGTTACTCATTGCTTCTTTTAGCGAGCAAAACCCCGTAATAACCATCAGGTATGGTTAAACTGGCCTAACGTCTGTCTACTGCCTTGTCAACTTTTAGAACCGCCTTTTAATTTCTTCTGTTTAACTTATATAAACCATACGGACTTTGTAGGAATATTGTCATGGAGCGCATCCATTCTTTGGCCCCGCATTCGTTATCATATAGCATGTTCTAAAAAACGAGGACGGTCTTGGGTTGTTATTGGTACAAAACATTTTTTAAAACAAATTAAAAATGAGTGCATTCAAATATACTGGCGCAAAAATATTCTGTTGGGCCCGAACTCAATCTTAATAAATAAGCAACTTGATACTATTGACTTTGCTGTGACCCTAAACTGCCCCTTCTTTTCATTAAAAAGTGAGAGTACTCATTGAAGAGCTATCTTAACCCCCCTATGACAAGAGACATCCAGAAAGCGTGGTTTAGTCATCCGATGCAGTTTTATCAGAAACCAGTTAACTTTGCGGGGTATTGTGCATCAATGTGGTGTGGCGTGCGCTTATTGCGATCATTTAATCACCATGTTCTTTGGTGAGGTCAGTGTACAGATTACATGTACATATTTTTCCACCTTTCTGGTCGTATTTTGACTGAACTGCAAGCGCCATTACCGAATGACAAATCGTTTAATCCATTACAGCTAACTGTAATAGACATGAAGGCTTTTGAAAGGATCTGTAAGAATTCAATATTAACATCAAGACAGACTTTAGACAAAAGTTGGGATCATAATCATTTGGCATTAGGTCGTCATTTATTTTCCGGGCACGCACAGAAAGTATAACTTTGACCGGCGTTCCCTTTCAAAATTGTTGAGCCTGGTCCATTGAGCAAGTGCATAAATCAGCTTGGACAACATTATTCTTAGACACTTCTAAGGGCCTAAACTAGGGCGGGAATAGAGCGAATAAACGACTCTATTCGTACTTACGTTTGGTGTGTGCTAGGTTCGCAAGCACAGGCACGATCGTGCATAACTGATCCTTCACTGGCCTTTGGACGCGCAAAAAACAATTACTTAGCAAATTTAGAGGTACGCCAAAATTATTTCTACTGTGGATTTGCCTTCAAGTATTCAAAGTACAAACATGTTTTACATACGCAAGATCGAAAAGTAGACTTTGCTGGTTTGGCAATGTTTTATAAATGCTGCTTCTGACCTCTGACCTCCCAGATGGTACAATAATAAACTACGATAAGAAATTCTTTTAGCAGGCAATGATCTGAAGGTTGGAAAACGACCATTTAATTTCTGGGCCAAGCTAATATTACCAAAACGATAAAAATACACCCAAGGTTAAAGTCATCTAATCCCCCGAAGTCCAACCCCCCCTAAGTCATTGAAGACTTCGCAAAGCTCGCGGACTCTGTTCGCGATGTCCATATGAATATGTAAAGTCAGCGCTTGTTTATTGGATTAACTAGGCCTAGGTATTACTTGGTCCTTTATTTACGTAAATAGTACCCAACTATTTACGATGAACTAATGACCATAAGTGCTCGGCCATAAAGCAAAATGACTTGCTTGCAGTAGGACAAAAGCCAGCTGACAATACTCCCCAATATTCCTGGTAATGCGTCTACGGCTTTACTAGCTTATTTTTTTAATATAACTTGGCAATAATGATGATCAAGCTGTTTTTTTACCATGATTTATCAAGCGATGGCGGCGGAGGCACTGAACTTTGCCTCACCATTCGCCTGTAAATAGCCATAACCAGTGTACTTATTGCAATCCTAAGGATGTTATAACGCTGCTAAGTGACACCTTGCTCTCTAACAGTGTTCGAATTCGTTTCTGCTTGCGTTGTGTCTTCATATAATATTCTTTGGATAGTTTCTCTTATTCTGCTACTGAGTTCGTAATTGTTCTCGGTAGGAGAACAAAATTCTTAGTCTTGCTGATCGTTCTTGTTCATAGATCATGTAGTCTGCGGTGTTATTCTTTCTTTAACAACCAGGCCTACATGCGGTCGTCAGCCTCAACGAGTTTTTCTTTTTCTCTTTTTATTGCCCATCTAGTTCACCTAGTTTTGCTAAATTGTTTGTTATTCGCCTCTAATGGTCCTTAAAGCATGATCAAGGGCGTTAGTTCTCGCAGGGGTAGCGGTGAGTTGTGTAGAGTCCTTTAACGCTGTGTCTTCTGAAAAACTGGTTTCTGCTTCTATTACATTTTGTTTTCACCTGCTGATTGATTTAAGTCTTTAAGTTCCTTGTTTTGGATTGGTTATCTGTGGGTGTTCTTGCAGTGTGTTTGGGAGTTTAGGCAACTGCCTTCTGCATTATTTGGCCTAAAAGGCCTCAAGGCGATTTTGATCTTTCCCATGGTCTATTTTCTAATTGAACCCACGGGCCTTAAACTTTGATGGGTCCTTTTTTAGTTGTAAGCTATGAAAAGTGTCCTTGGTCGCTCCTCCAACAAACTAAATGAATCATCATTTTAATTCAAAAATCATTAGGGTCTATAAATTCGGGAGGTCTTGACTAAACTTTGGTAGAATGATATGACCTTACTTTCTGTTAATTATACCGACTGTGGTAATGTACTCGATTTCTGTAATTCATTCATGCAATGAGAGCCCGTGCGATGCCGCTCCCAAGGGGAAGGACTCACTCATTGTCGTCTCCACGATCAAAAACATCATAATATTCATCTTAATGCCGGCCATTGTTTCTTTAAAATGATGTTTTTTTATTTTGATTTTATAAAAAAATGTTACATGCATATGGCTCGATTCTTGACCCGCATAGAAGGACTGAATAGAACCTTGCGTGAAGGGAAATAAACGGAATTATTACTGTTCCAATTATTCCATCTTACTAGTGATGCAGATCAAATTTCTTACTGTCAAATTTCCGGACCTTAGGAGCAGATGAAGTGATTGTGCCAGGCTCTGCGCGTCTTACTTTCAAAATAGTACTTTATTCCAACAACAGGACCACAAACAGGACAGTTGTCAGAATTGGGGCGGGCAATTGTTAAGAAAATTTCTTTAAATACTTTGAGGGGCAAGAAATATTTTCTTTACACAATGCAGACATATTTTTAACCTATTCAGAGCTTTGGCTAACGGGAATGAAAAGGCTGATCTTGCGTTTCAGGAATTGAAAATGAAGAAGAAAGCACTAAAACATAGAATAGGTGCCGCAGATTACTAAAGGACGGCAAAAGTATGTGGCTGTAAATTTTTGCGTTTGGAAATCGCTTTTCCATTCCCTTTAGATTTTGAGTTGTTAAAACGGGCATTCGCCATACTTTCAAGGAGCATTAAAAGACCAGACTGTCATATTGAAATAACTTTTATACGATTACCAAAACGTGTTATCAGGATCAAACAGACACCGACGCAAAGTACAGCATTTCTGACATACGTTAGAGTTTGACGTTGTTAGACAACCTATTTAGCAGGCAGTTGAGCACCTATATCAGTCAAAAGTAGCAATATATTACGAAAGAAGAGTGATTCATTCTACTTCAGTTCCTAGAAGCAGGGCAGACACTATATGAATTTTAGTTTTAGCGTTCATGCAAGATCGCTTTTAAAGGTATTTTATTGCTGTGCGAAAGATGAAGAACCATTCAAAGAGGAAGTGAAAAGTTTTTTAATCCAAAAAATAACGAAAGTACAATGTTCGATTGAGGGCAGTCCTAACCAAATCTCTGCTATGCGGGCTTTCTTTTAAAACTCTTATCAGCATTTGATGATATAGCAAACTGTTTGGAGGTGGGAGGTGTAGACAATCCAACAGTTGACCTTGTGGCTAAATGATCTAAACCTTCACAGTGTAAGACTTGATGATTATTTAACACAAAAATACGGTTTTATGGATTGACCTAAGGTCAACAGAGGATAATCAGTTGCATGGAAAGCGGTAGAGCTGTGAGAGACGTAATAAACATTCAAATGATAAAGAAGAAGGAAGCGATAAACCGCTTAATGTAAATTTGTTTTTAATATATGATGCGAGGCTGAATATTGAAATAACAGATTAAAAGTATATACAATACTAAAATTATTTTTATTTTATAAAAAGATTGTCTGTTCAACGTTTATCCAAATGTGCCTACAGCGCCGCCAAAAGAAGAGATAGAGGCTATTCTGCTCGTTATAGAAACCCCTGAAGTAAAACCCCTTCGATTAACAACATTACACAAATGCAGCAAGTACTAGAGCAAGACTTTTCAAATACAGCAAAACAAACGAAGGTATATTCTGCGGCCTTTAATGACTGTTACATTGTTAATAATGGAGCATCGACTAATAAGCGTCTATCAGCAGGAACGAGTGTTGGTCTCTTAGCAACGGGCATGAGGCGCACCCGCAGCTTTACCTCTAGGAGGTTTTGTCTTTAGCTCTCGGCCTGTGATCATTAGCTGTGGTGCTGCTAGCAAAAAAATTAAAACTAAACTCCAAAAGCAACCACAGCTATGGTTCTACTTATAACAGCTAAACTTAGCTCGTTTAACTGACAATAAATTAAGACGCTAGTTGACTCAACATCACGGATGAAGAATTTAATCGTTTATAGGCTGATTTTGATGACTACAAAAGGACCAAAAGTTTGATCTTCAAAGAAAGGCGATTGACAGTTTTTCTTCAACAGCCAGACCCGAGCAGATAAAAAATGGAATTGCTTAAAAACAAGTAAACCGAGACATTAAACTCTGTTCTAAACAGCTCACATTAACAACACAAAAGGTGTTTATACTTTAGATATGAGTCCAAGCGCAAAAAGACCGTTGATATTGGTTCTGATTAATTATTTTTTGTTAATTTAAATAATATTTTGAGTTAGAAAGAGCTCAACATGGCTAAGATATATGAAGGCAAAGACGAATTTTTTGAAGAATGATTTGAGAGAGGGAGCGTTTAGCAAGAGCACTGAAAGATATTGATATAGAAGTCATTGATCCAGCAATACGTGCGGGCAAGCGTTGAACATGCTATTTCTCAAGGTTCCAAGTAAAATAATATTAGACCCGCAGTTAAAGTAATGTTAGCTGTTTTAATACGATATCGTAACAATAAATGAAGAAATCTAGAAGTATGGGTCTCAACTAAACTGCAGGAATATTTTTCCCATAATGACTTAACACCGGTTGGGCAGACGAACTTGCTTGCACAGTTTGACGACCTGCGGCTGAAGAAAAGCTAAAATGAGAGGCTCTGGTTGTCAGAGGGCGAAAGTTTTTGAGATCAGATTAAAACAGGCTAAGTATGCGCCGATTGTGATAGGCTTACATTCCCACTACCTCCAGCATTAGTTGCTAAAAGAGCCAGTTCTATACATTACAGAATACAGGACAACAAATATTTTATGTGGTGTGTTCTTTGCAAGGCTGCTTTCGCCCGCAAAAACAGAGAGAGTGTTAACTATGCCTTACATCAATGATCTTACTTCAATGGCAATATCCTTTCCTGTAGTGTAGACCCCAAATTGATCAGTTTGATGAACAAACAAAACCAATAACTGTCATTATTAACTTGGGATGAGGGAAACAAATCTACAGCCGATTAAAGTGTCCAAGAACAGTCCACGATTGGCGGGCCAGACAAAAATCATGAGACTTACTACTATGTTTTCACCAGCGGGCTGCCCAATTACACATTGATACGACAATGAGTAAACTAATGCAGCCCTACTTCAAGTGATGGGCACAAACAAGAATCTGCAGAAAATGTTTTAACAAGAATGCCATTCTGTTCAAGCCGCGAGCGAACATAAGAAAAATTGTAAAAAGTTCTGTTAGACTGTATTACAGAACTAATTACGCCCCTCCTGGTATCTAAAGTTTAGTTTTATGAACTGGAAAAACTGAGATTCCTCATATGTTGTTTACGCAGACTTTCGAATCACTTCATAGTTCCTTATGTAGGGCCCGAAAGCCTCATATACAAAATCTTCGAAAAACAGTCTTAATGAGTAATCATAGATTTGTTCCATTTGGCATCATTATTGTTAGGTCGGATGGCGCCATTCAGCAACCAGAATATACAGAGGCACAAATGCGGCTAGAAGATTTTTACAGCGCTTTGCAGCAAGTGCGCATTGAACTGTTTAATTAATCTAAAACTTATCTGAAATCATAAGGCGCCTGAAGACCTCAACAGTGTGCCTCAGCTCTCACTGTAGGATTTGTGGGTTTAGGCTCTCATCAGACGCAGCGAAAATCCAACAGTAAGAGTCCATGATCACATTAGTGGAAAGTTCAGAGGAGCGGCGCATAACAAATGACAATCTTCAAACTTAAAGTTTTGAACCCTCAAAGACATTGGAAGCTGCCATCTTCTTTCATAATTGCCCCCGAGGTTACCGACTCTCATCCTTAATATTGCAAGCCAGGAACAACTCCTTCAGGGTAAGCTTTGCATTGACAGTCATCAGAAATAAGTACATGTGCTTTAATCGAAATAACATGTCTTTCATACGAATCTATGCAAGACATGGTTGGGTTCAGTAGAGGCACTGGCTATGTCCTTAAAGTCCTGCCCAATAACGGAAAAATATTTTGACCCAACTCTTGTTAGAAAGGGCGTTTATCCTTATGAGTACATGAACAGTTGGAAGGTTGTCGGGAAGACACACTTCTCCTAAAGGCGCGTTCTTTTCTAGTCTCAGATAAAGGCAAATCAGCGACTCCTCGATTACCAACTTGCTCAAGATGCGTGGCAGAAGTAGTGTGTAACGATGGCGAGATATAATGATTCATTCTTGCTGGCCTGATGTATGTTTGTTGGCGGAGTCTTTGAAAAATTATCAGAAAGACCTGCATGAAACATTACAGTTTGGATTGCGCCAATATATTTCTTGCGCCCGGGTGAGATGAGGGATGCTTCTTAAGTTTTACTGGAGTAAGATTGATTTATTGTCAGATTTTACCAATGATTCAGATGTTTTGATACGGATTGCGTGGGGGAATTAGTTTGGCGTCGCATCATTACTGTAAAGCAAACAAACAAATACTTGGACGACTATGATCCAGTAATGGTTAACTTTCTCATGTTATTTAGACGCCAAACAATCTGTATGGATGGCAATGGGCAAATCAATTCCGTACGTAACTTCAAGATGTACACAGGTACGAATAATATTCAAAAGGCATTAAAGTGGTTGGGCAGTGTAAACGCCTGAGCAGCAGCGTGGTTTCATCTAGAGTTGACTTGAATATCCTGATGAACTCCATGACCTGATAATGGGACTTTATTCATTACAGTAGAAAAGCCTAAAGATGAATCCAAGAGAGCCGCCTAAATTGTGCCTAATATCGAGGCAAAAAAATTTATGTCTGTCTTTACAGAATTCTTCAATTTTATTTAAGACATGTTTGAGTTGACAGTGTTCAGCGTTATAATTGCTTTTGATCAAGAAACAACAGTTCATGAAACCATACATCATGATGAACACTGATCTCAGAACTAAATCCACAGATGCTTCAGAAAAAGCGTTTTTCAAGCTGTGAAACAAACAGAGTTTGGAAAGGACTATGGAGAATCCGCACAAGCGCAAAGTTGTCAGATTGGTTACCAGAGAGAAGAAGCAATTTAGCTAACTTCAAAACCTAATTATCAGGACTTCAGAAGATTTCATTGACCCGCTTTTTGCATAATGATGAAAAAAGAAAGTCAAATTAGACAAACCTGTATTTATTGGGATTTACTGTTTTTAGAATTATCAAAGCTTTTTGATGTTAGAGTTTTCCTTTATGACTTCTTTAAGCCCTCGTATCCAGAAGTCCAGAGTTACTTTACACAGATACAGATAGTTTTGTTATAGATATTCCTACTGAGCCATCAAAAAGTCATGGAAATGGAAGTAGCTAAAGGACATGCGGAGATGGTATGATACTTCTGATTACCTAAAGATTCGCCTCTTTGCATTTCAATTACTAACAAGGAAGGTTTTAGGGAATGATGAAGGATGAATTATCTGGAAAGGTGATCAGGAGTTTGTTGGTTTAAGGCAAAAATGTACGTTATTTGAGCCAGGGAGAAAATCATTAGAAAGAAAGGGGAATATCTCGCAGCGTGTGGCAGTTCAAACAGATACATGACGACTACAAAGAAGCATTGTTTGGCAATAAGACTTTTCATCATGACAACTGTAAAACTGCGATCTAATTACTGAGATCACACATCAGTTGTAACAAAGGAAGTCATTAGATGAGAACAAACACAAAACGGGTGTTTGTTAATCGAGTTTTATATGCAAACGGGCATGGAAACCGAAATTAATTAAAGCGGAATGGCCGGCGGAATTTATCTGCAGTTCTTCTTTCACAAAAGATCGAGGGGGTTTGTTTTGTTGTGTCAGTTTCTCGAAAAATAATACACGGGCGGATTATTTTTAAAATTCTTTTTTTTTCATATGGCAACACTCCAAACGGGATCGGTTCCCCCTATGCAGTGTCCCCTTCTGTTTCCCCCCGGGTAAAAAAAGGTCCTTATTTTTTAAACCAAACGGTAAAAAGTTTGCCATAACTGGCGTCTTCAGCAACTTTATTTTTGTTTTTTGATTGTTGTACGGGTTTTTAGCCCTTTAAAATTCTTCATTATTCATTGCGCGCAAAACGGGGGCAGTCTTCTAACCCATTCTGTGTTGCGAAAATTTTGTCAAAAAACCCCGTGATACTGTAGGAAAAAAAGTCTTTCGGCTAACTTTTTGAAAGTTTCCCTAAAGCCTGGTCTTAAACTCCCGGAATGCCTCTTCTAATAGTAACTCTGTTTTTTAAACAAAAATTGTTTCACTTGGGCCCTTTTAAAATTCTTTTATAATTGGGAATCATGCGAGGATAAGTTAATGGCCCTCGCTGGTTATCGCTGAGGGAAACAGCAACAGCAGAAGCACTCTTTTGTTTAAATGGTTCTGCATCTTGTCCCTTTGAAGCATGCAATGATTATGCGTACTTAAATCTTTTTCTTTTTAATGTATCAAGGTAAATTAAAAGACCATTTGAGGGGTGTGTTTGGGGTTGAATAACAAGTGGGGCCCTGTATTCGTCTGGGGGCAGGTAAATAAATTTGCCAAATCGCTTGTTTAGAAAACCATTCTTTTGCTTTTTGTTCACGGGACTCCACCTTTTGGGTTAGTTTTTTAAATTGCTGTATACCCTTTCCCAAATACCCTTTTGGGGCAAATAATAATTTTTTTTCTTTTTTTTATTCACCCAATATTAGTGCAACAAAAACACAAGGGTCATCCCAACGCAATAAACCCGATTTCTTGCATTTTTTTTTTCTGAGGGTTTGTAAAATCATGAATTTTGGGGGGGGCAATGCCCGTTTGGGTTTGCCTGTTACTAGAAATATTTTTTATTGTGATCAACTTTTTTAAATGTGTAAGTGCATCCCCCTGTTTTTTTCAGTGTGTCTTTAATAAAATCAACTGCTCAAGTCCTCCCTTTCATAGGCGTTTGTGCAGGCTAGTTGCCCATAGCTTTGTTTTTTTTTCTCTCGCTGTCACCCCCAGTTACTAAAGCGAAATTACTTCCGCTAAAAGAAACGCATTCACCACAGCGCCGCCTACTTTTTTGCGATGAAGCCATTTTTATAAATGTTTTTTTTTTTACATTTTATTTTTTGGGAATTTTCCTTGCTTACTAGAAAATCTTTGTAGCAAAGAACTGCAATGATAAAATCAGTTTTCTAAATCCTCAAAGCTAGTTTCCCAAAGTCTTGGTTTAATTTCTTAACAGGCTTTTCCAAGCTTGATACCCCTAAACTTGGCCTCCAAAAACACAGAATGGTATAAAAGGGTTTAAAAACTTTTTTTGGGTGCCATTTTTTAAAAAAAAAATTAAAATTTATTAAAAAACTGAACATATGATCTACACAGCTACAAGGGGGCCTAAAATTTTCCCGAACTTAAAATGACCAAGTTGATGATCAAGCTAATGCCCAAAAAGGGAAATTTTTATTCTTGGCGCATGTGGGAAAACAAAACATTCCTGGGAACTGAATTCAGCTTTAAACAGATTCAACAGATTCGCCGCAAGACATTTTAAAGTACAAACAGGTATGAACGCAGCGGGGGGTCTAAATGGTGAAAAGTGGGGGAAAAGGGTTTTCTTTTTTTGTACAAAAAACTATCAGTGATTTGCTCCCATTGTTTTGAACAAGATCTTACGTTGATTTAACGCAAGACCCATTTTAAAAACAAAGTCATTGAGCTCTAGGGTGTGATCTATATACAGATTTGGAACATTTTTATCGCCATTAATCAGGGGATTAAAAACTTTTAATCATATAGATTTTTTTTCCTTAAAAATGAACGACTAAAAAATCATCAGAACCAGGAAACATTGAACGGGTGGAAAAAGTAACCAAGCTAGAAAATCACAGAAAGCTGAATCAGGTGAAGGCCATTAAAAATCCGGGGGGTTTTAAGCGGAAAAAAATTGCAAGTAAACCCGACAAAAAAAATTAATGTTACAGAATATACCTCCATAAAACAAACACCCCCCACGCCAGAACAATTGTTCAATGCCGCTATAAAAACTCCATGTGATAAAAGGGCACCAAAAGTCTTCTGGAATTTAACTTAAAACTGTTGCCATTTTTAGCGCCTTGCTGCTTTTGGGGGCAGTTATTAGGCATAAAAATATACACAATGGAAACAGAAACAAAAGAAGTTAAAACAACCTGAACCGCTAAATGCAGAAAAAGACAACGCACGCCAAAACCGCCAATAACAAAGCATCATTTTGACCATTTATAATGCAAAAATTTTTTAAATTTTTTTTATAAAAATAGATCATGGCTTTTATAAAATGATGAAAAATAAAAAAAGACTGGGTCTATAAAAGATTTTACCATAGACCCAATTGTAATAAAAGGGGTTGCTTGGGATGTAAAACCTTCCTTAAGATTTATGCAGAAACGTGACAAGACTCCTCAACGATGACGCGTTTTTGAGGCTGTGTGTACTATCTAACATTTACTTTTTAAATAAAAACATAGCTTGTATTTTTTTGATAATTTAAATATTTAAAATAAAGAACTTGGTTTGTACTTAGGGGATGACTTATTTTTGACTTAGGTTAAATTTGGGTAAAACTTGAGGATGTTTGGGGGTATTTAAAGATACTTAAGTAAGAACTTGTAAATGACTTGAGGATATTTGAATAATTTGGGGAGACTTGGGGTGACTTAAGAAAGAAATGTGAAAAACTTAAGGATGATTTGTGAATGACTTGGGGATAACTTGTAAAGACTTGGGTGACTTGTAATGACTTGAGGTGACTTGTGAATGATTGGGAGACTTAATGTGCGTGCGTGGGTGGGGGGGGGAGGTGCGTGGTGGGGGGGGGGGTGCGCAGGATTACCTCCCTTAGGTCCGCACATAGCAAGTACGGCATACCGCGCCCTCTTGCTATTATAAATAGGGTTAAACCGCATGAACGGCTATTTATAGAAAGGGCGGTTTTTACCGTAGCCCTCTTGCTACTAAAATGGCGTTCACCGCATAACGGCTATTTATAGCAAGGCGGTTTTAACCGTAGCCCTCTTGCTATTTTAAAAATGGCTTCACCGATGAACGGTTATTTAAGTGCATCGCAAGGCTAATTTTACTCAGTCCTCTTCCCCACGAAAAAAAGGGCGTTCACACAGAAAGGGCTATTTATATACAGTCAGCAAGGCAAATTCCCCGCAGGTTGCCTCCACAAAAAGGTTTCATTATATTTCCCTTTTGCCAAAAAATTTTAAATACACCCCCCCTTTTTTTTTTCCCGGGGTTTGGGGGCCCGGGCGGGCAGAGTTAGGGGGGTTTTTTTTAAAAAAAATACTGTTTGGGCAGAGTTTTTTTGGCGGTCTTAATCGCCATTATACACCTTCGCTGAACATTTGGGACTTTTTGTAAGAATATGAGCCACCCACTACCCCCCCCCCGTTCTGTTAAGTGTACTAAAGAGAACTTTTGGGCTAATTTTGCCCGAAGTTTTGAAACTCCCTCATTTTTTTTCGATATTTGCAATCAGATTCGTTTAAACAAACAAATCCCTTTATGCCAATGTTAAGGGTTTTAAATTTTGGGGAATAATAAAAATGTTTTTTAAAGCTGCATCAGTTTTCTTGCATATGATCATCAATATTCATGTGCTTCGTAAAAAAGAAGCCATGTCTCAGTTGGTTTTGTCTTTGAAAAAATTGTTTGGCCTTTCAAGGCATACCCTAATCAAGGGATGAGGTAGTTTTTCTTTCGCCAAGTTTAGTAAAAGAGCACCATTTTTTAAAAAAGGAAACATTTTGCAACAGTCGAAAGATTATCAAAGCCATCAAAAACCCCTTCAGTAATATTTCCCAAATCTTTTCTAAATTCTTTTTGAACCAACAAGCTTTCAAAGGGCTGTGTAGTTCCTTAATGGGTTTTTCTCGTTTTTCTTTTACCCCCCCTTCAAAAACCTCTGTCTTTTGGCTACAAGGGAAAAAAAGCGCTCACCCAATTTTCTTTTTTTATATACTCCATCAAAGCTTTTGTATTTCATATTTCCTCCAAACAAAAAAATTGTCCTCTGTAAACAAAGCCGTCCGCTCCCTTTGAAGCCAGGTAAAAAGGCCACTCTTTCCAGGTAGTAGTGTTGACGGGAGTGAAAGTGACAAAACTAGATATTTGTGAAACATTTTCGGGTTTAATAAGGGCAAGTTGCCCCCAAGGGGCACTGGCCAGGTAAGAGACAAAACGCAGTAACTCGCGAGGGCATGGTTTATTTATTTTTTGGGCGCAACATAGGAAGACACACAGGGCAAAAAGAGCCCCCGGCTTTCCTGTTTCTATGTGTGTGTGTGTGTGTGTGTGTGTGTGCGTGTGTGTTGTGTGTGTGTGTGTGTGTGTGTGTGTTGGTGTGTGTGTGTGTGTGGGCATGGTGTGTGTTGTGCATGGTGTGGTGTGTGTCTCCCGCCTCTCTGTCTTCTGTCTGTCTCTCTGTCTCTCCTTCTCGCTGTCTGCCGGTGAATCTCCTCTCTCTCTTCCCCCCACAGGAAAAGGCGGCTTTAAAAAGGCCCTTTCGCCCAAAAACCCCGGGGGTGAAGCAAGTGAGTCAGGATTGGTAAAAGCTTTCTCTACATTCCTTATACTGAAAAAAAAAAATCGAAAAAAAGTTGGGAATTTTAACCAGCCAAACTCTAAGATTCATCAAGGGCCAGTGGCGAAAATACATTCCAGTTTTTAAATTTGTTGTTTTAATTTTCCCGGGGCCAAGATATGGCGTGTTACCGGCAGTAAAAACCCCCAGAAAGGAATCACAACACCCACAACACACACACAACACACACCACACAAAACACACACCACACTCACCCACACCCCTTCACTCACGCTGACTACCCTCTTTTGTATGGGTTTTTTAGTCAGTGTAAGTCGCCGGACCCGTTCAAGCTATGAACCGGAAATCCCCAAACACCCCAGCTGTCACTTCCACATCCTTATTTTCACCGATAGATTTTTCAAAATTTTAAAATTTTGCGTCTCTTAAAAACCCGTTCCAGGTGATCTCGGTTCGATTTCCTCTTCATGAAATACTTGATTTTATTTTGTCGGGGGTCACGACTGGCAAAATTTATGGCACTCTCACTGGACGGACGTAGTAGCGCCCTCCTGAAGAGCCTCACCACGCAGGTTCGCAAAGGAATTATTGTCGCAGTGAGGGGCCATGGGGGGTGTCCCCGCATATGTTGGATCAGAACAGGCGCCACGAACACCATGAAGTGACCGGCAGCAGTGCATGTCTCCTCCGGGGGGTTGCCCTCATGTTTACGTATCTTGGCTGCTCCCTGTGGATTCCGGTGCTAGGGGTTTTGGGGAGGAAACCGGTGTGACCGGTGTTTGGCTGCAATGGCACTGGGCCAGGGTGATCGACCAATTATAACAACAACCGACGACGACGTGGGCAACAACAACAACATCGACGACGACGACGTGGCAACAACAACAACATCGCCGACGACACAAAAAACAACAAAAACATCGACGACGACGACAAAAACAAAAAAAACACGACGACGACGACGACAACAAACAACAAAACAACAACAACAACAACAAAAACAAAACAACAACAACAACGAAGACACGACGACGACAAAAACAACAACAACAACAACATCGACGAGACGACAACAAAACAACAAAAACAAAAACGACGACACGACGACGACAAAAAAAGAAAACAACAACAGCACACAACAACAACAACAAAAGCACGCAACATCAAAAACGATGATGTTAAAGAAATTCCCCAAAACTGGCTTCGTTTGCAGTGATTTTATTATTGTGTTGTTGTGGTGGGGGGGGGGGGGCGTGCGTGGGGGCGTTGCTGCGTGCGTGCGGCGTGCGTGCTGCGTGCGTGCGCGGCGCGCGTGTGTGATGTGTAAAGTTCGGGGGTGCGTGTACGCGCCGCGTTTGTGTATGTAATGGTGTGGGTGTGTGTGTGGTGTGTGTGGTGGTGGTGGGGGGTTTTTGGGGTATTTTTAGTGTGTGTGTGTGTGTGTGTGGTGTGGGGTTTTGGTGTGTGTGTGTGTGTTGTGTGTGTGCGTGCGTGCGTGTGTGTTAGAGTGCCCACAGACGGGAGTGAGTTGTGCTGATAAACGGTGTAGGCCAGATAATTATTTTTCGTTCTGGCT
The DNA here is from genome assembly GCA_018398815.1 of Conus ventricosus. NCBI lineage: Eukaryota > Metazoa > Mollusca > Gastropoda > Neogastropoda > Conidae > Conus > Conus ventricosus. The sequence continues at coordinate 84,553,717 of CM031607.1, read as the reverse complement.
GGTCGCACAGCGTGACCTTTGAGTCTTGGGAAAGGGGGTGAGGAATTGTAAAAGGACTGATTAAATAAAAACCATGGGGCCCTCAGCTGTCATGATTTTTAAAACCAATATCGAAGTTTTCCCCAACAGCTGAAAAAAACGAATCCAACACGATGAAATAACCACCCCCCCCTCCCTCTCTCCCTCCTTCTCTCCCTCCCTCTTCCCTCCCTCTCTCCCTCCTTTTCTCCCTCCCTCTTCCCTCCCTCTCCCTCCCCTTTTCCCCCCTCCCCCTTTTCCCCCTTCCTCCCTCCCTCCCTCCTTCTCTCCCCCCCTCTCCCTCCTTCTTTCCCCCCTCTCTCCCCCCCTCTCCCCCTCCTTCTCTCCCCCTTCTCCCCCCCCTCTCTCCCTCCCTCCTCCCCCTCCCTTTTCCCCCCTCCCTCTCCCCTCCTCTCTCCTCCCCTTTCTCTTTCCTCCCTCCCCCTCCTCCTTTTTTCCCCCCCCTCTCTCCCCCCTTTTTCCCTCCCCTCTCCCTCCTCCTCCCTCCTTTTCTCCCTCCCCTCCCCCCTTTCCTTCCCTCTCCCCTCCTTCTCTCCCCCCCTCTCTCCCTCCTTTTCTCCCTCCCTCCTCCCTCCTTCCCCCCCTCCCTCTCTCCCCCCTTCTCTCCCTCCTTTTCCCCCCCCTCTCCCCCCCTTTTTCCCTTTTCCCCCTCCTTCTCTCCCTCCCTCTCTCCCTCCTCTCTCCACCCCCCTTCTCTCCCTCCTTCTTCCCCTTTCTTCTTCCCCCCTTCTCTCCCCCTCTCCTCTCCCCCCCTTCTCTCCCCCCTTTTCTCCCTCCCTCTCCCCTCCTTCTCTCCCCCTTTTCTCCCTCCCTTTTCTCCCCTTCTCTCCCCCCCTCTTCCCTCCTTCTCTCCCCCCCCCGCTCCCCTTTTTTTGCTCCGTCGTATCTTCCCTTTTCTTTTTCCCCCTTCTCCTTCTCCTCCTCCTCTTTTCCCTTTTGCTCCCTTTTGTCTTTTTCTTTTTCTGTCTGGTTTTTATTACCCCTTCTGTCTGTCTGTCTGTCTGCCCGTCGTCTCTCTCCTCTCTCTCTGACTGTGTTGTTGTCTGTCTGTTTTGTCTGTCGTGTCGTCTGTCTCTCTGACTCTGTTTTTTTGCCTCTGTCTGTCTCTATCTCTCTCTGTCTCTGTCTCTCTGACTGTGTCTGTCTGTCTAAGTGTATGTCGTGTCTGTCTGACTATCTGACTGTCTCTCGTGTCTGTCTGTCTCTCTGACTGTCGTGTCTCTGTCTGTCTGTCTCTCTCTCTCTTTGGAAGGAACGAAAGTTTCAATGTTCTTAAGTGTACACATGCATTGGTCAGGGTAGTGCTTCTATACACTTAAATTTTTTTTTTTTTTAAATTAAACTTGAAGGAGTGGGGAAGTAGGAAAGGAGAGATGGGACGGAAGGGGGGGGGGGGGGGGGGGGGGGAGGGAGAGGTGTGGTTGCGGCTTTCTCTGTTTCATATAACTGATCGCCGTATTTTTATATCATTTCATTTTATTTCCACAACTAGCTTTTTTCTTTCCTGTTTTTTTCTTTTT
>CM031607.1:84534658-84537158 GCA_018398815.1 Conus ventricosus | reverse complement strand
TCTCCAGTCCTCTTCCATCAGTCAGTATCTATAGTTGTCCCTGGACAGCTCATCATCTCACACTCAACAACAAAGCAAAAGGAGGCGGGCGGGCGAACCTGCTCACGAGGGAGAGAAAGGCCGCGGCCTTATCCAATCATCACCGCCTCTCCCATGTCGCTCGGTCACACTGGATCTAGCACATCCCATGTGTTTGCACGAGCTCTGGGAAGGGGATCATGTGTTCCTAAATGGAAAACAAGCCAGCTAGAGATGCTGAATGAGTTATCTCGCCTGCCAGTTCTGGAATTCTGCGATGGCCTGAATTAACCAGGGCACGGCTGAGGTCAGTGGGCTATGTGCCTGCAAGTTTGCTATGGGGTGATGCACTACTCTATCCATGAGCTTAGCATACTTTATCTTAAAGCTGCATAGTCCTAAGATCTGCAGCAACAGAGTTCTGTATCATAGAATACTTTATCTTATAGCTGCATAGTCCTACGATCTACAGCAATAGAGTTCTGTATCATAGGATACTTTATCTTAAAGCGGCATAGTCCTGGCTAGGATCTACAGCAATAGAGTTCTGTATCACAGAATATTTTGTCTTAAAGCTGCATAGTCCTACTATCTGCAGCAATAGAGTTCTGTATCATAGAATACTTTATCTTAAAGTTGCATAGTCCTAAGATCTGCAGCAATAGAGTTCTGTATCATAGGATACTTTATCTTAAAGCTGCTGCATAGTCCTAAGATCTGCAGCAATAGAGTTCTGTATCATAGGACTGTATGGGTCTCTTTTCTAGAGTCACACTATTTCACTAACGATTAGATATTCGCATTAAAAAATTGTGTGATCAGTGCCAGGGTTTAGTGGGTTGTGGAAACCCCATAATGCCAAGTATGCTGAAGGACCGTAGGAGAGGAGAACAGCACAGCCAGAACTGTCAGTTGAAATGGCGTAATGAACACTTCATGGCACTTTTGCGTCCCTTTGGTCAAAGGGTTATTAAAAAAAAGTTGAAAATAAATTGAAAAAAAAAGACCCTGGATCATCTAACATAAGCAATAATAACATAAAATATGAACCAAATACAACATAAAAATATGCTCTAAAAGAATAGTCTCTAATTGGTTGAAAATACAAAGATATCAAGATCTAAGACAAAGAACCGTAATTCTTGACAGATTTTGTTGATGCAGAGACAGAAATTATAACTGCACGCTCTGAGTGCGAATGATCAAGCCTGGATTTTTTTCCCGGCTCGCTTTGTTTTCCTTCTCAACAACATTTTGAACTTGGTACTTAGTAAATGTGTGGTTATGGATTGTTTATCAGCTAAAACATTCAAGGGTGTATTTCATGTGCTGCAATTTGACACAGAAGAAAAAAAGCTACTGGATCATTTCCAATTTGCTGGAGTGTTACTACGTAGGGACTTCTATCATTGATAATAATGAGAAGACGAAAAGAAAAAGCGTTACGAAGACTGAAATCAGAGCCCCCAAACAGAACGGGTTGGGCCAAGGAGAGGATTCCATGCTGACTTTGAAAAAAAGGAACAGGGAACATATTGTGATGTTGAACAGAAAGAAAGAAAGATTGGAAGGAATAGGGAACATATTGTGATGTTGAACAGAAAGAAAGAAGAATTGGAAGGAACAGGGAACATATTGTGATGTTGAACAGAAAGAAAGAAGAATTGGAAGGAACAGGGAACATGTTGTGATGTTGAACAGAAAGAAAGAAGAATTGGAAGGAACAGGGAACATATTGTGATGTTGAACAGAAAGAAAGATTGAAAAGAACAGGGAACATATTGTGATGTTGAACAGAAAGAAAGATTGAAAAGAACAGGGAACATATTGTGATGTTGAACAGAAAGAAAGATTGGAAGGAACGGGGAACATATTGTGATGCTGAACAGAAAGAAAGATTGAAAAGAACAGGGAACATATTGTGATGTTGAACAGAAAGAAAGATTGAACGGAACAGGGAACATATTGTGATGTTGAACAGAAAGAAAGATCGGAAGGAACAGGGAACATATTGTGATGTTGAACAGAAAGAAAGAAAGATTGGAAGGAACAGGGAACATATTGTGATGTTGAACAGAAAGAAAGAAACAGAGAAAGTTGATCAAAAAAGGAAGAAAGGAAAGGAAGGAAAACAGAAATGAAGACCAGAGGAAAGGACCAGAGAAGAAAAGAAATAGAAAAAAATTAAAACAGTACAAAAACAAAAAAAAGAAATAAAGGTGGACAGAATAGAAAGGAATTGAACGGAGAGGAGAACGGAGAAAGAAAATGGCGATTTATTCTCGCCTGTGGCTTCTGGAAACAACTCTCGTTACCTTGTCAAACCCCAACCTGGCTTCTTGGAATCTTTTGACATGAGATCAATACCCCCCCCCCCCCCCCCCCCCCCCCACACACACACACACACACACTCCTGGTCTTCCCTGTACTCTTCTCTCCATGCACCTCCCCCCTCCCCCTCAAAGCAAGCACACGCACGCAC
>CM031607.1:84527158-84532158 GCA_018398815.1 Conus ventricosus | reverse complement strand
ATGATCAGAATTCATCGTTGTAGTATTGTTATGATCAGAATGCATCGTTGTAGTATTGTTATGATCAGAATTCATCATTGTAGTATTGTTATGATCAGAATTCATCGTTGTAGTATTGTTATGATCAGAATTCATCATTGTAGTATTGTTATGATCAGAATTCATCGTTGTAGTATTGTTATGATCAGAATTCATCGTTGTAGTATTGTTATGATCAGAATTCATCATTGTAGTATTGTTATGATCAGAATTCATCGTTGTAGTATTGTTACGATCAGAATTCATCATTGTAGTATTGTCATGATCAGAATTCATCGTTGTAGTATTGTTATGATCAGAATTCATCGTTGTAGTATTGTTGTGATCAGAATTCATCATTGTAGTATTGTTATGATCAGAATTCATCGTTGTAGTATTGTTGTGATCAGAATTCATCGTTGTAGTATTGTTATGATCAGAATTCATCATTGTATATTGTTATGACCAGAATTCATCGTTGTAGTATTGTTATGATCAGAATTCATCATTGTAGTATTGTTATGATCAGAATTCATCATTGTAGTATTGTTATGATCAGAATTCATCGTTGTAGTATTGTTATGATCAGAATTCATCATTGTAGTATTGTTTTGATCAGAATTCATCGTTGTAGTATTGTTATGATCAGAATTCATCGTTGTAGTATTGTTATGATCAGAATTCATCATTGTAGTATTGTTATGATCAGAATTCATCGTTGTAGTATTGTTATGATCAGAATTCATCATTGTAGTATTGTTGTGATCAGAATTCATCATTGTAGTATTGTTATGATCAGAATTCATCGTTGTAGTATTGTTATGATCAGAATTCATTATTGTAGTATTGTTATGATCAGAATTCATCATTGTAGTATTGTTATGATCAGAATTCATCGTTGTAGTATTGTTATGATCAGAATTCATCATTGTAGTATTGTTATGATCAGAATTCATCGTTGTAGTATTGCTATGATCAGAATTCATCATTGTAGTATTGTTATGATCAGAATTCATCAATGTGTGGTCGCCGTCACAAAACCAGAGCACGTGAATTTACCTTTCCATGGCTACTGTTTAACATCTCCCCCCTCCTTCAACTATGACGGCTGTCCTCCCGCCATCTTCCCCTTGCTTACCCCGCCACAGTGTCCTCCAATTTTCTTCTTCAGTGACTCCAAACATTCCAACAAAAATGTTTCTACCGAGCCTTCGTCTTTCCTGACTTGTCCACCATGATCCTAGTGATGTCTTTGTGTGACCTGACCAAGCTTCATCCCATTAGCATCAATCCCATCAGCATCAATCCCATCAGCATCAATGCCATCAGCATCAACCCCATTAGCATCAATGCCATCAGCATCAATCCCATCAGCATCAATCCCATCAGCATCAATCCCATCAGCATCAATCCCATCAGCATCAATCCATCAGCATTCAGTCCCATCAGCATCAATCCCATCAGCGTCAGTCCCATCAGCATCAATCCCATCAGCGTCAGTCCCATCAGCATCAATCCCATCAGCGTCAGTCCCATCAGCATCAATCCATCGGCGTCAGTCCCATCAGCATCAATCCCATCAGCATCAATCCCATCAGCATCAATCCCATCAGCGTCAGTCCCATCAGCATCAATCCCATCAGCGTCAGTCCCATCAGCATCAATCCCATCAGCATCAATCCCATCAGCATCACCCCCATCAGCATCAATCCCATCAGCGTCAGTCCCATCAGCATCAATCCCATCAACATCAATCCCATCAGCATCAATCCCATCAGCATCAATCCATCAGCGTCAGTCCCATCAGCATCAGTCCCATCAGCATCAATCCCATCAGCGTCAGTCCCATCAGCATCAATCCCATCAGCGTCAGTCCCATCAGCATCAATCCCATCAGCGTCAGTCCCATCAGCATCAATCCCATCGGCGTCAGTCCCATCAGCATCAATCCCATCAGCGTCAGTCCCATCAGTGTCAGTCCCATCAGCATCAATCCCATCTAGCGTCAGTCCCATCAGCATCAATCCCATCAGCATCAATCCCATCAGCATCACCCCATCAGCATCAATCCCATCAGCATCAATCCCATCAGCGTCAGTCCCATCAGCATCAATCCCATCAGCATCAATCCCATCAGCATCAATCCCATCAGCATCAATCCCATCAGCGTCAGTCCCATCAGCATCAATCCCATCAGCATCAATCCCATCAGCATCAACCCATCAGCATCAACCCCATCAGCGTCAGTCCCATCAGCATCAATCCCATCAGCGTCAGTCCCATCAGCATCAATCCCATCAGCGTCAGTCCCATCAGCATCAACCCCATCAGCGTCAGTCCCATCAGCATCAACCCCATCAGCGTCAGTCCATCATCGTCAGTCCCATCAGCGTCAGTCCCATCAGCCTCAATCCCATCAGCGTCAGTCCCATCAGCATCAACCCCATCAGCGTCAGTCCCATCAGCGTCAGTCCCATCAGCATCAATCCCATCAGCGTCAATCCCATCAGCATCAGTCCCATCAGCATCAATCCCATCAGCGTCAGCTCCATCAGCGTCAGTCCCATCAGCATCAATCACATCAGCGTCAGTCCCATCAGCGTCAGTCCCATCAGCATCAATCCCATCAGCATCAGTCCCATCAGCATCAACCCATCAGCGTCAGTCCCATCAGCGTCAGTCCCATCAGCATCAATCCCATCAGCATCAATCCATCAGCGTCAGTCCCATCAGCATCAACCCATCAGCGTCAGTCCCATCAGCATCAACCCCATCAGCATCAATCCATCAGCATCAATCCCATCAGCGTCAGTCCATCAGCATCAACCCCATCAGCGTCAGTCCCATCAGCATCAACCCCATCAGCGTCAGTCCCATCAGCATCAATCCCATCAGCATCAATCCCATCAGCGTCAGTCCCATCAGCATCAATCCCATCAGCTCAATCCCATCAGCACCAATCCCATCAGCATCAACCCCATCAGCGTCGTCCATCAGCATCAACCCATCAGCGTCAGTCCCATCAGCATCAACCCATCAGCGTCAGTCCATCAGCATCAATCCCATCAGCATCAATCCATCAGCGTCAGTCCCATCGCATCAACCCATCGCATCAATCCATCAGCATCAATCCCATCAGCATCAACCCATCAGCGTCAGTCCCATCAGCGTCGTCCCATCAGCATCAACCCATCAGCGTCAGTCCATCGCATCAACCCATCAGCGTCTCCATCAGCATCAACCCATCAGCGTCAGTCACATCAGCATCAGTCCCATCAGCGTCAACCCCATCAGCATGAATCCCATCAGCATCAATCCCATCAGCATCAATCCCATCAGCAGCAATCCCATCAGCAGCAATCCCATCAGCAGCAATCCCATCAGCAGCAATAAACCGTGCGTCAACAGGAGTGTGAAGATAGAACAGCCAAGGTATGGAAGGGCGAAAACAAAAGTGTGTGTGTGTGGGGGGGGGGGGGGGGGGGGGGGGGGGGGGGGGACGTGGGGAGGGGAAGAGGGTGGTAAACTAACCAGCTCTCCACTCACTTTCCATCACCAGGGTGTCCATCGCAGGGCCAGGACAGCTCATCATCTCCCACTCATCAGTGAATCTGAAAGGATGCGGGCAGGCCCGCTAACGAGGGTGTCTATTCAAGGTCCCACAATGCCGGTATGCGTCCCTGCTGTATCTGGCCTCGCTTTTACAGAGTCAGGCTGCGGCATTATCCAATCAACGCTGTGTCCTCCCCTCCCCCCTCCCTCCCCCCTCCCCCCACCTCCCCAGGTCCGTACCGCCTCACAGATTGAATCTGCTGCGTCCGGTTTGTTTAGATCAGCTCAGGGAATGGGATTCTGAAATGAGACAAGCCGGATGGGGATACTAAACGAGTTACCTCGCGCGCCAATCTGTTTGGGAACTCTGTGAAGGCCGACCTGTTGTGGTGGTCAGTGTGCTGTGTTTGTTCTCGCTCAGTCTATGAAGCCATGCGGTGCTGTACATGATGTGAAATCCTGTTGCTGTACAAAGCTCTCAATCAGTCACTGTACAATGTTTTGTTTTTAAAAGAGAAGGGGTTGGTTACCGCCAAGGACATTGACAAACACGGTACAGGCAAGACACAATGCATTTCGACCTCTTGGGTCTTCTTCAGGCAAAACAAAGTAACATAAACGGAGAACGAGAAACCACTTACCTGGCCATGTTAGAGCAAATTGGAGATTGTGTCTTGTCCTGTACCTAGTTTGTCTATGTCCTTGGCGGTAACTAACCCTTTCTCTTCCTAAATTTTGCTTCGTGTTCCGCCTCAGTCACTCCGTTTTGAAAATCACTGTACAGTTTTTCGTCATAGAAGTGCAAGGTGCTAGATCACAATTCCACTCTTCAAATTTTCGGCCACATGGCCTTTTTCAAGAGAAAACAAACAAAAACAATACAACTACGTAACGTCCATCGTTGGCAACTGGCAAAATTCCGTAGTTGTATTGTGATCTTGTCTACAGTTTTCTTCTCTTTGGAGGATTATTGCTTTTCGTTCTTAATGGTTTAGTTAACCTGAACACAGAAATTGCATCTGCACTTTCGATTATAAAAGATCAGTTGATTTTTGGTTTATTTCTTTCTTTAACATATTTTGAACACAACCCCCCCCCCCCCCCCCCCAAAAAAAAAAAAAAAAAAAAAAATGACGGAGTCAGGGATCATGTTTTAGTGCAAGCATGCAAAGGAGAAACCTATTTGATGAAATGTGACACAAACAATCGGATAATTTCCAGTCGGAAGAGCTGTTATTGTGCAGGGATTTTCCTTCAAGTTTTGGAATGAGAAAAACGAGGAGAACAAACTGTAACGGTGAGAACAGAAAAGAAGACAAAAAAACAACAATGACTATTTATATAGCGCCTATTCTCGGCTAGAGACCAAGCTCTAAGCGCTTTACAATCCACACTCGTTTACACAACGGGCTGCCTACCTGGGTAGTGCC
>CM031607.1:84514658-84519658 GCA_018398815.1 Conus ventricosus | reverse complement strand
TGTAAGTCTGTATGTTGTATTGCCACCAATGGACACTCCTTGCTGACTTTAATGCTTTGGCGTTTGATACAGCGCGGCGCCAGGGTTTATTCTTGTTACTAGTGTTAGGTGTTTGTGCACTTCCATACCGTGTTGTAACAAAAGGATGCAGTAAAAAAAAAAAAAAAAAAGGGGGGGGGGGGGGGGGGGGGAGGAAGAGAGAAAGGCCCAGACACCTCCCGGGAACCTTTCCCTTTCAACGAAACACGAAAATAAGTATGGGAAGGATGACACCAGAAGTGCACGATGAAGGACAGAGGGAAAGGGGAGGAACAAGAACGAAGAGGAGAGAGAGAAAGAGAGAGAGAGAGAGAGAGGGGAGGGGGAGGGGAGGGGGAGAGGGGAGAAGAGAGAGAGAGAAGGAGAGAGAGAGAGGGAGAGAGAGAGAGAGGGATACATCCAGATGTAGTAAAGATGAGTAGATCTCGTCTCGCGAACCGGCCTATTCCTCTGGAAGGCTTTTCCTTATAGTGAAAAGGGAGACTGCAAGGAGACACCCAGGAAAAGCCCCGCAGCGAGATAATCAGAAGGGGAGAGAGAGAGAGAGAGAGAGAGAGGAGAGAGAGAGAAGAGAGAAAAGAGATGAGAGAAAGGGGAGAGAGAGAGAGAGAGAGAGAGAGAGAGGAGAGAGAGAGAGAGAGAAAGAGAGAGAGAAGGAGGGGAGAGGAAAAAAGGGAGAGAGACGAGAGGGGGGAGAGAGAAAGAAGAGACGGGGGGGGGGGGGGGGGGGGGGGGGGGGGAAGGAAGGAGAGTTTCTTCGTGAATAATATGATCAATTATTATAATATAATGTTTGCGGGCTTGCAATTCTAAATAAACGGGAAATGTTTTCTAAATGATTGATTTAAAACAGATTCCGTGTGTAAGGCACTTAGGGACGTCTCAATCAAGGGAATCACAGCAGATTTTCCAGTATCAAAACACGCTCACCGTTGACAGTTTGTATTTATTCACTATTGATGAACAACAACATGCACATGTCAATACTCTGTCGCCTGACCCCAGAGCACCGGGTCCATCCTGTAGTCATGTTTGGGAGTTTCCGACACATTCACACTATTTCGCTTGGTCATTTCACGAACCCAGTGGTGTTACCCACTGCACAGTGGAGATGGGGAGAGGGGACCTTTACTACATCACAGTGGAGATAGGGAGAGGGGATTTACCACTGTACAGTGGAGATGGGGAGAGGGGGGCTGTCTACATCACAGTGGAGATAGGGGGAGAGGGGATTTACCACTGCACAGTGGAGATGGGGGGAGGGGGGACTGTACTACATCACAGTGGAGATGGGAGAGGGGCTGTACAACCTTTCACAGTAGAGATGGGGAAGAGGGGCTGTACTACATCACAGTGGAGATGGGGAGAGGGGCTGTACTACATCACAGTGGAGATGGGGGAGGGGCTGTACAACTGCACAGTTTGAGAAAGGGGGAGAGGGGCTGTACTACATCACAGTGGAGATGGGGAGAGGGGCTGTACTACATCACAGTGGAGATGGGGAGAGGGGCCTTACTACTGCACAGTGGAGATGGGGAAGAGTGGCTGTACCACTGCACAGTGGAGATGGGGAGAGGGCTGTTCTACATCACAGTGGAGTGGGGGAGGGGCTGTACTACATCACAGTGGAGATGGGGAGAGGGGCTGTACCACTGCACAGTGGAGATGGGGAGAGGGGCTGTACTACTGCACAGTGGAGATGGGGAGAGGGGCTGTACTACTGCACGGTGGTGATGGGGAGAGGGTCTGTACCACTGCACAGTGGAGATGGGGAGAGAGGGCTGTACTACTGCACAGTGGAGATGGGGAGAGGGGCTGTACCACTGCACAGTGGAGATGGGGAGAGGGGCTGTACTACTGCACAATGGAGATGGGGAGAGGGGCTGTACTACTGCACAATGGTGATGGGGAGAGGGGGCTGTACCACTGCACAGTGGAGATGGGGAGAGGGGCTGTACTACTGCACAATGGTGATGGGGAGAGGGGCTGTACTACTGCACAGTGGAAGATGGGGAGAGGGGCTGTACTACTGCACAGTGGAGATGGGGAGAGGGGCTGTACCACTGCACAGTGGAGATGGGGAGAGGGGCTGTACTACTGCACAATGGAGATGGGGAGAGGGGCTGTACCCACTGCACAGTGGAGATGGGGAGAGGGACTGTACTACATCACAGTGGAGATGGGGAGAGGGGCTGTACTACATCACAGTGGAGATGGGGAGAGGGGCTATACAACTGCACAGTGGAGATGGGGAGAGGGACTGTACTACATCACAGTGGAGATGGGGAGAGGGGCTGTACAACTGCACAGTGATGATGGGGAGAGGGGTCTGTAGTACTGCACAGTGGAGATGGGGAGAGGGGGCTGTACTACTGCACAGTGGAGATGGGGAGAGGGGCTGTACTACTGCACAGTGGAGATGGGGAGAGGGGCTGTACCCACTGCACAGTGGAGATGGGGAGAGGGGCTGTACCACTGCACAGTGGAGATGGGGAGAGGGGCTGTACTACATCACAGTGGAGACGGGGAGAGGGGCTGTACTACATCACAGTGGAGATGGGGAGAGGGGCTGTACTACATCACAGTGGAGATGGGGAGAGGGGCCTTACTACTGCACAGTGGAGATGGGGAGAGGGGCTGTACTACTGCACAGTGGAGATGGGGAGAGGGGCTGTACCACTGCACAGTGGAGATGGGGAGAGGGGCTGTACTACATCACAATGGAAATGGGGAGAGGGGCTGTACCACTGCACAGTGGAGATGGGGAGAGGGACTGTACTACATCACAGTGGAGATGGGGAGAGGGGCTGTACTACATCACAGTGGAGACGGGGAGAGGGGCTGTATACATCACAGTGGAGATGGGGAGAGGGGCTGTACTGCATCACAGTGGAGATGGGGAGAGGGGCTGTACTACATCACAATGGAAATGGGGAGAGGGGCTGTACACTGCACAGTGGAGATGGGGAGAGGGGCTGTACTACTGCACAGTGGAGATGGGGAGAGGGGCTGTACCACTGCACAGTGGAGATGGGGAGAGGGGCTGTACTACATCACAGTGGAGATGGGGAGAGGGGCTGTACTACTGCCAATGGAGATGGGGAGAAGGGCTGTACTACTGCACAGTGGAGATGGGGAGTGGGGCTGTACTACTGCACAGTGGAGATGGGGAGAGGGGCTGTTCTACATCACAGTGGAGATGGGGAGAGGGGCTGTTCTACATCACAGTGGAGATGGGGAGAGAGGCTGTACCACTGCGCACAGTGGAGATGGGGAGAGGGGCTGTACTACTTCGCAGTGGAGATGGGGAGAGAGGACTGTACTACTGCACAATGTAGATGGGGAGGGGCTGTACACTGCACAGTGGAGATGGGGAGAGAGGCATCTATGTCTGAGTCATTGTTCGTAATGGCCTCTTGTCCTTCCGACAAAACTGCTGTCCTTCACTAATTCTTGTGTTTTAACTATAGGCGATGCGAGCGTATGCGCCTCTGCTCTCTCTCTCTTTCTCTCTCTCTCTCACTCTCTCTCTCCCTTTCTCTTCTCTCTCTCACTCTCTCTCTCACACACACACACACACACACCACACCACACACACACACACACACACACACCCCACACACACACACACGCACGCACGCACGCACGCACGCACGCACGCACGCACGCACGCACGACACACACACACACACACACACACTCACACGCACGCACGCACGCACACACACACACACACACACACACACACACTCAGGGAGAGGGGAGAGAGAGAGAGAGAGAGAGAGGAGAGAGAAGGATGAGGAAGAGAGAGAGGAGAGAGAGGAGAGAGGAGAGGGGAGAGAGGAGAGAGAGGCAGACAAACAGAGAGAGAGAGGGAGAGAGAGAGAGAGAGTTTCGCTCAAAACATAGACCTCCACTTGTTCAACTCAGTGTGTGTGTGTGTTGTGTGTGGTGTGTGTGTGTGTGTGTGTGTGTGTGTGTGTGTGTGTGTGTGTGTGTGTGTGTGTGTGTGTGTGTGTGTGTTTTGTGTGTGTGTGTGTGTGTGGGGCGCGCGCTTGCTTGTGTGTGTGCGTATGTGTGTACTTTTGTGTATATGTGTGTCTGTAAGAGAGAGAGAGAGAGAGATGAGGGGAGAGATGAGAGAGAGGAGAGAGAGAAGAGAGAGAGAGAGAGAGAGAGAGAGAGAGGAGAGAGAGGAGAGAGAGAGAGAGATCATACGAATTTCTGAAAGATAAGAAAACTGTATTTGCTTTTAAGATGAACTCTGACATTTTATTCCGGAGTTTTCCACCGGTGAGGAAGGAACTTAATCAAAAGGTTAGTCCTTGGAGTGGTGGCGGAATGGTATTTGGCTTCAAGTCTTGTTTCCTTCTTTATGTAAAATATTTTCTTAAAAACGTTAGATTATTCTCGAATTTGTACATAAGACAGCTTTGTTCAAACGACACTAAAGTAAAAAAAAAAGGAAAAAAAAAGAAAAGAAGAACAATACCTTGTTGGTAAAAAACGTTAGATTATTCACGAATGTGTACATAAAGACAGCTATGTTCAAACGACACGAAAGTAATTTTTAAAAAAAGAAGAAGAATGCCTTGTTGGTCGGGGTTCGAATCTCCGCCAGGCCGTTTCGGCACAGGGGGATTTTTTTCCCCTCGGAGTTTAACATTGGTTCTGACTCCATTTCCCTACAGTCCTCCTTCGAATGAGACTATAAACCGAGGTATCGTGTGTGAACGCACGTATAACATCTTGCACACACGTAAAATCCCATCACTAACTTTCAGAAGAGAAGGCCAGTTTGGCCGTTGGCATGGATGACACGTTACACATAGCATGCGCCCTGCGTGAGAAATGGAAAGAATGAAGGAAGTAAGGATACTGGGTGAACGATATTGCACGATATGGACTGGATGACACGGGAAACGACTGAATGAAGCGCCAGCTGACAGCTCTTCAGTCGG
>CM031607.1:84507158-84509658 GCA_018398815.1 Conus ventricosus | reverse complement strand
TTGAAGGTCGCCATGTCGAATCACGCTGACACCAAGCATGAACATTCCCATTTCTGCCTCTTCCCTCATTCTTCTGGGAGCGTTCTCCCCCCCTCATCAGGGTAAATGGGAGCGCTCTCCCCCTCCCTCATCAGGGTAAATGGGAGCGCTCTCCCCCTCCCTCATCAGGGTAAATGGGAGCGCTCTCCCCCTCCCTCATCAGGGTAAATGGGAGCGTTCTCCCCTCCCTCATCAGGGTAAATGGGAGCGCTCTCCCCCTCCCTCATCAGGGTAAATGGGAGCGTTCTCCCCTCCCTCATCAGGGTAAATGGGAGCGTTCTCCCCCTCCCTCATCAGGGTAAATGGGAGCGCTCTCCCCCTCCCTCATCAGGGTAAATGGGAGCGTTCTCCCCCTCCCTCATCAGGGTAAATGGGAGCGCTCTCCCCCTCCCTCATCAGGGTAAATGGGAGCGCTCTCCCCTCCCTCATCAGGGTAAATGGGAGCGCTCTCCCCCTCCCTCATCAGGGTAAATGGGAGCGCTCTCCCCCTCCCTCATCAGGGTAAATGGGAGCGCTCTCCCCCTCCCTCATCAGGGTAAATGGGAGCGCTCTCCCCCTCCCTCATCCGGGTAAATGGGAGCGTTCTCCCCCTCCCTCATCAGGGTAAATGGGAGCGTTCTCCCCCTCCCTCATCAGGGTAAATGGGTGTGCACGTTACACACGCTCTCCCCCTCCCTCATCAGGGTAAATGGGTGTGCACGTTACACACGAACTAACCACCTTGTGTGACGTCACTGCCTTGTTGTTCGACGTGGATTTCTCTCCTCAATGGCCCACCTCTGTTCTTTGTTGTATGTGGATCTCTCTCCTCAATGGCCCACCTCTGTTCTTTGTTGTATGTGGATCTCTCTCCTCAATGGCCCACCTCTGTTCTTTGTTGTATGTGGATCTCTCTCCTCCATGGCCCAGCTGTGTTGTTTGTTGTATGTGGATCTCTCTCCTCAATGGCCCACCTCTGTTCTTTGTTGTATGTGGATCTCTCTCCTCAATGGCCCACCTCTGTTCTTTGTTGTATGTGGATCTCTCTCCTCCATGGCCCAGCTGTGTTGTTTGTTGTATGTGGATCTCTCTCCTCTATGGCCCAGCTGTGCCGTTTGTTGTATGTGGATCTTTCTCCTCTATGGCCCACCTGTGTTCTTTGTTGTATGTGGATCTCTCTCCTCTATGGCCCACCTCTGTTCTTTGTCGTATGTGGATCTCTCTCCTCTATGGCCCACCTCTGTTCTTTGTTGTATGTGGATCTCTCGCCTCCATGGCCCAGCTGTGTTGTTTGTTGTATGTGGATCTCTCTCCTCCATGGCCCAGCTGTGCTGTTTGTTGTATGTGGATCTCTCTCCTCTATGGCCCAGCTGTGCTGTTTGTTGTATGTGGATCTCTCTCCTCTATGGCCCAGCTGTGCTGTTTGTTGTATGTGGATCTCTCTCCTCTTTGGCCCAGCTGTGCTGTTTGTTGTATGTGGATCTCTCTCCTCTATGCCCCAGCTGTGCTGTTTGTTGTATGTGGATCTCTCTCCTCTATGGCCCAGCTGTGTTGTTTGTTGTATGTGGATCTCTCTCCTCTATGGCCCAGCTGTGTTGTTTGTGACTAGGTGTGTTACTGACCGTCCCTCAGCTCCTTGGCTCTCCGAGGACGTGAGAGCTGCTCGACGTCAACGCCGGCGCAGCGAGAGACGCTGGAGAAAGAGCCGATTGACCATCCACCGCCAGATCTTTGCAGCGAACAGGTGTGAGGCAGGGGACTGCCTCCAGGATGCCAGAGAGTCATACTACCGTGATAAAATTGACTCTTGTTCTTCATCAAAGCAGTTGTTTTCTCTTTCAAGTGAACTACTTGGCAAACAAAAGAAATTAAGTTTGCCCACGAACATTCCTCCTTCTCAAATCTCTCAACAATTTAGTGAATTCTTTGTTGATAAAATCAAAACCATCCGTGACAATCTTGATGCAAATCCTTCCCAACCAATTCTTTACGATAAATACTGTGGACCACCTTTTTGTACTTTTAATCCTGTGGATGAAAAACTGATCAGCGATCTCATAAGTGAATCCTCCAGCAAAAGTTGTGTCCTTGACCCCATCCCTACTTCCCTCCTTAAACGGTGTGCCTCTCGTTTGATTCCTGTGATTACAAACATTGTAAACATATCTCTCTCGTCAGGCATAGTGCCTCCTCAGTTTAAGCAGGCAATGGTTACCCCTCTCTTGAAAAAGCCAGGACTGGACCTTAATAAGTTAAAGAACTATAGACCGGTGTCCAACCTCCCATTCCTCTCAAAAATCCTTGAAAGAGTTGTGCTGAAGCAGCTTCAGACTCATCTTTCAGACCATGGTCTTCTTGAGGCCTGTCAGTCTGCTTACAGGAAGAATCATAGCACTGAGACTGCTGTATTGAGCGTACTGGGCTGTTTACTGTGCAAATCCGACAGTAACCTTGTTTCTCTCGTAGCCTTGCTTGATCTGAG
>CM031607.1:84497158-84502158 GCA_018398815.1 Conus ventricosus | reverse complement strand
AGAGAGAGAGAGAGAGGCAGACAGACAGACAGACGTTGTATTAAACGCTAAAACATTACGATCTGCAAGCGAATGTTCATCTGTTTAAACACACACACACACACACACACACACACACACACACACACACACACACACACACACACACACACACACACACACACACACACACACACACACACACACACTATGCATGGTGAGTGTGAATCAGTTTTCTGACCAAAAATTTTTTTTTAGTGATGACAGTGGGGAAAGAATAGGATGACGGAGGCCCCACTGTAAAAAGAAAAAAAAAAGAAAGAACATGAACAAACAAAAAAAGACTGATGTCATTCCAGTAGCAACATGCTTTCAGGCCAACCACCGAGATCCCACCGGCCGAACCTTCAGCCATGAAAGGAATGTCCACAGACACGCAAAAAGGACCATTGACTCACGACTGTCCACCTGTCCAGCCGTGACGCTGTCATCAAAAAAATGTCCACAGACACGCTAAAAGGACCATTGTCTCACGACTGTCCATCTGTCCAGCCGTGACGCTGTCATCAAAGCAGTGCTGACAGACACGCTAAAAGGATCAGGACTGTCATCTGTCCTGCCATCAAAGCAGTGCTGACAGACACACTAAAACGATCAGGACTGTCATCTGTCCTGCCATCAAAGGAATATCCACAGACACGCTAAAAGGACCATTGACTCACGACTGTCCATCTATCCAGCCGTCACGCTGCAGTCATCAAAGGAATGTCCACAGAGACGCTAAAAGGACCATTGACTCACGACTGTCCATCTGTCCAGCCGTCACGCTGTCATCAAAGGAATGTCCACAGACACGCTAAAAGGACCATTGACTCACGACTGTCCATCTGTCCAGCCGTCACGCTGCCATCAAAGGAATGTCCACAGACACGCTAAAAGGACCATTGACTCACGACTGTCCATCTGTCCAGCCGTCACGCTGCCATCAAAGCAGTGCTGACAGACACGCCAAAAGGACCATTGACTCACGACTGTCCATCTGTCCAGTCGTCACGCTGCCATCAAAGGAATGTCCTCAGACACACTAAAAGGATCACGACTGTCCATCTGTCCTGTCATCAAAGGAATGTCCACAGACACGCCAAAAGGACCATTGACTCACGACTGTCCATCTGTCCAGCCGTCACGCTGGCTGTCCACTTGACCCACTCCCTGCCGCGGAGAAAGGTGTCGGCATCCATCTGACGTCACGGGCTGATTGGCAGGGATTCCAGGGCAGTGCAGCTCTTGTGTTCTATTGGCCTGACCGGAGGTGCAGGTGTTTCATTTTTCCCCCCCAAGTTTACAAAGTCTGTGTCCCTTGGTTTAAATTGACAATCTGAAGACAGTGACACTGTCAGTTTTCTATGCCCCGGCAGATAGGAAAATCATCACAAATAGTGAAATGTGTTGACAGAGAGACAGAGAGAGAGAGAGAGAGAGAGAGAGAGAGAGAGAGAGAGAGAGAGAGAGAGAGAGAGAGAGACAGACAGACAGACAGACAGACAGACAGACAGACAGACAGGTAGTCAGACAGACAGACAATAACCAACGTTATTTTAGATATAAGTTTTCAAAGCATGCAGAAATGAAAATGGACCATTTGATGCAGCACCGTTCACTTACAAAGCTTACAGTCGTCCGCGTGCTGCTGTACCTAGAAAGAAACGTGTTGCTATTGTTGGCAGAAAAAAAATCATTATCTTGTTTTGTTCATTACGACTGCATTAACACTTGTGTCTTAGATTTCATGATGTATGTGTGTATGTGGTTATACCACTACTACCATCTTTAGGTATGTGCCTAGGCCTAAATCGGAATAATGCATTTTGTATCTCCCCTCTCTCTCTCCTCTCTCCTCTTCTCTCTCTCTCTCTCTCCTCTCTCTCTCTCCTCTCTCTCTCTCTCTCTCTCTCTCTCTCTCTCTCTCTGTATGGGTGTATCACTGTGTGGGGATTAGGGTGGTAGTAAGTTGAACGTGCCTCTGTCTCTGTTTCTGTAAATGTGTGTCTGTGTCTGTCTGCCTGTCCGTGTCTGTGCTATATCTGTGTTTGTATGTTGTTTGAATCCTTCAACTATTTGAGGCTACGTTCCTCGAGTACTGGACTATACTGGATATGCATACTGATAACACGAATTCATCTTATAGATGTGACAACAGAAAACCAATAGACATCTCATCAAAGGTGTCCACTTTTTCCCTTACGTTTAATGAGCGATTTCCTCTGGGCCATCTTTCATACAAAACAAATCTTTACAAAAAATAATTTAAAAGCATCATCCCCATACATTAAACCAATAAGTTATCCCGAAGCGGAGCTTGGGCGAAAATTTGCTGAATGTCACAATGACCAGACTCTAATGTTGTCAGTTGGTATTCTCAGGCAATCATCAATTCTGTTAGGGTCATTGCGCTCACTGTCTTCTTCTGCCCCTTTCCCACTGCCTTTGGCAGACTCAGTGCTCTCCCCCTCCATTGATGTCAATAAAATAAAATAAACCGCTTCCAAAGTCAATCACAGAGCCATCTGTTAATTCATTAAAATCGTGTTTACAGACACGTGAAATAAATCACAGGACTCTCGATCTTTCCAACGGCCATGATGTCTGCCTGCCCCCCCCCCCCCCCCCCCCGCCTTCCCCCTCCAACTCCCTCCCCTCCATCCCCCTGCTGGGTGGGGGTGGGGGGGGGGAGAGACATGTTTCTGTATTGATCTGTTGTCACGAGCTGATTGGCGCTTGATTCCATTGCAATGCCTCGGGTTTGCTCCATTTCCCAGACCGGATTTGGTGGGTTTCTTTTGTTTGTTCAATAATCTATGATGTTGTGACTTCCTGTGGTTTACGTGCGTGTTTTTATTTTTTTTTCTGCATGGAGTCTGATGATAATCACACACTATCGATTCGATCAGCGTTGACAAAGATCAGAATGAGTTGCAGTTCGTGGTTTGTCTGGGAGTGGAGAGAGAGAGAGAGAGAGAGAGAGAGAGAGAGAGAGAGAGAGAGAGAGAGAGAGAGAGAGAGAAGATTCAGATTCAGATGATTTAATCATTTCAGGCCATACCCCTATATGATGAGGGCGATAACAATATTAGACGAAAAGTATCATGAATGCAGCAGAGAGAGAGAGAGAGAGAGAGAGAGAGAGAGAGAGAGAGAGAGAGAGAGAGAGATAGAGAGAGAGAGAGACAGACATACAGAGAGAAAGTACTCTTTTTCTCTCATCTGTGTGTGTGTGTGTGTGTGTGTGTGTGTGTGTGTGTGTGTGGTGTGTGTGTGTGTGTGTGTGTGTGTGCGTGTGTGTCTGTCTGTCTGTCTGTCTGTCTGTCTGCATGTGTGTATCTGCATGTGTATGTCCATTCAACTTTGTGGAGGCATGTCCCTCATGCACTGAGGACACTGATCATGGAGACTCAATACATATGTAAGCAAAGAATGTCAACTGTCCCCCCCCCCCCCCCCCGCCCCCTAATGTTTTATAAGCCACTGCCACCAGGGTATTCATTTTCAAACAATTCCCTGCAGGCTTTTTTTCCTTTTTATTTATTTATTTATTTTGTTTGTTTGTTTTCTGCGTACGCAGACTGATACTCCTGCGGACACTCCCTGTATAGACAGGCAAGGATTAATCCCATGTACCCAACAAAGGGAGTGGAGTTATGTGTGCATGACTTTTTTTCATCCCGCCATTAAGGCAGCTATACTCCATTTTCGGGGAAGGTGCATGCTATGTGTAACGTGTCACCCATACCAATGGCCAAACTGGCCTTCTCTTCCGAAAGTTGGTGATGGGATTTGACGTGTGCGTGTATGCAAGATTTTATGCGTGCGTTCACACACGGAACCTCGGTTTAGAGTCTCATTCGAAGGCCTGTATGGGAAATGGAGTCAGAACCAATGTTAACTCGGAGGGAAACATCCCCCTTTACCGAAACGGCCCGGCGGAGATTCGAACCCTCAACCCCAGGATCACCAAGATTAGGAATCCGGCGCTCTACCACTGAGCTATTTTGGCCCCTCATACATACCTGAAATGTCTTTCTCTCCATACAATGATACACCGCAAACCTACCCAGTGGTGAAAACTAAATGGTCATCACGCTCAATCCTCCTCCCCTCCCCCCTCCCCCCCCCCCCCCTCCTCCCCCTTGTCCACTGTTGTTAGCAGTGCCCGCGCTCATCCCATTCCTTCATTAAAAGCCATCATGCTTCCTGGGTAGCAACACGTCATCCATTAAAAGCCAACATGCTTCCTGGGTAGCAACACGTCATCCCTTCATGAAAAGCCAACATACTTCCTGGGTAGCAACACGTCATCCCTTCATTAAAAGCCAACATACTTCCTGGATAGCAACACGTCATCCATTAAAAGCCAACATACTTCCTGGGTTGCAACACGTCATCCATTAAAAGTCATCATACTTCCTGGGTAGCAACACGTCATCCATTAAAAGCCAACATACTTCCTGGATAGCAACACGTCATCCATTAAAAGCCATCATACTTCCTGGGTAGCAACACGTCATCCATTAAAAGCCAACATACTTCCTGGGTAGCAACACGTCATCCATTAAAAGCCATCATACTTCCTGGGTAGCAACACGTCATTCATTAAAAGCCATCATACTTCCTGGGTAGCAACACGTCATCCCTTCATTAAAAGACAACATACTTCCTGGATAGCAACACGTCATCCATTAAAAGCCATCATACTTCCTGGGTAGCAACACGTCATCCATTAAAAGCCATCATACTTCCTGGATAGCAACACGCCACCCCTTCATTAAAAGACAACATACTTCCTGGATAGCAACACGTCATCCCTTCATTAAAAGCCAACATACTTCCTGGATAGCAACACGTCATCCCTTCATTAAAAGCCAACATACTTCCTGGGTAGCAACACGTCATCCCTTCATTAAAAGCCAACATACTTCCTGGATAGCAACACGACATCCCTTCATCAATTAAAGCTCTATTCA
>CM031607.1:84487158-84489658 GCA_018398815.1 Conus ventricosus | reverse complement strand
AGATGGGGTGCTGTCTTGTGGTTTATCATGCAGATGGGGTGCTGTCAGGTGGTTTATCATGCAGATGAGGTGCTGTCAGGTGGTTTATCATGCAGATGGGGTGCTGTCAGGTGGTTTATCATGCAGATGGGGTGCTGTCAGGTGGTTTATCATGCAGATGAGGTGCTGTCATGTGGTTTATCATGCAGATGGGGTGCTGTCAGGTGGTTTATCATGCAGATGGGTGCTGTCAGGTGGTTTATCATGCAGATGGGGTGCTGTCACGTGGTTTATCATGCAGATGAGGTGCTGTCATGTGGTTTATCATGCAGATGGGGTGCTGTCTTGTGTTTTATCATGCAGATGGGGTGCTGTCAGGTGGTTTATCATGCAGATGGGGTGCTGTCTTGTGGTTTATCATGCAGATGGGGGCTGTCAGGTGGCTTATCATGCAGAATGGACCCAGAGAACAAAGACAGGATCTGGCTTCAACCCCCCCCCCCCCCCCCCACTGCTCCTTTCCCTTCCCCACCCCCACCCCCTACCTCTCCTCACGCCTCCCTTCCCCACCCCCTGCCTCTCCTCACGCCTTCCTTCCCCACCCCCCTACCTCTCCTCACGCCCTTCCTTCCCCACCCCCTGCCTCTCCTCACCCCCTGCCTCTCCTCACGCCTTCCTTCCCCACCCCCTACCTCTCCTCACGCCCTTCCTTCCCCACCCCCTACATCTCCTCACGCCCTACCTCTCCCCACGCCCTTCCTTCCCCACCCCCTACCTCTCCTCACCCCCTACCTTCCCCACCCCCTGCCTCTCCTCACCCCCTACCTTCCCAACCCCTACCTCTCCTCACGCCCTCCCTTCCCCACCCCCTGCCTCTCCTCACCCCCTACCTTCCCCAACCCCTACCTCTCCTCACCCCCTACCTTCCCCAACCCCTACCTCTCCTCACGCCCTCCCTTCCCCACCCCCTACCTCTCCTCAACCCCTACCTCTCCTCACGCCCTTCCTTCCCCACCCCCTACCTCTCTCACCCCCTTCCTCTCCCACCCCCTACCTCTCCTCACCCCCTGCCTCTCCTCACGCCCTCCCTTCCCCACCCCCTGCCTCTCCTCACGCCCTTCCTTCCCCACCCCCTACCTCTCTTCACCCCCTGCCTCTCCTCACGCCCTCCCTTCCCCACCCCCTGCCTCTCCTCACGGCCTTCCTTCCCCACCCCCTGCCTCTTCCTCACGCCCTTCCTTCCCCACCCCCCTTCCTTCCCCACCCCCCTCTCTCTCCCCACCCCCTACCTCTCCTCACGCCCTTCCTTCCTCACCCCCTACCTCTCCTCACGCCCTTCCTTCCCCACCCCCTACCTCTCCCCACCCCCTACCTCTCCTCACCCCTTCCTTCCTCACCCCCTACCTCTCCTCACGCCCTTCCTTCCCCACCCCCTACCTCTCCTCACGCCCTCCCTTCCCACCCCCTGCCTCTCCTCACCCCCTACCTTCCCCACCCCCTGCCTCTCCTCACGTCCTTCCTTCCCCACCCCCTACCTCTCCTCACGCCCTTCCTTCCCCACCCCCTACCTCTCCTCACCCCCTACCTTCGCCACCCCCTACCTCTCCTCACCCCTACCTTCGCCACCCCCTACCTCTCCTCACCCCCTACCTTCCCCACCCCCCTAACCTCACCACCTCACCCCCCTACCCCTCCTCACCGCCCTTCCAACCCCACCCCAACCTCTCCTCACGCTCTTCCTGCCCCAACCCCCCTACCTCACCACACTCCCTTCCTTCCCCACCCCCTACCTCTCCTCACCCCCTGCCCTTCCCCACCCCCTGCCTTCAGCCCATCGCCCTCCCTTTAATTCCCCACCCCCTGCCACTCTCCACACCCCCCACCTCCCCAACCCCAACCTCTCCTCACGCCCTTCCTTCCCCCACCCCCTACCTCTCCACACACCCCCCTTCCCCACCCCCTGCCTCTCCTCACGTCCTTCCTTCCCCCCCCCTGCCTCTCCCACCCCCCGCCTCTCCTCATCCCCCCACCTCTCCTCACGCCTCCCCTTTCCCCCCCCCTACCTCTCCCCCCCCTGCCTCTCCTCTCGCCCCCTCCCCCTTCCCCCCCCCCCCTCTCCTCACGCCCCCCCTTCCCCCCCCCCCTGCCTCCCTCACCCCCTACCTCTCCTCACCCCCTCCCTTCCCCAACCCCTCCTCTCCTCACCCCCCCTTTTCCACCCCCCACCCTCCTCCCCCCCTACCCTCCCACCCCCTCCCTTTTCCCCCCCTACCCCCCACCCCCCCCCCCCCCCCACCCCCCCCCCTCCCTCCCCCCCCCCTTCTCCACCCCCCCTACCTCCCTCCCCCCTCCTCCCCCCCCCCCTACCTCTCCCCCCCCCCCCTTCTCCCCCCCCTACCTCTCCCCGCCCCCCTTCCCACCCCCCCACCCTCCTCACGCCCTCCCTTTTCCCCCCCAAATTCCCACCCCCTACCTCTCCCACCCCCCCCCCTTTTCCCACCCCCTACCTCTCCCACCCCCT
>CM031607.1:84444658-84459658 GCA_018398815.1 Conus ventricosus | reverse complement strand
ATGCTTTGGAAAGATATATAGCGCCAAAAAGGGCGCGGCATGAAACAGAGGGAATTGGAGCTTCAGAAAGAGGAAAGAGAGCTAAAACTCTGAAAGACGGTAAAGAGAAGCTAAAAACTCTGAATGAAGAGAGTAGAAAGAGAAGCTAAAACTCTGAAAGAAGAGAGAGCAGAAGAGAAGCTAAATCTCTGAAAGATGAGAGTGAAAGAAGAGAAGAAGCTAAAATCTGAAAGGAAGAGGAGAAAGAGAAGCTAAAGCTTGAGGGAGGAGAAAGCGAGAGAAGCTCAGAAGCGGAAGAGAAGCTAAAACTCTGAGAGAAGAGAGAGAAAAGTAATACAAGAAAAGCAAACTAGACTCACAACGGGAACGAATCCGATTAGAAGCTAGAAAATCGAGTCAAACCTCGGGAGGAGAAGCACGGAAGGGCTGTATTCACTACTGTACTGGGGCTGCGCTTCAAGATCTCCTAAGTTCCCATTTTTAATGAAAATCTAAGAATGAATAGATTCTTTCATTTTTCGTTTTGAAAAACTAATGCTCCTAATTAAATGGAAGAACCATGAATGTTGGGGGGGGGGCCCAATGCTTTGGTGTGCACATCTCAGGAATGGCGGCTTAGCTATATACCATTCCATTTGTACGAACAGGATTGGTAGTATGATGAACTAGTAAGGATGTCTTCTTACAAATTTCAGTGTTCAAAAGATGGTTCAGGGAAAAGTTGCTCATGCCGCCCGAAAATGATGAATCATTCCTGCTTCTTTTTTATTCGTCCTGACATAACTTTTTGATAGCTGGTTGATTTATTCAATAATGAACAATAATATGCTCTGCTCTTCGTGACCATATTCTGTCTGAACGTATTTCTACTGAGTGTCCAGAAGGAATCTATCTATATTTTGACAGAGAGGGTTTTGAGGACAGTCAATCCCTGGTCACAACTGCGGAACATTTTAGATTAGACACCTCAAACAAAAGTTTCGCCCCCCCCCCCCCCTTCTCGAAAGCCCGAGTGGACTTTGGTCTAGCAGCTGAACCATGTGTTATGACAAGCCGCATACAAGCCAACCTGGTCTTTTTCATAATTCAAGGGGGTCTAATTTACCAGGAACCTTCGCGCTCAACTGTAGGGGTGGAAAGAAAGGTCGCATGCTCCGTACAGGTGGTTCTATCCACAAGACAGAGAGACAGAACAGACGTTTGTTTTGAGTCGCAATGGTAAGGTCATTTTAAAAAGGAATGCCAGAACGTATCTTAGCGCACTACAAGGGACAAAAATGCTTCCCAGTGCACTTTTTTGGGGGTAGACAATCCATCTGTTCCTTCCTCAAGGGTTTTGTGTTGGTTTCGTGGATGAGGCAGCTGTGCGAAGGAGATGTTCTTTGTTCAGGTTCTACTGCAGGATCTTACCAGTCTTGGAAGGATTTGGTCATGGGTTTCAGGTGTCTATATTGGTGGGACACAGGAACGCTATTACTGCTGGTTGTCAGAAAAGCGTTGGTCACGTCTGCGTAGTATTTGGGGTCGCCCACAGCAGGTTGTTCTTCCCTTTGGAGGTCATGTAAGAGGTTTTTCCTTTATGAGGTCGAAGTGGAAGAATCGTGTTTTTTTAGGTGGAAAGCTTTTTGTGCTGGTCATAGATGACCCATAGCCGATTTTTTTTTTCTTTTTTTATTGTGGGAAACCGTAGATAGGAGTGTCTCCAATCTGGTCTTGTATTGGATCGTTTGATTCCAAGCTGTGTGTCATGACGGGGCTCAGACAGAGACCGAAGCCAACTCTCCCACACCGCTTCATAATTCCATTTAAGATCTTCACGTTGACCCATCAGAATGAGAGAACTGCGAATTAGATGATTACTTCAGTAATTAGGATGGAAACACTGAGGTTCGACTGTCAAGCAGGAAAAGGTTCGTTTTCATTTTTCGGAAAATTGGCCTTTTCCGTCGATTTTCAAGGATGTGGTCAGGTTAATCAGGTGGTGGTACCTGCTTCTTCAGGCAGAGAGTCTTTTTTAGCTCATGATGGAGGTATGGCAGGTAAGGTGGGGTCAGGAAGACACTAGGCAGGGGGTGCAAATCGGTTCTGGTGGCCAGGCGTCATCGTGATGTGAGACATTATTGTCAACCCTGCATTTGGGTTTTTTTTCTGTCAAGCAAATGTGCAGCGAAAGGTCGAACTAGATGTGGCCCTTGGGAAAACCATGCACGGATTGAGGACCTTTTTAGAGTCGTGTGGACATGGTTAGGTCTGTCTCTACGCTTTGAGAAAAAACACAGGTACTGGTTGACTCTAGTTGATTGGCCAAACCCGCTTTCCAGAGGCCATTTTGCCGTTGAAGGAAAGTGGATCGTGTTCAGTAGCAGAGGCACTTTTTTCGTTTTCTGTCGGTTGGGGTTTCCAGGGAACTTTAGTCTGTAACGGATCCCCCCCCAGTTCTTCTGAAATGTTTTTCTGAATTCCTTCATCTGCTATTCGCTAAAGGTGTCTCGACTCCATACCAACGCTCAATCGAATGGCGTGGTGGACAGGTTTCATAGGAACTTTGACGCCAATGCTGAGGACGGCTCATTCCGGACAGCCCAACACTTTGGCTCGTTAATTCCTGGCTTTTTGTTTTCTGTCGTGAAATGCCGAATGAAATCTACAGGATTTGGTCCCTTTGAATGCTTTTGGGCGTCGGCCCGGGGGCCTATGATTTTTTGGCGGACTCCATGGATGGACGCGAGAGTCACAGGAGGCTAAAAACCGTCTGTGACTATGTTTTTAACCTGCGGAATACATGCTGCTAGCGTGATAAGGCTACTTTGCTCACGATTCAGTTGATAGGTCCGGGACGGATTCTGAAACATTACCATGATAGAAATTCGAAGCATCGATCTTCAGTGTTGGGTGATGAGTGGTTCTGGCGTTTTTCCTGCCCTCCACTTCGAACAATTGTAATGACTGTGGAAAGGTCCATACAGGTAGTGCAGAAGTTGGATATGACTACGTCATTGACATGGGTGGAAAAGAAAAATTTTTATCCCAACATGCTGAAGATTATTTAATCGAAACTGTTGCTATTGATCAGTCTCAAGTTACTTGTCGGGGGATGGACATTTCTTTTGAGGACATCCTTCCCGTCTTTCTTTGTGCACAGTCGGGAGATTGCCGTCTGTCTGTCATGTTATTCCTCAACAAAGATACCTGGCAAGGGCTTTGGTGGCTGTTGTATTCAGACTTCAAGGAATTGTGTTGTCTTCGCCTGTACCACTACTATTCTTTTCATCTGTGAAGGCAAACATTTCAAGACGTTATGTTGATTCCAGCTTGTCATCTGTCAACAGGAGGATTAGCGAGATTGTTTGTTCTTTTTCTCAACGTTTGACTACGGGGTCAGGGCCAGTGTTAATTGAATGTTTTGATGAGATACATTCACCACTGAGCAGCAGTTAAACGGAAAACGTATCCGTTACCATTCTCTGCTCATGAAACTATTAAAACAGGAGGTGATCAACATTTTGAAATGGGCGTAATCGAACCTTTCAGTTTGCTTTTTGTGCTCTGTCGTACTGGTAAATGAAACCTGATGGATCAACAAAGATTTTGCTGTGATTACAGTCGAATTAAACAAAAGTGAAGTGGTTAGAGCTGAATTCCCTGATCAGGAGCAGTTATTCTCAAGTTGCCAGTGCAAAATTCTTCACTAAACTGGATATTTAACGAAAGGATATTGGCCGATCATGTTCAATAAAGCGATCGACAAAACGGCCTTTCAAACACCTGCTAGGGCTTTTCAGTGGGTGAGGATGCCATTTGGTTTTTTGGCAACAGCCGCGCTACATTGGCAGGTATTGGAGGCTACTTCAGCTGGGGGGACCATGCCATAAATTTCTTCGTCGGGCATACTTGTATACAGTTTGTCCTGGAAAGGCAGCATCTGGTATGATGTTCGTAGGGTTTCGCATGTCCCTTGAGGAGGTGGATTCATGCTGTCCAACGTAGATCTTATACTGGATTTCTGACTGAGTTTCTGGGACATTGTTGTTGTTAGTGTGGATTTGTCAACCCAGACGGCAAAGATTGAGAAGATCTTAAAGATTCCTGTCCCTTCCACAAAAACGTCAGACAGAGACTCTGTTGGGATGAGTGGGATATATGTAAGGAAATTTTTCCGAATTTTGCACAGTCACTTGCTCCATCTCCAACCGTTGGTGGTAAGTCCCCACGTTCGGATTGCTTGGATCCAGATGTCTGAATGTTGCAGGTCTCCAGGAGTGTTTGTCAGATCGCCTGTTCTTGTATGGCAGATCTTCCAAGCCATTTGTTGGTAAGAACAGATGAGTTCTTGAATAGGTGGAATTCTGTTGCGGATTTTGAGGGGCAACTCTGGCATCCTGTAACTTTTGTCAACAGAAAGCTATTCCAGAGAAAACGCGGGTAAGCACAGTAGACGGTAGTGTTTGGCCATTGTTTGGGTCATTTCAAAGTTGCGGCGGTACCTTGGGGAAGGAGTTTCTTGTTGGAAACAGATCACCGTCCACCTTTGACATACCTTCAGTTCTGGACGGTTTAGGAATCCGGATCATGGAGGTGGGCACTTGCTCTCCAAGAATATCGCTTTTCGGTGCAGTCAGTCAAAGGATCTGGAACCTTTGGCGATTTTCTCAGAGAGTGATGATTGGAAGTATGTTGTGCGTGTTCGTATCACGTCAGGATGCTGGTTTTGTATGTCTTTCTATTTTCTTTTCTGTGTCGAACGTGGCCCGTTCTTTCATTTAGGGGGGGGGGGGGGAGGGAAGAGAACTGTAACAAAGGCGTTTTGTCCCAGACAATTTAGAGCTGGGGCCAAAAAGAAAATTAAGACACCAGTAGAGGTTGTGCGTGCGCAGTTTGCCTTGTCAACAGCATCGCTCACCTGTTTGGAAGTCGCGGGCTGAAGTTTTAGCTGACACTGTTGACATGTCTTTTGCCTTGTAAAGGCTTCCAGTGCCAGGGACTGAGCACGGGGTCTTGGTGCCAGGAGATGGGCACAGACAAACTGTCAGGTCTTTGACAGGTTACAGGCGTGACTTCTTCCCGGAACTGGGAGAATGTCAGACAGTCAAAGAACGCCCGAGAGCTACCTCCAGAGCTGCCCGGAGTGAGGGCGGGAGGAACTAACAAAAAAACGGTGTCTTCGCCAGGGTGGTGAATTTAACCTCTTTTCCTCTCCTCTGTCCATACCAGGGCCATAACCTCAAAGAAACTTACTCCTTTTAATTAATAAAAGGGTGTGGCTTAACAAGTTTCAGCTTTAGTTTCCTTTCCAGTGGGAGAACGCGTTTGTCTGATTTGGAGTGACAGAGAGTACAGATAGCAGGCACACATTCAAGCATGAACACATAATCTTTATTCTGTCTATCTGGGACTTTCTTTACAATGGGACAGCAAAAGAAAAGAAAACAGAAAGAAAGAAAGAAAGAAAAAAAGAAGAAAAAAATCCTTCAGTAATTAGCGAATATTCGACACAAGATGATCAGTACAGCAAACTTCATGACCGGAAGTAAGTTTCCCCTACGCCTGCCGAAACGGCGCTGTCTGCAAGTTCACAACAGACAGTATGAAGCATACTTGCCGCAGTTGGCTGTCCCCCACACGACGTTCTCTGGTCAAGACGAAGGCGCCCTCTGGCTGAAGTCTTGACCACATAGCTGACAGAAATTTGTTAAATTGATTTTTTTCCCCATCTCCTCGATCAGGATCGAGTGGAGCTCTTCTCAGCTGCTTCTGTCACTGCCTTTAGGGCAGCGGTTCTCCTCAGCCCACAAATGCAGGGCTGTTTTCGTGGGATGGTGGGCAGGTGTATCAACAAAATCCCTCTTCTGGAACTTCTGTGACCTGGACGCCAGATGCTCTGAGGCTGCAGGCTACACTTGCATACGTCTCAGTCTGGAAGATACTGCACAGGATAAACACTCTCAGTCTTGAGCACTGGTTGATGTGTGTTGGTAAACTTCTTAATGTATTGACGCTGTGTGCAGGTGTAGATGATTTATGGCGCGGGCTTTGAGTAGACTGATGGGGACATGCAGAGAGTTTCTGATTCCCCGGTGGGATCAACACCTGGTGTTTTTACTCATTATTTACTGTTTCATTGGATGTTCCCGTGTTCTTAAAGTCCTGTCAGCTTTATTATACTCCCAGTTCTTATAGAACATGGAGTACTTTACATGGGAGCGAAGAAATGCTGTCTGTGTGTCTGTCTGTCCGTGGTCAAAATGTGTTCCACTCGCTCCAGGCAAAACTGCTGGACCGATCTTTCTGAAAATTTGTAGATATGTTCATTATGGTTCACAGATGATGGCCGGTATTTTATCTTACCAGAATAGCCGTTACTAGCTGCTATAATGATAATTTTGTGATGTACAGTTTAAGCAATAACGGTTTACAGGCTTAAGTGTAACCAAAGTTTGTAAGCGCCTCGGTAATATAGTGGATAGTGTCCCCGCCCGTTGCGCGGGAGACTCGAGTTCATTTCCCTGCTGGAGAGAGCAGGGTTTTTTTCTTTTCTCTTACATACAAAATTTCTACCACCAAAATGGAGAAAGTGCTATAGAGACTGGTTTATATATACTGACTTTCATAAAAAACGCGAAAGCAAAACAAGCTGAAGGTTAGGGGCGAATTTTATTGGTCACAATTGTACAGAGTGGAAGCGAGAATTCAACGTGATTTGATTCATTACACCGGTAATGTGTGAAAATGTCATCAGGAATATGTCTTTGTGTGGAAAATCCAAGGTCACGTGACAAGCCAGCTTGAAGTCCTAATACCGTGTGTGGCCACCATTTGCATGGACAACTGCTTGACACCTGTGGCTCATTGAGTGGACCAGGTGGTTGATGCGTCCCCTTGGCACACCAGCCCACACATGGACGATGGCCTGGTGAAGTTGAGCCGCTGTTGCTGGTCGTGGACGCAGGAGGTCCAACCGTCTGCCAAGTTCATCCCAAAAATGTTCTATTGGGTTTAAATCGGGACTGAGGGCTGGCCAGGGCAGCACATTGACGTTGTTATGCTGAAGAAATTGCTGGGTGGCCCCTGGCTGGTGTGGTCTTGCATTGTCCTGTTGGAATGTCCAGTTTGGGTGTTGCGCAAAAAAAGGAACGACATGGGTCTGAGCACCTGGTGGATGTAGCGCTGTGCATTGACACCCTGTCCGCGACCAGGACCAATGTTCTGAAAGATGACTGGTCCTATGGCGTGGTTAATGCCAATTGCACCCCATATCATAACGTTTGGGCCTCCCCAGGGGTTCCGCTCTACCACACAGGAGTCAGCATAGCGTTCACCAGGTCGACGCCATATTCTGACACGACCGTCAGCCATGTCAATACAAAAACGGCTCTCATCTGAGAACAGTATGCGTCCCCACTGCTGCCTGCGCCAGTTGATTCGGGCTTGTGCCCACTGCAGCCTGTCCTGCCGGTGTCTTGGTGTCAGTACCGGACCTCTGTGAGGACGCCTACATGCCAGCCCATTCTCCTGAAAACGCCGCCACACAGTGTTGAGGCTGATTCGTTGCTGGAGATTCCAGGCACCTGTCGAGCAGTGTTAGCAGCTGTTTGCCGCCTGTCCCGCAGATGGGTTCAAACAAAATGGCGATCCTCTCTTGGTGTGGTGACCGAGGACGGCCTGGCCGGGGACGATCATCAGTGGTACCAGTGATTCGCATGCGGTGCTGCAGACGATAGATGGTTGAGATGTGGACGTTAAAGATGTTGGCGACCTGCCTGGCATCCACACCAGCCTCCAGATGGCCTAGGGCACGATTGCGTTCCTCTGCTCGTAGTCTTGGCATCTCTGTAGGGCTCAGACGACAAATCGTTATCTGAACCTTGTAGCGCGGCTTTATAAAGGCTGCATGCCTGCGTACTTGTCGCTGGTTAACTTTGCTCTGCATGGTGTGCACGTGCCTCACATGCAGCAACCAGTTTGCCATTTTTGTTGACCCTCCAATGCCGGGAATGATGTGTTGCTCACACAATGTTTTCACTGCACGTGAGTCTTGGACCCAAACAACTTGCCACAATGGTTCAATATTGTATATTCACCCCTTTTCACCCGAAAATAGCCTTTCAATTTTTCGCGTTTTTTATGGAAGTCAGTATATATACATATTTTTCTTTTTGTTGTACTACTACTTTTCTGGAGTACGTTTATATGCTTTGCATCTTGTTAAAGGTGTGTTCGGACATGGCCACACACTGTCATGAAAGTCTATATGCACACAGTCTTTTTTCTGCCTCATCTTCCGCGACACTTCAGTAGCAGCATTAAACCCACGCTGCTCATTTTGACTCCGTGTCCACAGCCACAGCTCTGGTGCCGACAATCCACAGGAGCAGTCAATGTCAAGTCATCAAGAGGCAACCCACCAGAGGAGTCACTGCACTACCGGTGGTGTTCAAAGACGTCTGTTCTGATCTAACACACGCAGTTCACCACCCAGTAGCCCCCGCCCCACTCCCTCCTTGCTGTCACTACCGAATAAGCCCCCCCACCTACTGATGACAAAAACTGCTTCGTCGCGGAGCCAGCATGAGTGAGCTCTCCCTCTGGAGGGCGCCACCACGTCTGTCATCTGTCCAGGTCTAAGTTCAAGGGCTGACATGTGGACAGATTGTCGAAACTGAGGTCACCGGGGCATGAAGGGCTGCAGAATTTGAAACTTCTTTCCTGACTGATGAGGATGAGCATGTTTAAAGATAGTGCTGTGGATTTCAATACCACGGCGTCAACCAGGCCTGAGACGACATACAGACACCTGCAGTGTTGGTCAGAAAAAAACCAGCAACACT
The DNA here is from genome assembly GCA_018398815.1 of Conus ventricosus. Classification (NCBI taxonomy): domain Eukaryota; kingdom Metazoa; phylum Mollusca; class Gastropoda; order Neogastropoda; family Conidae; genus Conus; species Conus ventricosus. The sequence goes on along the minus strand of CM031607.1, from coordinate 84,450,833 downwards.
CTCGGAGAAACATCCATTACTCGACTGTGTGGTCCCAGTCTTCCCAGAGCAAGCTCAACTCAGAACCGGTCTGGTTAAAAAAAAAATATATAAAAAAAAGAAGAAGATCTGATAGGAACTGAACATACGACCTCCTAGCCAGGAATCTACGATGCTAACTACTTTGCCACCGCGGCTGGTGCTACCATCCTTACTGTGTAGCAAAACGTGAACAAGATTGAAAGGTTAAAGACTGAAAGGTTAAAGATTGAAAGGTTTTGAGATTGAAAGGTTTTGAGATTGATAGGTTAAAGATTGAAAGAATTCTTTCCAGCCGAGCGCGGCTTGACAGCACAATTCCCTGGTGCCGCGCGCGGCGCACAGCGCTCATTCCCGGCTGACGCACAGATTTGGCCACTTTTTAATTTATTTTTACGGTAGCTCTACAACAACTGACGGTCTTGTGTTAGGTGTCACAGGAAAGAACAAACACTCAACCCAATCATCACCAAATCCACTTTGTAATACGATTTCAAGCGCTTCATTGCGAGAAATTGCTACCACCCCTTTGCCTGACTGACATTTTTTCTGGCACAGGAAATACGTGGCGAGCGCCGCGTGGCGGTGACGTCAGTTTCTTTGTTTCAAAGCTCATGGGGTCAGCCAAGTTCACAATAGGCCACTGAAAGTATGGTCGACAACTCGTTCCAACATCCCCAAGACTAGTTACAGAGGTTATTTCCCTTGGACCATTTCATGGAAAGTGTAGGGATTTTTTATGTTCCCGTCATCTGATTGTGGACGACACGGCAGACTGTACTGCTGTCTGTCCGTCATCCGGACTTGGACGACGCGCCTCAAGGGAGAGAAATCCTGTTGTCCACTTTTGTCAGGTCTAAGATTGAAAGGTCTAAGATTGAAAGGTTTGAGATTGAAAGGTTAAAGATTGAAAGGTTAAAGATTGAAAGGTTAAAGATTGAAAGGTAAAAGATTGAAAGGTCAAAGTCCCATGTGTAAGTGGGTGTAGGACCAGTAACCTGGGACAGGTTCACCATGTCTGGAGCTCTCGGTGAAAGGTGGACCATCTCTCTCCTTCCCCCGCCTTCACTATCCCTGCCCTGAATCATGTACCTCTTTATTGCCAGACAGAAGAAAACACGTACAGAACAACAAAGCCAACACTGAATCTCCCCAACTCTTCAGAAAGCTTGTAAGAAAAAGATTCTCGCCGATTGTTGGTTTGCTTCTTTTTAAAATTTATCAAACATAAAATATCTGAATTTTATGAGATAATGGATTGCTCGTTCTTCATTTTCGCTATCATGAGTGTTGTTTATCTTGCCTGTAGAAGGCCTAGGAGATCGAAACGCGTCGTGTTTTGTCTTGCGGATCGTTTGTTCATGTTTGGCGGATATAGTACTTACACTTCTTAAGAGAAGATACCTGTTTGTTGCATAGCTCTTATACCAACAAATGATTTCTCTCTGTGAAAGTCGAACTGCATTTCAAGCAGACAGCGGCTTTGTTGGTGTCACATTTGATTTGGCAATGACGTTCGTTACGTTCGCCGGTAACAGAAACAATCTGAGGATCGTTGTTGTTGTTGTCGTACCCTGGCTAAAAGACTCCAGGGATCATCCAAACAGCCGAAGTACCTGAACACTATGATACAAATGCATCAGCTGCGGATGAGAACATTATGTGTGTGTGACCGTTTTTGATTACCACGCCCCGTGGGCAGCCACACTCCGACTTCGGGGGATTTTGGAGACTGATACTGTTATGCTAGGAGCTTGGCACAACTGAAGGCAATCCCCGCATAACTATGCAGAGCATAGCAACATTTTGATGTAGCTTTGGTGTTCTAGCCTATGTCAGTTGGCCTGACACAGCCTTAAGCCAATGCGGAATCTGAAGATCAAAAGCAACAAACTGGAGATGCTCGTGTGGAGCGCTGGCCCATTAAGAGAATTGTAAATGACTCTCGGATGTTCTTACACAGTTTTTGTTTTTACATTGCGTGATTAAATAATGGGGAAAGTGTGTGTGTGTGTGTGTGTGTGTGTGTGTGTGTGTGTGTCTGTCTGCTGTCTGAGTCTGTGTCTGTGTATCAATACCATTTGTAACTCTTTTCATAGTTAACAAAAATAAACTAAATCAAACGGCACTTGGTCTGATAAAGACATAATTAGGCTGATGATATTCTGCATGTTTAGTAATCCTGTACGTACTTCTAACTTTCTACTACTTAAGTTTACTTTCACTTTCAGTCTCTGTGTAATGACGCCACAATCTTGAATGTTCTGCTCACCTTATAGTCTACAGATAATTTTACCTTCTCTGTTAATCTCTGTGTAATGTCATCATGGTCTTGTATAAACAACTTATCTTTTATAGATCATCTTAAATTTTACTTTCTCTGTTAATCTCTGTGTAATGTCATCATGGTCTTGTATAAACTACTTATCTTTTATAGATCATCTTAAATTTTACTTTCTCTGTTAATCTCTGTGTAATGTCATCATGGTCTTGTATAAACTACTTTTTTTTTTTTTTTGCTGTCCCAGCCTCTGCGCCACCTCAGAGGCAGTGCACCCACGCCGCTCATCCCGACATTCCGTCCAAAGCCACAGCCCAATCGGCCCCGCCACAGTCCCGGCACCGGCAATCCACAGGGAGCAGTCAATGTCAAGTCGTCAAGAGGCAACCCACCAGAGGAGACACTGCACTGCTGCCGAGTCACTTCGGTGGTGTTCAGTGGCGCCTGTTCTGATCTAACATACCAGGACACCACCTACTAAGCCCCCTACTGACGACAATAATTGCTTAGTCGCGGAGCCGGCATGAGTGAGCTCTCCCTCCGGAGGGCGCCACCACGTCGTCCAACGACAGCCCCCATGGACTCGATACCGGTGACCCCGATGGAACCAAACCAAGGCCACAGACGTGGAGAGGACATCGAAACTGAGGTCACCATGAGAGCAGGGCATGAAGGGCCACAGAATTTGAGACATTTTTTTTGTGCTGACTGATGAGAATGAGGATGATTAAGATGATGCTACGGATTTCCATTTCGGTCTGAGACTACATGACAGGGCTGTACTCTACGCTTCCTTTCATAATATATCCCGGCGTCAACCAGGCCCGAGAGATACAGGCACCAGCAGTGTTGGTCATGAAGTTTGAGCAACACTCTCAGAAACGCATCCATTAAGTGGATGAAACTCGACTGTGTGGTCCCAGTCTTCCCAACTGAGTCCGCAGCAAACTCAGCTCTGGGTAGGAGCCGGTCGGGGCAGAAAAACCCACATGACTTCTGATGGGATTCGAACCCACGACCTCCCAGCCAGGAGTCCGCGACGCTAACCACTTCGCCACGGCGGCTGGTAACTACTTATCTTTTATAGATCATCTTAAATTTTACCTTCTCTGTTAATCTCTGTGTAATGTGATCATGGTCTTGTATAAACTACTTATCTTTTATAGATCATCTTACTTTCTTTCTCTTTAATCTCAGCGTAGTGTCGTCCATACCATTCTGTGCAGCGCACCGAGCTGGTCCAGTTGTGACGTGTCAGCAGGTACCTCACAGCCACAGACGGACAAAGACGGTCACGTGCAGCCTTCTGCTAAGGGAGGCTACTGTCACCTTATCATCACCTATCACTCTTTTTTTTCCGAACCGAGTATACTTGCTTGCTTTTAAAGTCTCCAGCTACACTGCTGAGTGTCAGTACTCAAATAAAGGGGCGGACATCATCCTTTAGTCAACACTGAAGAATCAAATCATGATTCCGCAGGCTTACTTTGCTCCCCCCTTCTCTCCCCCCCCCCTCCCCCCATGGAGGTGCAGATTATGCCAAGTCGTTTCTGTGCAAGTGTATAAGTCATTCTAATGGACACTCAGCTGCAGAAAAATCATTTATTACTTTTTCTTCATTATTAATGTTAGCATCATTACTATAAATACCCAATACAATACAATACAATCATTATTAGTAGTGTTATTGTTGTTGTTGTTATGATTATGATCATCATCTTTATTGTTGTTAAGTTTATTATTATTTTTATATAATTTATTCGTTTCATCCAATCATTCCACATGCTCAACCCCCCCCCCCCCCCCCCCTCCCACCACCACCACCACCACCATCCACAGCCACACTCTAGCATGTCCCTCAGCCCCGGCACAAGCAATCCAGAGAAATGAGCCCACATCAAGTCACCTTGAGGCCACTCACCATAGGAGACACTGCTCGGCTGCTGAATCATCACGGTGGTGCTGAGTTGTTGCCTGCTCTGGTCCAACATCCGTGTCCAACATACCACCTACGGAGCACCTCTGATGACTACAGTGATAACTCGCGGAGCCAGCATGATGAGCGTTCCCCTAAAGAGGACGCCACAACGCCCGTCCACCGACAGTCCCCAGGAAAATCGCCGATACCAGGTGACCCCGACAGGAACTCACCAAGGGAAAAGATGTGGAGGGGCATGGACACTGAGGTCACCATGAGAGCAGGGCCGCAGAATTTGAGACGTTTGTTTTAATGCTGATCGATGAGGATGAGGATGAGGATAATGAAGACGATGCTATGGATTCCATTCTGCTCCGAGACTGCTTGACAGGGCTGTACTGTACGCTTACTTTCATAATACATCCCGGCGTCAACCAGGCCCCAGAGATACAGACACCTGCAATGTTGGTCGGAAAGTTCGTGCAACACGCTTGGAGAGAGTGGATTAAACTCTGCTGGGTGGTTCCAGTCTTTGTAGTTCAGCCCATAACACACTCAGTCCTGAACAGGTGCCGATCGGGGCCCAAAAATCCACCAAATAAATGGCTCTGCCGGGAATCGAACCAATGGTTCCCGGCCGGGACTCCGTGCCATTAACCACGGCGGCTGGTTTGAAAATGGTTTTTCATTTTTGTGTTCAACAAATGTTTTTTGTTGTTGTTTTTTTTTCCACACATTACAAGGTTATATTAAACGGCCACTTCAATTTCAACCATTCAATTCCTCCACGAACACCACACCTTCTGGCCACGTCTGTGCACGTGAAACACTTGACTTATGCGGTCACGTTCATGGTTAGAGAGATCCTGTTTCCAGTGATTTCTTTCGCCGCTGGTGACACGCTAGTTCAGAATATTTCCTTCGCTCTTAACGCGGTATTATTTCAGATCGCGCATTTTGCCTTTAGCAAATCCATTATTTTTATTCCCACCACAACTCAGTGTCCGATTCCATGCCACTGACTGATCACCTGGTTATTGGGATTCGGTTTCTTTTCTGACCTTATCAGAAGAACGAGCATGCATGCTTTTTCGTCTCTGACGTTATGGGAGGAAACATTGGCAGGCATATTTATCGGGAGAGCAATGTCCATTCTAATCATAACAGTGAAAATAGTGTTTCTCCGATGACCAATGTAAGTTATTTCGGTCTGGAATAAACAAGGTCATTTCTCAGCCATGTGTCTGCCAATCTCCCTGTCGTGAATTCTGCTGAGAGAGAGAGAGAGAGAGAGAGAGAGAGAGAGAGAGAGAGAGCTGCTGGCAGCAGATTTATCGTTGAAACTACCGAGCAGACCAAATCATCACGTGTGTGCAAAGCCGCTGACAGCGCTTTCAAACAAGGTTCGGTGAAGGCTGAAGGAACGTGGTGGCTGTTATGGCGGGGCTTATCTCCCTTGATGGTTCAAGTCTTCAATGCTGGCGTGGATGTTCGTTACAAGTACCAACTAAACAGTTGTAGACCTGCAGGATCGTTACAATTGGGATTTTAAATAAAAATTTAGTTTGCAAGCGATTTCATTTATTTATTTACTTATTTATTTCATATATTCATTTATTTAGCGAGAGAGAGAGAGAGAGAGAGAGAGAGAGAGAGAGAGAGAGAGAGAGTGTGTGTGTGTGTGTGTGTGTGTGTGTGTGTCAAGTTTCTTTGTATTCCCTGGAAGTATGATAATCATGCTAATGCTAGGTTCACACGAGAGCAACTTTTACTGCCAACAAATAGACCCCAAAAGTTGCCAACTCGATGTGCAACAAATCAAAAATAGATTTTGGCCAAAGTTGCTTCGTCATATGTGAACGCAAGAGGCAACTATATGGCAACTCCGTAGCTCCGCCCCTTTTTTTTGCTGGCTTGGCCTACGTGCGCGACCTACTTTCCTTGTAGTTGCCACGTAG
>CM031607.1:84432158-84439658 GCA_018398815.1 Conus ventricosus | reverse complement strand
GCGCCTATCCTTGGCTAGAGACCAAGTTCTAAGCGCTTTACAATCCACACTCGTTTACACAACGGGCTGCCTACCTGGGTAGTGCCGACTTAAGAGCTGCCAGCTGGTGCTTCGTTCAGTCGTTTCCCGTGTCATCCAGTCAATATCGTTCAATATCGTTCACTCAATTTCATTACTTGCTTAATTCTTTTCCATTTCTCACGCAGGGTGCATGCTATGTGTAACGTGTCATCCATACCAACGGCCAAACTGGCCTTCTCTTCCGAAAGTTGGTGATGGGATTTTACGTGTGTGCAAGATGTTATGCATGTGTTCACGCACGGAACCTCGGTTTATAGTCTCATTCGAAGGACTGTATAAGAAATGGAGTCAGAACCAATATGAACTCCGAGGGAAAAATCCCCCTGTACCGAAACCGCCCGGCGGAGATTCGAACCCGCAACCCCAGGATCACCAAGATTGCGAGTCCGGCTATCTACCACTGAGCTATACCGGCCCCCGGCCTCTGTCCATGTCTGAGTCAATAAAGGTCCTAGTCTGGAAACTGTTACTTACTGAGTCACTGGGTTTTCTGATTGAGTGGCCGGAACTGTCTAGTCTGTAAAAGTTCCTGACTTAACGCACTTCGTCAGTCATTAGGAATTGTTTGTCAGTCATTAGGAATTGTTTGTCAGTCATTAGGAATTGTTTGTCAGTCATTGTCCAGTCTATGTTTTGAGTCAATGCCGTTTTTTTTTTACAACAGCTGTATCACATGTTTGTGACAAACATTCGTTTTTATCAAGTCACTGACATTACTTAGACAGTACCTATCCTCTGACAGACAGTACCTATCCTCTGACAGACAGTACCTATCCTCTGACAGACAGTACCTATCCTCTGACAGACAGTACCTATCCTCTGACAGACAGTACCTATCCTCTGACAGACAGTACCTATCCGCTGACAGGAACCAAACTCGAAGCGCTTTACGATCCACACTCTCGTTTACACCACGGGCTGCCTACATGGGTAGAGCTGAATGAAGAGCTGCCTGCTGGTGCGATTCATTCGTTTCCGTGTCGTTCAGTTGAATATCAGAGAGTCATTCCTCTGATTTTTTTTTTTTCACGGAGGATGCATGTTATGCATATACATGTCGAACAGACCAACAACCAAACTAGCCTTGTCTTCAGAAAATTAATAAATAATAATAATAATAATAATATGGTATTTATAATGCGCAAAATCTTGATAAAATCAACTCTAAGCGCAAGGGGAAAAAATCTGCACACACACACACTCACGCAGATACACCCACACACAACTGAACATGCGTTATGGCTCTAAACAAAGGAATAGAAAGGAAAATCATGTACAAAATAAATATTAAACCAGAAATATTAATGCACACACACACACGCCCACGCTGTGGGCCATATGGCTCTAAACACAACCAAGTTGATGGCGAGATTTTAAGGGTGTGCTAGGTGTTGTGCATGCATCATACAAGAGTAAATTGTTTCATCAAAATGACTATGGCTAATTCATTTTGAGCTAAATATTTTCCATGGGTGCTTCTCTTGGGTTTATTTCCGGAACATATAGATGTGAAGCATATAAACGTACTCTCAGTTTTCCAAACCGCTTATAAATCGGCCAAGTGCTTTGTGAGATAAGAAATAAAGGCAAAATAACGGTTTTAACGGTTATTTTACCGATATACACTTTTGAAACTGGTATTTTAGTCCTCACTGGGCTAAAGCCTGTGTACATATCAAATTTCATCCAAACCGGACAATATGTCAAGAATAACGGTTTTTAACGGTCAAATTTTGAAACACTATGTAGAAGTGCCATTTGTGTGTGATAACCTTTCTATATACCAAATTTCATTAAAATTCACCGATATATAAGAAATATCGGCAGAATAACGGTTTTTAACGGTTGTTTAATCCATTTTCAGCATTACATCACTTACATATGGACAGAGGCTCTGATTTATCACAAGATCATCCAAACCACTTATAAATTGGCGAAGTACTTTTTGAGATATTCCATAAAGAAGAAAAACCGTTACAGGCCGTTACAGCCGTTAGTAACGGCTATAGCGGTAAACTAAAACATCGGGCATCATCCGTGGCCCATAATGAACTAACCTACAAATTTTCAGAAAGATTAGCCCAGTAGTTTTGTCTGGAGCGAGTGGAACACATTTTGACCACGGACACACAGACACACGGACACACAGACACACAGACACACACAGAGACAGCATTTCTTCGTTCCCATTCTAAAGTATCCCTGTTCTATAAGAACTGGGAGTACAAAAACAGAAGATATGAATAGTCACGCCCTTCATTCGCATCCCCTCTGCCCCAATACGCCCATCATGTCACGCCTTTAGCCCTTGCCCTCTGCCCTAATACGCTTATCATGTCACGCCCTTTATCCTTGCCCTCTGCCCCAATACGCCCATCATGTCACGCCCTTTATCCTTGCCCTCTGCCCCAGTACGCCCATCATGCCCACGCCCTTTACCCCTTGCCCTCTGCCCCAATGCGCCCATCATGTCACGCCCTTTACCCCTTGCCCTCTGTCCCAATACGCCATCATGTCACGCCCCTCATGCTTTCCCTCCTGGTGTGTGTGTGTTGTGTGTGTGTGTGTGTGTGTGTGTGTGTGTGTGTGTGTGTGTGTGTTGTGTGTGTGTGTTGTGTGTGTGTGTGTGTGTGTGAGTGCGTGAGTGCGTGCATCCGTGCGTGCATGCCTGCCTGATACCAAAGAAGTTTTCACATCATCTTTCTTCTAATGAATTCCTATAAATCGCTTATTATCCTTTTTTCGTCTAATCGCAAAATCTGTGTGTTGCTCAAGCAAGTTGAACTTCCGACGCATCACCGGTACACAGGTATTTTGTCTACTATGAAATCTCGCATCAGTTCGACTTTAAGTCTATAATATCTATCTATCTGTCTATTTTTCTGTCTATCTATCTATCTATCTATCTATCTATCTATCTATCTATCTATCTATCTATCTATCCATCCATCTGTCTGCCTCTCTCTATCTCTCTATCTATCTGTCTATCTATCTATCTATCTATCTTTCTATCTATCTATCTATCTGTCTCTCTATCTATCTGTCTCTCTCTCAATCTATCTATCTATATGTATACTGTTTCCACTTATGTCCGCCTTTTCCCACTTTTTTCCACTTACATATATATATATATATATATATATATATATATATATATATATATATATATATATATATATATACTGGCTTTATCACACCACCTAATCATTTCATTATTTTCACAGCCTACTGTGACTCCGAGCCAAAATTGTTTGTTGTCGGTCGCCAAATTGGGAAATGTTCTGTTCCTCCAGTTACCACTGAATATCTTTTACATATTTGCCGTTTCAGGACAGCATCTGGGCAGTCCTTCTTGTACATCTTTTGGTTAATTCTAAGTGTCATTTTTATTTCATGTACGTGGAGTATGATTTTATTAATAACCAGAGGCGCAAAATCGGGTAATGGTGGTAATGGTGGTCACGACAACGACGACGACGATGATGATGATGATGATGATGATGATGATGATGATTATGGTGATACTGCAGCTGCTTCTACTACCATAATTACTAATACTGCTACTGTTACTCCTGCTGCTGGTGCTGCTATTGCTACTGCTGCTGCTTCTGCTGCCATTATCATCATCATCATCATCTTCATCATCATCATCATCAGCAGCAGCAGCAGCAGCAGCAGCAGCAGCAGCTGCAGCATGATCTTCACAATCATTCCTCACCCTTCCTGGCACACGGCCCGTGTTGCGCTATGACAGTCTGTGCCACGCCCCCCTGCAGAGGACAATGAACAGCGTGTTGTGTGTGGACACACTGACCACTGACCAATGGACATCACAGACTGTGGACACACTGACCAATGGACATCACCACAGACTGTGGACACACTGACCAATGGACATCACCACAGACTGTGGACACACTGACCAATGGACATCACCACAGACTGTGGACACACTGACCAATGGACATCACCATAGACTGTGGACACACTGACCAACCGATATCACCACACACTGTGGACACACTGACTAACGGACATCACCACACACTGTGGACACACTAACCACTGACCAATGGACATCATTACAGACTGTGGACACACTGACCAATGGACATCACCACAGACTGTGGACACACTGGCCAATGGACATCACCACAGACTGTGGACACATTGACCAATGGACATCACCATAGACTGTGGACACACTGACCAACGGACATCACCACACACTGTGGACACATTGACCACTGACCAATGGACATCACCACAGACTGTGGACACACTGACTAACGGACATCACCACAGACTGAGGACACACTGACTAACGGACATCACCACACACTGTGGACACATTGACCAATGACCAATGGACATCACCATAGACTGTGGACACACTGACCAATGGACATCACCACAGACCACTCTGGTCACCACTTCTCTGCCTGTGATTCATGACTAAGGACGAGGAGCTGGAGTGACCTCCCCTGACAGGCCGAACTGACGTCACTGCTCACCAATGGACGACAGTGACCTGAGGCCATCATGATGGTGATGATGATCGACTGGAGAGACGAATCTCAGTGTTTCAGGTCATTTTATTCCAACCGAAATATTCAAATGTGCTTTTTTATTAAAAAAAAATCACACCATTAGCTTAATGGACTTTACACCTCTGGTTGAGTGTATCATCTTTTTATATTTACATAGCTGAGTAATGGCACAAAAAAACGAAGAAGAAATATTTAGAAAGAAAGTAAGATAAAAGGGAGGTGGGACAAAAAACCGAAGTAGTTAAAGAAGTCATATTCACCATAGCTGCACTGTAACCGGATACTGAATGACGCAATCGCACGCGCGTGACAGGAAGTGTGCCCTCTCAAATCAATAACGGTTCCCCTCCACCCACCCCCATCATTCTTCAGTGCATGTAGTTTTTCCCACTGGCAGCGTGATGATGATGATACTGCAGGGAGAGTAGGGGATGGGGGTTGGGGGGGGGGGGAGTAGGCCGTGTGGAAATGGCGAGGGCGAGGCTCATCTTACTGCTGACTGGATGACAGTGCAGGAAGGATTTCCTTTCACACACACCCCCCCCCCCCCCCCCCACACACACACACACACACACCCGCCCCTACACCGAGACCGGGAATTCCGATGGAGTCATCGATAAACGCAGAAGTTGCAATCTATGGCGGATGGATCAAAAGTCGTAGCGATACATCACCACATCAGATTTCTTTTCTCTCGTCTTCCTCTCAAAGGACAGTATTGATCGTGTGTGGGGGATGGGGGTGGGGTGGGGGGGGGTGGGGTGGGTGGGGGATGGGGGTGGGGTGGGGTGGGGGTGGGGGTGGGGGTGGGGGGGGTGGGGTGGGGGTGGGGGTGGGTGTTGGGGGGTGGGTGTGGGTGGGGGGGTGGGGTGGGGGGTGGGGGTGGGGTGGGGGATTTCCAACGGAACGAAACTGGGAAAGAAACCTGAGTCAGACTCTAGGCGGTTCAAATTCATCTTCACGTTTCATCCCATGGTCTCTTTGTAATTCAGATGCGTTGACCAATGTGTCGGGCTACGTGATTGGCTGAACTCTGTATCCTGAATTGCCATTGGTACTTGATAAAGCCGTCAGTATATCTGCTGACGCTTGCCGCACACGCCTACTGCCCCCCCCCCCCCCCCCCCCCCTCCTCCTCTTTTTCCCTCTTCTCATTGGTCATCTGATCTGGTGTATCCGCCACCTCGCGATGTCAGTGGTGGAGAGCATGTATTCAAGACATGCCTGGCTGTGTGTGTGTGTGTGTGTGTGTGTGTGTGTGTGTGCGAGCGTGTGTGTGTGTGTGTGTGTGTGTGTGTGTGTGTGTGTGTGTGTGTGAGAGAGAGAGAGAGAGAGAGAGAGAGAGAGAGAGTGTGTGTGTGTGTGTGTGTGTGTGTGTGTGTGTGTGTGTGTGTGTGTGTGTGTGTGTGTGCATGTAGTGTGTGTTGTTGTTGTTTTGTTTTACGTCTTTCCACATTACGTGATATTAGACGGGGAAAAACAAATCGGGGCTGGGAAAAAAAGGTTAACACAACGAGTCAAAAGAATTAACTTATCTACAACTATAACACAAAAAATAGAATATCCACTTAATCAAAGATAAAATATAAAAAATAAAAAATAAAATTAAAAACAAACAACAACAACAAATCTACACACACACAACCAAACAAAAAGAAAAATCAAACATATAACTCTTCTGTTCTGTCTCACCACTGACTGTTATCGATTATAAGTATTTGCCAATTGGACTTTTAGCTAAGTGCAAAAAGAAAAGATATGTTTCCCTTGCTGACAGGAAAACATTTTGAATAGGCTGTACAGACGTATTTGGAATGAATTTTTTCATTAAGTTACACAAAAGAATGTGATCAGTTGATATGCTATGACCACATATACAATGTATATTTTTGACATACTTTGTTTTCAAACAATCCAATTTCCATCTACAGATCAAGGAACTTATCTGACGTCTACGGTAAATGTTTTGGTCGTACTTACTTAACATTTCATACATATTTTTCATTTCATCGTTTAAACCAAAACACCCACTTTCTCTTTCTATCAAATGAAAATGAGAAAATTGTACTTTTTCTGCCAAAGTATAGCACTCTTGCACTGACATAGAGAAGTTTTAAAAATGCGAATCTGATGATCGTTTTGCTCCTCTCTTTGCCAGAACATCAACCTTTTCATTATAGTATAACCCACAGTGGGAGGGCGCCCAAAGAAATGTTATTTCAGTGTCTCTGACTGAGAGGAAATGTACTAAATTATTTATTTCAGTGATCATCTCAGGTCGAACATTTAATTCAATATTCTTCATTGCAGTAAGAACTGACTTGGAATCTACACATAAAACAACTTTAAATAAATTTTGAGGGTAATCCACAACAAACTTTAAAGCCATAATTATAGCAAATAACTCGGCCATGAATATAGATTTGTTTTTTTCCGAGATAATAAGACTTTTCTTTGTTAAGGCCTTGGATAATGTATGCTGCACCTGCATGTTCATCGATTAATGATCCATCAGTGTATATCTTCAAATGGTTGGAATAGTGATCATGCAAATGCATTTTGATATTGGATAATAATAAATTAGTATTTTCAGCCTTTGTTAAATCTGTATGCTCAATATCAAAATGTGCTCGTAGTAGTGTGTGTATGTGTGTGTGTGTGTGTGTGTGTGTGTGTGTGTGTGTGTGTGTGTGTGTGTGTGTGTGTGTGTGTGTGTGTGTGTGTGTGTGTGTGTGAGAAAGAGAGAGACAGAGAGAGAGAGCGAGAGAGAGTGTGTGTGTGAGTGTGTGTAGTGTGTGTGTATGTATAGCGCGCGCGCGCGCGCGCGCGCGCGTGTGTGTGTGTGTGTGTGTGTGTGTGTGTGTGTGTG
>CM031607.1:84417158-84427158 GCA_018398815.1 Conus ventricosus | reverse complement strand
CATTTATTTCTGTGTATACAAACATGCTCCATTCATCAAAAAAGAGTCAGACAAGAAGCAAAACCACCGTGGATAACAAAAGAAATAGATATCGAAATTAACATAAGAAATCAGTTAAGCAATTCCGGAACAAATAAAGAATTCCGTAAACAAAGAAATAAGGTAAACTCAATGAAACGTAAATCTAAGCGTAATTACTTTCAAAAGATGTTAATTTCTACAAAGGATTCACGTCAGATTTCGAAGGCCATTAACATGTTGAATAATAAACAAGTCTCAAGAAATCAGGAAATTATCACAGATGTAACTGCAGATCAATTAAACAACCATTTTGCTAGTATCAAAGAAAAAATTATATCACATGATAGGTCCAATGAAAATGACCTTGAGCATTTAAAACACAACCTTGATTTAAAAGATATTAGCTTTTCCTGTACCCTCCAACCAATGACTGTTATGGACGTTAGTAAAAGTATTTCATCTTTAAAACAATCGGGTACACGCAATTTAGATGGTTTAGATGCAAAAATACTAAAGATTTTGTGTCCAATAATTACTGATACACTAACGTATTTGTACAATTTATGCATAGAGAAACAAACCTTTCCCTTGAAATTTAAGGAAGCTAAAGTAATTCCACTTTATAAATCTGGTGATAAGTCAATTCCATCAAACTATAGACCAATTTCTATTTTATCTGCTTTATCTAAACCTATTGAAAAACACTTGCAAAATTACTATATTCTTACCTTACTAAAAACAATTTACTCCACGACGATCAATCTGGTTTCCGTAAAAATCATTCCTGCCATACAACCCTTGTACAGCTTATTGATAGCCTCTTATGCAGTATAAATGAAAATAAATTTACTGTATTCTTTTTATAGACTTTGAAAAAGCTTTTGATGTAATAAATCATTCTCTCCTGTTGCGTAAACTGGAACTCTACAAATTAACTCCAGAATTCATAAATCTCATGTCCTCATTCTTATGTAATAGGAAACAATCAGTAACAGTCAACAATAAAACGTCAAATTTAATGTCTATCAAATATGGAGTACCACAAGGCTCTGTACTGGGCCCTCTACTGTTTACTGTCTACGTCAATGATTTACCTTATTTTCTTGAAAGTAAATGCGAAATGTTTGCTGATGACACATCTCTTCTTTCAGTGATTCAGATCCATATAGATTAGCTAGTAACCTCCAAAATGATGTTAAAAAACTTATCGAATGGACTCGGTTGAACCATATGTCCTTAAATGCAAGTAAAACCAAGTGCATGTTTGTATGTGCCCGACAAAAAAGACAAAAGATGAAGTCAAAATTTCCACCATTGTTTATATCTGACCAAAAAATAGAAGAAGTCGACTCACATAAAATACTAGGAGTAATAATAGATAAAGATTTAACATGGACCGACCACATAACGTCAATGGGGAAACGTCTCTCAAAAAAATTACTTCAATTAGTCAAGATTAAGAACTTCCTGGACACCCATTCTCGAAAGCTCTTTTTCTGTGCTCATATTCTATCAATCATTGATTATGCATCAACCCTATGGGATAACTGCAGTGAAACCAACTTGAAAATTATTCATCGAATGTATAAAAGAGCATTAAAATTAGTATTACTAAAAACAAGCACCCTAACAACAGAAGACTATAAACAACTTAATATGTTAACCTTCTACAACAGACTTTTGTTCAACAAGGCAGTATGCATGCATAATGTTACAAACGGATATGCTCCTAAAAAGATAAGAGATTCATTTACAACTAACACTTATAGACATAGTCATTTATTATCCTTTCCTAGACCAAGAAATAATCTTTATAAATCTAGTCTTTTGTACTCCGGTGGAAATGTATGGAACAAGCTACCAATCACTTTGAAAAACATAAAGAACAAAAATCAGTTAAGAAAAATCTGAAAAAGCATCTCATGGATGGTTAGCAATCAATATTTTCTCAAATTCCTTGAAATAACTTTTCAGTGATTTTACATGATGTATCCTTGTGTATATGTTTATGCCTATGTACATGTCTGTTTATGCGTGTGTATGCTTTGTAGACAATGTATTGATATTGTACATAACTTAACTCTCTCTCTCTCTCTCTCTCTCTCTCTCTCTCTCTCCTCTCTCTCCTCTCTCTCTCTCTCTCTCTCTCTCTCTTGTTATTTCCTTGATATGATAATTATAACAGGCTTGAATTCTTTTTTGTACTCCTTCTCCCTCCACCCCCACGCCTCCATCCTACCCCCTCCCTCCTCCTATTTCCTCTCCCCTCCTCATCCCCCTTAGATTTCACCCCACCACCTCCCTCGCCCTTTTCCGCTGGTTTTCACTCTTTGTATTTCTTCGTTTTCATTATTTTATTATTCAAGTTTCTTTGTTTTGTTATGATGGCTTGATGCAAAAAAGCAGTTTGTCTGCTTATTCAATGTTCCATCTGGAAATAAAATTTTGACTGACTTGACTTGACTTGACACACACACACACACACACACACACACACACACACACACACACACACACACACACACACACACACACACACACACACACACACACACACACACCCCTACGTCTCCAGCAAGTCAGGTCCTCAACACTACTGTTCCTGAACTCGTCAATATCCAACTCGGAGTCTCCCAGTGGTTAGGACGTGAACAGAACTGGGCGAACCTCAAAACCCCCACATGGATAGTGACATTCATGGGTATAACAGAGATGAACACAGAAGACCAAGTTTCCACCATCAAAAAGACTGACTCAGCCTCTCTCTGTTTTAAAACCCACATTTTCTGCAATAGGATTTAGATGAATGTGGAGCGAACACAGAATTACTGTAGACGAAAGAACAAAGCAATTACAAAGCAGACATGACGCGTTTCGACCTATTGAGTCCACTTCAGGTATGACAAAGAATATTTAAGCAGTGAGAACGATGTAGGAACAGACGGTCAATGCTCTCCCGATCTGAGTGCAAAGTTCGGTCTGCAGGGAATAACGAAACCTACGGAATGGAACTGATGTTGAAAGGGAGAAGATGGAGGTTAAATTTACCCCCACCAGCACCACCACCACCACCACCACCACCACCATCATCATCATCAGCATCATCATCATCATCATCATCACCTCACCATCATTACCATCATCATCTCATTATCATCATCGTCATCGTCATCATCATCATCATCATCATACGATTACCATCAACATCATCATTATCATAAAGCAGGAATTCTAAAAATAGTCACAAC
Organism: Conus ventricosus; assembly: GCA_018398815.1. Classification (NCBI taxonomy): domain Eukaryota; kingdom Metazoa; phylum Mollusca; class Gastropoda; order Neogastropoda; family Conidae; genus Conus; species Conus ventricosus. Next base: position 84,423,889 of record CM031607.1, on the reverse strand, counting down.
AGTAAATGTAGTGATAATAACGAGAATAATAGAAAAGGAGAAGAGCACAGAGAAGAATGAGAAGAGTAGTGACTTAAGAAAAAAACAAACCAATAACCATGAAAATGAAAATAATGATAAACATAATTATCACAGTAATTGAAGAAATGATAATGAGAATAATAGGAAAAGAAGAGAAAACAAGACAAGAATGAGAAGAATAATTACTATAATATTAATAACCATAACAATGATAACAGTTAATAATTAATGTAAAGATAAAATTATTTTTAAAAAAACATAATAATAATGATAATAATCATAAGAAGAAGAATAGTAACAACAACAACAACAACAACAACAACGATGTTAGTAACAATAATGATAATAAGAATAATGACAACAACGACAGTTTATGATAATATGATAATAATAGTAATGATGATGATGATGATGATGATGATGATGATAAGTGCTTTATTTAACAGCAAGAAGTCAGGAAAGAGAATGCTTTGGAATTACGTTCAGCCATTGTTGTCCTCCCCCCCCCCCCCCCCCCCCCCCACCAAAAATAGTAACCTTCTTTGATTGGTGGGGACAGCCACCGCCATTCCCCTGCTCAGGACAGTGGATGACCACGTGTCCAGCAGCCTGCAGGGGGTGAGAAGGACAACGGCTTTCAACCGGGACACCGGAGTGGACATCTGACGGGATGAAGGAAGAGGGAGAGGAAAATGGCGGAGTGTTTTACGCGTAAAGAGCACGGGGTCAAGTGCACGTCTGACGAACTAGTTTGTGTGATTCTGCTAGCCTTGTTGTGTGAAAACCACTTCTTGGAAAAATCGTCTGTCTCCACACACTTAAACACACACAGAGAGAGAGAGAGAGAGAGAGAGAGAGAGAGAGAGACAGACAGACAGAGCAGACAGACAGAGAAAGAGAGCGAGAGAAAGAGAGAGAAAGAGAGAGAGACCGAGAGAGACAGAGACAGAGAGAGAGAGAGAGAGAGAGAGAGAGAGAGAGAGAGAGAGAAAAGCAAACATCGTGCTGACTCATGGGCGCTGTATATCACGTGCAGCTAATCAAAGGCCGACCATCCATCAGGAACGAGAGAAACACGAGTTGTGTAACCCTGCTTTCCCCAAAGCTGCACGTTCACTTCTGAACAACAACCCGCGTGGAAAAAGTCCATGTGTGTGTGTGTGTGTGTGTGTGTGTGTGTGTGTGTGTGTGTGTGTGTGTGTGTGTGTGTGTGTGTGTGTGCACGCAGGCATATGCTCGCGCATGATCAAATCCAACCGTACATAATGGTCCAGTCATATTCTAAATATGGAAGAAAATTTTACACGCATACTTGTAGCCTACATACCAAAAAGCTGCCTATGTGCCAGAAAGTTGACACTTTGGCAAGCAAGGGAAAACAACACCCTGATTGTAACGGAAACACCTCATGGCAATCAATTGAACGTTTTAGCATCTCAGCTTTGTCGATCTGAACAGGCTAAAAAAGATACCATACACACATATTTTGCAAGGTTGTTTTCTTCTTCTTCTTCTTCTTCTTCTTCTTCTTCTCTTCTTCCGCGTACGCTGGCTGATACTCCTACGGACACTCCCTATATGGACAGACAAGTATTAATCCCATCTACCCAACAAAGGGAGTGGAGTTTTGTGTGCATAGCCGTCTTTTTATCCCGCCATTAAGGCAGCCATACTCTATCTTAGGGGGCAAAGTTGTTTTCAATTCTGCTTGATGCTTGATTCATGTTGTTTTGGGCGAAAGCTACAAATTTCAATACCAACAGGAATGTGACTGCCAGTCTGTTCTGTAACTGGAGACGACATACACACACAGTGACCATTACGAAAGCTACCAACTTCCATATCAACAGGAATGTGACTCCACGCCTATTCCGTGATTGGAAACGACATACGCACTCTGTGAACATGACGATGGCTTCGAGAGGAATCACACTTTGAACAATGAATAAACCTTCTTCCTGTGATGTTTACTTCCTGAATAAACCTTCTTCCTGTGATGTTTACTTCCTGAATAAACCTTCTTCCTGTGATGTTTACTTCTTGAATAAACCTTCTTCCTGTGATGTTTACTTCCTGCAGAGTGATGGAAAACTATCGCAGACAAGACAGGAACTGAAAAATGCTGTGTTGTGTTGTACTGTATTATATTGTACTGTATTGTATTGCATTTTGTTGTTGTACTTTGCTTTCTTCTGTTTTATTTTTAAAAAATTTTTATTACATTTTGTATTGTATGAAATTGTGTTGAATTGTATTCATTGAAATCAGGAGCATTACGAAATGTATTACAGCTGACTTTCACTGCATTATTGCTTCAGTATACTATATTGCAATTATGGTTTTGTCTTGTTTTGTTTCGCTTTGTGTGTGTGTTTGTTTTCTCATCGTACGATAGTGTGTGGCAGTGCATTGTATAACACTGTGGTGCACTGCACTGCATGGTGTCATATCACATGGTGTCATATCACATGGTGTCATATCACATGGTGTCATATCACATGGTGTCGCATCATGTTGGGTCGCACTGGATGGACTAGACTGGGTGGGACTACATAGCTTCTTTATCACAACAGATTTGCTCTCGAGGAAAATGCATCGCTCTGTCATCTTTTTCTTTTTTTTTTTACTCAGGCATGTGTAGTTGTGTACTGATCAAAGCAGATTTTTCACTCAGTTTTCTGTGCGTAGCCATTGCATTGTTGTCATGGGTTCTTACACGTGAGTATGTCTGAAAGATGAAATGAGGTCCTAGTGTCGAGATGAAAATCAAGTTTGACCAAAGATCCAGTGAAACTTCAAAAGGAATATAAATCTGAAACACGCACGCGCGCGCGCGCGCACCACACACACACACACACACGCACACACACACACACACACACACACACACACACACACACACACACACACACTCACACGCACACACGCACACACGCACACACGCACACACACACACACACACACACACACACACCACACACACACACACACACACGAGAGAGAGAGAGAGAGAGAGAGAGAGAGAGAGAGAGAGAGAGAGAGAAGAGAGAGAGAGAGAGAGAGAGAGAGAGAGAGAGAGGACAAAACAAACCCGTATGACCCAGACCAAGGGGAAAAAAACAAGGGACTCCAAGACATGGTCACAAAAAAACAAAAAACAAAAAAACAAAAAAACAACAGAAAAAAGAATCATTGCTGATCTTCATCAGTTAATGCTTCCATAGCGCAATTAACATTTTGAAGACAAGTTGTTTGTTGATTGTTTTCTTTTCCTTTTTTATTTATTTATTTTTTAATTTTTTGTTGTTATCCTCCACTTTTATTCTCTTTCAACCTGTGTGTGAGCAGGCATACAGTAACGATGAACTTTTCAACTGTCACGAGACCCATTTCTCAGTTGACGTCATTGGTCGTGTCTGTTTTCTTCCAGTTCTCCCAGTGCTGACGGTTCAGACCGATCAATTCGCCCGCTGCCAGACCAAGTGCGGTGACCTCTGGCAGCAGTCAAGGCCGCGGGAATTCAATAGCTAGACAGGTTTCTGTCTGTCTGCGACCTTCACCTTCTGTCGTACGTATCCGTCGCTACATACAGATATAGCCTCCGATCTCTGTGGAATCGTTTTCAGGATCTGGTCCGAGTCAATGCTGTGTGTGTGTGTGTGTGTGTGTGTGTGTGTGTGTGTGTGTGCGTGCGTGCGTGCGTGCGTGCGTGCGTGCGTGCGTGCGTGCGTGCGTGCGTGCGTGCGTGCGTGCGTGTGTGTGTGTTAGTTATAACCCCATTATGTATTCCAGACAGTTTTATTAAAAAGTCGGATGCTTCTGAGTTTTATCTTTTGTCCATTAGGAATCACTTAATGTACAAGATTTGTTTGGGCGGATGTTCAGGTTTGTTATGGCGTCCATCCGTTTCCTCAACCTCTCTCCACCTACAAGACGTGTTGAAGCCATGCACGCTCTTTTCTCCCATGTTTATCATCATCATCATCATCATCATCATCATCATCATCATCATCATCATCATCATCATCTCATCATCACCCTCCTCAAAATCATCATCATCCATTATTATCCGTCATCATCATCATCATCATCATCATCATCATCATCATCACCATCATCATCATCATCATCATCATCATCATCATCACCATCATCATCACCATCATCATCATCATCATCATCATCATCATCATCATCATCATCATCATCATCACACACCACCACCACCACACACCACCACCACCACCACTTCCACCACCACCACCACCACCACCACCACTTCCACCACCACCACCATCATCATCATCATCATGGTCCACATTCTGTGGATGTCGCAGCTCACTGTCCAGACGGAGAGCGACTTACTGCAGTTCCAGACAGTGGCGCCAGTCACCTCTGTGAGGCGCCAGTGAGGTGATGCCAGACAGTGGCGCCAGTCACCTCTGTGAGGCGCCAGTGTGGTGATGCCATACAGTGAGGTGATGCCAGACAGTGGCGCCAGTGAGGTGATGCCAGACAGTTGCGCCAGTGAGGTGATGCCAGACAGTGGCGCCAGTCACCTCTGTGAGGCGCCAGTGAGGTGATGCCAGACAGTGGCGCCAGTCACCTCTGTGAGGCGCCAGTGTGGTGATGCCAGACAGTGAGGTGATGCCAGACAGTGGCGCCAGTCACCTCTGTGAGGCGCCAGTGTGGTGATGCCAGACAGTGAGGTGATGCCAGACAGTGGCGCCAGTCACCTCTGTGAGGCGCGAGTGTGGTGATGCCATACAGTGAGGTGATGCCAGACAGTGGCGCCATTGAGGTGATGCCAGACAGTGGCGCCAGTGAGGTGATGCCAGACAGTGGCGCCAGTCACCTCTGTGAGGCGCCAGTGAGGTGATGCCAGACAGTGGCGCGAGTGAGGTGATGCCAGACAGTGGCGCCAGTGAGGTGATGCCTGACAGTGGCGCCAGTCACCTCTGTGAGGCGCCAGTGAGGTGATGCCAGACAGTGGCGCCAGTCACCTCTGTGAGGCGCCAGTGAGGTGATGCCAGATAGTGGCGCCAGTCACCTCTGTGAGGCGCCAGTGTGGTGATGCCAGACAGTGAGGTGATGCCAGACAGTGAGGTGATGCCAGACAGTGGCGCCAGTCACCTCTGTGAGGCGACAGTGTGGTGATGCCAGACAGTGGCGCCAGTGTGGTGATGCCAGACAGTGGCGTCAGTGAGGTGATGCCAGACAGTGAGGTGATGCCAGACAGTGAGGTGATGCCAGACAGTGGCGTCAGTGAGGTGATGCCAGACAATGGCGTCAGTGAGGTGATGCCAGACAGTTGCGCCAGTGAGGTGATGCCAGACAGTGGCGCCAGTCACCTCTGTGAGGCGCCAGTGAGGTGATGCCAGACAGTGGCGCCAGTCACCTCTGTGAGGCGCCAGTGTGGTGATGCCAGACAGTGAGGTGATGCCAGACAGTGGCGCCAGTCACCTCTGTGAGGCGCCAGTGTGGTGATGCCAGACAGTGAGGTGATGCCAGACAGTGGCGCCAGTCACCTCTGTGAGGCGCGAGTGTGGTGGTGCCATACAGTGAGGTGATGCCAGACAGTGGCGCCATTGAGGTGATGCCAGACAGTGGCGCCAGTGAGGTGATGCCAGACAGTGGCGCCAGTCACCTCTGTGAGGCGCCAGTGAGGTGATGCCAGACAGTGGCGCGAGTGAGGTGATGCCAGACAGTGGCGCCAGTGAGGTGATGCCTGACAGTGGCGCCAGTCACCTCTGTGAGGCGCCAGTGAGGTGATGCCAGACAGTGGCGCCAGTCACCTCTGTGAGGCGCCAGTGAGGTGATGCCAGATAGTGGCGCCAGTCACCTCTGTGAGGCGCCAGTGTGGTGATGCCAGACAGTGAGGTGATGCCAGACAGTGAGGTGATGCCAGACAGTGGCGCCAGTCACCTCTGTGAGGCGACAGTGTGGTGATGCCAGACAGTGGCGCCAGTGTGGTGATGCCAGACAGTGGCGTCAGTGAGGTGATGCCAGACAGTGAGGTGATGCCAGACAGTGAGGTGATGCCAGACAGTGGCGTCAGTGAGGTGATGCCAGACAATGGCGTCAGTGAGGTGATGCCAGACAGTGGCGTCAGTGTGGTGATGCCAGACAGTGGCGTCAGTGAGGTGATGCCAGACAGTGAGGTGATGCCAGACAGTGGCGCCAGTGACGTGATGCCAGACAGTGGCGCCAGTGAGGTGATGCCAGACAGTGGCGTCAGTGAGGTGATGCCAGACAGTGAGGTGATGCCAGACAGTGGCGCCAGTCACCTCTGTGAGGCGCCAGTGAGGTGATGCCAGACAGTGGCGCCAGTCACCTCTGTGAGGCGCCAGTGTGGTGATGCCATACAGTGAGGTGATGCCAGACAGTGGCGCCAGTGAGGTGATGCCAGACAGTTGCGCCAGTGAGGTGATGCCAGACAGTGGCGCCAGTCACCTCTGTGAGGCGCCAGTGAGGTGATGCCAGACAGTGGCGCCAGTCACCTCTGTGAGGCGCCAGTGTGGTGATGCCAGACAGTGAGGTGATGCCAGACAGTGGCGCCAGTCACCTCTGTGAGGCGCCAGTGTGGTGATGCCAGACAGTGAGGTGATGCCAGACAGTGGCGCCAGTCACCTCTGTGAGGCGCGAGTGTGGTGATGCCATATAGTGAGGTGATGCCAGACAGTGGCGCCATTGAGGTGATGCCAGACAGT
>CM031607.1:84389658-84412158 GCA_018398815.1 Conus ventricosus | reverse complement strand
CACTGAAAGCCAGTTTTGACAAAGTATTTCTTTTTTTAACTATGTCTCTTTCTGCCGAACAGTCATCTATAATAAATAGTGTTTGCGTTCCTTCAAACAGTCTATAAAACTGTTCTAAACACTCACTCAGTTTATTGCTGGGATCAACTAAATATATGTCATCATCTGTCCATATAAACCTTCTATCATGATATCTTTGTTCCTTTTAACTTTGGAAGAAAACCACAATAGATTAAAATTTTAAAACGATAAACTGTTTGTACATCGAGAAAAAATATTTTTTTCCAAAACCACTGCCCACAAATCAATGAGCAATGGGGGGTTTTTTGTCATAAAGTTTAACTGCCCAATTTTTTTATAGCAGAATTTAATCTAACCTTATTTTTTTTTATCATGCTCTCTGTTAAAACTTGTTCAATAAAAAAACCCCACGGGGCCTAAATGTGTAGATTTAATCCAATCATTTTCTGTAAGTTTGTTTCTATTTAGACAAAATTTTGATTTTTTTGCTTGTTGTTAGACCAATATCCCCGCATTGTAAGAATGCGACGTAACTTTAAGTTTTTCAAAAGTTAAGTTTTTCCCGCTAATTGAATTCCCTTTAGAAGGACTCACAACGCCACAACCCCCCCCTCCCTTATCTTTTTTGACAGAAATTTCAAAATATATTGTGAAAGGTCTCCTAATTTCATTTGCGGGTGAACTGTAATTTTGAGAAACATCCTTTTAAAAACCGTTTCTCTTCTGTGGGGAGTATGTTTATTCCCATACGGGTTTATTTCAATCTCTTTCCGACTTGTCCCTTGGCATAAGACTTAATGTAAAGGGGCCGATTGAATCTTTTCTGAAACTTTTTGATGGCTAAAAAATGTAAATGGGGTTAGAATCAAATTTTTGTCCCATTCTAAATATGGTTCTAAGGGCCCTTTGAGGGTCAGGCTTTTCGAACTATTTATATTCATACTGGCCAACATTTTTGCTTCTAGATGCCGCAGCTGTTTCTAGTTTAGCGAAACTTTTTGCAGTTCGTAACCTCTTTGCGTTTATAATCACCATCTTTAGTGTACTCAACCCATACAAAGTGCCTATATCACCGTTATGTTCAAGTCCGCAACGTCTGCCAAGGTCTTATAATTCTAAGGTTATACACCTCACAGGCCGCTATGTAACTCCTGGTCTTCTGGCCCACGCGAATATATTTTTTTAGTTGGTTTTATTTTTTTTCAAAACATGTGCAGGTTATCGCATTTCACAACTTTCCCCGCTTTTGTTCTTTGTTTTTTATATTAAATGATCCGACCCTCCACTTAACTAATCTTTTTTAAACTGTAAATTAGGATTGCTATAATTTTCTTAATCGCAATATGCAGCTTTCCCTTGACGGAAAGAGCTTCTTAAAACAGTTGAGGGCCTTCCATCATATAAGTTTTTCATCAGTGTTAGTCGTCCAAATGAACTTAGAGTAATGAATGTAATGCAGATTTGAGCGGACCTTTCCCACGCAACGTAGTTTCATTTAGCGATAAACACTAAAACTTTGAGTGGGTAGATTGCTAGTTGTAAGCCTAGCATTGTTGCCTAGATCTTCAATCTATCAAATCGTATTTTGCTTCTTCTGTTTGAAATGTTATATTGTTTTTAGATTTGCATTGTTATGTTTAAGAGTATTGCTAAGTTACTCATTGTTCTTTTAGTGAGCAAACCCGTAATAACCATCAGGTATTGTTAATGTTTATCGTCGTTTTGTTCATCTTTCATATTTTGTAATCTTATTATTCCCTTGGCTTTAGTTATTTTAAACCAGACGGACTTTGTAAAATATTTCATGGAGCGCGACCGTTTTGTCCCGACACTTGTTATCAATAGATGTTCTAAAAACGAAGGGCGGTTTGTAGTTGTTATTGTTTCAAACATTTTTAAACAAATTAAAAATGGGCAATTCAAATTTACTGATGCAAAAATATTCTGTTGGGCCGCACTACAATCTTTAATAAAATAACAACTGACACCCTCGTCATTTCTGTGGACCAGACTGTTCGCTTTTCATAAAAGGTGAGTTACTCCGTTGAAGAGCTATCTTAACCCCCCTTATTAAAAAAGACTACTTCGCGAAAGCGTGGTTTAGTCTCCGATGCAGTTTTTTCAGAACCAGTTAAACTTTGCTGTGTTTTGTGCATCAAACTGGGTGTGGAGTGTCGTATGCTAATCACTTAAATCCTCTGATCCTTTGGTTAGGTTCAGTGTGCTGATTTCATTTATTACACCTGCTGAGTTTTTTTACTGAACTGCAAGCGCCATTACGAATGTAAACCGTTTTTAATCCATTCAGCAAAGAATAGACATGAAGGCTTTTGAAAGGATTTGTAACGTATTCAATATTAACCACCAAGACGGACTTTAGACAAAAGTTGGTCTTAATCATGGTCTAGGCACCCACTTATTTTTGGGCATGCACAGAAAGATTTAAATTGAATGGAATCCTCCTTAACACCTTCTCTTCAAGCGCACACCAGCTTTGCCACCTCGGGTCCATAGAGCAAGAGCATAAAACAGCATGGACTACATTTATCTTAGACACTTCTTAGGGCCTAACTAGGGCGGGGAATAGATCGAAATTAACGACTCTATTCGTACTTACGTTTGGTGTTTGCTAGGGTCGCATGACTAAGGCAAGATCAAGCTATTACTGATCCATTCTTCTGGCTTTGAAGCACCAAACACAATACTTTGCAAATTTAGAGGAGCCATTAATTGTACAGGTGATTACTTCATGTATTCAAAGGTACCAACATGTTTTACAATTCGCAGTATCGAATTAGACTTTTCTGTTGGCACTGTTTATACATGTTGCCTTTGACCTTAGACTCCAGGTAGGAATAATAATAAACTATAATAATGGAAAAATTCTTTTAGCAGGCAATGAAAGAAGGTTGGGAAAAAACGACATAAATTCTGAGCTAGTATATATTGCAAGCAGTAAAGAACACCCAAGAATAGTCATCTTATCCGTGGGCCAACCCCAAAGCTATTGAAAGATCCTCGCAATGCGTCGCGGGCTCTGTTCGCGATGACCATGAATATGGAAAAGTACAGCGCTTGTTCTTGGTTTACAGGCCTAGGATTACTTGGCCTTTATCTTACTAAATTTTAACCCCAATTTATTGAGAGCTAATGCCCATTAAGTGCTCGGCATTAAGCCAACTACTTTGCTTGCAGTAGACAACGCAGCTAACAATACTCCCAATATTCCTGTAAGCATTCCACGGCTTTACCAGCTATTGTTAATATATTCGCAAGATGATCAAGTGTTTTTTTAACCAAGATTTTCAGGCGTTGGCGTTGGTGTCCACTGGGCTTTGACGCTTGCCGCCTGTAATAGCCATCCACCAGTGTACTTATTGCAAATCCTAAGGCCGTTATAACGCTTATATGTGACGCCTTGCTCTCTTAACAGTGTTTGTATCGTTCTGCTAGGTTGTGTCTTCATATAAAATGCTTTGGATAGTTTCTCTTATTCTGCTCACTTGAGTGCGTAATTGTTTTCGGTTAGTAGACAGCACTCTAGTCTTGCTGATCTCTCTTGTTCATGATCTTTTAGTCTTTGGCTATTCTTTCTTTAATATCTTGTCCTAAGTTGGTCGTATCAGCCTAACGAGTTTTTCTTTTTCTCTTTTTATATGCTTCATTAGTTCACCTAGTTTGCTAAAATGTTTGTTAATTCGCCTCTAATAGTTCTTAAAGCAGATCAAGGGCCGTTATTTATCGCATAGGCATGGGAATATTAATTGTTTTTAACGCTGTTTCTTCTGAAAATAATGTTTCTGCTTTATTGTATTTATTAATTCGCCTGCTGATGATTTAATTCTTTAAGGAAAAAAATTCCAATGTTTTGCTTTTGGTTTATCTGTTGGGAGTTCTTGTAGTGTGTTTTGAAGTTTAGCAACTGCCTCCGCCCTCAATTTTGGTCTAGCAATGCAAGGCGATTTGAAGCTTTCACACGGAGTCTTTTCTAATTGAAACCCACGGCTAAAAACTTTGATGGGGTCGGTTTTGTTGTAAGCCGAACAAGTGCCTTGATCGTTTTTGTACAGACCAAATGACCATCGTTTTATGCAAAATCTTTTGGTGTCTATAATATCGGTAGGTTCTTGACCCTAAACCTTTTGAAAATGCTCCGACCGTACTTCTGTTAATTTCACGCTGCATTGAAGAGCGTTGAGCGATGCTGTGTTTAATGGATCATTTCACTCATGTCGTCTCCAGGATTAAAACATCCATATCTTCATCATCTTCAATTCTGCATGTTTTTAAATAATTAATAAATTTATTTTTTATTTTGCTTCAGAAAAATGTCGCAAGCACATGGCTCGATTCTTAAACCCGCTTAGAAGACTGAAGAACCCTTGTGCGTGAAGGGAAATAAGCGGGGGAACTATTTTCTGTTCAAATTAATCCCCATTACTATTGATGCAGAGCAATTCTTACTGTTAAATTTCCAGACCTAGGAGCAGATGACGTGTTTGTGCCAGGCTCTGCGCTCGTTCTTACTTTCAAAATAGTAACTCGATTCAACAACAGACCCAAACAGGACAGTTGTACAGAATCTGGGACGGGCAATCGTTAGAAAATTTTATTAAAACTGGAGGGGCATCAAATATTTTCTTTACACAATTGCAGACATATTTTTAACCTATTATGATCTATGGCTAACGGGAATGAAAGGGTGATTTTGCGTTTCAAGGAATAGAAATGAAGCAAGAAGCACTAAAACATAGAATAGGAGCTTGAAGATACTAAAGACGGGCAAAAAGTATGTAGCCGTAAAAGTTTGCGTATGGAAATCGCTTTCCATTCCCTTAGATTTTGAGTTGTTAAGCGCATGCGCATATTTCAAGGAGCATTAAAAGACAGACTTTTCATATGCTCCCCTCCTTTTCCGGAAACAAACGTGTTATCAGATCAACGACACCGGAAAGCAATGTACAGCATTTCTGACATCTCGTTAGAGTTTGACGTTGTTTAGCAACTCTAATTTAGCAAGGCAGTTTGAGCACCATATCAGTCAAATTAGCAATATATTACGAAAGAGTGAGTCATCATACAACATATCTAGGAAGCAGGGGCAGACACTATTTGGAATTTTAGTTTTAGCGTCTCAGCGAGATCGCTTAAAGGTATTTTATTGCGGTGTGAAGATGAAGAAAACCATTCAAAAGAGGAAGTAAAAGTTTTTTTAATCCAAAATTATACGAAAGTACAATGTTCGATTGAGGGCAGCCCTAACCATTTTATGCTAGCGGGCTTAAGCCATATCAGCATTTTGATGAAGTAAGTAACTGTTTGGATGGTGGGAGTGTAGAAATCCAACAGTTGACCTTGTGCTAAAAGATCTACACCTCACAGCGTAAGGACTGATGATTATTTAACAACAAAATACGGTTTATGGATTGACCTAAGGTCAAACTGAGGGGATAACAGTTACATGGAAGCGGCGAGAAATCTGGTGTGAGAGTAATAAACTTTCAAATTGATAAAGAAGGAAGAAGCTGATAAACCGCTTGATGTACATTTGTTTTAATATATGTTGCGCAGCTGATATTGAAAATATAACAGATTAAAAGGATATACAAATACTAAAATTATTTTTTTTTATAAAAGCATGTCTGTTCAGGTTTATCCTAATCCGTGCCTTACAGCGCACGCAAAGAAGAGGATAGCAGGCAATTTGCTGTTTATAGAAACCCTAACATAAAAACCTTCAGATTAACCAACATTACACAATGCAGCAAGTTACTAGAGCAAGGACCTTTCCAAAATACAGCAAAACTAAACGAAGGTATTCTGCTGCCTTTAAAGCTTGTTACATATGTTAATACTGGGCATCGACTAGTAGTGCTCTATCAGCAGGAACGAGCGTAGGTCTCTTAGCAAACGGGCATTGTGCGCGCCCGCAGCTTTTACCTCTAGGAGGTTTGTCTTAGCTCTTGGCCTGTGTTCATTAGCTGTTGGTGCGCCAGCTAATAAATAAAAACAAACTCCAAAAGCACACAGCTATGGTTCAACTAATAACGGCTCTAAACTTAGCTAGTTCAAGCTGTAATAAATAAGCGCTAGTTGGACTCATACATCAGGATGAAGAATTTAATCGTTTACAGGCCGATTTTGATTGACTACAAAAGACAAAAGTTTGATCTTCAAAAGAAAGGCGAGGGCCAAGGGGGTTTTTGTCTCCAACAGCAGGACGCCGAGCAGATAAAAAGGGAATTGCTTAAAAAAAGTTAAACGAATCATTAACTTGCTCTTAAAAAGCTCACATTTACAACAACCCAAAAGGTGTTTATACTTTAGTTTTTAAGTCTAAGGCAAATAGACCGTCGATATTGTTTCTGATTATGTATTTTTTTTTTATTAATTTATATAAATATTTTGAGTTAGAAAAGAGACTCAACATGCTAAGTTTATATGAAGGACAAGCCGAATTTTTTGAGCAATGCATGAAAATTTGACAAGAGCGCTGAATGATATTGGCAATTTAGAAGTATTGACCCAACAAACGTAAGGCACGCGTTGTTCATGCTATTTCTCAAGTTCCAAGTAAACTAAACAATAGGACCCGACAGTTAAAGTTATGGTATGCTGTTTTAATCGACTATGTAACAATAATGAGAAAAATCTAGAAGTCTGGGTCTCCACCCCTCAACCCAAAGACTATTCTTTCTTATAAGACTTAACACCCGGTTGGGCAGACGAACTGCATTACACAGGTTTGACGTGCGCTCTGAAGAAGCTAAAATGAGGGGCTCTGGGGGGTCAGAGGGCGAAGTTTTAGAGATCAGATTATAACAGGCTTAGTATGCACCGATTGTAGGCAAGGCTTACATTCCGCTTCCCCCAGCTTTAGTCGCAAAAAGAGCAGTTCTAATACATAAGGAATTCAGTCGACAAATGTTTTTATGTGGTTGTTCTCGCAAGGGGCTGCATTAGCCCGCACAAAAAACGCAGTGTGGTGTCTAAATATCGCCTTACATCAATGATCTTAACTTTAGTGGGGTGTCCTGTCCTGTTAGCGTAGACCAAAGTGACAGTTTGTAGAACAAAACAAACCCATAACTGTTATTGTCTACACATGGTATGAGGAAACAGATTTGGTGCCGATTTAAAGTGTCCAAGAACAGTCCAACGATTGGGCGAGCCAGACAAACTATCATGTTGACTTACTGCTGATGCTTTCACAGAGGGGCTGCCGCATTACACATTGATACGCACAATGAGTAGATTATTGGCCCATACTTCAAAAATTGGGCATAAACAAGAATCTGCAGAAAATGTTTAACAAGAATGCCAATCTGGTTCAGGCGCAAGCGAACATAAGAAACATTGTATTGGTCCCAGTTGTCTGTAATACAGAACTAACTACGCCCCGCCGGATCTAAAGTTAGTTTTAAGAACTGGAAAAAAAACTGCACATTCTCCATTCGTAGTTTACGCGACTTCGAGTCGCTAATTGTTTCTTATGAAGGGCAGGCACCACAAAAAACTTCAAAAAACAGTCTTAATGAGTAATCATCAGATTTGTTCATTTGGCTTCATTATTGTTAGGTCGGGATGGGGAGCTCATTCAACGCCAGATATATGAGGACCAGATGCTGCAGAAACATTCTTAAACGCATGCAGCAATGTGCGTAATGATTGTTCTAATTAATCTGAATTTATCTGAAATTCATGATGGCGCCTGAAGACCAACTAAAGTATGACTTAGCCACACATTGTTGGATTTGAACGGTTTAGAAGCTTACGCCCAAGAGTGTAAACCCCACAGTAAGAGACCATGTTCACATTAGTGGAAAGTTAGAGGAGCAGCGCATTACAAATGCAATCTTCAACTAAAAGTTTGAACTAAAGTCATGGAAGTGCCCATCTTCTTTCTAACTTGCGAGGTTACGACTCTCATCTTATATTGCAAGCTGTAACCACGCCTTCCGGGTTAGCATGCATTGCACAGCATCAGAAAAAGTACATGTGCTTTTATCTAAATAACATGTCTTTTTTATGACTCTATGACAACACATGAAGGGATCATTTGTGTCACTAGCTATGTCCTTAAAGTCCTGCCAATACGGAAAAATATTTTGACTCAACGCTTGTTAGAATAGGGTGTTTACCCTTATGAGTACAATGAACAGTGGGAAAGGTTTGACGAATGAGGACACTTCCTCCTAAAGGGCGTTCTTTTCTAGTCTTAGAGGGAAAGGACATCAGCGACCTTCGATTTACAGCATGCTCAAGTTGCGTGGCCAGAGTTAGATTGTTAAAACGATGGGAAGACTATCATGACTCTACTTGAGGGCAGATACATGTTTGTTGGGAGGACGTCTTTGAAAATCTATTAGAAAGACCTGCATTGAACATTAACAGTTTAGATCATGCGCATTATATTTCTGCACCCGGATGAGACTGGGACGCTTTCTTAAAGTTTACTGGAGTACAGATTGATTTATTGTCAGATTTACCAATGTTTCAGATGATTGAAAACGGGTTGCGTGGGGGAATTAGTATGCGTCGCACCATTACTGTAAAGCAAACAACAAATACTTGGACGACTACGTCCAAGTAAAAGGTCTAACTATCTCATGTATTTAGGATGCAAACAATCTGTTTATGATGGGCAGTTGGCGCAATCGATTCCATTACGCAACTTTAACTGTACACAGGTACGAATAATATTCAAAAGGCAATTAAAGTGTTGAGCAGTTTTTAACGCCTGATCAACAGCGCGGTTCATTCTAGGAAGTAGACTTAGAATATCCTCATGAACTCCATGACCTGCATAATGACTATCAATTGGCAAGCAGTAAGTCTAAAGGATGGACCCAAGGAGCCGCCTAAATTGTTGCCTATTCTTCGGGGCAAAAAAATTTTGTCTGTCATTACAGACTTCTACAATTTTATTTATGACATGGTTTAAAGTTGACTGCAGTTCATCGCATAAGTGCTTTGATCAAGAAACAGTTCATTGAAACCATACATTATGAAGAACACTGATTCAGTATCCAAATCCACTGATGCTTCAGAAAAAGAACTTTTTTAAGTGAAGAACAACAGCTGTTTTGGAAAGACTTTGGAGTAATCCGCACAAGCGCAAAAGATGTCAGATTGGTTACCAAAGGAGAACGAAGCCATTAAGCGGACTTTCAAAACCTAATTTCAGGACTTCTGAAATTCATGTTCAGCTTCTTTGGCATAATGATGAAAAAAAAAAGAAAGTCAAATTGGACAACCCGTTTTTATGGGTTTTATGTTTGAATTTATCAAGCTTTTGATGTTAGAAGTCTTTACAGACTACTTTAAGCCCTCGTATCCTGAGTCCAGGAGTACTTCACAGATACAGACTGTTTTGTTATAAAAATATCCCATACTGAAGACATTATAAAGACATGGATTAGAAGTAGCTAAAGGTACATCGCGGGATGAGTATGATTTCATCAGTTTACCCTAAAGATTCACCTTTACATTCAATTACTAACAAGAAGGTTTTAGGAAAGATGAAGATGAATTATCTGGAACAGGTAATCAAGGAGTATGTGGGGTTAAGGTCATAATGTTACTGTATTTCGGCCAGGAGAAAATCATTAAGAAAGCAAAGGAATATCTCGCAGCTGCGTTGTGGCAGTCAAACATATCACATGACAATACAAAGAAGCATTGTTTGGCAATAAGACTTTTCATATGAACAACGTAAAAACTGCGGCTCTAATCTACATGAGATCAACACACTGTTGTAAAACAAAGAAGTCATTAGATAGAACAAACACAAAACGGGTGTTTGTGAATCCAGAGTTTTCATATGCTATTGGGCACTGGAGAAACCGTAAATTAATTAAAGCGGAACTGTGCCTGGCGGAATTTTCTGCAGTTCTTCTTTCACAAAAGTCTTTGAGGGGCTGGCTGTTTTGTTGTGCACTAGTTTCTCGTATATAATTACACGGGCGGATTCATTTTACAATTCTTTTTATTTCGTACGGGTCAACATCAAACGGATTCTGATTGCCCTGGATGCGAGTGTCCCCTTCTGCTTCCCCCGGTAAATATAGGTACCTTACTTTCAAACCAAATGGTAATTGGTTGCCGGATGAAGGACTTCTCCTTCAGAACATTTATTGTTTTCTTTTGATTGCTTGTAACTGGTTTAGCCCTTTAATTCTTCATTATTCATTGCGCGCAAAACTGAGGGCAGTCTTCTTAACCCATTCTTGTTGCGAGAATTGTCAATCAGCTCTCTGTGTTAATGGTAGGAAAAAAGTCTTTCAGTAAACTGTTTGTTATAGTTTTTGACTAAAGCCTGTGATCTATGAAACTCCTGGAATGCCTCTTTTAATGGTAAACTCTGTGTTTAACAATAATTGATTCACTTGGCTTTATATTCTTTCCCATCATCGACTCTTGATTCATTGCGAGGGTATGGGTTTTTTAGTGGACTCGCTGGTATATCAGCTGTATGGCTAACTGCAACAGCATAAGCACTCTTTTGTGTTTTATGTTCCGCCTCTTTGTATCTTGAAGCCTGTCTATGACTGTGAGTGCGTACCTTAAAGCTTTTTCGTCTATCCTATCAGAGGGTAATATAAAAAGGTCCATTGATGGGTGTCGTTCGGTATTGTATTACAAGTGTGGTCTCTGTATTCGTCTAGGGGCTGGTAAATAAATTTGCAATGCTGTTTAGATAACCATTCCTTTGCTGTTTGGTTTCACTGACTCCTGCCGCTTGGCTTTGCTTTTTATTGCTGTGTTGGCCTTCCAATAGCCTTTGGGCGAAGAATAGATTTTTGTTCTTCATTTTTTATTCAGCCAATATTATGTGCAACAAAAATAAACAACTGTCATACCTACGACAATAAAACGTAATTTCTTTGCATCCTTTTGTTTTTCTGTGGATGGTTGATAAATGTTGCTGAATTTTGGTGGGGGCAATGTCTCTCGATTGTTTGGCCCCCCCCTGTTACTAGATAATATTGTTTTATTGCTTGATCAACATTTTTAAATGTGTAAGCATGCATTGCCACTGTCTTTTAGGTGTGTCATTCAATAATAAATTAACTGCTCATGTCTCTGCCTTTCATAGGCGTCTTGTGCAGGCTGCTAGTTGCTCACATAGCTTTGTTATGTCTTTTCTCTCGCGCCATTCCCCAGTTTACTAATTGCAAAATTACTGCCCCGCCTAAAAGCATGGCATTCACCACTGCGCCGCCTATCATTATTGCGGTGAAGCCATTTTTTATAAAAGTATTTTTTTTTTTTATTATTTATAGTCTTGTGAATTATTCCTTGCTTAACTAGATAATCTTTCGTGGCAAATGAGCTGTAATAACTCAGCAATCAGTTTTGCTGAATCCTCTAAGTCTAGTTTGCCAAGAGCTGCTGGTTAATTTTTAAACAAGCCGTTACCAAGCATTGTGTATCACTATACTTAGGCCTCCATAACTGCAGAATGCGTATACAAGGTTAGCAAGTTTTTTCGGTGCTCTTTTTTTAATAAAATAAATAAATATAATTAATAAAAAACATGATCAGTGATGATCTACTACTGTTCAAAGGCGGCCTAAACCTTCCCTGAACTTTATGAATTACCAAGTTAAGATTCAAGTATTATGCACAAAAGGAGGGTTGTATTCTTTGGCAGCCGTGTGGGAAAACAAACACTGTTCCTCGGAATGAATAATTCAGCATTGTACAGATTCACAGATGTCGCCACAAGACATTATAAATTATCATAAACAGGTATTGAAGCGCAGCGGGGGTCTAGATATGGGTGAAAAGTGTGGGGCAAACGGTCTTAGTTTGTACACTAAATAGTCAGTAGATGTGTCTTGATTCTGAACAAGAGCTTGACGTATGATTTAACGCAAGATCCAGTTTTAACCAAAGTCATTAGAGTCTCTAGGATGTGATTTATACTATAGATTTGGAACATTGTTATCGCCATTAATCATGGGATTAATATCTTTTAATCATATAGATTTTATTTCCCTTCAATTGAACGAGCTGGAAAAATCATCAGAAACAGGAAACTTTGAATATCAGGTGGAGTATGTAACCAAGCAGAAATACAGCAGGAAACGTTGAACCAGTTGGGGACCATTAAAAATCCTGGGCGTGGTGAAGCAGGGAAAAAAAATTAGCAGAGTGGAACAAACAAAAAAAATTAATGTTACTGCATTATGAAACATAACACCGCCAGCGCCAGAACAAGTGATTCAATGCCAGCTATAAAAACACCATGTGATTCCAAGGGCCCCAAAGTCTTCATGGAATATTGAACTTAAAACTGTTGTCATTTTTGGCGCCCTTGCTGCTGCTGGGGGAGTTATTATGGTTATAAAATATATAAAGAAAGACAGCAGAAACAATAAAGCAACTAAAAATCTGAACCCATTAAATGCAGAAAGAGACAACTGCACGCAAAGCCGCCAATACAAAGAGCATCATTTTGATCCATTTATAATGCTATTATATTTTAAATTTTTTTATAAAAATAGATCATGGCCTTATTATAAAATGATAAAGTCAATAAATAAAGACCTGGGTCTATAAAAGACATTTTCCATAGACCATGGAATTGTAATCAATGCGGGTTTGCTTCGGATGTAAGAGCTTCCTTAAGTTCTATGCAGAAAACGCTGAGCAAAGACATCCTCAACGATGACGCGTTTTTTGAGGCGTGTGTGTGTACTATATTAGACATCTACTATTTAAGATAAAAAACATAGATTGTATTTTTTGATAATTATAAAGATAACTTAATAAGAACTTGGTTGACTTAGAGAATGACTTAGTTATGATCTTAGGTTAACTTGGTAAGACACTTGAGGATGACTTAGGACAACTTGGAATAAAAACTTAAATGTAACTTGAGAATAACGTGAGGATAACTTGGGTAAGACTTTGTGAATGGACTTGATGGATGACTTGTAAATAACTTGAGCAAAAAACTTAAAAGTACTTGGGGTAACTTAAGTTAAAAAATTTAGAAGGAAACTTGTGTGTGTGGCATGCGTGGGTGGGAGGTGGTAGGGTGGAGTTGGGTTGGGGTGGGGGGGTGGAGTGGGTGGGTAGGCGTAGGGGGGGTGTGCATGGTGGGGTGGGGGTAGAGTCGTGGCGTGCGTGGGGTGGGGTGTGCATTGCGTGGGGCAGGCCAAAACACACACACACACACAAACACAACAAACAAACACACCACTATCAAACATAGACAGGACAGTGCTTGTGAAGGAAAGTGAAGGAGAAAGAAAAATGCGCAGAGCAGCACGATGGATACCGAGTTACATATGTCGTTACCTATATTTAGAACCACGGTCAGAGGCAGCAAGATGGCTACCGATCATGCATGATCGTTCTATATTTAGAACCACGTCAGTAGCAGCAAGATGGCTACCGATCATGCATGTTCGTTACGATATTTAGAACCACGTCAGAGCAGCAAGTTGGCTACCGATACATGCTTGATCGTTTACTATATTAGATCCACGTCTGAGCAGCAAGTTTGGCTGCCGTTTTTTTTTTTTTTTTTTTTTTATTTTTTTTTTTTTTTTTTTTTTTTTCCAGCTAACAGGTGCGGGGTTTCAAACTACTTCGGAATCTCGGCCGACGTCGTGTTCCGTGGCGTCGCTTGGCCGTTTGTTTCACAAACCACCAACATGGGGGAGAGTTTCAGAACTACAAGGTAGTACACCTGTCATGAATATTCTAACTACACCAACCCTTCAATGACATACTTACCCGTCTTGCTTACGTGGAGGCCAACAATGTGGAGGACGCGTAAACAGTTCTAGAACATTCGCTACCGAAACTGGCGCGCTGTCAACCCTGAAATGAATACTCCCCCCACCCCACCCCTCACTGGCAAGCCATGTTCTCGCGCTTTATTCGATTTTTTGGTCGCTGCCGTGCGCTGTTGTTATCAAGGTCGCGCGTCTCGCTAGCGATTAAGTTTCGGCCTCGTTGCCAGCCCTATCTGTTACACATAGTTTTGTAGGTTGTAGTACATCCGTCATTTGTATATTTGATAGCATTTATCTGAAGATAGTGCTAGCCACACACTTACTCCCTCTCCATACTGGTTTAGATGTATAAGGTCTGCCATAACCCTATCTAGTTTGTTTGCCAGAACATTAGAAATCGCCATTCAGTTGCATAAGGGCACACTTAAAGCAGATGAACTGGTTAGATGTAGAAAAGTTATTACACATCTTAATACACATTCAGCTTGCCCCTATAAACACTAATCGTAGTTAACAAATCAATCAAGTCACGAATCAGCCGTGTTTACCTTCGCCTTAAGAAAGAACGCTGTGCGGGGCAAACATGTGAATAGTTAGCTTGCCTTTCACTGACTAACTCAATAATTCTTTCAAAACAAATACTCTAACATGCAGTTAAAATAAATTATGGCCTCGATAACAAACCTGTTTTCAGTAACGTTTTAGTCCATTTTAAAATAACACAATTAAAAACACAGTGGCCACACCTGGGCCGCAGTGGAAAACACAGCCTCTTGTTCAATAGCTCAACACAATGACAGCCCGGTCGTGCCACGTCGAAGCCTCGATCTCGAATTTCTGATGCATTGTGTGGCAACCCAACTGAGTGTGTTTCGTTTACACAGGACAGGCTAGAAAAGTGCAAATACGCCGCAAGCCCGTAAAGTTAAGTGATCAGCAATTTCAGCCCCGTGTACAAAGTTTGTAGGTGGAAATTAGTCCAGAAGTAGTGGTGCGGATTTTTTGTCATTTTTTTGAGAGTGAGAAAAGTGTGTGTGTGTGTGTGTGTGTGTCTGCCCGCCTCCTCTGTCTGTCTGTCTGTCTGGTTCTGTCTCTCTCTTCTCTGTCTGTTCTGCCAGTGATTCTCTCTCTCTCTTCCGCCACAGGAAAGGCGGGGGGGCTTAGGTTCACTTTCGCCCAAAATCTCGGTGGTGAAGCAAGTGAGTCAGAATCGGTGTTTTTAAGTTCTATAAAGCAAAAGAGAAAAATGGGAAACTAAACATTTCTGATATCTTTCGGCCCAAATCACATATTGAGCGAGATAAGCATTGACTCAACCTTGTGTAATAGAAAAAAACAAACACAGTTTCCATTGACCGAAATGAAGGGATATTATAATAGTAAGAGATTTTCAACTTAGGTCCAAAGCGACAGAATCCTAGCCGCTAAGGACCGAAAACGCAATTAAAGATAATGCGTATCTACAATTCTACAAACAAAGCATATTCTCGATACCCATTTCCAATAACTGCTCCTCTTCTTTGGAGCTGTTACACACAGAAAGGTGTGTGCCTGAGCCAACAGCACATGCAGGCAGAAGAAAAACCTCTCAAACCGCTGAAAGGTTAGAAAACCCAAACCCCCCCCCCCCCCCCCCCCCCCAAAACTGTCCAAAACGACCATATAGTACCAAAATGGCGGGTGGGCGAGGGTGAGAAACGGTTGCTCCCAGTCAACGAAGGGTGGCAGCCGCATCCGTGCCGGTCCACACCGAAGGGGACTCCAGGTCGGGGGACGACCCAAGGTGGTTATTCCAGCTTGGCTGGGATAGGGATCCCCCAGAGGTGTCCAGGTGGGAATACTTTCCGACCCGCTGAAGGGCGGAAAAGACTCTTCCACAAAACCCACACCGAAGTGGATAAAGATATGGGGGTCCAGCTTGCAGAGATGGAGATCTCTCCGATCGACGGTCCGTCAATGAAGTGCCACACCACTAGCTAACACAAATGGCAACAGGTAAAAAACATCTCACTATGGCACTGAACACAGCTGATGAACCAGTGGAAAGCGATAAAAGAACGAAAAAGAAAAGCTTTAAAAGATAAAAATTGAGGAAATATTGGAGGATGGGAGCGTAATGCACGGACCTTGCGCACCCGGGATGACCACAATTAGCCACATGGTCAACACCCGGCCAATGTAGTAAAAGATGTCAACTGGTAACACTTTCACTTTATACTGGGTTTGAAAAGAAATGATTTATTTCTAAACAAAAGTATGTTAACGTCCGCGTGACAGGAAACCAGAGCGAGTTATTGTGCAGGAGTTAAGTCGACCTTGTGTACGGGTCATGAAAAAATGACATAATGGGTAGATAACATGGAGCAACATTCACAAAGGTCTGACGTCAATCCAAACAGAGAGGAGAGAGGGAGAGAGAGAGAGAGAGAGAAGAAGAGAGATGGGAGATGAGAGGGGCGGCTGAGAGAGAGAGAGAGAGAGAGAGAGTGGAGAGAGAGAGAGAGAGAGTGAGTGCGGGAGGAGGGAGGGAGGGAGGAGGAAAGAACGATGCTATGAAAGGGAGACTGGAAAGGTCGGTAGAAATTCGGACCAAAGAGAGAAAAACAGTTCACGAGCATGTTACGCCCTCAACAGAGAGACAAAACATGGGAAGACAGACAGAAGAAAAAGAAACGGAGAAAGCAAAATATGGATGACAGAAAGAAGAGGAAAGAAATGAAAGCGAATGAGAGAAGGAAGGGGAGGGGAGGGGGTGTTGAGGGGGTGAATGAACAAACTGGCTCAATAGATGAAGACAGAAAGATATCAAGAACGAAAAGATAGAGGGGGAAAATGAAACGCAGAGAGAAGCGAGAGAAAGACAGAAGAAAATAGAGGAAAAGAAATGAATGAAGAGGGTGATGGAAGGAGAGAACCCTGTCGTCTTTGAATGACGACGCGATTAGTGTGTGACAGAGAAGAGGATCATCTGTTTATTTGTTCAATATTCAGGTATTATGATTTTGGTCAGTGAGTGGGAGTGTGCATCACCCTAGAGATCTATGTCAAGGCTTGTTTCTACACAAGTCTTTTGCTGCTGTCAGCACGGGGGGGTCGTGACTGATAATGCTTTTTTTTTTTTTTATTTTTTTTTTTTTTTAAACAGCCAAGCTGACCAGTCTGACTGTTTACATCTTTTGATTCTCTGCATCCCTAAGCGGATCTTTAGCCATCGCTCTAGGAGTTAGCCCCCCCCCCCCCCCCATCCCCCCTTCCCCTTCTCCCTTGCATCTATTAATATTCGCTAATGATTTAAGTTAAACTTTGGTTCTTCAGTGCTTTTTCTCATGTCACTTTTCTTAACTTTCGCTGACCTCTTCGAGATAGGTGACAATGTATGAATTCTGTTGTTTTTTGTTTGTTGGTTGGTTGGTTGGTTCGTTTGTTGGTTTTATTTTTTTTCCTCTTGGTTGTACGAACTCAACAGAAAATCATAGGTGCTCTATTCTTTGCTTAGGGAAAGACACTCACAGACCAGCATGTTCCACAAACGAAGCTGACTCAGTGAGCGAATATAGGCCTCTGAGCAGACAGACACAAAGGTTACTGGTTTCAGTGAGGCTCTTAGGATACAATTGATGCTAATCATAGTTGTTTATGTATTTTCCAACGCTTTCTTGTCCTTATCTCCTAATGTGTTCTCCTTCCCGCCCATCAAAAATGTTTGGCTTTTTTTTCTTTGTCCAAAGTCATTGTTTTAAACGGGAAGGGGGGGGGGGGGGTTAGTAATTGTTAGCCTACACTTGTTTTCCTCCCGGACAAATTTCTTTATTCAACATTTATGTTTACATACATCACTGGAGAGGACAGACAGGACTGACAGTCAGACTGACTGAAGACAGAGAGGAGAAGAGAGAGAGAGAGAGGAGGGAGGTGGGAGGAGGGAGAGAGTGAGAGTGAGAGAGAGAGAGAGAGAGAGAGAGGAGAGAGTAGGAGAGAGAGAGAGAAGAAATAGAGAGAGAGAGACCAACCGTTTTTGGCGCAGTGGTTAATGGTGGGGGTGGGGTGGGGAGGGGTGGGGGTCGAGGATTTAAAGGGTTTCAATCTGTCCGCCCCAAAAACCATTTGTTGTGGGGGATGTTTTTGGCCCCGGCCGTTTCCTATTCAAAGTTTTTATGTGCTATGGGATCAAGGTTCTGATGTCAAGTTTCATGAAGTGATAATCTTCTAGACAGCTACGAGCAGCTTCGTCCCCACACAATTTCAAACCGTTCTGACATCTGGATCAAGCACTTTTGCCTTAAGCATAAACACCAGTGAAACAAGCAGCAAAAGACTCCTCCCTTCAAAGTGTATAACTATCTATGGGCTCGGTTCTGTTTACTTCTACTGAAAAAGTTTCAGCTGTTCACCCCTAGCAACTTACTGATGCTCAAATCTGAGTGGGTTAATTTTCTTGCCCCCCCCCCCCACCCCTTCCCTCCGCCCTTCTGTGACTGTTAAAGGTTTGAAACTCAAGGAATCGTTCCACAGCCTTCCTTACTGTCTCCTGCATGTGACAACCACATGAACTTCAACGTCCTTCAAACAGCTGTCACCTGACATGAACATCACCCCCCTCCTTCAACACAGCTCTGTCACTGCATGAACATCAACGCCTATAAAACAGCTGTCTTCTGCGTGAACATCACCATCTTTAAAACAGCTGTCATCTGCACGTGAACATCACCCTCCTTCACACAGCTGTCACCTGCCATGAACATCACCTCCTTCACACAGACTGTCACCTGTCATGAACATCACCCTCCTAACACACAGTGTCACCTGCCATGAACATCCCTCCTTCACACAGCATGTCACATGCCATGAACTTCCCCTCTTCAACACAGCTGTCACCGCCATGTATAAATCACCCTCCTTCACTCAGCTGTCACCTGCCTTGAACTTCACCCTCATACACTCGGCTTTCCACCTGCAGAACATCAATCTGCTTCACTGCTGTCACCGCCATGAAATCCCCTCCTTCACACAGCTGTCACCGCCAATGAACTCACCTCCTGTCACATAGCTGTCATCTGCCTATGAGCATCACCCTCCTTCAAGGCTGTCACCTGCCATGATAATCAATCTGTTCACACAGCTGTCACTGCCATGAACAGCACCCTCCTTCACACAGGCTGTCACCTGCCATGAACATCACCTGCTTCACACGGCTGTCACCTGCATGATCATCAATCTGCTTCATACAGCTGTCACCTGCCATGTACATCAATCTCCTTCACACGGCTGTCTACGTGCCATGAACATCTATCTGACTTCACACAGCTGTCACCTGCCTGACATCACCTCCTTCACACAGCTGTCATCTGCCATTGTACATCACCCTCTTCACACAGCTGTCACCTGCATTGAACTTCATCCTCCATTCACACTGCTGTCATCTGCCATGGAACATCCACCCTCCTTCACACAGCTGTCACCTGCATGACCATCACCCTCCTTTCACACAGCTGTCACCTGCCATGAACTCACCCTCCTTCACACAGCTGTCACATGCCATGAACAGCACCCTCCTTCACAAGCTGTCACCTGCCATAGAACATCACCCTACTTTTCACAGCTGTCACTGCCAAGAACATCACCCTCCTTCAACAGCGGTCAACTGCCATGAACATCACCCTCCTTCACACAGCTGGACGATCTGCCAGTTGATGGCCTTGATGCTAATTCGACTACTTTACTCTCCTTATTTTTATGCATTGCTTTATTGAACAAGGAATTTTTAGACAGAAAATAGAGAAAGAATGATAGAGGTGAGAGGAAACCCTTCGCTTTGAATGACGACGATTAAGAGTGTGACAGAGAAGAGGATCATCTGTTTATTTGTTCAATATACAGGTATTATGATTTTGGTCAGTGAGTGGGAGAGTGCATCTCCTAGAAATCTATGTCAAGGCTGTTCTACACAAGTCTTTGCTGCTGTCAGCACGGACGTGACTGATAATGCTTTTTTTTTTTTTTTTTTTTTTTTTTTAAACAGCCAAGCTGACCAGTCTGACTGTTGACATCTTTTGACTTCTCTTGCATCCCTAAGCGATCTTTAGCCATCGCTCAAGGAGTTACCCCCCCCCCCCCCCTCCCCCTTCCCCTTCCTCCCTGCATCTATTAATATTCGCATAATGATTTAAGTTTAAACTTAGGTCCCTTCAGTGCTTTATTCTCATTTCACTTTTCTAACTTTCGCTGACCTCTTCGGGGTGACACTGAATTCTGTTGTTTTTTGTTTGTTTGTTGGTTGGTTGGTTCGTTTGTTTGTTTTATTTTTTTACCTCTTGGTTGTACGAACACAACAGAATCATAGGTGCTCTATTTCTTTTGCTAAGGGAAGACCACTCACACGACCAGCCATGTTCCACAAACGAAGCTGACTCAGTGAGCGAAAGGCCTCTGAGCAGACGACACAAAAGGTTCTGGTTTCAAGAGAGGCTCTTAGGATCCCAATATGATGCTAATCATAGTTGTTATATTTATTTTCCAACGCTTTCTTGTCCTATCTCCTAATTGTTTTCTCTTCCCGCCCCATCAAAAATTGTTTGGCTTTTTTTTTCTCTTCGTCAAGTCATTGTTTTAAAAACGGGAAGGGGGGGGGGGGGGGTTAGAAATTGTTAGCCTACACTTGTTTTCCTCCCGACAATTTCTTTATTCAACATATATGTTTACATACATAACTGGAGAGACAGACAGACAGACAGACAGACAGACAGACAGACAGAGAGAGAGAGAGAGAGAGAGAGGGAGGGAGGGAGGGAGGGAGAGAGAGAGAGAGAGAGAGAGAGAGAGAGAGAGAGAAGAGAGAGAGAGAGAGAGAAATAGAGAGAGAGAGACCAACCGTTTTGGCGCAGTGGTTAATGGTGGGGGTGGGGGGAGGGGTGGCGGGTCGAGGATTTAAAGGGTTTCAATCTGTCCGCCAAAACCATTTGTTTGTGGGATGTTTTTGGCCCCGGCCGTTTCCTATTCAAAGTTAAATGTGCTATGGGATCAAGGGTTCTGAAGTCAAGTTTCATGAAGTGATAATCTTCTAGACAGCTACGACAGCTTCGTCCACACACATTCAAACCGTTCTGACAACAGGATCAGCACATTGCCTTAAAGCAACACCAGCTGAACAAGCAGCAAAAGACTCCTACCCTTCAAGTGAACTATCAAGGGCTCGGTCTGTTTACTTCTACTGAACAAGTTTCAGCTGACTCACCCCTGAGCAACATACCTGATGCTCCAAATCTGAGTGGATAATTTTCTTGCCCCCCCCCCCCCCCACCCCCTTCCCTCCGCCCTTCTGACTGTTAAAGGTTTGAACTCAAGAATCGTCCACGCCTTCCTTACTGTCACCTGCAAGTGACAACCCATGAACATCAACGTCCTTCAAACAGCTGTCACCTGCCATGAACATCACCCTCCTTCACACAGCTGTCACCTGCCATGAACATCAACGCCCTATAAACAGCTGTCATCTGCCGTGAACATCACCCTCCTTAACACAGCTGTCATCTGCCGTGAACATCACCCTCCTTCACACAGCTGTCACCTGCCATGAACATCACCCTCCTTCACACAGCTGTCACCTGTCATGAACATCACCCTCCTACACACAGCTGTCACCTGCCATGAACATCACCCCCTTCACACAGCTGTCACCTGCCATGAACATCACCCTCCTTCACACAGCTGTCACCCGCCATGAACATCACCCTCCTTCACACAGCTGTCACCTGCCATGAACATCACCCTCCTTCACACGGCTGTCACCTGCCATGAACATCAATCTGCTTCACACAGCTGTCACCCGCCATGAACATCACCCTCCTTCACACAGCTGTCACCCGCCATGAACATCACCCTCCTTCACATAGCTGTCATCTGCCATGAGCATCACCCTCCTTCACACGGCTGTCACCTGCCATGAACATCAATCTGCTTCACACAGCTGTCACCTGCCATGAACATCACCCTCCTTCACACAGCTGTCACCTGCCATGAACATCACCCTCCTTCACACGGCTGTCACCTGCCATGAACATCAATCTGCTTCATACAGCTGTCACCTGCCATGAACATCAATCTCCTTCACACGGCTGTCACCTGCCATGAACATCAATCTGCTTCACACAGCTGTCACCTGCCATGAACATCACCCTCCTTCACACAGCTGTCATCTGCCATGTACATCACCCTCCTTCACACAGCTGTCACCTGCCATGAACATCATCCTCATTCACACAGCTGTCATCTGCCATGAACATCACCCTCCTTCACACAGCTGTCACCTGCCATGACCATCACCCTCCTTCACACAGCTGTCACCTGCCATGAACATCACCCTCCTTCACACAGCTGTCACCTGCCATGAACATCACCCTCCTTCACACAGCTGTCACCTGCCATGAACATCACCCTCCTTTACACAGCTGTCACCTGCCATGAACATCACCCTCCTTCACACAGCTGTCACCTGCCATGAACATCACCCTCCTTCACACAAGCTGGACGATCTGCGCCAGTTGATGGCCTTGATGCTAATTCGACTACTTTCCTCTTCTTTTTTTAAGCATTGCTTTATTGAACAGATGTGTACATAAATTTTTTTATTGAACTGAGGCAACCAACAACAAGCAAATTTTTTATGATGTGACCAATGACGGAAAATTGAACAACAACAAAAACTCATCGGCAGATTGCATGATCAACA